>CM065593.1:71857146-73057146 GCA_033119425.1 Bufotes viridis
GTACTTTAGCTAGTTTTCCACATCACGGGATTAATTTTCAATTCTTGGTTTTGGATAAAGGACGAGAATATTCCCAAGAGACCTTCTGTGCCCTCTTTCCCATCAAAAATATGGATTCCTACACAATATGGACCTTTTCTGTATATTTACGGATTTATTTTCTTCCCTTATACATAGATCTTGGCACAAGACCTTTAGCCCCTTGGGCCTTTTTGCCCCTACGCATGCAATTTAATTAATTTAGGTTATCTCTTGATTCTAATACAAGCATACATTTTGATCTATTATTGGGTTTATTATTGTTGTAATTATTTTTAAATTTTATCAAAGCCATTATCATTGATTAATTCTGTTTACAGAACATATGAATTGAAATCACTTATTTATTTATATTTCCTTCTTATTATTCATTATTATTTATTATTCAATATTTAAAGGAAAGGAAAGAGATTCATATATATATATGTGCATATATGGTTGTTATAATTGGATCGATTGGTATCTTGTGGTCACATTTTTATATTAAATAATATTATATACTTTTATTCATCTTACTATTTATATATTTTTCCAATTATTTATTATTATCATTATTATTATTAATAATATTTTTGGGTACATGAAATAATTGATTATGTATTGTTTATTAGGTGCTATATATATTACTTAGTTTCATCTTTAGGGTGGTCTTATATTATTTATTTGTTTTGTCTTATATTATATTTTTAGATCAATATGTATTTTGATAGGTTATGGACCTCTAATGTACTATTGACCATTCAGTGTCCTTGCCTGACAGTGCGGTCCGGTCTTAATAACGCACGCTGGCTGCATTTTCGGTTTGGTGCCATCTTGCGCATGGTTCCAGCACACCATGGTTTGGCTTCCGGCGCCATCGCCCGCGCATATGGTCCTGCGCGCGAAGCACAAGGTAATTCCTACTGAATTCTCTCTTGCCTCCCTCTTTACTCGCGCCTCCCTCTTTATGAATTGACCACTGCTGATATTGATTAGAATTCAAACATGTATGTATATATATCCGACACAATGCCTTGACATTTGAATCCCTGAGGAAGCCAGTATTGGCTGGCAATATGCATGGGGATACCTTCTTACCTTTACAATCATGTCTGTCTAATATTGAATCAGATAAGTATCTAGTACACATACATTTTGATGCTATTATCATGTATTTTTTTATTATACTTTGGTGGCACTTTGATGTTTATATTCTATTCATTAAGTGTAGGTTTGTTTGTTGGACATATTTGTGGGCCACACGTGGATGTATAATTGTATACAATTGATTTTTAAATATTTTGGACTTTGTGTTTTTTCAATAAATTATATACTTTTTAAGAGGTGCAGCCTTGGCTTTCGGTATTTCTTTTCTCTTCTTCGACATATTTAGTTTACATTGATACCGTGGCCTGCCCCCATTTTTTTGGTTTTTGACTGCTTAGCTAATCCTGGCATAGCACATGGTTTCAGGGTACCCATGTGCTATGCCAGGATAAAGTGAACCTCTGGGGGGCACAGGCTGGAGCAGCATTGTGTGCTCCTGCCTATACTCCCTGTGCTGCGGCCCCATTGAGAAACTGTAAACTCTGTACTTCATACACCGCTGAGAAGTCAGCAGTTTACAGAAAAGTGGATTTTAAGGGAGGGAAAAGTCTACTAAAAATACAAAATGCCTTAACAAAGTATATTACAAAAAGTATTATGGCATTACCGACATTTTACCAAAAAGTTAATCAAAAGTTTAGTTACTCTTTAAGTTATATAACTCCACAGATGGTCTTAAGGATTGGCTACTGATTTAATAATTATGTAGATCATCTTGTTCCATCATTTAACTAAAATGTATTGTAATGCCGTGGGCTCCTATGACTAGTTTTGAAGAAAGGCAGGGACACAACAAAGTCTCTTCAACACTGTTTATTGCTTGTTCCAGCCAACTTACAGTTCAGTTACAGCTGGATCGCAGCCGGGTCAGATAATCAGTCCACAGGCCAGTGTTTCCTTCACACATGACTTGCAGTGTGTGTGATCTGCAGCCTCTCACTCCACACCCTGCTTCCTGCTGCTCACTTTTAAACACAATCATGGACATGAGCCACGTACAAAACCCGGAGTGGACCGTGGAGAGTAAGCACCCACCCATCTCTTTGCTTACTCCCAGTAAAAGCCAGGCCCAGATTAGCTGAAATCAGCTATGCTAGTTAACAAGAGCGCCCACTATCTCTTCTAGTGGACGCACAAGCTAACGGCTTTTACTCCACCAAGGCCGGGTCTCTGGTGCACAACAGCAAACCTCGATATGCATCTCCTTAATAGGTTTCTTGTACAATTCTTGGAGATACATACCGTCCTTTATATATGAGGCCTGTCACTGCCTCACAGTATGGAAAAATGCTTACTAGAGATGAGCGAAGTTATCAAAAATACGTTTCAGCTGATTCGCTGAAGATCACAATAAAATTCGATTTGTTACTAATTAATTGTCATGAATCACATTCCATTGTATGTAGCAAGCGCAATGATCGGAAACGGCAATTGAACCCCTCAGATGCCGCATTCAACACTGATTGTGGCATCTGACAGTCACATTGAGGCCTTTCAGGGTTAACATCATCATGTCACCATGCTGGCCGGGTGCAGTGATGTCACACGTCAGCATGCGAGAGATTTAGCGCATTTTCTTCAATTGAGATGTCTGCAACAGCTCCTTTGCGAGCAAATGGATGAGGTGAGTGTTTTTTTTTACTACCATTTCAGGAAAAATTTATTTGTTTTACTATGAAGCGCCATAAGATTTGGAATTGAATTCTGGCTGAAATTCTGATCAAAGTCAATTTGTTTAGCTTCGATTCACTCAACACTAGTGTTTACACCTCTCTGAAGTAGAAATAGTATACTAGACTAGGGGTACCTAAATATCATTTCCTAAAACTTTCATAATGACATGCCAAAAGTTTTAATTGGTGGGGTCTGGTTGGTGAAACCATTACTAATCGCTGAAATAAGGGAGCAATACCGCTCGCTTAACTACTGTTCCCCTTTGGCTTTGATCGATTTTGCTGAGCTTTCGGCCATTCGGGCGGTGTTCGTGTAGGGAGGCAATTGTGGAACTACAACTATGGCGCTGCCACCAATGATGAGTCCAGGACTGGTGCACAGAAGAAGACACCACATCCAGAAAACTGTGCAGTGTAAACAGTTTGTTTTTACTCTAACAAGACTTTAAGTATGATGACTACTATTCTTTCACTTTTTCTCTGCCTGTAACGACTAGGGGATGCAGGTTGTTTTAATGGTGCTAAATACAGTAAATAGCAGACGGGGACACGCAAATACTCTGCAGTAAAACTATACAACTTTCCTGTACAAGTTGTGGGGAGTCGCTCTGGTAGATAGCGGTGCGGATGCAGTACAGGGGCAAAACAGGGAGTCCAGAAAGTGCAATAATCAGTGTTTTATTCACACTTGCACAAAATAAACAATAAACAGTCTCTTGGTGTTAATTCACACACATCCGAAATCATGAGGCAAAACAAAACAGTCCAAAACAGGTTCCAGTCACCTGGGAGGTTTTAGGTGCAGGTTCGCACCTGGCTGTCAGTCCAGCCGCAAGGCGATCGACCTCAGGCTTCCCGGCCGTCTGCACTCCTCCTTGCTTGGGCTCTTGCTTCCAGCCCAGAGAACTCCACACAGCACAGAATGGATCAGAACTCCCAAACTCAAATGATTCCACAGCCTAACAGCAGCTCCAGGACAATCACCCCCCACCTGCTGGTGCTGGCTGTCTTTTAAAGGTCTGGGAAAAACCGGCCTGGACCGTGGGGAATAGGCACCCACCCAACTCTTTGCCTACTCCCAGTAAGAGCCAGCCCTTTGCAGCCAAACTAAATACAAATGTGTCAAAACAGCACTAGCTGCTGCTGACACCCAAGAAAACCCGGCTCTTACCTCACCGAGGCCAGGAACCTCGGTGACACGTACCTCCCGTCGACCACGGTACCTTGCACCTTACCACATACCCCCCCCCCTTTGTTCAACCCTGAGGGGGTGAACACAAGTGAGGCAGTGGACGCGGGACAGGGCATCTGCGTTACCCTGCAAGCGGCCTGCCCTGTGTTCTACCGAAAATTTGAAATTTTGCAAGGATAGGAACCACCTGGTGACCCAAGCATTCCTCTCCTTGGCCTGGCTCATCCACTTGAGAGGGGAATGGTCGGTCACCAGACGGAACCTCCTCCCTAACAGGTAATAGCGGAGGGATTCGAGTGCCCACTTGATAGCCAGGCACTCCCTCTCCACTATACTATACCTGGTCTCGGCTGGGGTGAGTTTCCGGCTCAGGAAGACAACGGGATGTTCTTCCCCATTGACTTCCTGAGACAGTACTGCACCGAGACCTACCTCCGAGGCATCAGTCTGAACAACGAACTCCCTGTTGAAGTCGGGTGTCACCAAAACCGGGGACCCACACAGGGCCGACTTCAACGCGGAGAAAGCCTCCTCGGCCTTCTCACTCCAGCTAACCTTCCCAGACTTTCGCCCCTTCAACAGGTCTGTCAACGGCGCTGCTATTGTGGCAAAGTGGGGCACAAACCGCATGTAGTACCCTACAATTCCCAGGAAGGACTTTACCTGCCTGGTGGTGACCGGTCGGGGCCAGTTACGTATGGCCTCTACCTTAGTTACCTGAGGTTTGATGACTCCCCGCCCAATGACATATCCCAGATATTTGGTCTCTTCCAACCCAATCGCACACTTCTTTGGATTGGCGGTTAGTCCAGCTTTCCTCAGGGCATCCACTACCGCCTGCACTTTGGGCAAATGGCTTTCCCAGTCGGTGCTGTGGATGATTACATCATCTAAGTAGGCCGAGGCGTACCGACGATGAGGTCGCAGCACTATGTCCATTAACCTTTGGAAGGTGGCGGGGCGCCATGCAGGCCAAAGGGTAACACCTTGTAGTGATACAGGCCCTGCGGGTAACAAAAGCGTTTTTTCCTTGGCCGACTCCGTTAAGGGTACCTGCCAGTACCCTTTAGTGAGGTCTAGCACAGAAAAATAACGGGCTTGTCCTAAATTCTCAACAAGCTCGTCTACCCGGGGCATGGGATACGCATCAAACTTGGACACTTCATTTAACTTGCGAAAATCGTTGCAGAACCGCAACGTCCCATCCGGCTTGGGTATTAGAACTATGGGACTGGCCCACTCACTTTTCGACTCCTCAATGACATCAAGCTTCAACATTAATTGCACTTCCTCCGCGATGGCCCGTCGCCGAGCCTCAGGTACCCGGTATGGTTTTAACCGGATCTTGGCCTGAGGCTCAGTGGCGATGTCATGTTGGATGAGAGACGTGCGGCCAGGGAGGTCGAGAACACATCCGTGTTTCGACTGATGAACTCCTGACTTCCTGAACTTGTTTGGAAGACAGGCTGTCTGCAATTTTACCGTGGTTACTGCTTCACAGGCCTCGAACTGTGGGGCTGGACCCTTCTCACCTAGAAGCCCTGGCCGGGGCTGTTGTCGTCGGTCGTGTTCCTATCCTTCCACGGCTTTAGTAAATTCACGTGGTACACCTGCTCCGGCTTGCGCCGCCCTGGCTGGTGTACCTTGTAATTTACTTCCCTACCTTCTCGATCACCTCATAGGGGCCCTGCCACCTAGCTAGGAACTTGCTGTCAAGGGTGGGTACCAGAACCAAAACCCGATCTCCCGGATTGAAGTCCCGTACCCGAGCCTGACGATTATACACCCTACTCTGGGCTTGTTGCGCTGCCTCCATATGCTCCCGGACCAGCGGCAACACCCTTTCCATCCGGTCCTGCATCTGGGTGACATACTCAATGACACTTTTGTGGGGACAGGCTGTTGTTCCCACGCTTCCTTGGCGATATCCAACAGGCCCCGAGGGTGTCTGCCATAAAGCAGTTCGAAGGGCGAGAACCCAGTAGAGGCCTGGGGCACCTCTCGCACTGCGAACATGAGATAGGGCAGAAGCAGGTCCCAGTCCTTCCCATCTCTAGACACCACCCTTTTAACATATTTTTTAGAGTTTGGTTAAACCTTTCGACAAGACCGTCCGTTTGCGGATGGTAAGCGGGCGTCCATAATTGCTTTATACGCAATAATTTACACAGTTCCCTCATAACTTTGGACATAAAAGGGGTCCCTTGGTCTGTCAGAATCTCTTTTGGCAGGCCCACACGAGAAAACATTTCCATTAACTCTTTGGCAATGAGCTTAGCCGAGGTATGTCGCAGAGGCACCGCCTCCGGATACCGAGTGGCATAGTCGAGAACTACCAGAATGTGTTGGTGGCCCCTGGCAGACTTTGGTACAGGCCCGATTAGATCCATAGCGATACGCTCAAACGGGACCTCAATGATTGGAAGAGGCACAAGGGGACTACGGAAATGTGGCTGGGGGCTATTTACCTGACAGGTTGGACAAGATTTACAATATTCTTCTACCTCCTTAAACACACCAGGCCAATAAAACCGCCGCAGTATGCGGTCCTGGGTTTTCTGCCACCCCAAGTGTCCCCCAAGAACATGTTGGTGGGCAAGCTCCATGACAAGCTTGCGATACGCTGTGGGCACCACCAACTGTTCAACAGGTTCACCCGGATTTGGTTCACCCGATATAACATTTCTTGGTGAACGACAAAGCGAGGAAATATTAACTCAGCCCCTGGTTTCTGGGGTGTACAATCAATTTCCACCACATTCTCCCAGGCCCTGGTTAGGGTTTGGTCCCGGTGTTGGGCGGTCCCAAAATTGTCTCCGGAGACGCGGAGGTCTGCCAACTCAGGTCCTGGTGGCAAGTCCTCCATGTCTCCCACCATTACACTCAGTGGGGGTGTCTCCCCTCTATCACAGAAGTGGTGGTCACCCCTACCGCAGGCCCTTCGGACTCGGGCTCCCAGGGCTCTGGCCTCCCACTGGAACCAGGCCACTCTGCTAGGGTTACCCCTGTCTCAGGGCTATTAGTCACTTTCATCTCAGGCCATAGGGACGGAAAACCAGGGAAGTCTCTCCCAATTATTAGTTCATAAGGTAGCTTTGTGGAGATCGCCACTTCACAAGTCCAGGTGCCGGCCGCCGTGGCCAGAGACATTACGGCAGTGGGATAGTCCTTTAAGTCTCCATGTATGCACACCACACCAACTTTCCGGCCCGTATACTGGGTGGGCTGTACCAGGGCAGCACTTACCAGGGTTACTAGGCTCCCTGAGTCCAGCAGCGCCACTGCCAGGTTATCACCCACTTGCACCTGGCATAGGTGACGATTGTCTATTGTCTCGGGGTGCCGGTTGCACACAGTCTCCTGGCATACATTGAAGCCCGGTACCCATAATTAATCTCCATGGGTTCTCCCCACTGTGGACAGTCGGCCCTTACGTGGCCAGGCTCGTGACACCGCCAGCAGACTATCGGGCCGGGTCTACAGGGGGTACACCCGAGCAGGTTTCTCGGGTACCAGTCGTCGGGACTGGATGGGAGACCTCCGGGGTTTGACCGGCCCCTCCCAACAACACCCCCTTTCAAGTTTTTGTGGCCTCATAGCGCTCCACCAGGTCGACCATTTCTAGGGCATTGGTGGGTGATACCTGGCCGATCCAGTGCTGAAGGGGGTAAGGCAAGGCCCTCCAGAACATGTCAGCCAGCAGACGGTCCAGCATAGCAGTCGGACTTAGAATATCAGGCTGCAGCCATTTTTGCAACCTGTGCAGCAACTCATAGTACTGCGGCCGGGCGGGTTCAGCCGCTTTAAAGTCCCACTGGTGGACCCGCTGAGCCCGGACTAACACGTTTACCCCCAGCCTGGCCAGGATCTCCCCTTCACCGTGGGGTAATCAGCAGCCTGGTCATCTGCTAAATCAGAAAAAACCTGCTGGGGTCCGGATGCCAGGAACGGAGCGACCACTTCAGCCCACTGGTCACGGGGTAACTTCTCCCTCACGGCCACCTTTTCAAAGACCGCCAGATAGGTCTCAACGTCGTCCGAGGGGTCATCTTTGGGATCGCCGCACGGACCGCTTTCCGGGCATCATGGACGTGGTGGGACGCTCCTGCAGCTTGTAACGCCATCACATGCTGTAAAAGTAGTTGGTTGGTCTCCCGCTGCTGCACGTTAGCCTCCATGAGGGCTTTCACAGCAGCCTCCATGTTGCCAGAAATTCCTGTTTGCAACTTTGCCGGTTTTATATATGCCATGCACTTGTGCTCAGCAAAACCAAAAACAATTTGGCGTTCACGCCAGCCTCACTGCGCATGCCCGCATCCGACACCAAATGTGGGGAGTCGCTCTGGTAGATAGCGGTGCGGGTGCAGTACAGAGGCAAAACAGGGAGTCCAGAAAGTGCAATAATCAGTGTTTTATTCACACTTGCACAAAATAAACAATAAACAGTCTCTTGGTGTTAAATCACACACATCCGAAATCATGAGGCAAAACAAAACAGTCCAAAACAGGTTCCAGTCACCTGGGAGGTTTTAGGTGCAGGTTCGCACCTGGCTGTCAGTCCAGCCGCAAGGCGATCGACCTCAGGCTTCCCGGCCGTCTGCACTCCTCCTTGCTTGGGCTCTTGCTTCCAGCCCAGAGAACTCCACACAGCACAGAATGGATCAGAACTCCCAAACTCAAATGATTCCACAGCCTAACAGCAGCTCCAGGACAATCACCCCCCACCTGCTGGTGCTGGCTGTCTTTTAAAGGTCCGGGAAAAACCGGCCTGGACCGTGGGGAATAGGCACCCACCCAACTCTTTGCCTACTCCCAGTAAGAGCTGGCCCGGATTGGCTTTGCAGCCAAACTAAATACAAATGTGTCAAAACAGCACTAGCTGCTGCTGACACCCAGGAAAACCCGGCTCTTACCTCACCGATGCCAGGAACCTCGGTGACACGTACCTCCCGTCGACCACGGTACCTTGCACCTTACCACAAAGTATATACATATAATCACTCCTCAGGAGGGCACATCATTTGCAATGTTGCATCACAACAGATATTTAGTCTCTTAAAGGCACAATACTGTTAATGGATATAGGTGAGATAGATGGCTCCACTCAATCAATATGAATGATAGAGGTGCAAGGAACTGCCAGTGCTGACTCACCCAGTCAGATTGAAAAAATTAGAAGTAACAGGTAGCAGGCCCACTCTTATTTGGGGTAAAATATAATTTATTGGATTAAAATAAGATAGCACTATCTTATTTTAATCCAATAAATTATATTTTACCCCAAATAAGAGTGTGCCTGCTACTTGTTACTTACAATACTGTTAATGGTTACAAGTCTCTTAAAAGGGCTCAGAAAGGTTAGCAGTTCTCACGGAAAGGCTCCGTCTCCTCCTCAGTCTGGCAACACTTAGAGTATGGCCACATGGTCATGTTTCTGCAAACAGTTTTGGAAGCCAAAATTAAGACTGGACCATAAAAGAAGAGAAAGTATAAAGGACAGATATAACCTCACTGCTGGTTTTGGCTTCCAAAACTGTATGCAAAAACCTGACCATGTGGCCATTCCCTAAGCCTTTCCCACTGCCTCTTCTCTCTCAGGTGACCCAGCTCTTCTAACCTGACATATGATTAATTTCTGCATCACTGCAGCCAGTCATAAATGCAGTAAATTCTTCAGCAGGATCAGCAGCAGCTCTCTGGACCATTTCTATCTTTTTTTAACAGCCACCTTCCGTTCATTACACCCATGGTAACCGCTGCAACTTGCCTGTAGCCAGAGACTCTAGATCAGGCCTCCACACTGTGGCCTTGTAAAGTTCATTAACCATTCAGGCCTCACTTCAGCGCAACCCTGGTTGAGGAATTTGATTCTACTACATCACATCCATGGGGAACAGTGTCCTCTGTGTCTGTTCCCTTATGGCTGGAGAAGACACTGTCAACATCTCTCCTGCTGAAGCACCCACTGCATTAGGCCTAATGGCCTATATACCCAGCAAGAGGATGGTGCGTGCAAGCTCTACCAATGAAAGTGCCTCAACATGGCTCCCTACATTCCTTATTATCAGGGCCCCTGCTCTCTTCTTGCATCAGCATTGACGTCCCTGTGGGATGGCCATATTGTCCTGTACTCTCTCTTCACAGAGTACCCCTTTTGTTGTGCAACAGTGCCATATAGGTGCAGGATCTCAGATTCTAGGAACGCCCTTATCAGTTACAGCAGCTACACTTCACCCTTATGTGGTGGGAGACATCCCGTTTTAACAGCTCCACTTGCTGCCCCCTTACCGAATCTAACGTGTCTTTTTTTTAGGTTCAGGATGCCTTTCAGCCTGCCCCCATGTTGCTGGACCCATGGAGAGAAGCACACTTACCTGCTCCTTACCACTGGTCCCTGCTCCTAAAAATCTGGTTTAACGGGGGTCACAGGGCCACTGCAGCCAGTGACTGGCCCAGTGGTGATGTATCATCCACTCATCACTTCACGGGGTCATGTGACACATGGTGGACACACCACTATTGCAGCCAGTCATTGGCTGCAGCACCCACGTAACCCCCATCAAACGGGATGTTTAAGAGGACTGACTGGAGGACCTCAGGGAGACCCTACCAGTGGAGAGCAGGTAAGTATGCTTCCCTTCGCAAGTCCAGCAATGTGGGGAGGCCAGACGAAAGGCCCCTGAACCCGAACAACCCCTTTATGGAAACTTTTTGCTAAATTCTGAGTTGCTAAAAAGGTGAAGTAAGATGGAATAATCATATCAAAAGCTGAAAGCATCTAGAACAGGTTAACCTGACATATGTGCTTCTCAGAGGAATCTCAGTCTAACTTATAACCCTTGCATTAAAGTTAATTTTAAAGAATATCACCGCCTCGAAGAAGAGAAAGACCAGTTTGATATTCCTTCACCTGCCAGAATACAGCTTTATAAAACCACTTAATTTCTAGTTATTGATGGTGATTGCTAAACTGAAGTGAAAAATTCAAGATTTCTCAAAGCATTATGATGGATGTCGAAAAACAAAATAATTTCAGAAAACCACTTTAAAGTTTAAAATAAATCTAATGGAAATGCCATGTTTTATGCAGAAGGGCCCAAACGTGCACAGCAATAAAAGATAAAGCATTTCTGATAGCATTACAGTCAACAAGAATAACAGGGAAATACCACATCAGTATAATTTAGACCGAAATCATTAGCGACATTTACCTGCAGAAAGATGTGCCCAGCAGGACGCAGTGAGATCTGTACATCAGAAGATAGCCAGAGGACACTAATGTCCTAACTATGATGGGGACAACTGTGACAGAACAAACTCACAAAAAGGATTTTGCTATGTATTTAAAGAGGATCTGCTGGCTATAATGACATGTCTGTTCTTAGTAAATACTTGTACTCATGTTACAAAGTGAAAGTAAGAAGCCCAGGAACGCGAGATCACCCAGGCCAGCAGCCAGCAAATCTATAGATACCCATTGCCTGTGATGTCACAGCCCTGTAAACCTCTCATCCCTCACAGTCTCCACCATTATCCTGTGAGCTGAGCATAGGGAGAGATATGGCAAGCGCTCATTCGCTAGGGACAGTGCTGCTGAAACCGATTAATAGAAGAATATTGGAGAGAGAGAGTGCAGAAAGACTGCAGGGAGAGTCTTATTTATTTATACCTACCTCAGCCTTAAATGTAATTCAATACCAATAAAATGGAAGCTATTATTATTCCGGTGCCAGTGTGCCAACCAATACCATCCAGTCTGCACCCCTTAGGCTGGGCCAGGTCTTAATGATGACTATCCTCATCTTTTGCTGGCTTTGCTTCTTCCAAATCATCCTTCAAAGTCTCCATGTCCTAGAAAAGTCAGGAAAATGCAGAGAGAGGAGAAGCTGGATCTTCCTGATGACATATTCTCATTGATATTAGATGATGTGGAAAAGGAGGAAAAGCAGATGGCAGAAGGGCTTCCACCTGTAGTCCAGGAGGGTGCTCGGGTTGGAGTAGTAGGTATGCCAGAGCTAATTGATATCAGTGTTAACTGTCAAATAACCTGCCGTAGATTGCAGGCCAGAACAGCAATAATATGCATATTGTGCCCCCATCTAACCAGCTTTGGCCAGCAATAGCCCCTGTTTAAAGGTGCCGCGGCCAATAACAATGAAGAAGGACTATACAGTGTGGTCTTCGTTATTAAATGAAAGGCAGCTGCTGGTTAATTGTCCATGTGGTTCTTCACCGCAGTATGGCCGCAACCCGTCCGCAGCACAACCGCACCATGTGGCCATACCCTAATGCATAATAACCTGGGTATACCTGATTTATAGTGATTTGTGACTACTTAATTTGGAACAAATCAAATTTCATGGCTAACTTTGGCAAGGATAATATTAGCACCCAAACATCAATTTATTCATGCATTTCCAGGAGAAATAACAGAAAGATTCCATTGTGAGATGCCAGGGTGATAAGTAATGCATGCAACTCTAGGTGTTAAACAGTACAGATTCCCAGTAGATGATGTACGCTGTTTTTGGGATTGTGGCTGAGACAGAATGCCAATGGACGCTACCAATTTGTGTGTGAAACCACACTGTATTTGATGTGCATCACGCTGTGTATATTGAGAAACTGTACTTTAACTTGTTGGCAGGGGTTCATTGCCATGCTGGCCGCAATGCAGGAGCAAGTCAGGGATCAGCATGAGGGTCCTGCCTAGAACGTTTCCTTCCAATGGCGTAACTATAGGGCTCACAGCAGTCACAATTGCAGCTGGGTGCTTAAGCCAGGGGAGCCCACATGGGCCCCCTTGCCAGTGGCACACCACCAATTATGTATCAACGTCCTCAGGACGATGAAACAGTTAGATGCTGCTGCGGGGCACGGGAGCGATGTCTTTCCCTCTTATAGGCTTCAGGCCTATTCATCATAGTGCCACCTGAGCCGGGCAGTGTACAGCTGCTGCATGTGGCCTGCACCACATCAATGACAGCTGCATGGAGGAAAGTATTTGAGTTTATTGTTTTTTATTTGGCACCATGATGTTGGGCCACTATGGGGGGTGCACTATGGGAGAATCTACTTATCTACTTATTATTTAGGTTCAATAATCTACTTATATCTGTGTGCCAATAATTATTGAAGAGACACTGTCTGTATAGTACTAGTATTTTCAGCCAGACTGTTTCTGCAGTTTAGTATTGGGGAGCACACTGGGCACAGTATTTGGGGTGGCAGGATGAGGTGTTGAGAAGGTGGGGATGATGGAAAAGTAGGAAACTAAAGTGTCTGTTTCTCAAACTCTGCAGAGACAAGACATGGCTGAAAGAAATCATTATGGCAGTCTGGTCTGATTGAGAAGATGAAGAAAGAGAATGTCTACTTCAGAGGAGACATCACTGGATGTAAGAGGTATGTGGTGCTGTATTAGTCTGTATGTTTTGTAGAACTGTAATGTTTTCCAAGTATGTCTTTAACTGTAGGGCTGGGGGAAGGGGTATGGTGAGAATTTGGCATCGGGTGGCATTTCAATTTTTGCCTGTGGCAACAGAAAGACTAGGTAGACCCCTGCTCCTTGCCACAAAGCACTGAGGGAAGGTAGGCCCAAACTGAACTTTTGCACCAGGGCCCTTTAGCTACACCCCTGTTTCCATCCTGTGTAGCATGTTCCTCAAGTTGATAAATAGTGATATTTAGAAGGACTGAGCATGTAGTAAACACTTAGAAAAGGCCTCAGATGCTGGTATAGAGAGGATCTGTTGCACTGATTTGTAGTTAGCTGGCAAGTGAGGGTGAATAACTCTTACAAATTGGAGCACCACCCTTGGGACCTAGATAAATGTTGGAGCAGTGATGCCCACTTCAGAGGGAATTGTTGCGCAGGGGCACTTCCTAGCCTTCACACCCACAGGCGTTCAGAGGACCTTTAATAGGCCTGGTCTGGAGAAACAGACCAGCCAGTGAGTCTAATTCTATATACCTCAAAAATAAAATCCAGTACTGCCTAGTAGGGCCTAGAGCGGTACATTTCCAGAACATATAAAGTAGATGTGCGTCAGGAATACCACGTCTGGCAATTAGACGTGTCACGTATAGCCAACCTATAAAGGAACATGGACGTCCTAAAGACACTATGTATCAAATACAGTTGTGAGAGTCTGTGTGCCTCACACAGTGACAATGAGGGACCCATAGATAGCACCTCCGACCATTGTAAATCTGTTAAGGGACCCATATCCCAAGACCACTTCTCTAGTACTGACAATGGAAAATATTTCTGATAAAATGAAAGCAATAGTTTATAAAAAACTGAAATCACCCCCTTAGTCCCTCCCCCACTTCTAATCTGCTCCGCCACAATAGAGGTATGTATGGTAAGATCAGTTGTCTTGCCCTGTGTTGTTAGGGCATGACGAAGTTGTAAATACTTGTAAAAGAAAGAGTTCGGAAGGCCAAACTCTGCTTTTATTTGTTCAAAGCTTTTAAGTGTCCCATTGGTGTACAATTGTGACACCCAGTATATGCCCTTTCTCTCCCATGTACAGAAACCAGCTAATCCCTTTAACTCTGGCAAATTATTGTTCCAGAGTGGGGTAAGGGTGCTGCATCCGAATAGTTTAGTAATATCTCTCAGCTTCTGCCAAATTTTACAGAATTGATGCACACTCTTGACATTGTCTGAGGGACGTATAACTGAGCCAAGGTCCAGTATATATCCTGGTGGCCTCCCTCCCATTAAGTAAGATACCAGCGCACCCACCGGACCAAAACTGCCCATAAGACCCCATGTTTTACATTGTTGGGCTTGTGCCGCCAGAAAGTACAGCCATGGGTTAGGGATCGCCAACCCCCCATTGTCCTTATCTCTTTGTAGGGTTTCTAAAGGGATTCTCCGAGACTGCTTGTTCCACATTAGGGATCGAAACAAACCCTGGATTCTATAAATGTGACGCAATGTGTAGTATATAAAGAAATTGTGGCATCAACTCCGTCCAATAACTGAGAGTGGTAGCTTCTTAGTGCTCTTATCAAGTAGAGGGAGAAAGTTCAGATTAATGTAATCCTGTGGTCTAGATGACACCTGCACCCCTAGATATTTGAATGTCGTAGCCATTCGCAGGGGGGCCATCTTATTCATAAATGATGCTGTCACAGGGTCCGAAGGGAGCATCACTGATTTGTCTCAATTTTTGCTTAAACCAGAATATGTGGCCTGAATGGGTGGAACTGCTCAAACCCCAAAAACTGTTGCGTGTTTCTAACTGGGGGTGCAGCTCCTCCGCATGTGGTTTGCAGCGAACGGCCATCCGCAGCAAAAATTGCATACAATGGAGGATGCACCTGGGAGCCTGTGTCACATGGTCTGTTGTAGGTGCGGCTTGCGGCCTCAATTGTTTCCCATTGCATTGTTGGTCCTGCAGTGCATATGAGTGGGATTGGGGCTGTGAGCTGGATATCAGCACCTTTCAGACCCTGTTCACACACCTTAGGTAGTCTAGTGGTAGGACCCCATGCCATGCTGAGAAACCTTGACGTAGTGCATGAAGGGGCTCCGATATTCTCCTGACTGGGAGATATTTTGGCGAATGGCTCAGCTTTTAACATCAGCTTGAGGGATTAGCCAGTGTTATCAGGTGCTTATCCTTGTGGTGCACTTTTTTTCAGTGATTTATCTGCTTTATATATTTTCATCCGCACATTGTTTCATTTTGTGTAGGATGTTTGTGTGGTGCATGTGGTTCGCACCGGCATCCTTCATTGTATGCAATTTTTGCTAGGGATGGCCGTTCGCTGCGAACCACAGGCGGAGGAGCTGCTCCCACAGTTAGAAACACGCAACATTGTTTGGGGTTTGAGCAGTTCCACCCATTCAGGCCACGTTTATTTCTGTGAATTTTGCTCTATATGAATTGAATGTGCCATTGCGTATGGCTGGTAACATTCTGCTGCACCTAGGAGCCTGTGTCACATGGTCTGTTGTAGGTGCGGCTTGCGGCCTCAATTCTTTCCCATTGCATTGTTGGTCCTGCAGTGCATATGAGTGGGATTGGGGCTGTGAGCTGGATATCAGCACCTTTCAGACCCTGTTCACACACCATAGGTAGTCTAGTAGTAGGACCCCATGCCATGCTGAGAAACCTTGACGTGGTGCATGAAGGGGCTCCGATATTCTCCTGACTGGGAGATATTGGCGAATGGCTCAGCTTTTAACATCAGCTTGAGGGATTAGCCAGTGTTGTCAGGTGCTTATCCTTGTGGTGCACTTTTTTCAGTTATAAACCAGAATTTGTGGTCATGGCTACAGCCAAGAGATATCTGAAGAACCCTAGGAAGAGAAACAATGGGAACAACCTAACCCAGCTAGGCGTGTCTTAGCTAACCTGACTAAATGGCTTGTTGTGTGCCCTAAGCCATGATCATGGGTATGCCAAAAGGTTGGCATACCCTGCGGAAATGAGAAGATGAGGGAGGGGGGGCCACCTGAGAACACACGCCCGTGAGGCTGTGGCTTGTATATGAAGAGCCTCCGCCCCTTCCAAAAATGCAGGCTGACTAATCAGCCTTATTAACTTGTGGTCATGGCTACGGCCAAGAGATATCCGAAGAACCCTAGGAAGAGAAATAACGGGAGCAACCTAACCCAGCTAGGCGTGTCTTAGCTAACCTGACTAAATCGCTTGTTGTGTGCCCTAAGCCATGATCGTGGGTAGGCCTATAAGTGGGCAAAAACCAAGCCAAGTAGGGTAGAAAAGGAATTCGAATGGCATGTGCAAACTAATCCCCAAGCCAACCGCGAGGCGTCAGGGATCTTGAGCAAAAATTTGGGGTGTATGAGGCAAGACCAGAAGGAGACCTACAACCCATCTTGTGGATGACAAGGCCAGAGACATGATGCTCAATATTTCGGATACTGCCCCAAAGCGGAATGGAGGACTGGGAATACGTTGTGAAATGAATCATGAAAACCACCTGAACCTTGTAAGGTTTTGGTTCTAGTGCGAGTACTGGCAATGCCCTAGCCTCAGGAGATCATGGAACCGAAACCTGACTGCCTAGACTATGCAGAAATGAGGGCCAGAAAGAATCATGTAGATAGGAAGAGAATTCTTGAATAGTTCCCCAGACAACAGCTATCTGCTAGCCGTGGTCCGCTCTGTGTACCCCTGAGAATTGTTTTAACGCCTGAGAAGTAAAGACCGACCCACTATCTGAATCTTCTACCGTGAGGGAATGCTGGACCTTGTCCAAACCCAATTCAACGTGGTTGTAGGGAGTCTGAGGTTAGTGCGGCAAGAAGCTACGAAGCTATAAAGATTCTGTCTATGCCCTTCCATGAGTGAGGGAATGCAATTGCAATGAAGCTACCAACGAAAATGAATTCCTGGTCATAGTAAAAAGGCAAAGACTTTGTGCGGGGACCTGATTGACCAGATATGATCGACTACAATCAGAGACTGAAATGCTAGAGGGAATTACCCTACTTGTTCCTCCTCTAGCAGGACCTGAACGAAAGCATGAACAATTAAAGCAAGACGACGTATCTGCGTAAGACATGACAATGATGCTGTAAGGCGAACCGGACCAGTTTGCGGACAAAAACATAAAGTGAGCAATCAACATGGATTATTAGGAGATTAGGGAAGCAGGTATGTATGTGATACATACAGGCCAAATCAGCCTAGATGCACAGATGGACAACCAACCAGGCAATCAGCCCAGCAGGACTGAAAACAGTCATCGGGCCGAAGCTGTCATCGGGCCCCCGAAGCCATGGGGCCAAAGCTGTCATCGGGCCCCCGAAGCCATGGGACCAAAGCTGTCATCGGGCACTCGAAGCCATGGGACCAAAGCTGTCATCGGGCCCCCAAAACCATGGGGCCAAAGCTGTCATCGGGCCCCCGAAGCCATGGGGCTGAAGCTATCATCGGGCCCCTGAAGCCATGAGGCCAAAGCTGTCATCGGGCCCCCGAAGCCATCGGGCTGAAGCGGTCAACGGGCCCCTGAAGCCATGGGGCCGAAGCGATCAACGGGCCCCCGAAGCCATGGGGCCAAAGTGGTCATCGGGCCCCCGAAGCTATGGGGCTGAAGCTGTCAACGGGCCCCCGAACCCATGAGGCCGAAGCTGTCATCGGGCCCCGAAGCCATGGGGCCGAAGCTGTCATCGGGCCCCGAAGCCATGGGGCCGAAGCTGTCATCGGGCCCCCGAAGCCATGGGGCCAAATCTGTCATCAGGCCCCGAAGCCATGGGGCCGAAGCTGTCATCGGGCCCCCGAGGCCATGGGGCCGAAGCTGTCATTGGGCCCCTGAAGCCATGGGGCCGAAGTGGTCATTGTGCCCCCAAAGCCATGGGGCTGAAGCTGTCACTGGGCCCCAGAAGCCATGGGGCCGAAGCTGTCATCGGGCCCCCAAAGCCATGGGGCCGAGTTTGTTTTTGTTCTTTTTTAAACAAGAAATTATAACTATAATAAGTGACCTGAATAAGGTGCTCCATGAGACCTGGTGAAATTAAACCAACGAGACCTGACCGACGTGGAAGGTGACCCCCAACATGAGTTCAACTGCGTGACCTGAAAAGACGAAGGGAAACGTGACAGAAAATGGAGATAATAACGGACATTAACTAAAATAAAAGCTGGCAAGCAGGCAAAGATGTGAGTCATTCAAAACTAAAAGCATAGCTGCACAGGTGGACAGCTATGGGTCCGAAGCAACCGCCAGGGCCCATGGGGCAGGGCAGCAGCTGGGATGCGAAACTTAAGAATTAAGAACGGCTGGGGATTGGGGCTTAACGACGGGTTTAGTAATCAACCGGGACTAGATAACCTAAAAAAGACAAAGACATGGGGTAAGCGTCTTAATGAAATGAGGCTGAAATGAACCGCAAATACTAATCTGTAAAATATAAATGAACAAAAGAAAACTTCTGAAAGGTGTGCCATGGAAAATAGTATCAGATGGCCGTATGAATTACCAATGTCGATGTCAATTGTGAAATCCTCTAAGTCAAGAGCCACTCCAGCGAGCCTCTTATGGCAGGAGCCACTCGTGCGAGCCTCTTATGGCAGGAGCCATGCGTGCTAGTCTTTTATGGCAGGAGCCATGCGTCCAAGTCTCTTATGGCAGGAGCCATGCGTGCAAGTCTCTTATGGCAGGAGCCATGCGTGCGAGTCTCTTATGGCAGGAGCCATGCGTGCGAGTCTCTTATGGCAGGAGCAAGTATCAGATTACCGTGCGAACTACGAATGACAATGCCAGTCAGGAGGTCCTATAAGCGAAGAGCCACTCGTGTGAGCCTCTTATGGCTAAATAAAACACTTATGTAGCACCAGAATGCCTTGGGGACTTAGATAACCATGAACCCCTAGTAAACCTGGGACACTAACTAGCCTACAACCATGTCGTACCCCTAACAAACAAAACATGAAAAACGGTCATGGGGCCCCCGGAGCCATGAGGTCGGATCAGTCATAGGGCCCCCGAAGCCAGAGGCCAAAGCAGTCATAGGGCCCCCCGAAGCCGAGAGACTGATCTGGATGACGTTGCAGTGACGATAAGTAATTAAAACGTAAGCCAGACCTGATGGGATATGAAGCAGCTTGAATGATTGGATTGGCTAGAAGGTGGCCTAAGAAACATTACTGCCAACAGGCGTTGAAAATATAGACATTAGTTATCCAAAGCACGGGCATACATAAAACACTAACCACTGCAAACCATAAAACGTAAACATGAAATTGAAACAGAGATGGGAGAAAAACAAGAGCCTGAGGCATTGCAAGTTTGCTAAGAGAAGACTCTTATCATGACAAACAAATGAACAGCTTGTGAAAACATAGCAGGAAACTTACTCTTATTGGCCCACTGACCTCCGCTGAGGAGCTGTTTGGTGAACTGGGACAGGAGACTAATCTGAGTGAATACGAACCAGAAGTAAAAGGAGACCAGTCTGAGTGAATATGAACCAGGATTAAAGAAGACCAAAATAATAATTATTTTTTTTACTGAAGTGATCAGAAAAGTAGGCCTATGGAATGTAACAGACCACCGAGGAAAGGAACATAAGCCTGAAAAGAACGCAGTTATGTTTTTCGGGAGAGAGGTACCAGAGCGGTGGGTGCAGACTGCCCCGTTGAGATTATTGAGTAAAACCATGACGTAGCAATGAACAGGAGAATGCAGCTTTGAGTGGGAATAGAGTATAACACATGATGTAACGACAAATGGGTGAATGCAGCTTTGGATGTGACTGGTACCTAAAACACGTGGCTCTGAGTATGGGTAGAGCATGAAAAGCATGGTATAAAGCAGACGTATAAATGCAATCTGAAAGTGAGCAGAGTATTGACGTGATGCAAAAGCAGACATGTGAACGCAGCTCTAGTAGTGAATGGAGTATAGGACAAGATGTAAAAGCAGACATGCGGATGCAGCTTTGGATGTGAACAGAATATTAACTTGATGTGACAGCAGACATGGAAAGCGAACAGGTGAACGCAGCTTGAAAGTGATTAACGGGTAAAAAAATTATGAAAATAGGAGACATGTGGACACAGCTCAGATGAGCAGGGAGTAAAACATAGCGTGACAGCCAAATGTAAAGGCTAGTCTGGGAATGAGCAGAGTAGGAAAGTGCTGTGACAGTAAAGACGTGCGGATGCATCTGAGGGTATGAGGCGTATGAAGCATGTTGCAATAGTAGGCATAAGAAGCATAAAACATGAAATAAAAGCCGAAAGTGTAAATGCCGCTCAGGATAACAGTAGAGCATAAAAGTGCGGCAGGATTTTAAGTACATAAGCAGTGAAGTCTAAAGATGGTGGCAGCGGGGAGACACATGGCAAGGAACAGCTACAGCAAGAGGCCTAAACAATAACAGCTGCGTCCGATCTCCAAACATGACGTCATGTGCAGCCACGGTAACTCTGCCTTACAGCAAACCGACTGAAGTAACTTTTCATACGAGATGAACAAAGCGAAGTAAAACTTGTAAGATTTATAGGAACTAACTCCTATTACCAAACAAACAAAGTTGAAAAGAAATAGAAATATTTAGCCCCAATGAACAACCTGAGGTAGCAGATTCTGAGGCGAAGCCTCCCGTTTGCTAGCAAAGTCCGTTCCGACTGGCCAGGAGAGACGGCCCCGGCCCAACTTACTTACATATTATGGCACGTGCATGTTACGGTAGCAGAGAGCAAAATAACAAGCTCCTTTCTGGCTCCATGCTGCAAAGAAAGGATCCTACCACCAGAGAAGCTAGTTTGCTAATGACACCCAGCGGCAGTTGTGTACCTGAGAACACACGCCTGTGAGTGAGGATGTGGCTCGTATATGAAGAGCCTCCGCCTCTCCCACAAATGCAGGTTGACTAATCAGCCTTACTAACATGTGCCAAAATTCTCAATTCATTTCATGACATAGGGCAGAGACTGTTCTACCTTACCCAAAAATAGCAGCATGTAATCTGCGTAAAGCGCGATTTTCTCAGCTATGCTTCTGAATTTTAGACCTATCACCCCAGGATCCATGCATATCATCTGAACCAGGGGCTCTATAGCCCTGATGTGTGCCCCTCCCCAAAGTGAATGCATCAGACAACAATCCATTCGTCCATATACAGGCCCTCGGTCGGCAATACGGCAATTGTACCCAGGATATAAATATGGGGCCGAAGCCCATAGCTTCCAGCACCCCCCACAAGAACTTCCACTCAACGCTGTCAAAAGCTTTCACAGCGTCGAGTGAAAAAACAGCGCAACCCCCCACGTCCTAGATATCTGCAGATTGAGGTATAGACTCTTAATGTTAATTACGGTAGACTTACCCGGCATAAAGCCAGTCTGGTCACTATGAACCAAGCTAAGGATGACCTTCATTAATCTGTTAGCCAAAACTTTTGCCAAAAGTTTAACATCTGTACATAGTAGAGATATGGGCTAGTAGGAGCCCGGACATGTAGGGTCCTTACCAGATTTGGGCAGCACTATTATTATGGCCTCTTCCATGGAATTGGGTAGTCTGCCTAGCAATTCTGCCTGTTCAAAGACTGTGGTAACAAGAAGTCCCTATATTTCATTAGGAATTTCCATGGTAGGGCACCTGCCCCAGGTGCCTTCTTATTCGGGAGCCCCTTCACAGCCTTCCAAGCTTGGAGGTTCTTCAAGGTCTGCTTTCTGTTCTGCAGTCAATACTGGCACCTGTATAGAGGCAAGAAAACTCAGAATCTCTCCTTCACTATGCTGCAGCCTAGAGGAATATAGTTGTTTATAGTAGTCACTAAATATCCTACGAATGTGTGGGCTTACCGTTACCAAATCACCCTCTAAGTCTTGGATACACCCTATGTAGGAAGCACCCTGTTGGGCCCTGATAGTGGTGGCTAGCATGTGTCCTGTGCTTTCTCCCACCTCAAAGTATTTCTATTTCCAAAAAAGCCTTTTTTTTTAACAATTGTCTTTTTATTGAGATAGTTTAAAGATACAATAAGCAAACATTTCGCATCATCCTCACAATTTGCCAAGCTCATTAACAACAAAGAAATTAAGGCACATAAGAGTTTAGAAACTACAGATGATTGAACAGCGATCCATTGGGTAATAACCGAATCATTCTAACACTGTCAACCTAGGACAGCAGAATCCGCCTTCACAATAGATATGAAATAGAGCAAAAGTCAATAACTATAAACATGTGGGTACGCACCCACACCAAGACAACTGGGCGAAGATGATCTCCTTATAAGAGTAAGTAGTATTCAAAACTGAAATTACGACAGACAGAAGACACAACACGAAACAAAAGGGAGTGGAGGGGAGCATTGCATGGTAACCTCTAAGTATGTATCCCAGGGCTGCCAAACTTTAGTGAACCCGTCTACTGTATGATTGATCAGCGCGGTAAGATGTTCCATTCTCCTGACGTCCATGACACTAGATGTCAGGTCGGATCGAGTTGGTATGTCCTGTCTCTTCCAATACTTAGCTATGAGTCTTCTCGTGGCTGATAAGATATGAACCACTAAACGAAGTACATGTTTCTTCAAAGGTGTTGGAGGCATGTTCAGTAGAAACAAATACGGGTCCAAGGAGAAGTTTACATCGGTGACTTGCAGAATAAGATGTCGAGCTACTCTCCATAAAGGAAATATAGCGTGACAATCCCAAAAAATATGGAAAAGGGACCCCGTACCCGAGCCACACCTACAACAGGCGTCAGAAACCAAAGGGTTCAAGTGTTTAAGCATTTGTGGTGTATGGTACCAAAACATCAGAAGTTTATAGGAGTTTTCTCTATGGGTCACACAAGCAGATGTCAATGCCGCTCTCCACCATATAAGCTTCCAATCATCTGGTGATATTTCCCTCTCTAAGTAACTCTCCCATTTGGACATATATGCATGACGCATAACCCCTGGGCGTTCTGGGGTTGAGAGGAGAACATAGATATCAGATCTGAGACCTTTAGTGGAAGTTGAGAGCTTACACAGTAGTTCGAACATTGTTCAAACAAGCCTTTTACCGTCCGCTACATCCAACAGATGATCCCTGTAGGTCTGTTATGCCTCGGTCCAGTTAGACTGGTTCACTTCTGTGGGGTTTTCTACATATTTGCATTCAGTGTCAGTGACTGGACTGCAGTGCCTGCAATAGTTCCCTACTTTTAGACTTGTGGCCTTAAATATGTTTAATGAATATCCCCCTAACGAAAGCTTTAAAGGTATCCCAAACTAGCATCCGAGATGCAGATCCAATATTAAAGTACATAAATTCCTTCATCTCTGCCAGTACACCCACAGAGTCTTGTAGTAGTGTCAGCTAGAAAGGGTTTAACTTCCACAGGCCTCTACCTTTCGCTGATTTAGGGTCCAAGCTTAGCTCGACCCCGATAGGGGAATGAACATAAATACTTCTGGGCATATGCTCAACTGCACGTACAAGCCGCAGCATCTGTTGGTTACCCACTGCTAGGTCAATTCAGGACAATGTGTTATGGGAACTAGAATAGCAGCAGAATTGTTTGACATTAGGGTTACGAACCCTCCAGATGTCACATGTTATGGTCAAGCACCATGTTGAAGTCTCCAACAATAAGTTTGGGGACACACGGAGACGCAGCCACAAAGGTTAGCACGTGATACAGAGGGGGAATATATATTGCCACAATGATAAGGGCATACATACCGACCATAGGTGTCTATACTGATCTTAGAACACTGAAAGGGGATCTGCTTATGTACAAGCACACTGACCTCCCTGGCGTGAGTAGAATACGTGGTGTGGTATGCATGCCCCATCCAGGAGCGATTCAATGTACCTACAGATTCCCTCGTCAGATGTGTTTCCGACACAGATAATGGCTGGTTAAAATTGCTGTAGCGAATTGAACACAGCATATCTCTTGGATGCGTCCCCAAGGCCCCTCACATTCCAGGCTAATACATTAACCCCCATCATCAAAACCTACAGATAAGATCTGCTGGTCCCAGATAACACACTTCCTGCTCCGTATATCATTTCCCGGCTATAACTTGTAGCAGATGAATATCCCCTGGACTCCCCTTGTCTCCTGTCCGTAGAGGCATTTTTTCAGGCGCTGGGGGTTCTGTACGACAAACCCGACAGAGCCTCAGTAGCTGAGTCCCACCTAAGGTCCCTCACTCAGGGTGATAGGCCGGTAGAGGACTACTTTACCCAGTTCCTTAAGTGGTACGTACCCTCAGGCTGGAACGCATCGGTGCTCAAAAGTCAGGTAAGGTCTTGCTGAAAATTTCAAAGATATGCTTGTAGCTTACCCCTGTCCAGAGATCTTAGAGGAGACCATGACTTTGGCCATTAGGTTGGACAGACGTGTCAGGGAGAGACAGCGGAAACATCTTTTCTTTCCTCAGGGACCCTCTAGAATCCGCACCCGTGGGAACCTATGCAGCTTGGCATGACTCGAAGAGAACGACGTCGACGACAGGGTGCCTATTTCTACTGCAGCGATTCTGAACACTGGGTTTGTCAATGTCCCAGGATCCCTCCCTCTGGTAGACCATCCAAATTTGAGGGATCAAAAGACAAGTTACTCCCGGAGGTGGTAAGAAAGAAGTTGTTATTACCCATTTCCGTTGCCTTTGGGACTGTCAAGGGGTCAGGTAGAGCTTTTATTGATTCAGGTTCTGCCTTTAATTTTATTGATCTCAAGTTTGTGGGTTAGGTGGGAATTGCGGTCTTGAATCTGCCCACTCCCATTCATATCATGGCCATTGACTTCACTCCCTTGTTGGGAGGAACTGTCAAATTATGCACTCCAGAATTAACCTTGTCTCTCGGGGTATGTAATTCAGAGAGATACTCATTCTTTGTTCTTGAGAATTTGCTCGTAGAGATGGTATTAGGGATGCCCTGGTTAAAGCTGCACAACACAGTCATTAACTGGACCACGGGGGAGTTAGGGAGGTGGGTTCCCAATCATAGCTCCTGTGTAACCCCTGTCTAGGCAGGGGTTTCTTATGATGTTATGTCGATTCCCCCATATTTAGAAGAATTCCGAGAGGTCTTCTCCACACCCAAATTGGAGACTCTCACTCCTCATAGATCCTATGACTGCACCATAGATTTGGAGGCCGGGTCTAAGTTCACCAAAGGGCGTATTTACAACCTTTCTGGCCCCGAACGCAACGCCATGAAGGAATATCTAAGGGAAAGTTTGAAAAGGTACATTTCTCCGGTGTTTCCTTCACAAGATCCTCTTGCTCCCATGGAGGTGGAAGGCCAAGGCGAGTTCATTATATCCAGGATCCTTGATGCCAGAAAGGTTCGAAACTCCTTGCAGTACTTAGTGCACTGGAGAGGTTTTGGACCTGAGGAGAGGTCCTGGGTGCCGACGCATCGGATGCATGCATCTTATTTAGTTAGAAAGTTCCACCGGGAACATCCGGAGAAACCGTTCCCGCGGTCCCAGGGTCGGGAGGCCCCCTGTAGAGGGGGGGGTACTGTCACAGGACACCGGCGATGCACGTTCTCCCCCTCCCCCCAGAGTACCTTGTACTCTGACGTGACCTCTCATTGTGACCTTTGCTAGTGGGCTATCCTCTTTGCCTGCTGTACGCTTCTGCTGCCGCACGCCGCCCGTTACCTGTCTCTGCTTTTATCTGTCCCTCCCGCACTTACTCAAGTTAGGGACCGCCGTCCAGTTGCGCTCTGTTGTTTAGGATGGGAAGTGCAAGTAGGCAGGGACAGAGGAGTGGGTGACAGTCTAGTGGGCGCACGCTCTCTCTCTCCGATTTTAGGACGGTGTGACAGCGCCATTTTGGGGTACACATAACTTTCTGATTAACATTTATTAACTTTCTGGGAGGGAGTTGGGAAAAACAGCAATACTGCCACTGCGTTTTTACGTTATAAATTTTATGGCATTTATTTTTCGGTATAAATAACATAATATCTTTATTCTCTGGGTAACTGCGAAAAGAAAAAAATGTTTTTGCATTGCTGCTTCCCGAGACCCATAACATTTTTATTTTACTTTCTATGGAGTTGTGTGAGGGCTTGATTTTTGCGGGACGACTTGTATTTTTCGTTGGTTTCATTTTGGAGTAAACTGCGCTTTTTGATCGCTTGTTAATACATTTTTTTTCGGTGGCAACTAAGAATAAATTAGCAATTCTGTCTTTTTTTTACGGCGTTCACTGTAGGGATAATTTACATGACATTTGTGTAGTCCGGGTCATTACAGACACGGCAATACCAAACATATGGGGAAGATTTTTTTTTGCAATTTTTTTTAATTTAAAAGCGAATTTTCAATGAAAAAAAAAGAGTAATCTTTTGTTTTACCACTTAATAGTCCCACAAGGGGACTGAAACAGACAACATTCTGATTGACTTTAAAATGCAATGCATTATCTCTATAGTGCATTGCATTTTGATGTCAGTGCTATTCTGACATTGACCAGATTACTCAAGGCTAGTCTGGGGCCTAAACAAGACCCCAGCCAGCCTTCAAATACATCGGCACCCCGTGATCGCATTTGCGGGGTGCCGATGGGAGACAGAGGGAGTCCGCTCCCTCTGTCAGCACTTTACATGTGGCGGGTGGCACTCTTGCCGATCCGGGCTGCTAGAGCAGGGCCTAAGACCACCGTAAAAAGGCATATGGGTGGGGGGGCGGAGCTAGCGCCTGCAGTGAATGGCTGCGTAAGTCTACTGCTCCATGTATCTACTCGCCCATACAGCCTGGATTAATCGCTTGGTGATCCTAAAATGGTGAAAATCAGAGGGTCTAAGCCAGGTGACCCCTCAGGACAGCAAAGGACCGCAGCGGGAAGCGGTGAAATGGATAAATTCATTAAAAAGGCCGCCTCAGCTTACATTGCCCGTGAAAGCAAGATGGCGCCGACCTCCCCGCGTGCTTCTAACCGCATACAGCTGGAGCTCCCGGACGCCACTCAGAGAGGTGAGGAAGACCCTGACTGCCTTCCACTCCCCCGCTCCTATCTGAGAGACACGCTGTCCTCCTCTCTAACCTCAGCACTGGAGCCTCTGAGCTCCAATCTAGCAGCCATTAAACAAGACATTAGGCACGTTGGCAGACGGGTTGAATCCCTAGAAGAATCCTGTACCGCCATGGTACAACACCAATCAGCGGTCTCTGAACACCTCGGCTATATCCAGTTCACTTTAAACACCCTATACAGTGCCATAGAGGACCAAGAGAATTGCGGTAGACGCAATAACTTACGATTCCGGGGTGTGCCAGAAACAGTCCCCGCAAGTGACATCCCGCACACTATCACCCAGATCTGCCTCTCTATACTGGGACCAGATTTGGCCCATTAAGTGATTTTGGAACGGGCACATAGAGCCCTAAAGCCATGGGCGTAGCTATAGGGGGTGCAGAGGTAGCAGTCGCTACCGGGCCCAGGAGCCTGAGGGGGCCCAAAGACCCTTGTGCCACATAAGAAGACACACAAAGCACTGAGGAAAGAGGGGCCCAAGCTGAACTCTTGCACCAGGGCCCATGAGCTGTTAGCTACGCTCCTGCCTAAAGCCCAGACCAGCATCCAGCGCACCGCCGAGAGACACAATCTGCAAATTTCTCAGCTTTCCGGTGAAAGAAGCAGTACTTACTAAAGCCCGTCAGTCAGACACAGTGATATGGGATGGCCTAGAAATTCTTACATTTCAGGATCTGGCCCAGTCTACTTTGAAGAAAAGAAAAGCCTTGAAACCACTAACGGACTGGCTTAGATCCCATAATACACCATATAGATGGGCCTTCCCATTCGGCCTCTCCTTTATGCATGCGGGACACCGACTGACCATTTCCTCATTCAAGGATCTTCCTCAGGTTTATGAGCACTTAAATATCGCCCCACTGGACATAAAAAACTGGGATCCCATCCAAGACCTAACGACCCTTCCAGAACTGCCTCTACTGGAACCATGGGAGCGACAGTGTACTCCAAAATCTCACAAGAACAAGAGGAGCACCGTTCTTTCAACCCCAGACGACTTCCAATGGGAGAGTGAGACTTTCTGTCACTTTCTGTCACTTCCTATTACTTTCTGTCACCCTTCTCTGTTTCTTTTTAAAGTCCTGAGAGCTCTGACCAATCCAGCCTTTTCACACTCCTTTTGGCCTAGAATTATCCTCATGACCAATTAAGGTTCTTAAAACACAGGCCCTCCGGGTCCCCACCTGGATCCCCATTCATATAAGGGTGAATTTACATGTTAAAATATTCCCCTTACTTATACTCACTGAGCACACTGCTGCGCTACCAATGTAATTCTCACTACATGTTGTGCTTTCTTTTTTTCTCTGTTTTTGGTTTGGTTTACTTAAAGAGATGTACCCGGCTTTATCTAGAAATGTCCAATATATCTTCCGACAGTGTATTAGCTTCTATGACCAAATGTTGTCAGAATATTAATGTGCGGTCCTGTGGATGTTTCGACACCCCAGGATGGTACGCCTTCGCCTCCTCCCCCCAAATTGAAGCGAGATGGCAGATATTTGTATAGCCTCCTATAATGTCAAAGGCTTTAACCCGCCTTCCAAGAGATGTCAAATTTCCTCCCTCCTAAAAAAGGAGAAATGCTCAGTCCTGCTGCTACAGAAGACACATTTTAAATTTAACAGATATCCAGATCTCTCTCGCTCCAATTTTCCATTGTGGTAGAATAATAGATCAAACTCCTCGGCCTACAAAGGAGTTAGCATTGGTTTCAGTAAGCTAACCCCTTTTCAATACTGTTCCCACGTCCAAGACCCTGAGGGACGTTACCTACTGGTTAAAGGCTCTATATCTAATCATATGTATACTTTCATTAATGTATACGCACCTAATGAAAATCAGATTCAATGGTTTGGACACCTTCTCCCTATCATTGACTCCTGTAAAGAAGGTATAGTAATTCTGGGAGGAGACTTCAACATTACACTTGATCAGCTTGTTGACTCCTCCTCCCAGAAATCTGCAGTGTCCCGGAAAGCCCTTGTTTCCTTTCGCAAAAAACTCCATAACTCCAACTTGATAGATATTTGGAGATCCTTTAATCCTAGTGTAAAAGACTACACCTTCTACTCTTATGTTCATGGTACATATCACAGACTGGACTACTTGTTTATTTCTAAAGAACATCTCCAGTTCTGCTCCGGAGCTCGCATTGGCTCTATACACCTCTCTGACCATTCACCAGTCTTGATGTGTCTCAAACCTTCAAACATATCATCCAAAGTATTTAAGTGGAGACTCAATGAACAACTGATCTCCACGCTGGAACTTAAAGACAAAGTCCAGAATATTTTGGATCATTTTTTTCTCTGAACTCTCTCCCTGACACCTCCCCCCATATATTGTGGGTCACCCACAAAGCATACATGCGGGGTCAATTTATTAGCCTGGGCTCCCATATAAAAAAAAAGAGGATGGCCCGCATAGATTATCTACTATCAGAGATCCAAAAATTTCAATCTTCTCATAAACAATCCCTAACTGTAGAAGACCTCACTAGACTAAATACATTACGAGCTGAATTGAAAAACCATTTAAATTCCACCTCCGCTAAATACTACCTCAATTCTCAATATAAATACTTTGCCAAAGTACTTTGCGACAAGGCTTCGAAATTCATGATGCATAAAATCAAACAAAGACGATCCCATAATTATATATGTAAAATCTCCAAAAAAGGAGGGGGAATGGCCTTTTCCTCTATGCAATTCCAATCCTATTATAATTCATTATATAATATCCCACAACCATCTGAGTCTGAGACCTCCCCCCCACTTTCACAATCTATTAATCGATTCCTTCACTCGGTTCAGCTTCCTAAGCTGACTCAATTACAAAAAGATACACTAGGCGGCCCATTCACCCTTGATGAACTATCCACGGCCATCAAGCAGCTCCCCAAAGGGAAGGCCCCGGGCCCGGACGGTCTTCCTACTTTATACTACCAAACATTCAGAAACTCCCTATCCCCCCGTCTCCTAGCTGTCTGTAATGGCTCCCTTGAAGGCACCCCTCTCACGTCAGACATGACAAAAGCTCACATTACCATTATTCTGAAAGAAGGGAAAGATCCAACCCATTGCTCCAATTACCGCCCTATATCCCTACTGAACTTAGATCCTGGCCAAAATGCTGGCCAACCTTCTCTCCCCGTTCTTGCCTTCTCTGATTCATTGCGACCAAACTAGATTTGTAGTGGGCAGGGAGGGCAAGGACAATTCTACTAGAGTCATTAATGCTGTGTTCCATGCTAAAAAGAACAAGTACCACTTGGACCTCATCAGCACTGACGCCGAAAAGGCATTCGACCGGGTCAGTTGGGATTTTATTCAATTGGCCCTGATCAACCTGAATTTCCCAGCAGCCTTCATACATGCCCTCTTCTCAATGTATGAGAAGGCCTCGGCGTCGGTGCTGGTGAATGACACAATCTCACCTTCCTTTCCCATTACTAATGGGACAAGGCAGGGATGCCCGCTCTCACCCCTAATTTTTGTTTTAATCATGGAACCTTTACTTCAAACCATTCGCCAAGACAGCAGAATAAAAGGGATACGACTAGGCAACAGGGAACACAAAGTAGCGGTCTTCGCCGATGATCTTTTAATCCTTACAACTAACCCCTCTGTGTCCCTACAGCCCATATATGACATCCTCGACCGATATAGCCCCTTATCAAATTTTAAAATAAACATGAAAAAGTCGCTTGTTCTAGCCACAGGCCTCTCGTCTACTCTTAGATCTAAACTAATGACACAATCCCCTTTTAATTGGGACATTCCCTACATAACGTATTTAGGTATTAAAATCAGTTCCGACCCACACTTACACTTTCACCTATACTTTACCCCCTTACTCCACTCTATTCAAGAACAATTAAATACCATACACCTCCCAATGCTGTCTTGGCTTGGTCGCAAAAACCTTGTGGCCTCATTGGTCATCCCTAGACTAAATTACCTTATGCAAGCACTACCCATCCCTATCCCCTCATCCTTTTTCCTGTCTCTCAAAAAACTTATCTGCTCCTTTATTTGGAACAAATCTAAAGCCCGTATAGCATTCTCGACCCTCCAACGTCCTAAATCACTAGGTGGGGTGGGCCTTCCTGAGTCCTGACCCTTCCCTTTATAACAGAGCTATATTAATGTCCAGAATCATTGATTGGTTCAGGCAAACATCTCAAAAAACATGGGTGGGGATGAAGGCCTCTACCGTCCAATTCTCCTTTAGGTCTCTATTGGTTGGTCCTCAGACTATCCCCTCACTCCTTAAACTTGCTAACCCACCCATTACAGCTACACTAACAGCCTGGAAACAAACTCAGGATTCGGGATGGGGTATCCCTCTCCCCTCCTCTCTAATACAAATAAGAGATGTGATTGACCTAGCTCCGACCGCACTCAAACAAAGCCTTCCCCCACAAGTACGGTACTCAACTACTCCTGTACTTTCCTTGTTTAGTGAGGAAGGTAAAATTAGTGATATGGAATCAATCCAATCATTACTACTAGGCTCTACACCCTTCCCCTCCCTAACCTCCTTTCTACACTCTTACCTGACTAAATACGTCCCCTACCACTTCTTACTTAGACCACTTACCTGGTTGGAAAGCCTGATTGACTCAAAGAATCCTCCACGCAAACTTATATCTCAACTGTATAAATGGCTTATATCTCCCCCCCATCTTACCTAAGCCTGCCTTCATCAGTCATTGGGGAAAGGACCTTGACCTCTCCTTCTCCTCAACAGATTGGACAAAACTTTTCCTGATTCCCCACACCTCATCTAGGTGTCTGAGAATTCAGGAAAACGGGTATAAACTTCTCACCAGGTGGCATAGGACACCTGATATTACATATAGATATGACGTGACAAAATCGGATTTGTGCTGGAGGTGTGGACAGGAGACAGGAGACGGGCACATTCTACCACATATGGTGGTCCTATCCAAAAATGGTGGAAGGAAATTTTCACCATCAGTAATTGAATTTGTCATACCTCATTCCCACCTTCAGGCCAACTAGCTCTGCTAGGCTTCTCTCCCACAGCGGTCAAAGGGAGCTTTCACTTTCTCCTTAAAATTCTACTCATTACCGCCCGTCTCCTGATCGCACGATACTGGTTATCTTCTGATCTCCGCTCTACTGAGCACTGGTACAATAAAATTGATTCAATTTACAGGATGGAAGAACTTGCGGCCTGGGAAAACCGTACCCATCCTAAATTTCAAAAACAATGGAAGAATTGGATCCGTTTTAGACATTATACACAGTGAGGGTTACTTTATACTATACCTACATCATTGGACTTTCTTTACTCAAGGGTTAATACACCTGATCGGATATATCCTTTGTTAATGTTATTGTTTAATGTTACTATATTAGGTTAATGTAACATCTTCCTACTGCAATACTATTTTGATGTACTATCCTCGGCTGTAACTCATTGATACCTGCTTGTACCATCTGATGGGTTGCTTAATAAAACTTAAAAAAACTAAAAAAAAAAAAGGCATATGGGTGGTCACTAAGGGGTTAAACTGTGCATAATTCCTGGTTGGGCTGTCTCCTCATAATATACCCAGAACTGACCATGCAATCATGAGAAAATCTTATTTAAATCCATATGCAAACTAGACTCCTCTCATGCTTTATTGACAGGGCCAGGCATCGTCTGCCTGGCCCTGTCAATCAAGCAAGAGAAAGAAGTGCTGGGAGATGAAAGAACTAAAGGCATGGTGCACCAAATGTTTCAGGCCTGCCCTCAATGCACTTGAGAACTAATTTGCATATAGATTAAAGGACTTTTTTTCAAGATTGCAGGAATGCTTCTAGCAGCTAAAGGTATGGGCATAATATAAATTTGGTGCTGACAGACTACAAGTAACTGCCAAGATTGTTGCCCCAAGTGAGATCAGAAATAACTGCTGTTTCCAGGTTACCACTGGGTCTTCTTGAATCCTGCTGCCATTTTTGAGTGGTAAGTCATGTACATCTCTCATTGGCCAAAAAGATCTTGAGTAAGGTCTGACCCCTTACAAGTAGAACACAATGTGAATACCTGCTGACTAGTACTTCCTCCCCGCTGTTTCCAGATTACCACTGTGTCTTCTTGAATCCTCCTGCCATTTGTGAGTGGTAAGTCATGTACACCTCTCACTGGCCAAAAAGATCTTGAGTAAAGTATGACCCCTTACAAGTAGAACACAACGTGAATAACTGCAGACTAGTACTTCCTCCCTGCTGTTTCCAGATTACCACTGTGTCTTCTTGAATCCTACTGCCATCTTTGAGTGGTAAGTCATGTGCCCCTCTTACTGGCCAAAAAGATCTTGGGTAAGGTCTGACTCTTTACAAGTAGAACACAACGTGAATAACTGCAGCCTAGTACTTTCTCCCTACTGATGTCAGTTTCAGAAGCAGATAGAGAATTAGGTAAAATAACTTGAGTAAATTACCCAAACAGGGCATTACAAGCTGTTTGTGTCTCTGTAGAGAAAACTCACTGCTAATAAAGTGTTGTGATCACAGCAGTAACGGCACAGATTCAAGTAGGCAGTCTCCTTTTTATAGAGTAAGAGTGTTAAGTTGAGAGGGAACTTTCTGTTGTCAAATTTTGGACAAACAGCTTAACTTTGAAGGAAAGGAGTCACATAGGTATCTTGGGGATCCAACAGCACTGTAAAAGGTATGCTTTAAAGGGGTCAACCCCCTTTTTCTAATTGAGTTGGGGTCTATAGTTGAAATGCAAATATCAACTGTGATCAGCTGTTATGACCAAGGAAAGCTGTGGATGATTGGAGATTTTAGTTGCCACTGCAGGTGAAATATAGAATTACATGGTGCCTTTAAACATGAATGGTCAAGCATTTAATACTGGTAATACAAAGTGTTCAAGAACAGAGGTTGCACATTGTCTTACTTTTCTTAAACCATTACTACAAATGAATACAATATATAATTAAAATTATATAAAAAATGAAAATCTCACAATTTGAGTCCACCCTGACATAGGTTTCATTTTCATCAGTCACCAACCACATTGTGGATACTAATTAAGCTAGAATGCCACTAGTTCAACAAAATAAAAAGGAATTCATTTGTAATGAGAACGATTTTTTTTTATCAAAGATAGGAGAACTTAATTAGAGACAATGAATATATTTTACATTTCATTTTTATCATTAACCAAATAAGGCAGCTGTAGGGTATTTAATCTGTCTGAAAAACAGGATAATACGCGCCACTTAGTGTTAATTATAGTGAAAGTAGAAAAAATATACAAAAACATAGCTAATTCATTAGGTACAAGCTCCTTGTATTGGGTAGGGCAAGCAAGGGTAGCCAGTGGGCACAAAAAGTTCTTTGAAGCCCCAAAGTTTTGCTGGAGAAGCATAACTGTTGTAGAACAAGGTATTCTTCTATCAGTGTATTCAGCAAATTACATCAACTTTGTCCTGTACATGTATGCACTGTCTCAGCACGTGACATTGGTGTGATTGCAAGTGGTTATTCTATCTCCACCGACTCATTAACCATTAATCACACCCCAATACAGTCCACACAACCCAGATGTACATGGCCACCACTTAAAAAAAATGGTCAGCAGCCAAATTGAAAAACAATGTATGAAAGGCTATGGTTTATTTAAGTACATACCAGGAGCAAGCTTTTACAGAAATGTGACGTGCTTACAGAAAATACAAAAGAGAGATATAAAATTACATACAAAACAAGCAAAACAGTTAAATAATTAAAAGGAGAAAATAAGCTGTAGTCTTTTCTGTTCCTTGAGGGTAGGAAAGAACAAGAACACACTCTGAACCCCACAAATATGAACTGAGAATTCTTGTTCAAAACATGCCTTATGATAATTTAATAGGCAAAAGTGTGGGCCACCCGATTATGATAAAAAAATGAAAGTTTTGGTCCAATTAATAAAAATATTATAGCTTTATTGTTACATAGTACAATGTAACTATACAGCTATAATATTTGTATTAATTGGACCAGAACTTTCATTTTATCTCAAGTTTGGTTGTGCTTATAGAAAGGGTCCTTATATATTTATGGGTATATATGGGTAATATATAAAAGTGTGGGTAATTACTGAACAGTAGGTAATGAGGGGTAAATACCATGAATACCACACAGTAAATTTTCTTGTATTTCCTGCACTAAGGGGAGTGCTTACTTACGAACGCCCATTCAATATTTTGTTGACTGTACCAACCAGGTTTAGGTGTCAAGCCTTAATCAAATTTTGTGCTGTCCAAGAAATAAATCTATTTTTTTTTATTCCTGCCCCCTTTCCCCCATGGTCCAACCTACAATAAAAGCTGTTAAAGAGCCTTTACAAAAATATACCATGTCGAATGTACCTCTATCATTACAGCCATGTTCCATCAATGTTTCTCTATACCAGCCGCCACCTTTCTTCTCATTGTCTTGAAGATTGGATGCCAGGAGATGCATCCAGCTCCTTACACTAGATTTAAGACTTTAATAGTTGTCAGGTATGGAGGTTGTTATCTGAAACACACTATGATAAAGAGAGAGATCCAGAGAGGCGTGATATATAACTTAATATGATTCGATTTCTGAGTAAAAAGCAGAATAAATCCTGGTAGGACTCCTAGGAGAGACATAGAGAATCCTTATTACTCAGCTTTTCTCCATGTTATCCTGATAGGGGAGCAGAAGTTACCTGACAGGTGCACTTTGAAGGAGTATTTCCATCAGGGATATCTATTGCATATCAGTGGAATATGGGATAAATCATACAAAACAAGGATCATTAGATCACAGATTGATAAAGTCTCTATTTGGATACCCGTAAGTCAAACAACAAACTATTTCTCAGAGAGATAAGGGAACCTTAAAAAATAACTTTTATTGATACATATAAAACGCCCAGTATATCATAAAAAAGGAGGTGTAGAGACACTAGCTCAGGACCCTACCAGAAAGGGGGCCGCAATTTGAAGGAAGAGCAAGCTGCTTATGAGCGACCACCCTCCATTTACCATTGTGGGTCTTCTGAAAATGGCTTCACTGGCTAAGCTTCCTCTCCATTCGCTGCTGAGTGCCCACTTTGGGCTTTTTTTTAGAAGTCCCATAACAGTGAACGGAGAGGATGTCGCACAACCCATTTATAGTTAAAATTAAATATAAAATACAGTATAAAACATATAAATCTAAAAATGGATTTTACAAGTACATTGATGGTATAATAAACAGAAAAGTTACTGTACATACACATTTCCCGTTTACTGTGGTTTGCAATTTTGAGAAAAAAAAGTGTCGTTCAGTAAGTAGCTGTATGTGATTATTGCCTATTATTATTATTACTGGCACTAGACTTGTGGACATTTGGTTTACGGTCCGTGTAACATAATGCATAATACAAGAAATACCCATAACTACTGTTCTCTGCTTCATTATCCATAGCATTTAACATTCTGATCAACAGATATGAAAAGTCAGGGGAATTTCCAGATGACTTAGCAAACCACAGAATTGGATATTTACCGTGACTGCAAAGCTCAGCAGCAGCTTTATTTACTTGGAGTTTGCTTTTCATCTTTTCAGCTATTTTATATCCTAGAGCCACTACATAGTGATACTGCACCCAACTGACCTTCTCTCCTACTAGTAGCCCATAAAATCACAATCTGTACATAAAATGCAGCAGACTCCTGGTCTACTTTTTTCTCTTCATTGGGATACCATTTTGGATGATTTTAAATGTTTCATCACAAATGTTCTACCCAAAAAAGAACCAGGTTCACCAGAGCAAGAGGCATCCTGGCTTATAGAGTGGGTTCACAGGGACAAGTTCAGGCAGAAGTATATTGTGAAGTTCCTAAGCCTTAATATGGTGTCCGTAAGAAACCCCCAACCGACCATATGCTATTTATAATACTTTTGTTCACATCTTTCAACTTTTGGATGGTCAAAGAGAGACTCATATGGTTTGTCATAGGACAGATTTCATTCAGGAACAACTAGGTAACAACCTCTGGGAGACCTTAATATTAGATATGCAGATTGGCACTTGGAGTTTCATGAGTTATTTGTAACTATGAGACAACTTGACAGAATATTTTTACAACTAGAAGACTTATATTTCGTGGTAATTTTCTTATTGTTCCAGAAGACAGGTGATCACCTCAACATGGGAATTACAAGGCCCCATTTGTCCAAGGTGCTGGATACCAATGGGGTGCCAATAAATCACTTTGCTTGGGTCAAGGTATTTAGATATATGGCTAAGGTAAGGAAATTAACCTTTGCCTTGGGGAATGCAACTCTAGCTATACCCCTGAATCTTTTACTGTGAACCTTTGCTTAAAGGGGTTGCCTCAAACAAGACAACTCCATCAGTGAAGAAAAATGACCTATGACTCCTGGAACACTCCTTGAAAATAGTTGATATTGCCAGGAATTATAGTATTACATGGTGCTCATTAAAATTAATGAGTGACCATGTGTCACTCAAGGTGTCCTTGCTGGGATCCCTTTGTGACACAGGTAATGTCATCAATAAGAAAAAGATCTTAGTGGCAAGTGATTTTGTGACACCACAGAAGACCCTCTGGCATTCTGCTGGGCCATGTTGACCCTGCATGGTACCTATTGAAGTGTTTGTCCAGGTAATGTATAGAAACCAGTGGTGCTCCTTGGGCCTAGATGTTAAACCTGTGTAGACATCTATTGTTTATCAGTGATTGCCATGGCCATAAACTGATTCAATTCATTTGAAAAGGTTACTTACCTCCATAAAAGCAAGTTCTCCAGCATCCGTCAGTGTTGGTCGACTTTATTGTAGATCGGTATAAAAGTACATACTGCAATCTTCACCACCCTCCACCACAGGTTAACATGTTTCAAACTCAAAAGTTCTTAATCATAACCCTGGTTATAATTAAGAACTTTCGAGTTTGAAACATGTTAACCTGTGGTGGAGGGTGGTAAAGATTGCAGTATGTACTTTTATACCGATCTACAATAAAGACGACTAACACTGTCGGATGCTGGAGAACTTGCTTTTATTGGGATCATACAAGGGACGAGTTCGGTCCTCTCCGTGCACCAAACGCTTATGGTGAGCTTATTTTTCTTCTTCTACTTACCTCCATCCTTCACAGCCAAAAATGTTGAAAGTGTTGGTGTCGAGGACATCTAAAAAAACTTGTAGAAACCAGTTAGTCTTCCATAATGGGGCGACTAGCTGTTCCCATATAACATCGTCAGAAAGGGGTTCTTCTTTACAGAGGCAGACTTTCTATGCAGGATTTACAATAAAAATTGCTTCCATTAAACATACTAAGCACAATTTTCTACTTAACAAGACATTTTTTTGTTTCAGTCACATTATGGGAAAATGTATTTGTTGGGGCTTTTTACTTGTGTGGGTGTGTGCGGCTTCAGAATAACATGAAATTTTAAACCAAAATGTACTGAAACTTTGCATGGGGAAATGCTCACAGTGTAAACACAGATGGACGTATTTAACAGCTACCATAATGGCGTGTCAGCAACAGACTGTACAAGGATAGGTGAAGCCAATATTTTCTACTAATACTCTAATAAGGGTTTTCTATCTAAGCCCATGACATCTGCTACATTTTTATGTGCGCACAGTTTTATATACTGCATGTGAACCACTCCACAGTACAGAAATGAGTTATTGATTCTTGGTAATTTTTATAATTTGCTCTCTTTCCTGTGTGGTCTGAATAACAAGCATTGGGAGCTGTAGACCAGAAGAAAGGTTTCATTCAGAAAATTCAATGTGCTTGGCTGAAAATGATTTCTGACAAATGCTTTGGTTCTGTTTCAAGTCCATGAAATCAGAATATTTGTGGAGATGAATGAATATATCAAAATCCACTCTACCAGCAATATGTTGAATGGAGCCTACTCACAAATAGAAGGATCACTTATCAATAAGGTTACATACTGTAGTTACACACAGGTCCATCAAGTTCAACCTTTTCCAGAACAATTATGTGAGATTAAGAGCTCATGTACACAAACGTATTTTATTTCCGTGTCCATTCCGTTTTTGGAAGTTACTTTATGTGCATTCCGTTTCCATATTTCCATTCTGCAAATAATAGAACATGTCCTATTATTGTCCACATACGGACAAGGATAGGACTGTTCTATTTGGGGCCAGATGTTCCATTCCGCAAAATACGGAATGCACACGGACATCATCCGTACTTTTTGAGGATCTATTTTTTTGCGGACCGCAAAACACACAGTCGTGTGCATGAGCCCTCATTGACACAACTGTATGAATGGGTCCTCATCCGTTCCGCAATTTTGCGGAATGGGTGTGGACCCATTCATTTCAAGGGGGCCGCAAAAGATGCAGATTGTACAGCACGTGCTGTCCACATCAGTTGTTCCAGTCCATGCCAAGCAAAAAATATTGAGCATGTCCTATTCTTGTCTGCAATTGCGGACAAGAATAGGCATTTCTATAATAGGCTGCTTGTTCCATTCCGCAAATTGCAGAACACACACAGACGGCATCTGTGTTTTGCGGATCTGCAATTTGCGGACTGCAAAAAACTGCGCGGTCATGTGAATGTGCCCTAATTGTTACATTAATTATAACCCTCAATGCTGTTTGTTGATAAGCATCTAGCCCTTTTTAAATGCTGGCATAGTATCTGCCATAACTACCTCTTACCCTCAGTTCACACTTGCGCGTTTTACAGCGCGTTCGAACGCGCTGTAAAACGCATAACCGATGCAAACCAATGCTTCCCTATGGGACTGGTTCATATTTTCGCGTTTTACAGCACGTTCGAACGTGCTGAAAAACAGCCGACGCATAAGCAAGTACTTGAGCTTTTTTGGGGGCGTTTGTCTCGCGTTTTGGCCCATAGACTTCAATGGGAACGCGCAACGCTTGTATTTTGCGCGTTTTTGACACTGAACGCGCGTTTATGAATTTGCAACACCAGCAATGCACTCTGATTGGCCAAACTTCATATAGACAGGGATATTTGGTCATTGGACAACACTGCAGTCAATCACACAAACGCGCGTAAAACACGCGTTTACTATTGCCAAAAACGCGCACAAAAACGCGCGTAAAACACGCGTCTCAGAAACGCTCAGGTCTGAACCCAGCGTAAGGGTAGGTCATTCCATAGTGTGTCTACTGTTATGTTAAGAATCCTTTCCTGTACTGATGTTTAAATCGCCTTTTCTCTACAAGTAATGAATTTCCCCTGGTGCTTTGTTAAATATTTCGTAAATCCTTTTCAAGACATTTGTACTGACCACACCTGCCTTTTTACATGTAAATGAAATCACCTCTAAGTCATTACTTTTTGAAGCTGGACAAGCCCAAATTTTTAAGCCTTTTATTACAAGACAGACTCTGATCCCAGCAGTTTAGCCCCTCAGATGCCGCGGACAATAATATTCATCATAGCCTCTGAGCAGAGGGATAGAGCACAATGTCCAGGTGCTGAGTACTCTGGCAGAATGTTGTTACACTGGCAACCTATTTCTGCCGCTGCTCTACTATGCTGGGAAGCTGGCCATCGCTCCACTCACCCTGTTTGTATGGGAGCTAGTATTTAGTGAAATGTCTCTGTGGTACTGCAAAGGTTAACCTTCCCTCTTGTTTTCTGTTGAGCTGCTGACTAAGGTGCTGATCAACCCTCCTATTTACTCTGGGCACCTTGTTCCTCCCCTTTGCTTTATGTATACTAGTGTTTGTTCGTCCTAGCGAAGGTTTGCTTTTGTGTCTGTCTAACTAGTGATGAACGAATGGGAGCTTCGGATGTTACATCCAAAGTCGCTTCGTTCAAAAATTCGGATTAATACTGTATGGAGATCCGTCTCCGATGCGCCAAAGTTAGTTATTAGCGATAGCGAAGTCGTGCGTGACTTTGTTGAATAACTTCAGTAGTTGATTTTTAAAGTGGAAAACCAGTTTTAAACTTGAAACTGAACTTGGCTTTGGTTTCGACTGGTACCTCAGAACCGAAGCCGAGTTTGGTTTCAAGTTTTAAAGTCATAGATCTATGGCAATTTCAGAAAGCCACTATTGGCAGCTTAATGCAAAGAATGCAAAGATTTTTTGCAACTTCTATTCATTTCAATGGTAACTGAATAAATTCCTACGCATTGAGCTCCCCCTGGTGGCTACAGGCTACAGTAAATACAATGAGAAATATGGTGTTCAGTGCGATATTTATGAAGCGCTTTTTCCAAATTTTACAAGAAGTTGGGTAAAGTGGATGAGGCAGTGGGAATATTTTTATTTTCATTAAAAGTGTTATCCAGTCAGAAAACTCACAGTGAGGTGGGGCATACTAAGTTTTTAAGTAACCCAATAAAATCTATGTATGCCCCTGGATCTGTTTTGGCATCCAGTTTAACTATCCTTTGTATTTTTAATGCCTGTTAACTTGTAACTACACAACATGATTAATGTAAAAACATGAAACATTTGTTAAAATTGAAGCTTTAAATCTAAAAGAAATGGCCAGGGATCAGAACTTTAACTTAATCCCCATACCCCGTAAATGTGGAGATTGGTTCCTGCAATATATATATATTTCACAAGGTTCATTTAGCTTTTCTAAAGCACCCAGAAGACAAGCTAGTGAAGCATGCCTCGAGAGGAGAATAATGAGCTGTCAGGGAGTGCAGATTAGAAGCAATGCACCAGCTCTGCGAAATACTCGGCTATGCTCTTATCAAGCATGTGGATATCAAAAAGGCTTTTCAGAGAATCCATGTATAACCATGAAAGTAATGCAAACAAACACACAGAGTGAGCAAAATAATCCACTACCATTATAAATTTGCCGTTCCAGATATCTTGGAAATAAAAGCATATTTTATAAGCTTCTTCCCAGGTTCCAGAATAAACTTTTTCTCTTCCAAATCTCTGATTTCTTTGGCCAGACAAACAAAGTCAGCTTGTAAAAGAAAAAATATTGTTGTGAATACTAATCAGTGGCCATATTCGGTGTGGCTAAAATCTAGAACAATGACACAGTCTGTATGGTAAAGGTTAGAAAACCCATAGTGAGGCCAATAGCTGCTAATAATTGGGCAATTCATGACCCTAAAGACACATTAAAGTTGCACCAGCAATAACTGGCTTCAAGCACCATTCCTCTGCACTATTTTGTAGTAATCTTTATAAAGTTACTATAAAGCTACTTGCGTATATACCCCACATTGCCCCTGTGTAATCTATATAATTATTTTCTTTCCGTTAAATACTCATTGATGTTTTTGTCCCAATTAGAGAGATAAAGAAAACATCCACCATTTTTACTATTTGTATTTTTTTTCTTTATTGGCCCCCATACACATTAGTGTATTGTTGCCATAACCTGCTGTTCTTGGTGGGTTCAGCCAACAGTTTAATATGTATTTTTACCTGATCCTTTTGTTCCCCCAGGAGATAAGACTATGGCAGAAATACACACTGCCTCTCTCTCTATTAAATACACAGACACATTTGGCTGAGCTGATGTGTATAAGGGAGATGGGAGGGCAACGAGCGCTGCCCCCCCCCCCCCCGGGCCCCTATTGCATCCCAGTAGGAAATGCCAAGCGGTGTAAAAGTGCGGCCTAAATGTCTCTTATTGTGTGTCCCAGTGCTCCCACCTGGGTACTGCTGGACCCTGGGCTTTGGCTCTGAAGCTAGAGATGAGATTCGGCCGGTTCATCAAATTTTTTGAAAAAATTTGGTTCTATCCGAATTTATTCGCGGCGAATTGGGTTAAAAAGCGGCTATTTCCTGGCTGCAGAGAGCCTTTATAGTGGTGTAGTAACATGCATAGGGAGTCTACTGTGGTAGTGAAATAATACTGTGAGTCAGTATGACATGCAGATGACAAGCGTCGCTCTTAGAATCACTGCATACTTCACTTATTTGGGCAGTCACGGGGCCAAAACTGACCAAATAATCCGCCCAGGGCTGGGACAAGGTCCACCACCAACAGAGGCTGAGCTGCCCAAGTGCGCCCCCCCCCCCCCCCTCCAACTTGTGGATAACACTGCTATGGGGATCTGTGATGGATGACACTGTTATTAGGAAATCTGTGGATGACACATATGTGTCATCCACAGATCCCCCCTCCCCATAACAGGGTCCGTGTAGGAATGACACCAATACAAGGGGTGAGGCTGTGGGGTTGTATCTGCTTTTTTGATGACAGCGCCAGCGAGCTCGTGCAGTGACTGTATTCTACTACACCCCTCCACACTGTATATAATCTTAACTATATAACTGTAGTGATTTACTACAGTTATATAGTTAATAAGATTATATCCAGTGGGGGTGTAGTAGAAAACAGTCACTGCACGGGCCCTGCTGTCATTATGAAATAGCATATGTGACCCCACCTCTTTTATTGGTGGTTATTCAGTAAATTAACCCTGTTTTGGGGGGGTGGGGGGGAGTTGCATCTGCAGAGCTTTTGTATAATGCCACCCCACACTGTAGTGTCCCCCACACAGTAATGTCCGCCACACTGCCCCCCACACAGTAGTGCCCCCACACTGCCCCCCGCACAGTAATGTCCGCCACACTGCCCCCCGCACAGTAATGTCCGCCACACTTCCCCCCACACAGTAATGTCCGCCACACTGCCCCCCACACAGTAATGTCCGCCACACTGCCCCCCACACAGTAATGTCCGCCACACTGCCCTCCGCACAGTAATGTCCGCCACACTGCCCCCACACAGTAATGTCCGCCACACTGCCCCCACACAGTAATGTCCACCACACTGCCCCCCACACAGTAGTACCCCCACACTGCCCCCGCACAGTAATGTCCGCCACACTGCCCCCACACAGTAATGTCCGCCACACTGCCCCCACACAGTAACGTCCGCCACACCCCCCTCAACCACACAGCAGTGCCCCCACATAGTAATTTGTCATTCTCCCCCCCTCTTGTCATTCTCCCCCTCTTGTCATAATCCCCTCTTCTTGTCATGCTCTTTCTGCCCCCTGTCATTCTCCCCCATCTTTTCATGCTCTTTATACCCCCCCATGTTGTCATGCTCTTTCTGCCCCCCCATGTTGTCACAGACTTCATGTAAGGGGGCCCAGCATTTTCACTGTACTTAATGCCGGGCTCCGTCAGAGCGCTCCTCTCACCTCCATTATGTTCACTGCTCCAGGCTTCCGGGATCAGGCCCCAGCGCCTGTTAGGCTCCGCCCACCTTCTTACTGTGTTTCTAGTTAGAGGCAGCGAGGCCTGAAGCAGTGAACATAATAATGGAGGTGAGAGGAGCACTCTGACGGGGCCCGGCTCAGGGAATGACAGGAGGGAGCGCTGAGCCGTTCCCCCCTGTCAGTCCCTCTCCCTCTGGCCGGCCCCTGCCTGCGCCCTGAGGCTGGAGCCTCCCCTGCCTCTGTGTCGGCCCAGCTCTGCATCCGCCACTCGGTCTTCATTTGATCAGTAATCCATCAGTATTGCTAATGCCCAAAAAAACAGGAGTGGATCCAAAACAGAGATGACCGAGTCAACCATTTAAGAACCGCTGGGTTGCTGGTCAAAACACGAACGCTAGATGACACTGGGAGCTCAGGCCTCTCGCTGCGACTCCTGCTGCCACGCCTTAGGCCTCTGCCACTCCCCTGTGCCTGGCACTTCTCTGTCTGACATACTGTTAGATCAAATAAATAAATAAAAAGGAAATTAAAACACCCCAAAAATGGCTGTAATTTTCTTACTTCACCACACAACAGCAAATACTTTTTTTTGTGGCACTAATACATGCAAAAAAGGGCTTTAGAACATATAACTGCACCACTGAACGGCAAATATATATATTTTTTTGCCATTAATACACGACAAAAAGGGCTTTAGAACATATAACTGCACAGCTGAACGGCAAATAGGCCCTTATTTTTTTCCACTTATACACGACACAAAAGGCTTTAGAATATATAACTGCACCGCTGAACGGCAAATATTTTTTTTCTACTTATGCACGACACAAAAGGCTTTAGAACATATAACTGCACAGCTAAACGGCAAACATATTTTACTTTTGCCACTAATACACAACAAAAAGGGCTTTAGAACATGTAACTGCACCGCTGAACAGCAAATATATTTTACTTTTGCCACTAATACACAACAAAAAGGGCTTTAGAACATATAACTGCACCACTGAACAGAAAATATATTTTACTTTTGCCACTAATACATGACAAAAAGGGCTTTAGTATATATAACTGCACTGCTGAACGGCAAATAAATTTTTCTTTTTCCACTAATACACGACAAAAAGAGCCGTCATTTTTGCACTTCACCACGCAACGGCTAATAAGCCGTTTTTTCCCACTAATACAAGCCAAAAAATGCTTTAGAACATATAACTGTACCGCACAAGGGCAAATAAGACAGAAATATTTCCTTGTAATAAACCCTGTTAATGGCTGTATCAAACAGCACTTGCACCCCAATAACAAAAACGGTATGCTGGAATTACAGAGCTGTATAATGGCAATTTGGGTCCCCAGTCAGTGCAGCAAGGTGTAATAGGATTGTTCCTCCCCTACTGACCCCTGTTCTACATAAATGCTGTGGAATGATTCCTCTTTATCCATTCCCTACACCTTGAATAATCTTTCACTGAACTTGTAAATCATTTTTTTTGGCACAATAAAGTTTTTTCTAGCACTGTCCCTTGCTCCTGTTGACATCTCTCCCTGCAATAAGTACACTGGTAAATGGCAGACTCCAAGATGGCTGAGGCTATCAGGCTATTTATAGGGCTGTGACATCACAGGGCTGGCTGTTGATTGGCTGCATGCATGGAATTATGGGTGATTCCCCATTTCCCAGTGTCCCTTGCTCCATGTCCTCACATGTGCAACAGCCATTTTAGGAAAACTGTGATTCGTTACCACGAAGCGTGAGGAAATTGGGATTCGGTGTGAATCAAATAATTCCTGAAATTCGGAGCGAATTCCACTTTGTCACCTTCGATTCGCTCATCTTTATCTGAAGCAATAAAAAGGGGAAGATAACTGAGGGATAAAAGATAGATTGAGTCCAGATCTTGTATGTAGTTGAACAGCAGATTTACTTGAGTAAATATTCAACCAAAACAATCTTTAAGCTTTATCTTGGTCCCAGCAGGCATTAGCATAAACTGGCAGGCTTCTTCAATAACTCTGCTTGCTCCCTTTCTCTGCTGTACTGAGAGGCTTGACTAAATACTTTGCTTTCTTTCATTAAGCTGCACTAAATTCTGCTTAAGTCTGGTTTCTGTACTTTAGGACTGTCCTGGTATCTTGGATGGGGTGCCGTCAACTGTTATTCCCCTCCTGACACTCAGTAAAACTTATCTTCAGCCGAAGAACTCTTCCTCTTGCTGATTTCTCTTATGGTGGCCAAAGAACTATTCCTCTGGCCCCTATGGCTTCCAGACATTTTTCTTCATGGCCAGAAGAGCTTAGGGTTCTCCAGCTGGCGTAGGCATGCCTGAGTGTGCCCCTGCTCACACTCCTCCTACCTTGCTTAGAACTAAACTAACTCTAACTGGAAACTTCTGCCTCACATTTCCGACAGGAAGCAGGACTCGTCCACTTCTGTCCAATGGGGGGAGAATGGAATGGTAAGCTCCATTCTCTCTAACTATAGCTCTGCCATTCGCGCTGCCACCTGCTGGTTTACCAAGCATATTACATGTAATAAAACAGTTGCATAAAGATATTATCATTGCACCATGTAGAGGACCTGGACAGAAATACACAGATGACATTCGGGTTAGCCTATTAGAGATAGTGGCTGGGTGCAGGAGTGGTAACACCACTCCGGGGTGTTACAGTTGGGAGAGATATATGATTGCTCTGCCAACACCTATGGAATGTGTATGGCCGCCTAAGACTTTGGTCATGCCTGCTAACTTTGCAAAACCTGGTTCTCATTTATGGAGGAAACATCTTTACACCTGTTTTATTAGTGCCCTTTTGTGTAGAGTCTATTGGGTCCTACATCTTCCCTGCATCTCAGTCTGCCTCTCATCTCCCTGCATGTGTTGTATAAAAGACAAACTGCTTGTTGCCCATAGAAGCAATAACAGCATAGGATTTATTTTGCTCATATCAACCGATCAACACACAGCTGTAATTTTACTACAGCAAACGTCCCAACCTTCCCTCATTCTGAGGATGCAGCGACAGTTAAATGCAATAGTGAAGCACAGAGCCATCAGCTCCCTGCTTCTTCATGCCCAATGTGTGCTCTCCCCAGTCTCAGGTGAGATGCAGTGACACATTGTGCCTGCTGAGCTATGTAGGAGGCGCACGCATGCTGGAGAATTGACCTTTGTGTTCCTTACACAGCCCAGCAGACATGTTGTGTCAACGCATCACGTCTGCTGGAGACCACAGAATGTGCTCCGATCATTGGGGGAACAGGGCTAGGTGAATATTATTTTATTATCATTAACACTACAGGGCCACTAGGGGGAAATAATTACTGTATGAAGGCACTATGTGGCATGAATACTGTACGGAGGCACTATGGGGGCATAAAAACTTTGCAGGTGCACTGTGAGGGCATGACTACTGTGTAGGAGCACTGTAGGGCATGACTACTGTGTAGGGGCACTATGATGGCATGACTACTGTGTGGGGTACTATGGGGGCATAAATACTATGTAGGGGGCTAACTAATGTGTGGAGCAATATGACAGCCTAAATATTGCATAGAGGGCACTATGGGGAAACTTCTGTATGAGGCAATATGAGGGTATAAATATTGCAAGGGGACACTATGGGGGCATAACTACTGCATAGGGGGCACTATGGGGCTGTGGTTGCTATTGTCCCTTTTTGTCTTTTTAACAAATATGCTACATCGCTTCTGTACTAACCTGTATATATATATAACATTTATTTTCACATAAGTTCATGGATAAATGGGCAAATTAGTGTGAATTAGGGTAAATTAGTCAATAAGTCACTGGATCCATTTGTTAAAATATCCCTAAGCTGGATAGATTAATCATCAAGAAGCGAGCTGGGAAGAAAATGAATCAGTGGCTAGATTAGCCAAAAAAATAAATAAAAAATTGTATGATATATTAATATAAGAAAATGATGTCATTAATTTATATGTTTTAAAAAAGATTTTTTATATACCGGTATATGAATTTTCCTATAATTTATATTGACAACTAAAATAAATTAAAGACCAATTTACTAAAAATCCAATCGTATTCTCAAATTCATATAGAGTAAAAAAAAAACTTTTTTTAATAATTTATATATTCCAATGATCCAAATGGTACCAAGGTGTTTAGCTAATATATCCAGAACATTTCCTTTCTACAAAGGGTCTGGTATGACTGGGGAATCCATTCTAAGGGGGTTACTTGGATGCCAACTTTTCGTTTGATATTAGATCTATGTTCGTTCATACGTTCACGAAGGGTTTGAGTTGTACGACCAACGTAGGACAAGTTGCAGGGGCATTGTAATAAATAAATGACATTTAGAGTGCCACAATTCATATTGTGCCACAATAAGATTGGATCTTTGAGTATCTGTAGTGTCACTTCTTTACCTACACCACACTTCTAAGAACCAATTATGCGCTGACTTTTCTTCTTCAAGAAGGACATCTGACCATTTAGATCTCTTTTCAGATTAGGACAAGAGTAGACATGAGCGAATTTTTAAAAAATTTGATTCGCCAGTTCCCCGAATTTTTCGGAAAAAATTTGGTTCAATACGAATATATTCGTGCCAAATTACATTAAAAAAATGACTATTTCCTGGCCTTGCAGTAACACGCATAGGGAGTCTGCTGTGGTAGTGAAATAATACTGTGAGTCAGTATGACATGCAGATGGACAAGCGTCACTTCACTTATTTGGGTAGTCACTGGGCCGAAACTGACCAAATAACTCAAGTATGAACTCAGCCTTACAGGTCGATGTTAGTGTCAAGAAGAAGCGCACTCCTTTTACACCCTCGTCAGCTGATTCCACATAGATGTCTACAGAACCTGTTCTATTAAACGTTTAAAGACTAGTGATGAGCGGCAGGTGCCATATTCGATTTCGACGAAATTCGCGAATATTCGAAAGAATATTCGTTTCATATTCGTCGAAATCGAATATTCCTCATTATTCTAGTTATTGCGATTAATATGCGATTTAAATAATCACGTATTGCGATTTTAACTTAAGGCTACTTTCCTATTGGTTTCATATCTAGAATTATAGCGAAGATGATGAATATGACGAATGTATTCGTCATATTCCTCAAAACGAAGATAACGAAGTATTCTACATCTTTGTTTTAGCAACCTATTCGTCAACTTCGCTAATTCTAGCAATCAAATAGGAAGGTTGACTATATTAGAGACAACTGTGTTTAATTCGCTATGCGATTATATAATTTTTTTTTAATAAATAGAATAATTATAATAATTATATCAAGTAATATAATTATTCTATAAAAAAAAATCGCATAGCGAATTTAACACAGCTGTCTCTATAGTCAACCCTCCTATTTGATTGCTAGAATTAGCGAAGTTGACGAATAAGTAGCTAAAACGAAGATGTAGAATACTTCGTTATCTTCGTTTTGAGAAATATAACGAATACATTCGTCATATTCGCTATTCGCTAATTCTACCAAGCCAACCATAAACTTCCGTGCTCATGGAGCGTCCCCATCACCATGGGAACGTCTCCATATACTAAAATGTACTGTCGGATTTGAGGAATTACGTTGAAATCGCAATGTGATTAATTCAAGTTATATTAATCGCATTGCGATTTCAACTTAGAGCTGGGTTTATAATGGGTCAGCTTGCTAGAATGAACGAAGTTAACGAATATGGAATATAACAGCAGTGCTAAGTTGAATTCGCAATGTGATTAATTTAACTTGAAGTAATCGCATTGCGATTTCAACTTAGCACTGCTAGTGCTATATTCCATATTCGTTAATTCTAGCCTATGTAAGATAGCAGTGCTAAGTTGTAATCGCAATGCGATTAATATAACTTGAATTAATCGCATTGCGATTTCAACGTAATTCCTCAAATCCGACAGTACATTTTAGTATATGGAGACGTTCCCATGGTGATGGGGACGCTCCATGAGCACGGAAGTCGGCAGAAGCAGCAACGGGCACTGACTAGAGCAGCCAGGAAGCCAGGAATCCTCAGGACAGGTAAGAACTACTTTTGGGAAGTGGGAAAGGAAAAAATATAACTAAAATAAAAACAAAAAAAACGAATATTCGAAATAGCGAATTTATAGCGCTATATTCGAAATATGCGCGAATTAGCTCAGTGCCGATATTCGCTAAAAAAATTCGCTATTCGAATATTCGCGCTCAACACTAGTGGTAACTAAGCCAGTTCTACTTTACACCAGTTTGATAAATGACCCCTGGAACATTGGGGATCACAGTGGGCACAGTATTGGGAGTGGCAGCAGGATGAAATTATTGGGACACCAGGATGGGGAGGTTGATGGAAAAATTTAGAAATCTAACGTGTCTGTGTAACAAACTCTGAAGAGACGAGATGCGGCTGAAAGAATTTGTCATGGTGGTCTGGGTCAGACGCAGGAGAAAAGGCAAGTGAAGGTCTACATGACAGCAGATGTTGCTGGATGTAAGAGGTATGTGGTTCTGTATTCTCCTCCAAGTCTTTTTTATTATAATCATACGTATTTTAAATTTGGCAAATTTGTAACAGCCCAGATTACAGTGATAACTTTCTGTGTAAAGATAACGTAGTAGATGTTCCCTGCAGTCCTATGTAGCACCCCACATAACACAATCATTTACTGTGTTATGTGGGGTGTTACATGGGATTGCAGGTAACATCTATGACATCTGTACTCAGAGAGTTATGAGATAGTGGGGGTATGATACCTGGCACCCCCATCAATCCACTGTTTGAGGAGACCGTGATGTTCGAGTGAGTCCCATAGCCCCTTTACTCCTTACCAAGCACAGCGCTGTCCATTTGATAGCACTGTGCTTGGTATTGCAGCTCAGCCCCAATCACTCAGATGGGACAGAGCTGCAGCTAGGCCACGTGATCGATGAATGTGACGTCATATGGCCTAGGAAGAGACTGTGGCGCTCACGAAGCACCGTAGCCTCTTCATACAGATTAGTTTTTTAACTAAAATGGAGGGAGGGGTCCGAGTTCGGTGCTTGATCCGCCCCTGGAGACAGGGTGTCTCTTCTCTATCTTCCCATGGGCTAGTTAGTTAGAGAGCACGCGATAGAGGAGAGATGTGCTTTCAGTAACCAGCACTGACAGTCAGTATAACAGGCAGGAAGACAGGGAGAAATAGTTTTACAGCATAGACAGACAGTTATATCAATGTACAACACAGGGAGAGTGGAGGCAGGCTCAGGAGCCTGCCTCTGCATATAACAGTGAGCTGTCTTTAGTGTATATAGTACATGGTCAACACTGGAGATGAGTTTTCCTTAGCAATGTTAATTTAGTGCATTGCTAAGGGACAACATCAAATCACTTAATAAAGTACTGTATATTCCAAAATACTCCTAAGCATTTCCCCTATGCAAAAAAATACTTGAAGTTGAATCAAAAGAGATGTCTATCAAGTTAAAACTTCAATTATGCATTAGCAATTGTTTAATTTATTATAACCATCAATACCATTTGTGATTAGCTCTGCATCTGCATTTTTGCATGCTATCATAGCTATCATTACTACCTCTTGCTGGTAGGGCCACTCTAACCACAAGTAACCCTTTTGTCTTATAGCCTTTCCTCCACTGATAAGGAATCTCTCCTGGTCCTTGTAGAGTTCTAATAAATCATGTGCCATTTTTGTACATTGAGCAGTATAAGAAAATATAATGGTATATTTGCAGAACACAGGGTAAAGAATGTGGAACTCCTTGGTTGTGTAATCCCCTACCTGGAGGCTTATTTCCTTGAAGAAAACTGTTACCATGAAATGCAATAGTTTTCCCACAAAACTATGGGGGTCATTTATTAAACAAAAATACGCCAATATTAGGTGTATTTCTGGCGCAGATTGTGGCGCAAAATTCCTTTGCATTACAATCAGCGAATTTTCCCTGCTCACTCCAGGTCTAAAAAGTTGGTGTGGCGTAGGCTGGAAAAAGGGACGGGCCAGTAGGACTGTCTCATTGACCATTTTCGACACCTGTTTTAGGTGTAGAAAATAGTCTTTTAGAAGCGGCAGAGGATCCTTCAAAGTTATGTAGAGGCCAGCACCTCTACGTAACTTCGACGTATCCACCGCCAGGGCAGGGCTTTATTAAAGAGGACCTTTCATCACCCTAACAAATCTAAACTAAGTATACATACATGGAGAGCGGCGCCCAGGGATCTCCCTGCACTTACTATTATCCCTGGGCGCCGCTCCGTTCTCCCGGTATGTCCTCCGGTGACTTCAGCTCTGCGTCTCAACTGGGAGGAGCCTGCCCTTGTTCTCCTGGGCGTCTCCTTCTCCCAGGCTGTAGCGCTGACCAACCGCAGCGCTCAGCTCATAGCCTGGGAGGTTTTCTTCTCCCAGGCTATGAGCTGAGCGCTGCGGTTGGTCAGCGCTACAGCCTGGGAGAAGGAGACGCCCAGGAGAACAAGGGCAGGCTCCTCCCAGTTGAGACGCAGAGCTGAAGTCACCGGAGGACATACCGGGAGAACGGAGCGTCGCCCAGGGATAATAGTAAGTGCGGGGAGATCCCTGGGCGCCGCTCTCCATGTATGTATACTTAGTTTAGATTTGTTAGGGTGATGAAAGGTCCTCTTTAAGACCGGTCTTAATAAATGTGCCCCTATATATTAATCTGCTCAGCTTCTCCAGCTCTATAACCAGTAGATTGCACTTTATTTCACGATGACAGGTTCTTTTTAAGGCATTTAAACAGAGTATTTACCGTTTAGAAAAATCTCTTTCTGATCAATGATCTGTAATATTATGGAACTGGTTGCTTTTTGTAACTAATTGTATAGCTTCACCCCCACAATCCTTTGAAGCAAGTGGGAGGCTGAAACTGCTCATGACGTGAAAAGGTATTACAGGGAATCAATGTGGCACAATCATAATACAGAAGCCTCATTTGAGGGCACGTGGGAGTGCGATAAAGAAATTAGTCTTTTAATGGACACAGTGTGCCGCTGCTTTTGATTATCTCATTAGATTTGCTTGAACAGTGTCGTCAAATGATGTATTCATCTATAAGGAAATTCAGAAATATTATCAAGAAATAGAAGTCAAAGCAATAGATTATTTACATCTAATAATAGTAATATGTATAAAAGATAATTAAACGTCTTCTCATGGATGTCTATCACACTTTGGAGAGCTTTAAAGGGATTGTCTTAATTCAGCAAATAGCATTTATCATGTGATCTTTATGGAAGCTCCGGAAATAGCCAAGCACTGTACTCGGCTGTCTCCATCACTCCTGTACAGAAGACAGGAGTGCCAGGAGCAGCAGTACACATGCTGGATCCACTGCTCCGTTCATTTCTGGGTGCCCCAAGGAGTATGGGGTCCTGTTTTCATGATCAGTTGGGGTCCCAGCAGTAGAACCCCCTCTGATTTAATCATTATCCTCTATCCACAGGATAGGGGGTAGTTTGTAAGAATGCAGAATATCTCTTTAAGCCCTGCCCAGGATAGTCCAGCCCTGCAGCTAGGACAACCCAAAGAAAAGCCCAGAAAACTCCTATAAATCATTCAATTTGGGAAATATTTTCACAAACCTTCCCCATCCGCTTTCCGCTTAGCTCCATCGGATTTCTGGGACTATAGCCAACTATCGCAACCCCTGACATCCACAGAGTCTTTGCAGCTAGGTTAAATGCACAAATAGACCACAATATGTAGAGCAGTCTCATGGTGCCACCCACAATTACTACAGCTTGGTGGTAGTCTTCTGCAACTCTCATCATTTCACAGATTTCTAGTCAGTCAGTTTTCTCCACCACTGTTCTTCTCTTTCCATGTCGCTGTCTAGGCTTAAATGCTCGCTCTCCTCTCTTTGTCACATGAAGTACAGGTCTCCACTGAAGCCAAACTTTCTCTGGTGCACAGAGATACTCCAGAAGCTCAGTGTTTGACCCGCGTAGAGTTGCCCAGGCCTTGTAACCGCAAAGAGCAATTATAAAAGAGATTAGAGATGAGTGAAGTTCTCTAAAATTTGACTTGGCTGCTTATCCAAATTTTACAAAAATATTTGCTTTGTGACAAATTGCCTTGTCACGAACAGCATTTCTTTGTAAATAGCGGGTGCAATAACAGGGACCGGCGATTCTGCCACCCCCCTGTCATTGAACCCCTCAGATGCCGCCTTCATCGCTGATCACGGCATCTGAGATCCATATTAAAGCATTTTAGCGTTTGCAAATAAAAAAAAAAATTGTACTTACCTCTATTTGATTGCAAAGAGGCTGCCGCAGGCATCTGGCTTGAAGATCCTGCGCAAAATATCGTGCAGTGCTTGATGACATCATCATGTCGTCCGGCGTGGTGGTGTCATATTTCCCCGCTCATGAAATTTCGCATTGGGATCTTCAAGCAAGATGGCTGTGGCGGCCTCTTTGCACTCAAATGGATGAGGTAAGTATGATTGTTTTTTATTTTTAACGGCACTTTAGGGAAAATCGGTTAGTTACTACGAAGTACGAGGAAATATATGTGCAAATAGAATTTTCCTGAAATTCTGATTGAAGTTCACTTTGTGAACTTTAATTCGCTCAACACGAAGAGAGACAAATGACCACTCGGTGGAAATTGGCTATAAGCATATATCTGCACATTTAATAAAATCATATGAGATAAAAACTTGAAGGGGGGTCATTTATCAAACTGGTGTAAAGTAAAACTGGCTTAGTTGCCCATAGCAACCAATCAGATTCCTCCTTTCATTTTCTAAAGGAGTTGTCCAAAATGAAAGGTGGAATCTGATTGGTTGCTATGGTCAACTAAGCCAGTTCTACTTTACACCAGTTTGATAAATGACCACCTTGATTTCTTTGCATATCACAGCTCATAATCTGTTGGACTCCAGGGTCAAGCTTAACTATTTTTGCCTATTTTGGTCTCGTCAGGGACATGACAAAGCCGATAGAATCAACAGTAGAATCTACCATAAATACAGACCAGGCAATTACTTATTTGGCTTGTGAATATGTCTTGGCAACATAGTGATAGGAATAATATTGTAGGCTACAGCTCAATATGAATACCCAAAAATGATCTTGAAGGGCCGTGCAGTTTTCTTGTGAAGTCTCTCGGATAGCAGGATTTTATAACTGACTTCTATTTTGGAATTCTTATCTCTATGAATCACGTTATTTTTATTTCTATGGACATTAAATACTTTGTAGACTTATTTTCATTTTTATATTTTCTTGTGTATTTTGACGTGGTAATGTATACAATAATCTGCAACAGTACATTAGCATCTATAAAGTATCTTATACTAAGTCCCAAACTAGGGCTCTACACCTCGCTTGTCTGTGGGATTCAAGTTGGTTAATAAGTTCTCCCCATGAGGGGATGCGGTCAACCTAAGAATCAAAGACCAAGACATTTTGTTGGTTAAAAGATGCTCTGCTGGGCAACACCCATAGAGTCAATTTTATTTGTTGTACATTGTGGGTATAACCACCCCCCTTTAGACATCAATTTTAATATTTCAATCACAAGTATTTATTAAAGCAACCGATTAGAAGCTATAATGGTATGGAAAAATACATGTACACATACAAACATGACTCAGAATACTGCAAAAAGTCCCTGTCTATATTTCATAATGTCCCAGTGTCCGAGTAGTTCCGTATTTGCCGTGTCTAACTTCCTGATATGTTACAAAACTTATTTCTTAATTCAACTTAAAATTCATGCTCTTCATAAATGTTATATTAGCTCAAGAAATTTAAGAATAAAACTTAAAAATTTAAAATACTTGACAATTAAGTACAATTAGCACAATTCATGTTCATTAACCACTTAATTTCTTTCATACCTAAATAAGAGTAGGGTATAGCATACCATACAGCTTAGGTTAGCATACCAGACAACAACCATACAACTCTTATTGCATTACATAATAAATATACTTTAAAGGCGTATTCTCATCCCAGATGCCAGTGGCATATTCCTAGGGTATACCACCAATGTCAGATAGATGCAGGTCCTACCTCTGAGACCCACAGCTATCTCTAGAACAGGCCCCCAAAAGTGGAGTAGTGCACATTGCGCATGCATGGCCATCCTCTATTCACCACTATGGGAGTTCCGAAAAAAGCCGAGTGCCAGTTCTGCAATTTCCGGCAGTCCCATAGCCGTGAATGGAACGGTGGCTGTGCATATGTGGTGCACTCTTTATTCACTTCTATGCTCTGTGCTCGCTCAGCTACTTTTGGAACTCCTGTAGAAGTGAATAGAGAGCACTCACACATGTGCGGTGCACTCTCCTTCATTTTAGGGGCTTGTTCTGGAAATAAGAGCTGGTCCCAGTGGTGGGACCTGCACCTACCTGACATCGTGATATGCCACTAATGTATGAGATGGGTATAACCCTATAAAGAGAACCTGTCACCATGAACTGTAGTGCAATCCGCATGTGGCATGTTATAGAGCAGGAGGAGCTGAGCAGATTGATATATGCATAGGTTATTAGGAAAAGATTCAGTAATTTATAATTTTAGATTTTGGCTTTTTCTGACTTTAGTTGTACATGGAGGAGGTGTTATCAGTGACTGATAGCATTCACTATGTGTGTAAATAGAGATAGCCGTCAGTCACTGATGAATCGTTTCCCACAAATCTTTACATCAATCTGCTCAGTTTCTCCTTCTCTATAACATGATGTCTGCATTTCCTGGTGACAGGTTCCCTTTAGGGCCCATTCAGATGGCTGTATATGTTTTGCAGTCCGCAAATTGCTATTAGAGATGAGCGAATCGAAGCTGACGAAGTGGAATTCGATCCGAATTTCAGGATTTCTTCGATTCGCACTGAATCCGAATTTCCTCACGTTTCGTGGTAACGAATCGCATTTTTTCCTAAAATAGCTGCTGCACGTGTGAGGACATGGAGCAAGGAACTCTGGGAAGGTGGGATCACCCATAATGCAATGCATGCAGCCAATCAGCAACCAGCCAGCCCTGTGATGTCTCAGCCCTATAAATTACCTCAGCCATCTTGGATTCTGACATTTTCCAGTGCACTTAGTGCAGGGAGAGATGTCAGCAGGCGCTAGGGACAGTGCTAGGACAGAGTCCATTGTGCTGAAAAAAGCGATTTACAAGTTCAGGGAAAGATTATTCAAGGTGTAGGGAAAGGATAGGGAGGAATCATTTATGTAGAACGGGGTTCAGTAGGGGAGGAACAATCCTACTACACCTTGCTGCACTGACTGCGGATACAAATTGCCATTATACAGCTCTGTAATTCCAGCAATTCATTCTTGTTATTGGGGTGCAAGTGCTGTTTGATATAGCCATTAACAGTGTTTATTGCAAGGAAATATTTCAACATCTTATTTGCCTTTGTGCGGTGCAGTTATATGTTCGAAAGCATTTTTTGGCTTGTATTAGTGGGAAAAAAGGGCTTATTACTAGCTGTTGTGTAGTAAAGTGCGAAAATTACAGCTCTTTTTTGATGTGTATAAGTGGCAAAAGAAAAAAATATATCCCGTTAAGTGGTGCAGTTATATGTTCTAAAGCCTTTTGTGGTGTGTATAAGTGGCAAAAAAAAAGTATTATTTGCCGTTCAGCAGTGCAGTTATATGTTCTAAAGCCTTTTTTGGCGTGCATTAGTGCTAAAAAAAAAAGTATTATTTGCCGTTATGCGGTGCAGTTATATGTTCTAAAGCCCTTTTTGGCATGTATTAGTGGCAAAAAAAAGTATTATTTGCCATTCAGCGGTGCAGTTATATGTTCTAAGGCCCTTTTTGTTGTGTATTAGTGGCAAAAGAAAAATATATATGCCGTTCAGCAGTGCAGTCATATGTTCTAAAGCCTTTTGTGGCGTGTATAAGTGGAAAGAAATAAGGGTCTGATTGTCGTTCAGCGGTGCAGTTATATGTTCTAAAGCCCTTTTTGGCGTGTATTAGTGGCACAAACAAATATATATTATTTGTTGTTCAGCGGTGCAGTTATATGTTCTAAAGCCCTTTTTGGCGTGTATTAGTGGCAAAAGAAAAATATATTTGCTGTTCAGCGGTGGTATGTGTGCGGGGGCACTCAGATAACTGGTACACGGATTCTATACATAATTGTAAATTTAATAGTTAAAAAATGCAATGGTTATATGCAAATATTACAACTAATATTATACAACTAAAAACAAATAACTAAGAACTCAGACTAAAAGGTCCATCTTGTAAAATCATATATCCACCAATGGTCCATATATAGATAAATCACACAATGGTGTGGACAGGAGCCAAATGTTCAAGTGACTATACTGTCCCAGTAGTAGATATTAGCAGCAGAAGCGATCTTCACCCTGTTTGGGTTTAGCACCCTTTGGAGTGACAGTCAATGTGTACACTATGCGCGATGCAATATGAGCACATACATAAATGGTTACTTTACCGCTCCTCCTGTAGTGCCGGCAATCTCCCTTGTTCTTGCTATCGGCGGTGATGCGGGTGCGTGCCTTTCCCCTGCCAGGACCTGCGGCGTCCCACGTGGTCCTTCCATCACTAAGTGGCGTCCCACGTGACGGTGGCTGGCGCGTCCAATTGGTTGCTCGTCTCCTGGACGCTAAAGTTGAGGCCGCTACCCCTGAAGGGATATCCTTCAAGGTGGTAATATCGGAAGAGCGATTCCCTTGTTCTCAATTCAAAGGGGTATAATATAAAGCTTCTCCCAATATATATTCATAAAGTAGCTTGCCCGGTACCCAAACGCGTTTCGGGGCGTATATTAGCTGGCCCCTTCTTCAGTGGTTAATTGGCAAGCTGTCCACATTTCCTTTTTATAGGCTCCCTCATCATAGGGAATTCTGGGATAAAACCGGGCAAGTTGCAAAACATGGATATGGGTTCTGTTGGATCAAAATAGCTCCGTCCATACTTCAAGTCAATACAAGTTAAAATAAACAATGTTTATGGTCCCATATATAAAAACTATGTAACCAATAATCATTTACAGATGATATTGAGGAGTATATATATATATTACGTCATATGTACCATAACATCAGATATTCACTGATTCTTAAAGGGACAGGATATCTTCCTATTCTTAAGGGGACAGAATATCTTGAGTGACGGGGGTTAGGGGAAAGGTCTGCTGGAGAGGGGAGATCGGGGGATGCTGGAAAACAGCCGGATGCCGATGTCCCATCGCCTTGCAGACCTTATCCCCATATTATAGGAATCTGAATAACTCCATTTCAGCATTGAGCCCTCTAGGAATCAGGGACTGGAATTCAAAGATCCTCCTTGTCTCGGTTCTGGACATTTGTGCTATTAAATTGCCGCCCGTCCATGGACGTACCACTTTTTCTATGGCCATGAAGGAGAGGCTGGAAGGGTCACTTCCGTGTACCTCTTTATAATATTTGGTGCAGTTCTATGTTCTAAAGCCTTTTGTGGCATGTATTAGTGGTACAAAAAAGTATTATTTGCCGTTCAGCGGTGCAGTTATATGTTCTAAAGCCTTTTTGGAGTGTATTGGTGGCAAAAAAAAGTATTATTTGCCGTTCAGCCATGCAGTTATATGTTCTAAAGCCCTTTTTGGCGTGTATTAGTGGCAAAAGAAAAGTATATTTGCCGTTCAGCGGTGCAGTTATATGTTCTAAAGCCTTTTTTGCCGTGTATTAATGGCAAAAGAAAAATATATTTGCCGTTCATCGGTGCAGTTATATGTTCTAAAGCCATTTGTGGCGTGTATTAGTGACAAAAAAAAGTATTATTTGCCATTCAGCCGTGCAGTTATATGTTCTAAAGCCCTTTTTGGCATGTATTAGTGGCAAAAAAAAAGTATTATTTGCCGTCCAGCGGTGCAGTTATATGTTCTAACGCCCTTTTTGTCGTGTATTAGTGGCAAAAGAAAAATATATTTGCCACTCAGTGGTGCAGTTATATGTTCTAAAGCTTTTTGTGGAGTGTATAAGTGAAAAAATATAAGGGCCTGTTTGCCGTTCAGCGGTACAGTTATATGTTCTAAAGCCCTTTTTGGTGTGTATTAGTGGCACAAAAACAAATATATTATTTGCCGTTCAGTGGTGCAGTTATATGTTTTAAAGCCCTTTTTGGCGTGTATTAGTGGCAAAAATATATATTTGCCATTGAGCGGTGAAGTTCCATTGTACTACAGCCATTTACAGGGTACATTAATAGGATAGATATGTACGTCCTATTAGCCGTTTTGCTGTGAATTGTGATTGTTATATTTCTTTTTTGGGGGTGTATTAATATGAAAAAGAATACGGGAAAATTGATGGGTGATTGTTAACTTTCTTCAGTATAAACCGAATTATGTCAGCCATTCAGTGGTGAAATTTGTTTGTGATACAGCCTTTTTTGGGAAAATTGGTTGGTAGCTATTACTATGGTAAAGGACAATATATGTCCTTTACGGCCCACTGGGTAAATGTGGTTCCTGCCCAGCCACAGCAGCAACTTTGTCAGGTGATGCCATTTCCGCCTCCACATTCTCATGCCGTTGGTTCTGCAACAATGTCCGCCTCTACCTCCTCATCCTCCACCGTGTCCTCAGCCTCCATTGCAGAGACAATTCACAGTGCTCCTCCAGAATACCACATGTGCAGGGCACGGCAACGTCACGCTGTTCTACACCTCGTTTGCCTGGGTGAACGGAGTAATACAGGGGAGGAACTGCTCCGTGTGATTCATCAAGAAGTTGAATCCTGGCTTTCTCCGCGACAACTGAAAATCGGAACCATGGTGACTGACAACATTAAGAACATGGTGTCTGTGCTGCGTCCCGAAGTCTTCCACCCATCTGCAAGACATCCTAAAAATGGTTAGGAAACTTTATATGCACTTCAGCCATTCGTACACCACAAAGCACACCCTCCTTGAGTTGCAGCGGCAGAACGACATCCCCCAACATAGGCTGATATGGGACGTTTCCACCCGTTGGAATTCCACCCTCCATATATTGGACCGACTATACGAACAAAGAAAGGCCATGAACTATTTCTTGATGATCCAAGTGGACAGGAGTACTCCCCTGTGTAACTTCGATGTCAGCCAGTGGCAGCTCATGCGTGACACCTGCCGTTTGCTCAGGCCCTTTGAAGAGGCCATGTTATTTGTCAGGAGCCAGGACAATGGGATGAACAATGTCATTCCACTGCTTCATGTCCTGGAACAGATGCTGGTAAATATGGCTGGTCAGGGGACTGGAGACGTGGTACCTACATCTAACGGCCACATGAGCCCTGTGGGGGCTGAACTGGAGGAGGAGGAGGACATTGGAGCACAAGCAATGTGTAGCGAAATTGGTGTTTTTTCTACACAGGTGACAGGAGAGAAGGAGCAGGAGAAGCCAGAGGAGCTACAGGGCAATGGGGAAGATGAGGCAGAGGATCCAGACACACTGTGGCAGTATCCAGTGGAGATGGAGGCAGGGAGTCCCTCTGAGTCACTTGCACAAATGGCCCAATGCATGCTCACTTGCTTGCGTAGTGACAGCCGAATTGTCACCATTCGGCAGAGGGATGACTTCTGGCTCCCCACCTTCATATAAATAAGAACCGCGCTGCTTTCAGAGCAAACTCCAGACACCTAATTGGTAATCCACTTCTCCTGGTCGGTTTTCAAGACAACAACAAACACCACACTGATGCCCCCTGTGTGAAAGAAATTCACACAATAGTGAAGCACCGCCAACAGGGTTAAAAATCTGCAGACGATAAAATACTCACAAAGGCAAGTATGTTCAGGAGTGCCCTTCTTCTTGATGCTAACATCAACCTGTAAGGCTGAGTTCACACTTGTGTTATTTGGTCAGTTTTGGCCCCGTGACTGCCCAAATAAGTGAAGTGTGTAGTGATTCTAAGAGCGACACCGGTCATCTGCATGTCATACTGACTCACAGTACAGGGTGGGCCATTTATATGGATACACCTTAATAAAATGGGAATGGTTGGTGATATTAACTTCCTGTTTGTGGCACATTAGTATATGTGAGTGGGGAAACTTTTCAAGATGAGTGGTGACCATGGCGGCCATTTTGAAGTCAGCCATTTTGAATCCAACTTTTGTTTTTCAATAGAAAGAGGGTCATGTGACACATCAAACTTATTGGGAATTTCACAAGAAAAACAATGGTGTGCTTTATTCTTTTATGAGTTATTTACAAGTTTCTCTTTGTTTACAGCCATTGACATGTCACCGAGGTTAACACGTGAGGAGCGGATAGAAATTGTGTTGATGTCTGGTGAACGCAGTAACCGGGTCATTGCAGCAGATTTCAACACAAGACACCCTACGAGAGCATCCTATCTTCCATGCTACAGTTAGCAAACTGCTTGCTAAGTTTCGTGAAACTGGTTCAGTGTTGGATTTGCCAAAATGTGGACGCATGAAATCTGTCACCATCAGTGGCTGTCCTAGCTTCATTCAGCAAGAGCCCACAGCGTAGCACTCGCCGCATGTCACTGGAGAGTGGCATTAGTTGAATATCCCTTCGGCGGATATTAGCTAATCACAAATGGCACCCTTACAAACTCCAGGTACTGCAGCATCTCAACGAGGATGACCCACATTGGAACTGAATTTGCAGAATGGGCCCACCCTGTATTATTTCCCTACTATAGCAGACTCCATATGCATGTTACTGCAAGGCACAGTGTTCTACACCACTATAAAGCCTCTCTGCAGCCAGGAATTAGCCATTTTTTAACGCGATTCGCTGCAAATAAATTCGTATCGAACCAAACCTTTTCTAAAAATTGGGTGAAGCGGCTGAATCGAATTTTTGAAAGTTCAATACATGCCTCTCCTGTGTTAATACATCTACTATATAGAAATTACCTAACGTACTCTGCTGATTTGAGTCCTTAACTGGGCAGTTGCACTATGTAAAGGAGTGGTAAACTAGGCCTGGAATGAATAATGGTGGTCACCAGGGTGGTGGTGATCAGTCAACGGCCACATGAGGCAATGCGAGATAGTGTAGCCTGCAGAAGCATGGACTGCAGCATCCGGAATGGTAAGGGGCTGGTAAGGGACTTCCAGTCTGCCCACAGGATGCCATAGTCAGCTTCCAAGGAACAGGTGCCTCAGAGCAGAGCTGGTAGGAGTAGTGCCCTTATAGGCCTAAACAGCAACCCAGATAGTATACATATCTACATCATGCCAGTTATCTGATTGGGAATCATGTATATTTGATCCTACGATGAATTGAATATATGAAATGTGCATATGTTTTATATGTTTTAAATGAGTAAACAACTACCTGAATCATGTTCATCAATTAATTATCGGATCATGAATGGGGATTGGAGGATGAAGTTATCATATGAAATATGACATATTGATTCCAATTGGAGCTATTGAGGTGTTTTGTGGACCGGTTTGCTGAATTTGAGGATATATCTGTGCAGTGCGCCATATCAATTTATTGGATATGTGTAACATTTAATTGGACCAATGTTTATGTTATGATTTTGTTCCTCATAATATTCCCCTAATGAACCAATAAGTGGGGAAACGCGTCGGGACTGATGAGGGATAAGTGAGGGTAAGGTAGGCTAGGCACAAGACCAGTGGCCATCCACCTTCAGGGTGTTCCTCTGGGTTAAGGGATTAGTCAGGGTTTATAGGGATTTGAGACTCTCCCCCTCTCCGTGACACTCCCGAGACATCACTTTGTGCCTAGCCCCTCCCCCCTAGATAATAGAATTGTGTTATGGTCCATGATTGATTTTAATGAAAATATTGGCAAGTGTTTGTGAAGTATTAACATTCTTAATAAAAGTTGAATTTTATTACTTGCTTTCTGTGATCTGCGGTGTAGTTTAGCAGGAATATGTGGTGAAATATAATGTAAAAATAACTATCTGCTACGAGAAGTTGTTGTTCATACTGACGCACAGTATTATTTCACTACCATAGCAGACTCCCTATGCATGTTACTGCAAGGCACAGTGTTCTACACCACTATAAAGGCTCTCTGCAGCCAGGAATTAGCCTTTTTTAACGCGATTCGCCACAAATAAATTTGGATCGGACCGAACCTTTTCTAAAAATTCAGTGAAGCTGCCGAATCCAATTTTTGAGAAATTCGCTAATCTCTAATTGCTATGATAGAATTGCCTATTCTTGTCCACAATTGCAGACAAGAATAGAACATGCTCTATATTTTTGTGGTGTGTGCTGTCCGCATCTTTTGTGGCCCTATTGAAATTAATGGGTCCGCATCTGTTCCACAAAATTGCATGCCATCAGTGGCATACAAAGAGAAGTGAGGGCCCCATAGCAAGGATCAAACCAGGCCCCCCACACAGGACAGAAGGGTTTCTGCCTAAACCCTTTCCAATGACCCTTGGGCCATTTTTCCACTGCTTCATTTGCTAAAAGTTGTTCCTTTAGAGGGTAGAGTCCTGACCAAGTTTTCACCTCCAGTAGAAGAGGAGATAATCCCAACTAAGACTGGGCTCCCTCTTGCCCTGGGACCCATAGCAGTCGCACGGTCTGCCGCTATGGTAGTTACGCCCTTGCATGTCATGTTACAATTATCAGAGCTGTGTCTTGTAACAAGCCATGCATGTGTGTGTCCTTCAATGACCAGGACAGATTTTTATCCACAGGAAGTAACCAATGAAACTTCTGAGTAACAGCAAGTGGACACTTAGAAAACCGTCAGGAATTGATACAGAAAAAATATTGGAAAATTGTATAACTTTTCATTTTACAACCAAAAAACTGAAACTGTAATAATTTTTTGAATTTTAAAGGGTTTTTTTCAGATTTTTTTATTGATTAACTATCCGCTGGATAGGTCATCAGCATCTGATTGGTGGGGGTCCGACACCTTGGACTCCTACGATCAGCTGCTTAAGAAGGCTTTCCCTGTGCCATGTGACATCACATTCATTGGTCACATGACCTAGGCGCAGCTCAGCCCCTTTGAAGTGAATGGGGCTGAACTGTGATACCAAGCACAGCCACTATACAATGTACAGCGCTGTGCTTGGTGAGCTGAGAAAATGCGGCAGCGCTACCTTCTCAAACAGCTGATCGGCTGTGGTCCGGGGTGTCGGATCCCCACCGATCAGATATTGATGACAGGTCATCAATAAAAAATATCTCAGAAAACCCTTTTAACTCTTCTGTTACCATTATCTAGGTATCTCTATTGTGTCAAATCATTCTAATTATCTCTTATATCAAAAATCTTCAAAACAACCATATATGTCAATGAATCCAACGGCAACAGAGAATATCACATTAGTGGCACTATTTTAACAGAATTCTATTTATTTTGCCAATTTTATGATGAGGAATCGAGACCGGGCTAATTATAAAAGATTATTTATATTTGAAAAGCGACATGAGAGACCCTATGTAAATTAGAGAACACAAAATATAATGCAATTACATATCCATTGTGTTGTGACTCAGGAATCCTTGGCTGGCAGATGCAATTGGCATCAGGAACGCTCTCCTTGTTTTCACACTCTGTGACTGTTTACTATTCCTTTGCACAGAACATTGACTTTGCTGGCTGAGAGAGGGGTTGCTGGGGATCTTAAAGTGGAAAGTGCGTCCTCCAATGCACTACACACAGTCGCTCTCAGTTGAACATCTCTTCCAGATTGTAGAAATAGGTTTCACGCCCCAGTAATCTTTGGATGTGGTATGAAGTTTTCTGTGCATAGTCACTTGCTGATTTATAGCAAATACGAAAAAGCGAGAGATGAGGCTGGACCAGCTTCCAAGTAAGAAATAAGGCATTTTAATGCAATTCTCGTGGAGGTTTCTAAGAAATAAATTCCCTCCTGCATCTATTGAATACTCCCATTTTGGTGCCATCTCTGAAAATGTGCTCTATGATGATGCCAAGAAAATTAATGAGGTATTTTGCCACCTGCAGAAAGGATGCCATCAGCTCTGTCTAGGACTGGCACACTCTGCTGATGGTGTCAAAGCAAAAGAAAGAAACCTTGGGTTAAATAGATATTGATACTGTTACAAATACCAATAATTTTCCTATTAGGTTAATTTTAGATGCTACAATTAGAAAAAATATGAACACGGCACCTGTTGCTGTTCTGCATAAGGGCTTCTCATTGGCATCACATCATGGTGCTCTCCCGTTTGAATGGGGAGGCGGTCGAGCAAACGCACTGATGCTCCATTCATTCTTTGTTGCACTGTTGTGTGTTGTATGGGAGCTGGAAAACCACAGCTCCATACCCTGTGTAGTGGCCGTTCTCGGGTATTGCAGGTGATGCTCCTATTCAAGTCAGTACCCAAAAATGGCCACTGCACAGTGTACGGCGCTGTGGCGTTCTAGTTCCATACACTGTTTAAAGAGCTGATGGGGGAGCCCCACTAATCTCACATTGATGACCTATCCTATGGAAAGCCCATTAAATCTCCACTCTGAACCATATTAGATGTGGGGATGCTGATTATTGATGCCACTAGCTGTGTTTTACCTCACAATTCCCTTACTGCTGTATTCAAGAATAATGAAAATTTACTTACAAAAACTTTCATTTCCTGTAGTCCGTGGGCAGCACAAGCACAAACAGTTAAAGTCCCGTAGGTACAACCAGAGACAGGTTAATTAGCAATAATAATCAATTAATTAATCAATCACCATGGACCTTATAAAGCTGAGCGTAAAGAAGGGGCAATGATAAATATATTAAAGGGAGGAAAAATTGTGCTGCCTATGGACTAAATAAAATGAAAATTTTGGTAAGTAAATTTTCATTTTACTGGACATCTTTAGTTAGTACAAATGGCTCTGGGAGGCCATAATGGGAGAATGGCTATGATTTCCGGCTCAGCTCCTCGAGAATCTTCCTGTCACAACGTGCATGCATAAGCCTCAAGCAACGGCATGTTTAGTGAAGATTTTCTGAAGCTTGGGAATTAGAGATTTCCCACATAGAAGATTCTAGGGTTTTAGTCAGCACTTCAGTCCTCAGCGAGTTGATGAATACACCCAAAATCTCTTAGTCTAGGTTCTTGTGACATCTGATTGCAGGGAGTGGACATGAGCTGCAGACATAGAATTACATCTTTTAATGAAGTTAGGGGAACCAAAATTTTATGGCATAGCAAAAGGACACTTTAGAGCAGGCATGTCCAAACTGCGGCCCCCCAGCTGTTGCAAAACTCCCAGCATGCCCTAAAAGCTGTAGGCTATCCAGGCATGCTGGGAGTTGTAGTTTTGCAACAGCTGGAGGGCCGCAATTTGGACATGCCTGCTTTAGAAAAAGGTGCCTTGACACAGAAGAATGTTCTAGTTTGTGTGTACTGTAATTGTGTGAAAATTTTCTGTGGCTGGGTAACATGGGGGTGTGCAGGTAGATATCTGTGAGATGTATTGTGTCCGGTATATCATCTTTATCCAACAACAACCTTTCTCTGAAGATGGTACTTCTTTTAATACACCTTTAAAAAAAAACAACCTGGAGGAGATGAAGAAAGACTAAATTTTTGCCTGTGTTGGGGAAACAGACATCTGAAAGGAATTGTCTTAACTCATATGCATATATTTTTCTTATTGATGAGGAGATCCAAGTGTCTGATGGAGCCCTGGACCAAACAGAAGAGAATTTCCTTTTTTTTCCCCCTTCAGTCTGGCCCCTATATGCACCCCCATATACCTGGTGGGCTGGGCCAGAATTTGAAGATCTTCTTGACCCTAAAAGGATCTAATGGAGCCCTCTTCTTAGGCCCCTTTCACACGAGCGAGTTTTCCGTGCAGGTACAATGCGTGACGTGAACTTATAGCACCCGCACTAAATCCTGACCTATTAATTTCAATGAGTCTGTGTGCATGAGCGTTTTTTTTCACGCATCACTTCGTGAAAATTGCAGCATGTTCTATATTCTGCATTTTTCACGCAGCCCTGGCCCCATAGAAGTGAATGGGGCTGCGTGAAAAACGCATTGCATCTGCAAGCAAGTGCGAATGCGATGTGTTTTTCACTGATGGTTGCTAAGAGATGTTATTTGTAAACATTCAATTTTTATCACGCACGTGAAAAACGCATCAAAACGCATTGCACCTGCGTGATAAAAACTTAACAACTGAACGCAATCGCAGGCAAAACTGAATGGCTTTGCCGGCGAAATCGCACAGTTTTCACTGAACACATCCGCAATGCATCCGGACCTAATCCAGAAACACTCGTGTGAAAGAGGCCTTAGAGTCTGTGAACTTGAGTCCTTTGCCGTTGTTCAGAGACTAAAATGTTCTCTACTCCAGGACCAAACAATGAATCTGGGTGGCATGGCAGATTGCAGAAATAATTTTGGATGGTACATCGGTAGGCCAGACAGCTCTTCGGGAAGCATAAGTGAGTGCTAAAATCCAGATGAAAAATTTTCAATGTTCATAGAAGCGTACCATAAGATCTCTCCTCTAGGTGCCCAGTCTTACATTTCTCGACACAATTGTCTCAGGCAAATTTGTAGTACTATTGCTTGGAATCGGACCCCCACTCCACCACGACCAATTTTATTAGCAACTTCAGAATATGAGAAGCTTATGACTATGCTGGGATAATGCACGCAATGAGTGTAATAATGTGCACAGTCAGGTTCCAGCATGGGCATAATGTGCACAGTGATGACATAGTATGATAATATGCATGCAATGTACAGAAATAAATCAGTGATGTCATAGAAATGCACTCTTCCACTATCTATATATCACTAACTGAATAGAGTTGAGCGAACCTGAACTGTATAATTTGGGTTCGTACCGAATTTTAGGATGTTCGGGACACGGACCCGAACATTTTCATAAAAGTTCGGGTCCATTGTTCAGCGATTCTTCCCGCTTTTTGAAAGGCAGAGCAGCCAATCAGCAAGCATTTTACATCTTTGCCCTAAAAAGCCATCACAGCCATGCCTACTAATGGCATGGCTGTGATTGGCTGAGTGCAGCATGTGACCCAGCCTCTTTATAAGCTGGAGTCATAATTACGTAAATCACCTAAAATTGATATAATTGTTCCCAAAATGTTAAGTCACTTAGGGAACCAACACACGCTTTGCCAGCCTAGATGAGAAAGTGGGTCTATGGCTATCGTCCATATTTTGACTCAAAATTTTATTATAATTTAGCCCAATACCTCCTATATTTGGAGAAGATACTCATAAAAGTAATGCACTCCAGTCACTAAGTTGACTCAATAAGAAGTGCTAGATTACAGGGGAATGTGAGTAGTAATCCAGGGCAACCACAAGGTGATTAAATAGGTAAAATGCTACGTATACTAATATAACCATGCTTTCTTATACCATCCTAATGTACAATCTGCAATTGCCGCAGATATGATAATCCCCAAGGGGGGATAAGGGGTAGTTTGTGGTAATAGCAGACCACAGTATACTTCCAGGGATCACAGAGCTGTGTCATGTGTACAATTAGTTCTCTTGCAGATTTTAAAGATGGGAGGGGGGAAGGAGCGCATTCCTAAGTCCTAGGTACATGTCAGTGAAGAGGTCAGAGGTCGCGGAGCTGCACTGCAAGCTGATTTCTTAAGTCAGCCTAATGGAAGGGAAGAGTAAGATTCTCCCAACTCCATTGAATGTAAAATCTTTACCTCATGAAGTGAATAAAGAGTAAAAAAAAGTTGTTTAATACTTCCTTAAGATGGGAATGTCCAGTAAACAAAACAACCTGCTTCATTGAGCTAATAATCATAGCAAGTCAATAAATGATTAATGATATTGATTACTAATCAAATTTTTCCACAGAATCATGAACATGATGTTTGTGTAGAGTTTTATTTCAGTGCTAAAAAAAGGCAACAGCTGAACTGAGATTGGAAAATCAAAAATTTGAAGATGGAGACACATCATAAATTTTATTTGATTGGTGGTGGTATCGTATTAAAAAAAAAAGACTGAACAGTTATACTAACCATATTGTTTGCTTATTAATTGTCGACTAACTTGTCGTCACTGTATTCCATGCAGATGTATGGATACATATATATTACTCTGTTTCAAAGTAGTCTCAAAGTATTGGTTGGGTTATGATCCTAAATAGGCATAGCACCTAAGGCTGAATTAGCCTGGCAGAGTTATATCTATTCATGATACCGTGTAGTTTGTTTTTCTTTGGAAAAAAATATATATATAAAAATCCTCAACTAGCTGCTGGCTAAAGTATGGCATAAGTCAAAGGCCTAAAGTAGGCAGGTATATGTTTGATAAAGTTTGCATTGTCTGCATTGTTGCTCATACTGTCTGTTGTTTTCTTAAGCATAGATGATGGCCCAAGATAGGATCACGTGTTGATGGCGGAATCTTAAAAGTTTTAGTATCCAGAACCAAGAGAACCTGAGGTCAAGGCTATCCGTGATGCAAGAGACATCCAGTTGGAGCCAACCCAGATGTATCCAAGATGTATCCAGGAGTGACAAGTAGGCAGAGCCCCAGGGGATTCGACAGCTGCAACAAAAGTACATCCTACCAATTCAACATGACAAAGTATTCGAGATCGCAGACATGAAGATATGTTGCCTAACACCGCTCGCTAATAAGAGTTGACACAAAATAGTGATTCATTGATTGCAAGGAAAAGTTGTATTCCCCAATCTATAATGATTTGGAGCATTATGCCCTGTATTGCATTTCAGCCTATTCAACCTTCTAAAAACGAAATTGAATATGCTGAAAAGGGGGGATTTGTCGGGCATTTTCATGAGTGTATATGATACCTGATCATATTATAGTCCAAAATAGATGCTCATTGTCTTTAAGAGACAGGCTGAACCAAAGTTTTGATACACGGCTGTAACAGGCCAAGATTTGAGGTCACACAGAGTTCAGTCTGTGTAAAAGTTCATACTGAATACAAAGAACATTATATTTTAAAAAGTTATTGCCACAGATGTGGTCTTATCTGTTGGGAGTACACTGGATTCTCCAGACATGTCCGTCTGAAGAGAACAAGGCCCATTCATATCATTATGGTCCATAGATCAACAGTGTGAGAAACATTCAGAGAGATGCTTCGAGGTCTGTCTTTAGTTATTTTAAAATGTCCACGTTAATCCTTATCTCTAATTTATGACAACAAAGGTCAAAGGTATATAATACAAGAGTACCATAGTTAACTCTTTATTGTGTCGCGCTAATAGCTTGCACAACAGTGCTATCCGGAGACAGATGGATATGATACCATCCTCCACAGTCGCATTATGGGTAAATATGATCTCATAGGATCATTACCATATGAGCATATGATTGGAAGATCTTAATCCAGGAGGATGTAACATGAGATAAGGATTGGAATAATTACTGTTGGAATAAGGGGATTTCCAACAAGCAACAAGCAAAGAACAGGAACAGTCCAAGATTCAGCCAGAACACACAAGAGAGAGGGGTCTATCAATAAGAAAGTCATGGTGAGACATGCAATGATGGACCACCCAGCTTTCCTAGAAGCAGAAGTGTGATTCCTGCTAGGACTTGGTAAGAGACATGAGGAATGATATTTCATTTTATTATCTTACCAAGTCCTAGCAGGAATCACACTTCTGCTCCTAGGAAAGCTGGGTGGTCCATCATCGCATGTCTCACCATGACTTTATTATTGATAGACCCCTCTCTCTTGTGTGTTTTGGCTGAATCCTGGAATGTTCCTGTTCTTTGCTTGTTGCTTGTTGGAAATAGTCTAGGATGGGGCGGAAGGATACAGTTATCTCTTCTGAGGTATATCCTTGGATGGATTTGCCTATTCCTGAAGTCATGTGAGGTGTAGTTGGTTAGAGGGGGGCAGAATGTATTCACCATTCCATATTGGTGTCTAGGATTATACATGCCCATCCTGATATCATGGGGCTTCCTCTGAACAGAAGTGATGTATATAATTTAACTTCTTGTTTTGATATCCTAACCAAATAATTGCTTTGCTATAATGTGACAAGTTGCTTCTCCCCACATGTATTGCTAAGCTTATATTTCTTATGTCGATGATATCATTGTGTTTATTTACTTATTTTAAGCTTGTAATGCTTTATATCAACTCCGTATATATTCATTTGCATTTATAATTGTGTTTATTTATATTTATAACCTTGTAACCAATAAATCTGCATGTTTTTATAAAACCTGCGTATTATTATTAAATGTCAAAACTATATCTTTAGCATTAATGTCATCTCACATGAAAATAACTTATTATCTGAGGAAATAGTCAGCCTCAGATGTGAATTGTATCGATTGGGTTATCTACAATTCACCAGGTCATGATTTCTAGAAGTTATGAAAAATTCATGGTTAATTATTTTATGACGATAATTAATAATTCTTAATTTTATTATTTTTATCCCGACAGCTGTAAAGAGAGATATAATGTCCCTGCCCGTGCTTACTGGTCCATGTATCGGTTGTTATGTGAATCTTGCCACAGATGGCGTTGCGCAGTGCACACCTGATTTTGTCTGCCACTTGGTTGTGCAGGGAAGGGATGGCTCGCCTGCAAAAGTAGTGGCGGCTGGGATCCACGTACTGTGGGACAGCAACTGCCATAAGGTTTTTAAAACTCTCCACCAGACAGAATGACAGCATTTCAAAGGACCAGGAATTTTGAAATCAAGGCATTCAGAGCCAGGGATTGCGGGTGGGTAGGGGGGTACTTCCTTTTTCTATTTCTCTTTCTCTCCAGTGTTTGGGAGAGGGACAGCTGATAGCTGAACACTTCCATGGGATTTAGTGGAGATGCTTGGTAACGGTGCCAGATGTGGTGGCGTTGCCGCCACATTCTCTGTTTGCTGGGTGGCAGGTGCCACTGTCACTCACTTGGGCTCAGGTTTAGAACGTTTATTTATTATTTTTCTGTATTTTATTTTAAGTCATTTACCTATCCACATTTGTTTGTAGGGCATTTACCTACATTTTGCTGCCTTTTGCAGCCCTCTAGCCCTTTCCAGGGCTTTTTAACAGCCATTATAGTGCCCAAAAGTTCGGGTCCCCATTGACTTCAATGGGGTTCAGGTTCGGGGTCAAGTTCGGGTTAAGTTCGGATCCCGAACCCGAAAAATTTTGTGAAGTTCCGCCAAACTCGTCGAACCCGAACATCCAGGTGTCCGCTCAACTCTATAACTGAACATACTGAATATCTGAGTGAAGATGGACCCCTTAGTTACTGGGTATTACACCAGCTGACATGCCTGCTACTATGGGTGTAAGATTCTTTCAATAGTGAATCCACTTTCCTATTCACGGGTTCTTTAGGGCGTGGTGACTCTTTTAAGAAGAACACGGCTTATATGGATTGTCTTGCCACTGCTGAGTCAGCTTTTGGGTCAGCCTCCTACACTTCAAAGAAATTTCAGGTAATTTGACTGTTTCAGTCATTCATCCAGAACTGGGTGACCAGGAAACACTTTTCTTTTTCTTTTTTGGAAGTAGAACAGTCTTTCTCATATAAGCTCAGATTCTGCACACAGATAAACTATTTAGGCTACTTTCACACTTACAAAATCAAAAAAGTGGTTGGGCACACCTCATAAGGAAGGATACGTAGATATATTGTCTCAACAATATTTAGATGCAAGTATATTGATAAATTATTGTCAAGATTGCATATAGTACATTATGAGTATTTTATTGTGTATTCTAGCATGAGGACTAAACGGAACAGTTTTTTTTTTTTCCAGTATTGAGATCCTCTGCTGGATCTCAGTACTGGAAATCAACCACGCAAGTGTGAAAGTAGTCTTAAAAACCCAAACAAAACAAAATTTCTGTCTCATTTTGCAGAGAATAAAGACTATGGGCCAGATTTATCATTAGCCTAAGTCACTTTTCTGGAGTTGAAAAGTCGCAAAAAATTGCGCAAACTCACTCCACTCATGACCATGCTTATGTTTGACAAAATCTTGCCTAACCCAAAATCTGGGCCCTCAAACAGAACTGAAGTCTCCGTAGTTTGTTGTGTTACCTTTCCTTTTATTAATATTGTCAAGTTACTTTTGAGTTTTAAAATGTTGTGCGATGTTTTTTTTACCCTTTATGGTTTTCAGTAGTTTTAAAATGTTTTCTTTCATTATTTCTTGGCTTCAGAAAATTGTAATTTACATGTAATGGCATTATTAAATTTTGTTCACAATATGCACATTTTTTGACAGTGTTTTTTGTAGATTCCTTTACAAACGGGAAGTGCTTGGGAATGTATTTACTAAACAACGTTTTAGTAAAACAAAACAATGTTTTGTGCGACTTTTACATACATTTATGATGCAACTTTTTTAAAATTGCGACTTTTCCAAAGACAAAGCCAAAATACAACTAGGAACCAGAAATACACCAGATTTATCAACCTCTGAAAGAGCCCATGATAAATTTGACTTGACTCAAATACACATACGCCTTCTTTGAAAGTGGAGTGAACTGCAAGAGTAATGATAAATCTGGCCCTATGTGATGAACAGGTAGTGCAAACATGAAAAGTGAAGTCCTGTGGCAAAAGCTACTAGCATTCCCTGGATTTCCATGACCCCTTCCTGAAGTCACCATGAGAGCCAGACATTTAATAAGAAAACATGCACAGTATGAGAACTCGGGAGGTGACACAACATAACCGGAAGAGAGACATCTCACAGAGAAGAGCAGCCATAGAGTTCCAAGTAACATACACACGAACGTTTTATTTTTTCCGTTTACGTTCCGTTTTTGTGCGTTCCGTATATGGACTGTATACAGAACCATTCATTTCAAAGGGTCTGCAAAAAAACGGAAGGTACTTCGTTTGTCTTCCATTTCCGTATTTCCGTTCCGTTTAAAAATAGAACATGTCCTATTATTGTCCGCATAACGGACAAGGATAGTAGTGTTGTATCAGGGGCCAGCTGTTCCGTTCCGCAAAAAAACGTAATGCACACAGACGTCATCCGTATTTTTTGCGGATCAGTTTTTTGCGGACCGCAAAATACCGAAAAAGCCATACGGTCGTGTGCAATAGGCCTAACACAGATCTGGTACCATAGCCTGCCTTGCTCACCTGGGTTAGTAGAAAGCGCATTTTGCTGGTTGAGTGCAGCATAGCACCGAACTGTAAGTCATAACTCCATCTCATAATGCATAACTTCAGGTAACCTACAGAAGAGTGAACACAGCTGTGATATTGATATGGTTTGCCTTACTTACCAACATAAGTAGAGAGCTCAGTCTGCTGGCTGAGCATACAGAACCAGAAGTCACATCCCATCATATCAGCATCACACCGTGTAATTCCGTGCATGCACCGTGTAATCCCCTCTATCTAATGGCACATGCACAGGAAAACCACCTTAGGGCTCTTTCACACTAGCGTTTTTGTTTTCCGGCATAGAGTTCCGTCGTCGGGTCTCTATGCCGGAAAAATCCTGATCAGCTTTATCCCCATGCATTCTGAATGGAGAGAAATCCGTTCAGGATGCATCAGGATGTCTTCAGTTCAGGACCGGAACGTTTTTTGGCCGGAGAAAATACCGCAGCATGCTGCGCTTTTTGCTCCGGCTTCCTGAACACTTGCCGCAAGGCCGGATCCGGAATTAATGCCGACGTTTAGCTTTTTCTCAATGGTTACCATGGCAGCCAGGACGCTAAAGTCCCGGCTGCCATGGAAAAGTGTAGTGGGGAGTGGGGGAGCAGTATACTTACAGTCCGTGCGGCTCCCGGGGCGGTCCAGAGTGACGTCAGGGCGCCCCACACGCATGGATCACGTGATCGCATGGGTCACGTGATCGCATGGATCACGTGATCCATGCGCATGGGGCGCTCTGACGTCATTCTGGAGCGCCCCGGGAGCCGCATGGACTGTAAGTATACTGCTCCCCCGCTCCCCACTACTACTATGGCAACCAGGACTTAAATAGCGTCCTGGCTGCCATAGTAACACTGAAAGCATTTTGAAGACTGATCAGTCTTCAAATGCTTTCAGGTCACTTGCGCTGTGATGGATCCGGCGGGCATTTCCGGCGACGGTGTGAAAGTGTGAAAGAGGCCTTAGTGGGAAGGACCTAGAATAATAATACGTGTGGGGACAGCAATCTTATCTGAACTGCTGCTCTTCAGCAGCCAAATGGACCATAGGAAACTGGTGTCTTGAGATGACTCATTGATTTCTATGGGATAGGATGACCATGCTCTGTGACCTGTGCAGAGAGAAGGGGGTGAGCCATCCCAATCACCTGTTGACAGTGGTGGATCGTGTCATATTTGCCACTAGATTAATAATTAAACCTTAACCCCTGATGATAATGAGATGACTGCTAAGAAGCAACTTCCTTAAGAGTCAGCCTATTATGAGGGTCAATGTAAAAACTGCCCGACTGTAGGAGTTCATTTTTATTTTTGGTTTTAAGTATGCATAGTGATGTGAAATATTTACTCAAACACCAAAAATAAAACTAAAATGAATGCAAAAACCTGATTGAAACAATAGGTTGTTCCTTTTACATCAGCCCATATACTTTGCTTCTAGAGAATCTCAAAGCTGTAGAGAGAAAAAGACACTAAATTTTGATGATCTTTAGCTCAAAATGGGTACAATGCAATAACAAAATAAAATGGCCGCCAAAGGTGTACATAGCTGTCAGACGAACACTCTCATATATCTAAATACTGGGTTTGGAGGAGTGTGCATGTTTGTATTTCAATGGTAGAAGGGTATAAGCTGGAGCAAAGGAGTCTTTCCTCCATAAAGGACTAGGCATGTTAAATTCCAGCATGCAGAATCCCTCTTTTTCCTGACATCTGCCATTGGGGGAAAGCCAAGAGAACACAATACTCTTGTAGGAGCCCCTTTAGATTCCTGAGATTTGCAGTCAGGGACCACATTTTTATAGCAAACTATGCAACTCCTTTAAAACAACAACAGGATTTGGGATTTCATAAAGTGAAAAAATTCTGTGCCGCTTCCACACACTAAATGGATGTCCTGTATATTTAGTAGAATTCATGATTATTGTTCTCCCATGTAAATGCTCAAAAATAGTTCAGCCTTCCTTTTTTGTCATATTACACATAGTAATACCTAAACCTGATCTATGACTGCGTTCTCTCATGTTACCAGCTCCATTACCTTAAAGTTAATACATTCCATTATGAGGTCATAACACCTGCCACGATAAATCTGCAACACAAAACATAGTTCTGCCTGTACAAAATAGTTTATTCCCCGGTTTCATAGAGATATATATATATATAGATATATCTGCATATCGGGGAGAAACTATGACTATAACTATACCACAAACTGCTAGGTTCTGTAATATAGTCAGATATTCCTGCTGAGAACTCAAAAATAAACCACTAGCCATTCATTTATACACAATTTTCCATTTTACTCCAGGTAAAACTTATCTTAGCCAGTATAACAGCTTATAAACAAGGCAATAAGCTGCAGAGAAAATCTGTGCATACTCCACACGTGATCCGAATTTACAGTCATATAAAGCTTTGTCTTTGATTAGCCTGCTCTGTAGCATAAACCTGCAACATCTAGCTTTATTGTCAAATACCTTCATTTCATGTTTGCTGTTTGTTTTCTGTTTTTACCACGGGTAGTCTAAAAAATATGTTGTGACCTGGAAACTGTCAACAAGTAGGCTATATTCTGTTCACAGATTGTACTATTGTTTTATCCTCATTCTAATTATGGCTTGTAAGACACAGAGCCACACAGCTTACAGGGAATGTGTCATCAGAAATGACCCTTTGCGTAAATCACGTTTTTATGTTAAACATATTTTTTAATGGAATATTAGGAGATTTTTGTTTTTATTTTCCACGTCACTATATTGATTTAAAAAAATACCCAAAATCATCCAGTTTTTGCACTGTTCACTAGGTCTAATAATATATTAAGACTTTCTGATATGTGCACATCACTTTTCAGCAAACATTTCATTATCATCACAGGCAAGATTACAATGACAGATATGAGTTCACACTTCAATTATTTGGTCAGTTATTTCCATCAGTGATTGTTAGCCAAAGGCTACATGCACACGACCGTTGCCTGCCTCCGCGTCCGCTCCTCCTGCAAATTTTGCGTCCGTCAAAAAAACGGATGACGGACCGTTTTTTTTGACGGATCCGATTTTTATGGCAGATCCATTGTAAAAATGCCTATCCTTGTCCGCAAACGTGAAAAAAATAGGGCATGCACTATTTTTTTGACGGAATGAAAACACGGATCACGGATGCGGAACAAAAACGGTTGACCATCCGCATTTTTTGACGGATCCATTGAAATGTATGGGGATGCATCCTATCCGTGAAGAAAAAACGGAACGGACGCGGAAACAAACAACGGTCGTGTGCATGGGGCCAAAACCAGTAGTGAAGCCTACTCAGAGATAAGGTATTATGGAAAGATTTCCTCCTGTTATTTTGACCTACACCTGGTTTGGGCTCTCAATAACTGATTGAAATAACTGACCAAATAACTGAAGTGTGAACTCAGCCTAAGGCCTCTTGCACACGACAGTATTTTGCGGACCATATACTGGCAGTTTTTTCAGTTCAGTATACTGACAGTATACTGAACCATTCACTTCAATGGGTCTGCAAAAAATACTGAAGTGTCTTCCGTATGCCTTCCGTTTCCGTTTCCGTTTTTCTGTTCCGTTTAAATATAGACCATGTCCTATTCTTGTCCGGAAATCACGTTCAGTGGCTCCATTCAAGTCAATGGGTCCGCAAATAAACGGAAAGCATACGGAAAGCCATCCGTATGTCTTCCGTATCCGTTCCGTTTTTGATGAACAATCTATTGAAAATTTTAAGACCAGCCCAATTTTCATTATGGAATTAATGTATACTGTATATGCCAAACGGAAAAACGGAACGGAACAACGGAACCGAAACGGAAACAAAACGGAAGCAAAAAACGGAAAAACGGATCCGTTATAAACGGACAGCAAAACACTGAAAAAAAAATACGTTTGTGTGCAAGAGGCCTAACTTTTGTACAGATAACCCAGGATCCACCATTCACAATAAGTGATATCACAACTTTTCTGCCCCCTCCTTAACTCTGCACAGATTACACAGCATGCCTATAAAACTTTCCCATGGAAGTCAATGAGGTTAGTGAGCATACTCTCAAAAAACAGGAAGTCTTGATATACAGTGCTATCAGGCCTAAAGACATAGAAATTTATTTAAAAAATCACCAGAAAAATCTACAAAAATATGTTTTGAAGGGGTTTTCCCATCTCAGTGATCCTAGTTTATTTAAATATACATATGCTATTCATCATTTCCCTAAATATATCTCATTAAAAAAACTTAGTATTTGCCCCCAAATTAGATCTTTCATACCGCTTTGTTTATATTTTATCCCATGGATACGGCCACCTATCGCCTGCCGCATCCATGGGCCGCGCTTGCGCACAAGAACTTGTGCGATGCAGTATCCGACCTCTCCTTGTAACTGTGACCGCGCACGGCAACAGGTGGCCACGCATGCGCTGATCTGTATTCCTTTGAGCCGCGTCAAAAATAGAGCCGTGCATGCGCTGCTCTATACTAAACCCTGCACAAACTACACAAAAGAATATAGATCAGCGCATGCGCGGTCGCCCGGCACCATGTGCGTTCACAATTAGAATGAGAGGCCAGACACTGCATCGCACAAGTTCTTGTGTGCAAGCGCAGCCCATGGATGCGGACGGCATGAGGTGTCATAAGGAGGTGTGGCAGGCCTTCACTCCACTGCCTAAGCCCGCCCAGCCTTAGCAGCAGGAAACCAGGAAGTTAACAGCAGAGCTGGCTGCAGGTAAGGCTGAAATCGCAAGATGGGAATACTCACTTTAAGTATGAAAAATTATAAACAAGTTTTAAAAAATGAATAGTACAGGACAATATAGGTGAAACTTTGTAATATATCTTATTATGTATTAAGTATGCTTCCTCTTGGTCTACTCAGGCTGCTTTCCTTGTTTCTTTCACTCAGTCTCTTATCTTATCTGAGTGAAACCTCACACACAAAAGTCTATAGAGAGGGGAGGAGGGATGAGGAGGCTGCTGTCAGCTAGTAAGTGATTTATTTATTCTTAATAGTGGCAGAACCTTATCTGACTAGATATAATAGAGTCAAAAGTGCTTAGTGTAGCAGAGCTAAGATACTGCAGGTTAAGCATGTCATTCAACAACCCCCATCTCCGTATATAACAATGTTAAAAGCAGGAAAAAGCAAATCATCCTAATAAAAGCAGACTGAAGCCTTTTTATTTAATAAAATATATTACAAAGTTTATTCACATGGACTATTCATTTATGAAAAGTTGTTTTATAATTGGAGGTATGCCTTAACAGAAAAACCTGATTTAAGGGTGCTGTCCAGTTTCATATATTGATGACCTACCCTTAGAAAAGTATAAGACAGAGTTCAGACAAAGCAAATATGTATCTACACTCACAAGTGCATAACCATAAGGCAAACAAGGTTGGTTAAAAGATGGCTGCACAATACATCATAAACTGATAGCAAAAAATAGGAAAAGGGGTTCATTCCAAAAAAATGGAATGAAGGAAGCTCTTAGCGCACATTTTTGATCAAAAGTATGTCGGGCCCAAGTACCACGTCACGGCGGCTTCCGCACAAGGGTCCCTAGCATTACAGATACTGCCTCTTATGGACTTACCAGTCTTCTTTCATTCAGGACACTGCATAAACCAGCTAAATTGCTTTTGTGCTGAGTAGTCCCAGGTACTTGGGCGTTGCTCAGTCCAAAAGAGGCGCCACCCTCAATATATACTATAAGACAGAGTTCAGACTAAGCAAATATGTATCTACACTCACAAGTGCATAACCATAAGGCAAACAAGGTTGGTTAAAAGATGGCTGCACAATACATCATAAACGTTTGATCAAAAATGTGCGCAAAGAGCTTCAATTTTTTTATTTATAGTAGGTATAATACCACTTTAATTTAGAATGATCCCCATTTCTCAGTTCTATTATTTGCATGTGAAATTTTGTGCAGCCATGCTTTTATTAGTTCTGTGTTTTATATACATGTTAAGATTGATTTATAAGTGTACCTAAACATTTCAATTTTCCTTCAGGGCCTGCGGAGTGTCACAAATGCAAAAGATGCTCCTCCTGCCACTTGATTGACAGACATCTCGGCTGGGCCTGACAATCTCGCGCCTCTGCTATGAGTAGCTGCGCAAGCACAGAGGCTCTGATTCCACTACAGGAGCAGGGACTGTGGATGTTTTGCTACACTTCTGGATAGTGGTGCATGAACAGGAAGCAGAAGTAAAACCTTTCCTCTTGCGTTGCTTATCAGAACAACGCAGCAGGTCCTGTCAATCAAGGAGAAGGGGGAGCATCTTCAGCTGCAGGGAGACTGCCCTCGCAGGTGTAAAACTTTTGATTGACGAGACAAATTGATTTGTACACTAATCCAGATATTGGCATTAATTAAAACATAATGGGGGGAGATTTATAAAAACGGGTGCAAAGGAAAACTGGCTTAGATACCCATAGCAACAAATAAACTCATGAAATTTTGAGAGTTCTTTTTTTTTTTTTTTTTTTTTATTTAGAGAGAATCTGTCAGCAGAATCAACTCTATTAAAACAACTACAATGCCTGGTAGGGCTGACTCTGCTGATTAAAGACATACCTGTCCCCCATTCCATTACTGCATTTAGGAAAAATGTTTGTTTTTTTAACACGCAAATTCAGCGCCAGTCAGTGCACCTTAGCTCCTCCTCTCTGCTTCCCTGGGCACTCTCTTCTCCACCAAGATGCCTGGCCCTGTCAATGAAGTGAATGGGGAGCGTCCAGAGAGGCATATTTAAAAAATAAAATAAAATTCTTCTAGACACAGCAATGGATCAGGGGAAGAAAGGTATGTATTTAATCAGCAGGGTCAGCCCTATAGCCATTAAAGGGGTTGTCCGAGTTATGGAAAAAAATATATAGCACTGTAAATCTGATGGTCAGCAATATATAACTAAGCTAAGCAAGTTTTAGGCAAAAAAATATCTATTTTCTCATTTCCCTGGTTCTCTTCTGGCCCCTTGTTTACCTGCTGTAACAACAATCTCCCCTCCCCTTGCACTGCTAAGAGAGTCAATACAAGTGCTGCCCTGAGTGACATGTCTGCCTGCTGGGAGACTCAGCAGCATGTTGTATGTGTAAAACTACAAGTCCTAGCTGTACTATGACACTGCTAATACACACAGGATCTTGCAATGCTCTGCAGAACTTTTTCTTCAGCTCCTGTACCCAGCATTTGTCTCCTTACTGCCTGCAGCTACACAGCAAACACTTCAGCCCTGAATCTGTGCAGCTAAAGGGGTTAAGAATCCTGGGAGAGAGCAATAAGCAGCAGCTGGCAGTGAAGGAGGGCATGGCCAGCAGGGCCGGGCCGACACAGAGGCTGGGGAGGCTCCAGCCTCAGGGCGCTCCAGCGTCAGGGCGCAGGCCAGCTCCCCAGCCTCTGGGCGGCAGGCAGGCCACTGACCTAAGGCTTTCTCAGACCCAGGCAGATGATTATTATTGAGATGGCAGTGGCAGAGAGAGAGCTGGTGGCCACAGGCGCAGGGACACATCGGGACCCGGCTGCTGCGATCAGCTGCTGTGTGAGCCTGCCCTGTGAAAGAACTTACTCTCTCTCTGTCTGCTCTGCCATCGATGTTTCCTGGATGGATGGCCGTGCTGCTGCTCCCCCAGACTCCGCCCCTCCCTCTCTCAATCTCTGTGTAGTGTGTAGCAGAGCAGTGGTGACATCACTTCCTGCTGCTCTCACACTAACCGACAGGACAGCAGGTCTGATAACATGAAGGTGCCTCAGCCAAGCAGAGAGAGGAGAGGACTGGAGGTATGTGAGACTGACTGTCACTGTCTCAGTCAGAGGCTCAGCCTCAGCTTGTCTTAAAGGGAATCTGTCACCAGGTTTGAGCCCTGTCAGCTAAACATATGCTGACGTTCAGGGTCTCATTAGCATGCCTAATATGGGCTCATCTAAACAAATGGTAGCGTAATTTTGTCAAAAAACAGGTTTAACTAACCTGTCAATCACACATATAAGGAGCCCAAGGGAGGTCCAGCGATGCAGGGTGCCCGGCCGCAGACATCGCTGTATGTGGCCAGCGCCGCCTCCTAATGCTCCGTGCCGCCTCTCCTCCCCTCCTCCTGCTGTAAGCGCTGGCTCAGTACGCACACGGCGCGTGCGCACTTCACTTGAAGAAGCCGATCCAAGAAGTCCGCGCGTGCGCACAGGCATGCACCCGTGCGGACTTCTTGGATCGGCTTCTTCAAGTGAAGTGCGCACGCGCCGTGTGCGTACGAGCCAGCGCTTACAGCAGGAGGAGGGGAGGGAGAGGCGGCACGGAGCATTAGGAGGCGGCGCTGGCCACATACAGCGATGTCTGCGGCCGGGCACCCTGCATCGCTGGACCTCCCTTGGGCTCCTTATATGTGTGATTGACAGGTTAGTTAAACCTGTTTTTTGACAAAATTACGCTACCATTTGTTTAGATGAGCCCATATTAGGCATGCTAATGAGACCCTGAACGTCAGCATATGTTTAGCTGACAGGGCTCAAACCTGGTGACAGATTCCCTTTAAGGCAAGCATTGATGTACTGTTACTGTCTGACACACTGCACTGACAGGGCTTCAAAACTAGTAGTTCACTCACCCCCATTTGACCATTTTTTCACTAGCTGTCAGCTGACATTAGCTATTTGCTAATGTCAGCTGAATTTATCCATATGCCCCTTACCTGTTCTATTTAATAAAATTCATACTTTTATATTCTGATAAGGCCTTTTTCACACTTGCGTTGTTAGGATCCAGCATGCACTTCCGTCGCCGGAAGTACCCGCCGGATCTGTCACAACGCAAAGAGAACTGAAAGCATTTGAAGATGGATCAGTCTTCAAAATGCTTTCAGTGTTACCATGGCAGCCAGGACTGGTTGCCATGGTAAAGTGTAGTGGGGAGCGGGGAGAATTATACTTACAGTCCGTGCGGCTCCGGGCGCTCCAGAATGATGTCAGAGCACTCCATGCGCATGGATCACGTGATCCATGTGCGTGGAACGCTCTGACGTCATTCTGGAGCGCCCCGGGAGCCGCAGTGGGGGGGGCGGTGGGGGGGGGGCGCACTTGGGCAGCTCAGCCTCTGTTGGTGGTGGGCCTTGTCCCAGCCCTGATGGCCAGTACAGTCACGTCTAGTGTACAGGCTTGTGCTCGAACATTATCAAAGCAGGGAGAGAAGCTGACATCACAGGTCATGTGACCCTCAGTGAAATCTGAGAAACCAGCCACTGATGATAACGTGACTTACTTGGAAAGCTGTTACATTTGCCTAGTTAGGAACAAACAAAAAAATAACTCGGACAACCCCTTTAAGACTGTTTTAATAGGGTTGGACCTGCTGAAAGGTGACCTTTCAGTCCAGGAATCTGATAAACTGAAATGTCTTGCACTTTATTTATTGCATGAAATCAAATGACTTGAAGTGGAAAGGAATGAAGCAGACCTGTTGGCCAGGCATCTGGACCTCACTGTGTATCATGTAGTTCAGTCCTTACCATCTGGAAATCATTACTTAACATGTAATATGTGCATTCAAACTTGTAAGAGCCAAGAAAGTAAAAAGCAGAAAACTTGGCAGAAAAAAATGCCACATTATTATTAGCTGCGCTCCTGTGCTGAATACCGTAAAAGTGACGGGAGCGGACAAGCCAAATGTTACTGTCCCTGTAACAATGTAGCATGGTGATCAGCCAAAATAAACAATGTAACGGCGTCAGGCATTCAGCTGCGTTCTGTTATAGGCATTACAGGGGTGGTCTCCTCTAATAAGGGAGCAAACAGTTGATCTTGGAGGAAGTTGCTGTTGGCTTTCAATCTCCCAGTGGCCACCATAGTGGAAATATAGCATTACTAGTGTTGAGCGCGAATATTCGAAAAGCGAATTTTTTTAGCGAATATCGGCACTTCGCTAATTCGCGAATATTTCGAATATAGCGCTATAAATTCGCTATTTCGAATATTCGTTTTTTTTTGTTTGTTTTTTTGTTTTTTTTTAGTTATATTTTTTTCTTTCCTACTTCCCAAAAGTAGTTCTTACCTGTCCTGAGGATTCCTGGCTTCCTGGCTGCTCTAGTCAGTGCCCGTTGCCGCTTCTGCCGACTTCCGTGCTCATGTGGAGCGTCCCCATCCATGGGAGAATCTCCATATACTAAAATGTACTGTCGGATTTGAGGAATTACGTTGAAATCGCAATGCGATTAATTCAAGTTATATTAATCGCATTGCGATTACAACTTAGCACTGCTATCTTACATAGGCTAGAATTAACGAATATGGAGTATAGCTATGCACTAGCAGTGCTAAGTTGAAATCGCAATGCGAATACTTTAAGTTAAATTAATCGCATTGCGATTACAACTTAGCAGTGCTAGTGCATAGCTATATTCCATATTCGTTAACTTCGTTAATTCTAGCAAGCTGACCCATTATAAACCCAGCTCTAAGTTGAAATCGCAATGCGATTAATATAACTTGAATTAATCGCATTGCGATTTCAACGTAATTCCTCAAATCCGACAGTACATTTTAGTATATGGAGACGTTCCCATGGTGATGGGGACGCTCCATGAGCACAGAAGTTATGGTTGGCTTGGTAGAATTAGCGAATAGCGAATATGACGAATGTATTCGTCATATTCCTCAAAACGAAGATAACGAAGTATTCTACATCTTCGTTTAGCTACCTATTCGTCTCGTCATCGTCAACTTCAGCTATTCGCTAATTCTAGCAATCAAATAGGAAGGTTGACTTATCAGACAGCTGTGTTAAATTCGCTATGCGATTTTTTTTTAATACAATAATTATATTACTTGATAAAATTATTATAAGTATTCTATTTATTAAAAAAAAAAATCGCATAGCGAACTTAACACAGCTGTCTCTATAGTCAACCTTCCTATTTGATTGCTAGAATTAGCAGTTGACGAATAGGTAGCTAAAATGAAGATGTAGAATACTTCGTTATCTTCGTTTTGAGGAATAGACGAATACATTCGTCATATTCGTCATCCTCGCTAATTCTAGATATGAAACCAATAGGAAAGTAGCCTTAAGTACAAATCGCAATATGCGATTATTTAAATCGCATGTTAATCGCGATAACTAGAAAAAATGACGAATATTCGATTTCGACGAATATGAAACGAATATTCATTCGAATATTCGCGAATTTCGTCGAAATCGAATATGGCACCTGCCGCTCATCACTAAGCATCACATGACAGGCATTTATAAATGTTATACCTGAAGGGATTGTGTCGCTTCAGCAAGTGGCATTCATCATGTAGAGAAAGTTAATACAAGACACTTACTGTGATTGTCCATATTGTCTCATTTTTCCATCACATTATGCCATGCTTATTTCCATGGTTATGACCACCCTGCAATCCAGCCACAGTGGTCATGGACTCATGCTTGCACACTATAGAAAACAGCACCAGCATGATCCCTGCCACCAGAGAAGCTAAACTTTTTTCTAGAGAGTGCAAGCATGACCACCACGGAAATAAGCAATGTATAATGTGATGGAATAATGAATCAAACCAGCAAAGGAGGCAATATGGACAATCACAATACATTAGTAAGTGCCTTGAATAACTTTATCTACAGGATAAATGCCACTTGCAGAAGTGAGACAACCCCTTTAAGTACAAAAGTTATCTCTATCCACAGAATAGGGGATAACTAACTAATCGATGTGGGTCAGACTACTGGGACCTCCCCTCATCCCAAGAATGGGATCCCATGTTCTTGCCCTGATGAAGCAGCATGCCAAGCATGCACCCTGCCACTCCATGCATTCATACTCTGCGGCAGTCCCATAGAGAATGAATAAAGCAGCAAGGCACATTTAAGGCCCCCTGCTACATCAGGAGCGGAATATCAGATCCCTGTTCTCCAGCAGTTAAGGTGGATTTACACTGCCCTGTGAACACTAGCACCCGACAATCTGCCCATCTAAAAGTGCCGCCGATCACCCAATGAACATATTGTATACGTGGAATACATTTGTATTGATATTTTATTAATAATTAATATTTTATTTATGCAACCCAATCCACTCTATAGATACAAATGCATTCCTAACCCCCTCCCACTAGCAGCTTTCTATGTCCCAATGGCCTATCGCTAGGATGCGTCACCATTGTCAGAATGGTGGCAGCCTCTTCCTCTCCTTGATGGGCAGGGCCAGGTTCCTGCATAGTCATCCCGCCTGGCCCTGTCCATCAGGCAGAAAAAGGAGGGTCTGGCAGGGGAAGCAGGAGGAGCAAGGGTGCACAGAGAGTTTTGGGTCAGCCCTCGGTGCACTTAACTACTTATTTGCATATGATTGGGCCTCATGCACATGACCATATGTGTTTTGCAAAATATGTGTGACACCGGTATGACGCCTGTGTTGCATCCCTTTTATTTTTTGGACCGTATTTTGCGGACAATCCATGTGCTTTCCGCATCCAAATGTTCAGTTTGCAAAGGGTAGAATATGTCGTATTCGTCCACAGTCAACAGGTCCACAAAAAAACATATACAACATGGAAGTCATACGTATTTTGTGGATCCGAGTTTTGCAGCCGCAGAATACATATGGTCATGTGCATAAGGCCTTAAAAGTCTTTTTTCTTCAGAAAGAAGCAATAGATCTAAGTGAAAGGTATCATTATATTCCGCTGAACTAGCCCTACAAAATGTTGGGGCACATTTACTATAGTGCCTGTTTTTAGGTACAAAAATGCTGTTCTAGGGCTCATACACACAACTGTATGTATTTTGCGGCCCGCAAAAAACGGATCTGCAAAAAATAAGGATGACGCCCGTGTGCATTCCGTATTTTGCGGATAGGGAACAGCTGGCTCCTAATAGAACAGTACTATCCTTGTCCGTAATGCAGACAATAATAGGACATGTTCTTTGTTTTGCGGAATGGAAATACGGACATACGGAAATGGAATGCACACAAAGTAACTTCCATTTTTTTTGCAGACCTATTAAAATTAATAGTTCTGCATACAGTCCGCAAAAAGTCAGCAAAAAAACGGTCACGGAAAGAAATTACGTTCGTGTGCATGAGCCCTTAGACTGTCTTAGTTTTTTAGTTGCATTTACTACTTAAAATGTGCCTGTTTTTGGAGGTATTTGCAACTCGTTCGCTTTTTATTTTTTAGACTAAGGGCCCATTCACACGACCGTAGTAATTTTGTGTAGTTCCGCTGCCCGCAAAAAAGATAGAGCATGCCCTATTCTCGTCTGCAACTGCCGACAAGAGTAGGCATTTTCTATGATACTGGCTGCCATGTGCAGTCCGCAAATTGCGGTACGTGCATGGGCCGGTATCCGTGTTTTGCGGATCGCAAAACCCTAAGGTCGTGTGAATGCGCCCTAATTCAGAAATTTTCTAACTTGTGCCTATTTTGTGACTTATTTAGGTAGGCGCTCCTTATTTTGCAACTGATTTTGATGCAAAAACAGTCCAATTTCTACTCCTCTCCTGGGCTGGCGTACTTTTCTACGTTTGTTTTGAGTTCTAAGTTGCACCACATTTTGCCTAAAAAGTCAACCTTTCATTGAGACCAGTCTCAGTGAATATGAACCCGTTGTACTGAAAAACAACCACCAGAGGTCAGCCTAATGTCAATGCACCTAGTCTAATTCATGAAGTGCTGTGAGACTTTTGATAAATACTTGGCAAAAGAAAGACAGATGAAGCGAATACGCCTGACTAATTTTACATCTGAAGACAGGCGAGCTTGATAAATGTGGCCCACTGTGCCCGCTTTAACAGAGAAATTACTGGTGACAGACTCCTTTTAAGATATTGTAGATTAGGGTACTTTCACACTAGCGTTAAAGTTTTCCGGTATTGAGTTCCGTCCTACTCTTCAGTTTTGTCCTAATGCATTCTGAATGGAGAGAAATCCGTTCAGTATGCATCAGGATGTTTTCAGTTCAGTCACTTTTACGGTATTTGGCCAGAGAAAATACTGCAGCATTCCGGAACACTTTCCCAAAGGCCGGAGTCTGCATTATTTTCCATTGAAATGTATTAATGCCAAGTGTTCTGAAAAAAAAATTGATGGTTTTGTCAAACCATGGATTACACGTGATGATATCAACATGTGTTATGCCGCATAACAAAATCATCTCCACTCTATCTTTTCATTCCGGAAAGGTACTAGGTGCAATTTGCTTTCCGTCTCTTAGCTGACGATGTAGCAGCTAAATACGCTGCATCTGTGATTTAAGATTGCGGTCTGACACTCCATGATGCACTTTCTATTGGTATAAATTATTACAAATGACACACTTACTATAAAGATAAATGACACCGCTACCATGACCATATTTTTCCTTCTTTTTTTTCCCCTCTATGACAACCCACTTATCAGATGGGAACGTTAAATAAATCACATTTAGTCTAGCAGAAAATCAATCACCCAGAACCTTTATGATAGTACATTTATGCATGCTTCAAGAGAACTAACATGTACCACGCTCTCATTTGTAATTCCTAATGCTATCCTTGGAGGGGTAATTTATGCTTCAGACATCCCAGATGACAGATAGATACATTTGGGACTAAACTGTGCCACGCTATAATGTAACCTCGATGATAGCGTCTCTTATGTGCTGACGTGCCTGTTCTACAGCACTGCACATAGACTATGTGCCCTGTTTGGTTTCCGACGCCAGCATACTGCAGCACAGTTCCCATTGACTACGTGGGAGTTTAGCTACAGTACCTTGGCACAGCCTCTACAAAGTGGATTGAACTTTGTTATTCTACTTCCATCCATCGTATAGATTCCGGCAGATGCAGATTATTGGGTTGAGGGGTGTCAGACCCCCACCAATCTTATATTGATGACCTGTCGTATATTTTTTATTTTTTTTTTATAAATCTTTATTTACTTTTTCTTTATATCAAATACAGTATCATAATAACAAAAAAAAGTTAACAAATATTACCCCCCCCCCCCCAACCACCCCCTTAAGCATGCCCGGAAAAAAAAACAAAAAAAAAAACATCTCCTCATTTATTCATTCCAGCAATTCCAAATCTTAACGAATTCTACATTAGACCCTCTTTGTTTATAAAGAATCTGCTCATACTTTTTAACTTTATTAACTAGATTTATCCATGTTCGGTGCTCTGGGGAGTGCAAGGCAAACCACAGTCTAGAGATAATAAGCCTAGCTAAAAAGGACACTTTTACCAATAAGCGAAGTTTATAAGACTGACAGACTATCTCGGAAAAATCACCAAAGATCCATACTCCAGGCATAAAAGGAATCTGAATTTGGAGTTTTTGTATTAAGGTTGTTTGAACCAGCTGCCAATACTCCTTCACTGGAGGACAATCCCAAAACATGTGTAAATGGTCAGCACCAGGGGAGTCACATCGCAGGCAGTTAGAGGAAGTCCTGAATCCTCTCTTCTGTAGCCATAACGGAGTTATGTATATCTTATGAATAATGTTAAACTGCACTACAGTGTGATTAAAGTTATGTGAAAGATAAGTTATATTCTTCAAAATATTTTCCCATACCAGTGGAGCAAAATTTTCAAGTGTATTGGTCCAGGCTTTTTGTCCTGGAGAGTAACATTCAAAAAAATAAGATTTAATTAAGTGTTTATAACAATGTGAAATTTTAACTTTCATGTGTGTTCCTCTTTCTTGTAATAGTTTATGAAGAAAGAGTGGAGCTTCTATATTAAAAAAGTGCTTGTTTGAAATAGAAGAAAGTGCAAAACATAACTGAAAGTATGGGTACCATGCTGCCTCACCCAAATTTTCCTTTTGTGTAAGCTCCAAAAGAGACAAGATTTGCCCATTTTTTACCACTTGATTGAGATAATGAATATTATTTGTCCTCCAGTAATGGCTAGCCTCCAAGTTCAAAAGAGTATAAAACCTTTTATTATGCCATAATGGAGTACAGATCAGTGATGCAGTAACTTTACACCATTTCCTGATCACCTTCCAAGCTCTTATACACAAACTAGAAAAGGAGGTATATATTCTTGTGCGTTCTTAGATAAAGAGCTGGACCTGTCGTACATTAATAGCTAAATTCTGGAGCTTAGATGTTTACAGCATACAGTCTTATCATTGAGTTCAGTGTATTTAAAGTATGCAGAAAGCCCCTTAACTCCCTCTAGTGGTGACAACAGGAAGTCAAAATGTTATCATGTATGTCTATGCAGGAGATATGAAGATCTATGGCAAAAAAATATGAGATATGACTACTACAAATGTATAGTAAGAAATTATTTAGTAGGGATTTGTGATCTAGAGTGGAAGTCTACTGTAATCAATGAACAGACCTTTACTTCTAAGCTGAGATTGTGCTACAGACAGTTGGTGGACCTACTGGATTATTACAGGTTTGGCCTCGGTCTAAACCAGGGTCCAAAGTGTAAATGACTATCCTTTCTTCACCTTTAACTCATTCACACAGGTATGGACTTCCTCCGGAGGGATCCCGCTGTTGCTGTCTGAAGTTTAGCACATAGGAAGTCAATAGTAGCCTCTTTTATCCCTTCTTTTGTGAGCAGCTTAGGGATAATTGAGCTGAGGGCCTGAGAATGTATCACAGACTTGGGATGCTTGACAACTCTATATAAGAAGCTGTAGCAGTGTTTCCATAGCAACCGTTCTGCCTCGAATGACCCAGTTGTTTACCTATGACATCATCATTCCTCGATGACAATCGGATGGTGAAGACCACCACGCAGCTCATTTCAGGCAAGATCATGGTGCATCACACGAAGAAATATAGAAGAGATTTCCACAATAGAAGTAACAATAAGTTTTTTTTCCATAAAACTTTTAATCGGAGTAGATGGAGATTTATTTATTGCATTCTTAGTAGAGACAGGATGAAGCTAGCATTAAAGGGGTTCTCTAGGACTAAAGAACAGCACCACACACAGGGTTGTGTAGGTACTACAGCTCATTCCCATTCATTTCAATAGAGCTGAGCTGCAATACCAAATGCAACATATTAGTCGGCGTGGTACTGCTTTTGGAATAAAGCAGCCATGTTTTTCTAATCCTGGACAACCCCTTTAAAAAGGGGATACTTTTATCTCTGTATCTCAGCAGCAGGGATTTGATTGTGGTTTGGCAAAACTATATATGCAGGGTCATGGCATTAGTTAAATAGGTTGAAAAAAACACAGGGCCAACAAGTTCAACCTTTTTACTCAGATCAGTTATATAACATTAAAAAGGTTTTGCAGGCTTTTTATATTGTTGATCTATCCTCTAGATAGCTCATCAATATCCGAATGGCGGAGGTCCGACAGTCGCCCCCCCACGCCGATCAACTGTATGAAGAGAAAGCACGTTTCATGTCTCTCTTCCTGCTCGCTGCTATGTCTATTGGCAAGAGAGACAGGAAACAGCACTCGCACGGCGCAGGCCTTCTCTTCATACAGCTGATCGGCGGGGGTGCCGGACCCCCGGCCAATCTGATATTGATGACCTATCCTGAGGATAAGTCATCACTATTAACCCTGAAAAAACCCTTTAATTGTTAGATTCATTATAACTCTCAATGCCACTTGATATTATATAAGCATCTAGCCCATTTAAAACCCCTTCCCAACATCCGCTGTACATGTACATCGGATGACAGGTCTTTAAAGATGGCACCCACTCAGTAGCTGAGTGGGTGCTGTAGCCACTGGGCGCTATGCTGTTCTCTAGACAACACTAATGATAGACTTTGAACACCTCAGATACCATGTTCAGTTTCGACCGACCACAGCATCTGAGCGGTCATATAACAGCAGTGCAACCCTCCAAGTGACCAAATGACTCCACCGTGATTAGACTATGGGAGCCGTCCAGTTGCTATGGCAGCATGTGGCTTTCTGATGGCTCTAAGGCCTGCCATAGCAAAATTTCTATAAAACCCTGCTTGTGGTAGGGCTTAATGAAGACAGTGATTCTCCATAGACTGCAATGGTAAATCAATGGTCCTGGGCTCTTTTGTTACCATTTGTATTATCCATCCCTTCAATTTGTCAACAATTTTCCCATTGTGGCTATGCCCAGGGTGGTTGGCTACAGCCCCGTAGACCTTAAACTTCTGAATAATATGTGCAACTGTAGTAACAGGGACATCAGGCTGTTTGGAGATGGTCTTCGAGCCTTTACCTTTAACATGTTTGTGACTACTTTTCACCCTTTAAATAACTAGACTGACTGGTTAAAAGTTTGAAGATACCTGTGATGCCAATTACAGGATACACCTTAGTTTAACATGTCCCTGTGGTCAAATTATTTTCAATCTTTTCTAGGGCCACCATCATTTTTGTCCAGGCAGGTTTCATTATTTTTTTTAAAGATTATTCTGCTGAACCACATTTCAAAATTAATGTCTGGTTTTCATTAGCTGATTTTCAGTAATTATTGATTTATTATTTTGTCAGTTTCAAGTTATTTTATGGTACCAACAATTTTGTTCATGTGTGTAGTGTGGGGAGTCGCTCTGGTAGACAGCGGTGCGGGTGCAGTTTAGAGGCAAAACAAGGAGTCCAGATTGTGCATCAAACAGTGTTTTATTCACACTTGCACACCAGAAATGAAAACAGTCTCTTGGTGACAGTTCACACACAACAGAAATCATGTGGCAAAACCAAAAACAGGCCAACACAGGGTCCAGTCACCTTGGGTGGTTTAAGTGCGGGTTCACACCTAGCAGTCGGTTCAGCCTCAGGCGATTCCTCCTTCAGGTTGCAGGGAAACACCACCTTGCTGAGCTCCGTCCTCCAGCACAGAGAACTCCTCAGCCCTGTTAGCAGGCTCCAGGATAATCACCAGACACAGCTGATGGCTGTGTTTTATACCCAGCCCAAAACTCGGACTGGACCGTGGGGAGCAGCCACCCACCCTACTCTTTAGCTGCTCCCAGTAAGAGCCGGATCGGCTTTGCAGCCATGCTATTTAAAAGAGTCAAACAGCACTAGCTGCTGCAGACAAAAACCCGGCTCTCACCTCACCGAGGCCAGCAACCTCGGTGACACGTACCTGCCATCGCATATGACACCTTGCACCTTACCACAGTAGCTATGGGTAAATGCAGCAGCCATACAGTACAGAACATGATGGCAGGCAGGTAGACAGTGGCAGAGGCTCATCCTCTTGCACAAGTGACTCCTCTTCCAGCTCCTTCACCAGTGGTAGCTCCTCATCCTCCTCCTCCACTGGACTTTCTCCATGTGGGTCCCCAACAACTATGGCGGCCAGCAAGATGCGTAAGCTGTTCTTTTTCTCCGCCGTCCCTTGTTGCATCAGCATGAGTGTCTGCTCTAAGATAAATATCAAGGGTATGACATTGTTTATTCCACAGTTGTCCCTTCTGACAAATCTGGTGGCCTCTTTGAAGGGCCTGAGTATGCAGCAGGTGTCTCTGATGAGCTGCCAACACATGATCCCTGCTAAGGTGGTCTGGGGCATAACAAAATCATTCACTGCTTCACATTGCTTGTACATACGCTCTAGAATGCGCAAGGTTTAATTCCAGCTACCTTTCTGTCACTGCTAGTTCAGAAGGGAGTTACTTTCACCATAAAAATGGCTGAAATGCAAGGATGGTCTCCTGGACATGAGCAGCACCCTCTGCAGGCGGCTGTGCTTTTTCAAAAAGCATTCCATGATTAAATTTATCCCGTGCGCCATAAAAGAAACATATGTTATTTCCCCCAAATGCAGCACAGCCACAGTGTTCCTGCCATTGTCGCTGAACATCTTGTCCACTTGGAGTTGGCGTGGAGACAGCCAGTGAGATTTTTGCTACTTGATGCATTTTAGCAACTGATTGGCTGTGTGGCTATCAGCTGAAACACGGCATGGCAACGCTTCACTTTACACATATGATAGGAGAAAGGTGGAGTGGGAGAGAAACTCTGCCCTGATTTTGTTGGGGACAGGAGGATGTGGAGGAAGCAGATAAGCGCCTAGTGTGGTAACGAGACCAACACTAAGATGTCTTGTTGCTGGGGTGCTGCCTCACTGCTGTCACGAAAAACAGTGACCAATAACAGCTGCTCCAGGTGTCCACGGAGGTGTGCACCTTGCTGCAGAGTGAGAATTGCAAGATAAAGTCCACATTCTCCGCCATGTGAAAGTTCAAGGCAGGGATGGATTTTTTGGAGAAATAATGGCAGCTAGATATCTTCCAGAGAGGCTGAATGTACACCAACAACGACCTAAATGCTGGAGAATCCACTAAGTAGTAAAGCAGCGACTGCACCAAAAGCAACTTGGCCAGGTGACAGTTATGCCTGTGTACCAGCAGATTGCTGGACGTTTAGAGTTGTTTCTTGGTCACACATTTCGTTTTTAATGGCTAACGATGGAGTGGAGTAGTAGTAGGGGAATAGTTTGAGTAGGAGAAGTAGTACCTGAAGATGATGATGACAAGGACATTGTACTGCACGTGGATGTGGCCTGGCTACAGCAAAGAAGACTGGAGGACACTCTTGTTGCATTAGCTAGTGGCCACTTCTATTTTCCCACAGTATAACTGGTGATGCCACATCATGTGCTGCAGTAAAACTGTAGTGCCTAAGTCTGTGTTTAAACGCCCACAGCTTATTTTAATCTTGCAGATCTTGTACATGGCAATGTTTTTGTCTTCCGGCACTGTGGACAAAAACTGCCAGACATTTAATGCAGGCAGCTCTGTCTCTTTCACAGTGAAATCCGTCAGAGTTACCGTTCTTTAACCTTTATCTCTGTTCTCCAGAGAGCTTTTTAAAGCTTTTACTATTAGGCTGCACTCATTTAAGCTAAATTATGTGTGTTTATGAGCTCTCAAGACAGCAGAGATAAACTCTACAGAACAAGCCGTCAGACAGCTTCTCTGACGGATTTCAATAAGAAGAGGACTGTACAGTTTGAATTATATGTAAAAAGAAGCAGTCTGCAGAGGACAAATGCTTGAAATTTTTTAATAAAGACCTATTGGAAAAAGGTGTTTTAGACCAAAATACGTAGAATGCGACAATAAACCAAGTACATTCAAACTCCATAGACTTTAAGATAACTTGTACTGATTGATTTACATACATGGCCTCATAATGTACAGTGGGGTCAATAGATCAAGGAAAACTGATCTTTCCTCAAGCATAGGAGAACTTTATTTTTGACAACAGAGAATTTTTATGATCAGTAAACACGGCCTTTTAGAAATATCCGCAATACCTCTACAAAGTGGACCTGTCAGTTCCAACACATAGTCCCCAAAAAGATGCTCCATAAGTGTTAATTTATGGGGAATACTAGTATTTACCAAATCAGACATGTTGGGAGAGATGGCTGGTCCTCTTTACAAACCTGTTGGTTCTCATGTCTCTTTTAGTAAACACTTTCCTCTGTTGTTCCTCCTGGAAATATATGAATAAATAGACAAAAGAGCATCACTATTCCTTTATCACCAGGTGTCCCTACACTACCTGACACAGAACGCACTGATTGGATAGCGTGAGAGTGTATAGGGACATGCCCCATTACCAAAGGGAATCGTAACACCCGGTTTTTAATTCATTCATACATTTCTATTAGGAATAACAGAGAAACAGCACACTGCACAGTCCTAATTAATTTTTGGGGAATACAAGGAGAGGTGGCAGCTCTTCTTTACAAACCTGATATCAGAGAGGATATTATCTAGAGTTTTCATGTTAGGCTTTTATCAGTAGAAAATGCCTGATAATAAATCATTATTTTTTTCCTCGTTTCTCCTAGGATCTTACAAGGGATGCACAGAGGACATGTGCAAGTCACTAGAATTGATATCCAACAATGAAGAGCATTTGTCTGAACCTCAACTTTTTGCTGGTCCTAAAACATGTACTGGTAAAAATCCTTTTTCCCCAGGGGCCACCATTTGTGAATATCAACTTGTGACAAACGGAGAAGAAAACCAGCACGGACCTCAAGCTTTACTTACCAAAGGGTCTGTTCTTTCAGTAAGGATTATGAATAAAAAACATGCAAACACTAGATGTGAAGATGACCAAAGTATTAAAACTCTCGATGTATGTCCCCCTAAAACTTGGTCACCAGCTCCCTCAAGAAATAAAAGTGTCACTGAAATTGTTGATATGTTCAACAAGAAGCAAAGAAGAATTTTTTGCCATTGTGGGACGTTAGATCAATCAATTACGATACTATGTAAAACAAAAAAGACCACAACTTCTCTGAGGAACAAGGAGCAACACAAAAAAATCAACTCATGCATGTCTGCTCATGAAAGTCAAGTCCAGAAGGAGCAGGGTTCACTTAATCCACAAGCAATGTCTACCGCGCAACACAGGAACACCTTGATATGGAAGAGCTTACCTATATTTTTACTAGCTTTGTTTTTCCTTATTGTTGTTCTTGCATCCCTAGTAAGGTGACCTGAAGTGAAAAGACCTAAAAATGAGGACTCAAAAAATATCTCTAAATAAACCTATAAAATAATAATTCCTATTTTACTTTAATTTTAAAGGTGTTTTCCGATAAAAAGCATTTTTCGCCTATCTAAAGGGTAGATAATAAAAAATGTCCAATTGCTGGGGGTGTGACTGCTGGGACCATAACTGGTCACAAGAACAAGGGTCTGCAAGTTCCTTTTCTGAATGGAGTGATAGTGCACATGTCACTGGAGGAGAGGATGGGAGCGGTAGTGGCTCTGGCTGCAACAGTTATTCATAGTGGCATTCCTTACACCAATGCTGTCCTAGGACTGTGCAGTGGGAGGAGGACACACCCTTTCTTCCCTAACACAGATGTTGGGGCTCCTGCCTGATAGTGGTTGGGTTGTTATGAATTTTGTACAGGTACAAGGCCGGAGATGTCAGTAACCAGGCGAGTTGTAGAAAATAAATCTCTCTTTACTAAAGTGAAGAATGGGAGTTTTAGTACATCCAATGGTATCAAACACAGTTCCAAACAATTCACAGTGCAAATCTTTTCAGATATCGATGTATAGATATAAACAAAGTTAGGGGTTGTAGTACTCCTCTTCTCTATCTTTCTAAAGTCTCTTTCTCTCTGCAGAATCTAAGGCTGCCAATCAGGGTCTTGCAAATTTCTCTTTAATTCCCTGTTCAGGGGTATAGGATTAAGATATGGTGGGCCAGACCATGTGAGAGTGTGAGTGTCCCTCTCACTGCACTGTTGTCTTAATCAACCTTAAACAACGAATATGACTGACTCCAGTGCTCGACCATGCAAATTCTGGACTTTCTATTTTCTTCCTTTATCTCTCTATAGCACTGTACTGTCTCTCGCTCATATAAACTGGTTCTCTAACTTCTCTGGAGTTTAGGCCTAGTACTCTGAGGAGTGAGCACATATAGATTCTTCTCAATTGCTCAGCTAGAAAAAGCTGACTTGGCTAAGGGGAGGACCTAAGTCAATCTCCTAGCTTCCTATAGGGGCAGTCAGGATTGTTAATCACTAATCCATACAAAAGTATGCAGGTGCAGTACAATGCATCAAATGACATTAAATAACAATAAAAAATTCACAAGTACCCTATACTGCAACCCAGACATCACTCCTGCCCTGTCAGGCCCATAGAAGAGAATAGAGCAGTGGATAGACATACATATTACCATTCCATTTAGAGAGGGGACTTCACTCTCAGGATTACTGGAGGTCACAGCGGATGAACCCCCTGTGATTTCATATTAATCACCTGTCCTTTTTTGTTGGGATAACCCCTGAAAGTGAGCAGTAGAGGGTACACACATGCATTGTCCCCTAATCCCAGTGGAGCTAACAACCTAATTTTTAAATCCCAGTCACATATACAGAAAGACAGTTCTATCAGTATGATTTTGGAGCTTGGGTGCCAAATGCAGAACCTGGACGAAAGCCATTCCAACAGAGGGAGGATATAGAAACTTTGGGGGTCATTTATCAACCTGAAATACGCCTATATTAGGAGTATTTCAGGTTCAGATTGTAATCTGCGACTTTTCCCTGCTCACGTCAGGTCTAAAAGAGTTTGTAAGCCATTGTTGTAGAAGGTGACCTTTTCTATGCCTGTTCTATGGCTCACATTTAGAAGCAGCACTGGGTGCGGCGAAGTTGTGAGAGGCTGGCGCCTCTTCATAACTTCTGCAACCCACAGCCCATGCAGGGGCTTTATTAAGACCAACGTCTAAAATGCCGGTGTTAATAATTTACCCCCATTGTCCAAAAATGTACATTAACCGTGATATTACAACTAATTATGAAATACAAATTGAGGGGTTGTAATTCCACCTTCGGTATAGCGCCACCTGCTGTTTGTTATTTTATTTATTTATCTGTCCACATCCGTAACATTGCTGAGGTGTTCCCACGTGCTCAGTTCCATACTTCAATTACCAGCAGCTTGATCTTGCTTTAGAAGCTGTGACAGTCACGCTGGGTTCACACTTGAGCGTATTTGATGCGTTTTACGCGCGTTTTTGTCACGCATATTACAACGCATTTGTGGAAATAGAAAACGCACGTTGAACGCGCGTTCGAGTGATTGACCACTGTGGCGTCAATCACAATACGCGTGAAAATACGCCCCAAAGAAGCTCCTGTACTTCTTTGGGCATAGGGCGTTTTACAGCGCGTTCGTACGCGCTGTAAAACACTCAGGTGAGAACCATGCCCATAGGGAAACATGGGTTTCTGCCTGTTGAGCGTTTTACAGCGCGTAGAAACGCGCTGTAAAACGCTCAGGTGTGAACCCAGGGTTACAGGGATAGAGATGCAGCAGAAAGGACATGTCTTCTGAGAAGGGGCATGCCCCAAGCTGCCAGTCCAAAAGTCCCAAAAAAATCTTGAAGATCAATTAATGGGGAGATCTCAGAATCCATATGAGGTACAGGGCTTTGTTAGAAAGAGTTTATCATGTACTATATGATGTCTGATTTTAAATTTTTTACATTAATCATGGGATAACTCCTTTAAAGTGCTTGTATAAAGCAAAACAAACATGCCTGCTGTCTCCAGAAACTGCACCACTTTTGCCCATGGGCTGTGTCTGCTACTGCAACTCAGTTCCATTTACTTGAGATGGGACTGAGCTGTAATATCAGCCAAAGCCCATGTGTTACGGGCAGTGGATGTGAAACCACTGCACCAACCAACACGTTTGACTTTGGGCTAGACCTAAGGGTGTTATACTGACAGTCCCCTGGTATTCACCCTTTAACCCTTATACAGTCATCTGGACTTCGCTGCAGGGGAGCCACCAGGTCACTATTTCTTGGAATAGTTGCAGTGTGGTTGGTAGCTGCCCCACTGGGGCCAGAGACACAGGTGCAGTGCACTGTAGGGTCAGGCAATACTTGTAATCAGGAGACAGGCTGAGGTCAGGGCAGGCAGACTTTTTGTGAATCCATGAAACCAATCTGAGGTCAGGTCAGACAGCAAAGTGTCAATACGGTAAACATATTAAGTCGGGTCAGGCAGGGGAGGGTCAGAATCGGTAAACAGACAGAGGTTGGTACATGGGCAGACAAACAGAAAAGCATACCTTCATTAGGGACTAGCAAGCTAGATAACCTAAAGCTCAGACACCCTCCTATAAGGGAAGGTTTCTTAAGTACCCAGCAGTCAGGGCCGGACTGGGGATAAAAACCAGCCCTGGAAAAAGTTGCATACCAGCCCCGGAAAAAGTTGCATACCAGCCCCAAACACACACGCCGCGAGCGTGTGTATGTATGTGTATATATATTCAAAATACGAGAGTATTGCGGTATGCAGGGATACATTTATAATAAAATAATTTACTTACAAAAGAACCTATTCCATCTTCTGCTGTGCTGTCCTCTGCTTGCTTCCACGGATCTTCCCCTCTTTTCAATCTGTCCTCAGTGCGCAGGGCAGGCACACTGCTATGGGGATCTGTGGATGACACACTGTTATGGGGGATCTGTGGATGACACACTGTTATGGGGGATCTGTGGATGATACACTGCTATGGGGATCTGTGGATGACACACTTTATGGGGGATCTGTGGATGACACACTGTTGTGGGGATCTGTGGATGACACACTTTTATGGGGGATCTGTGGATGACACACTGTTATGGGGATCTGTGGATGACACTGTTATGGGGGATCTGTGGATGACACACTGTTATGGGGGATCTGTGGATGACACACTTATGGGGGATCTGTGGATGACACACTTATGGGGGATCTGTGGATGACACTGTTATGGGGAATCTGTGGATGACATACTGTTATGGGGTACTTTGCACCTGCGTCATGGCTATCCGACCTATCCGGGCTGTTCACCCTCCTGATCCGCCATGCCGCAGTAGCCGTGCACTGCCGTGCTGCTGCTCTGTCCCCATTGACTATAATAGGGCAGGGGCGGAGCTATGGTGCAGCATGGCAGAGATCGCCGGACTAAAAGTCGGACATGCAGTACTTTTAGTCCGGCGATCTCTGCCGTGCTGCGCCATAGCTCCGCCACCTGCCCCTATTATAGTCAATGGGGACAGAGCAGCAGCACGGCAGTGCACGGGTACTTGCGGCATGGCGGATCAGGAGGGTGAACAGCCCGGATAGGTCGGATAGCCATGCCGCAGGTGTGAAAGTACCCCATAACAGTATGTCATCCACAGATCCCCATAACAGTGACATCCACAGCGCCCCATAACAGTGACATCCACAGCGCCTCCATAACAGTGACATCCACAGATTCCCCATAACAGTGTCATCCACAGATTCCCCATAACAGTGTCATCCATAGATTCTGCCATAACAGTGTCATCCACAGATCCCCCATAACAGTGACATCCACAGTGCCCCCATAACAGTGTGCCAGTAGCCGTCCCCTTTAGTGCCAGTAGCCCCCTTTATGTGCCAGTAGCCCCTTTAGTACCAGTAGCCGTCCCTTTATGTGCCAGTAGCCGCCCCTTTATGTGCCAGTAGCCGCCCCTTTATGTGCCAGTAGCCGTCCCTTTATGTGCCAGTAGCCGTCCCTTTATGTGCCAGTAGCCCCTTTATGTGCCAGTAGCCGTCCTTTATGTGCCAGTAGCCGTCCCTTTATGTGCCAGTAGCGTCCCTTTATGTGCCAGTAGCCCCCTTTAGTGCCAGTAGCCCCTTTAGTGCCAGTAGCCGTCCCTTTATGTGCCAGTAGCCGTCCCCTTTATGTGCCAGTAGCCGTCCCTTTATGTGCCAGTAGCCGTCCCTTTAGTGCCAGTAGCCCCTTTATGTGCCAGTAGCCCCTTTATGTGCCAGTAGCCGTCCCTTTATGTGCCAGTAGCCGTCCCTTTATGTGCCAGTAGTCGTCCCTTTATGTGCCAGTAGCCCCTTTATGTGCCAGTAGCCCCTTTATGTGTCAGTAGCCCCTTTATGTGCCAGTAGCCCCTTTATGTGCCAGTAGCCCCTTTATGTGCCAGTAGCCCCTTTATGTGCCAGTAGCCCCTTTATGTGCCAGTAGCCCCTTTAGTGCCAGTAGCGCCCTTTATGTGCCAGTAGCCCCTTTAAGTGGCAGTAGCCCCTTTAAGTGGCAGTAGCCCCTTTATCTGCCAGTAGCCCCTTTATCTGCCAGTAGCCCCTTTATCTGCCAGTAGCTCCCTTTAGTGCTGCCAGTAGCCCCTTTAGTGCTGCCAGTAGCCCCTTTAGTGCTGCCAGTAGCCCCTTTAGTGCTGCCAGTAGCCCCTTTAGTGCTGCCAGTAGCCCCAAGAAAAAAAAAAAAAGAACACTTATACTTACCTCCAGCGATGCGATGCAGGCCTCTTCCGGCCTGTGTCTCGAAGCTGTGCGGCTCCGGCGGCGCGATGATGTCATCACGCCGCCGGAGCCGGCTTCTGATAGGCTGCCAGCCTAGTGCTGGCAGCCTATCAGAGGAACAGGGAGAGGTCACGCCTCTCCTCCTCTGCTGCTGCTCCGCACGGAGATGAGCGCAATGCAAGCGCTCATCTCCGTCGCCACTGGAGCCCAGTGTGCCTGCGGCCGCCGGCCGGCCGTGCGGCAGTCAGGGCTACCGGCCTACCGGGAATTTTCCCGGTATCCCGGTAGGCCAGTCCGGCCCTGCCAGCAGTACCCAGCCATTGATGCCCTAGAGACAGTCCCACAGGAGAAATGCAGGCTACAGACTGCAACAGAAGAGCACGTGGAATGGCAGCGGCCAGGCCCGCTGCGAACAACCAAAGGAGAGAAAGCGAGTCAGAACCACTGGTGGGAAGAAGAGGGGCCAGCTTGGTGAGTGATATGGCCCACTCGGAGGAGAGAAAGGCAGCAGTGGGGATGGTGCACCAGCATAACACCATGGACAAGATTAGCCATGTTTCTGTAAAAAGTGACAGAAAATAATGCACTATAATAATAGGCAAACATAACGTGTGGACTAAGCCCTCACTCTAATGATAAAATCTGAGACTCTTAGCCAACACATTTTGATCAAAACACATCTGTGCCCACCTACCCAGCGCCAAGGTGCTCTCAGTTCAGGCAAGTCCTACGCTAAACCTCCCTATGCCGTTATGCATTTATATTCAGGAGCGCAGACTCTGCACATATAGTGTGTTGCTCCTAATTACCTCTGTGTGCAACAGCGGCCAATGAGAGGAGAAGCACACACACCTTCAGTGCTGCCCATAATTATTCATACCCCTTGCAAATTTTGACTTAAAGTTACTTTTATTCAACCAGCAAGTAATTTTTTGATGGGAAATTACATAGGTGACTACCAAAAGATAATAAGACTATGTACAAGAGGCATTATTGTGGAAAAAAAAAACATTTCTCAGCTTTTATTTACATTTGAGCAAAAAGTGTCCAGTCCAAAATTATTCATACCCTTCTCAATAATCAATAGAAAAGCCTTTATTGGCTATTACAGCAATCAAACGCTTCCTATAATTGCAGACCAGCTTTTCGCATGTCTCCACAGGTATTTTTGCCCATTCATCTTTAGCAATAAGCTCCAAATCTTTCAGGTTGGAGGGTCTTCTTGCCATCAACCTGATCTTTAGCTCCCTCCACAGATTCTCAATTGGATTCAAGTCTGGACTCTGGCTGGGCCACTCCAAAACGTTAATGTTGTTGTCTGCTAAGGATGTGTCAATAAGGCCTAAATGGTACCATGAAAAAAGAGCAATACATAAGGATTCTCAACGACAACATCAGGCAGTTTGCAGGGCTTATTCCACATGTTATGTTTGCATCTATTATTATAGTGCATTATTTTCTGTGACTTTATAAATGTAACCATGTACATCCGCAAAAAGTACTATCATTATCGTGCAGGATGTTTTATATCTATTTTCCGTGACATGTTTCTGTAAAAGGCAGACATGGTTCATAATATGCAACCCATCAACAGAGCTCAGAAAACTGATTCACACTGGTGATAACAATGGCTGTCCATTTGGCTCATTGACCCTACAATGCTACATTCTGAAATGGAAAGACGTTCACTACTAAGCATGTTGTTTCCTCCAAGTCAGCTATCCAGGCTGAGGGACAGTTAAAATAGTTCTATTATAGGAAGACTACAGCTTGAAACACATTTGACTAGGAGTCAGATATTTATATCTGGGGTAGTCAATCTTCAAGGAGATTTAGGTTTTACATTTCTTTATGATAAGTGTCCTTAAAGGGATTTTCCAAGACTTTTACAATGATGACCTATCCAAGCACAGCTCCATACACTGTGTAGTGATTGTGCATCGTTACGGCAGCTCTCACTAAGTCATTTGTATGGGACTGGGCTGCAGGAACCAGATATGGTCACTACACGATGTTCCTGGTTCTGGTGTGCTGCATGCTCTTCCCTGGACCCCCACAGATCTGATATTGATCTACGTCCTGGAAAAGTCAAAGAAAATACTTGAAGATAGTACAATGGCTAAAACTCATACAATGCCCTATAAGGTGATACTCTAAGCAATAGGATATAGTTTTGTTGGTAGCAATGGTCTAGATGAATACATACCTTTCTGACGTAACATCACTTAATAAAAGATTTCAAACTTTATATCCCAAATCTTATTTTAACAGATAAAATACTGAATATTTGCAGTAAATGTCAAATCTAAAGACGAGCAAATACATACTGGAGGTAAATACTATGCCTGTAAGTGTGAGGGCTCATGCACACAAACGTATTTTCTTTCTGTGTCCATTCCGTTTTTTTTGCTGACCATATGGGGAACCAATTATTTTAATGGGTCCGCCAAAAAAAAACGAAGTTACTCTGTGTGCATTCCGCTTCTGTATGTCCTTATTTCTGTTCAGCAAAAAAATAGAACATGTCCTATTATTGTCCGCATTAAGGACAAGGATAGGACTGTTCTATTAGGGACCAGCTTTTCCCTTCCGCAAAATACGGAATGCACACAGATGTCATCCGTATTTTTTGCGGACCGCAAAATACATACGGTTGTGTGCATGAGGCCTGATGCTGTCTCCTCTAGTGCTCCAATAACCTGCTCCCTGCATCGTGGAGACAGTGAGATACTCTGTGGCTCCTGAATGAAGAGTTTAACCTCCGAGGAGGAGGAGACCATTTGCTGTGTCTGACAGCGCTCAGCTGTCCATAAAACCTGATGGTGCCTAATTAAAGTGATTGTAAAAGTCGGCAGAACTTGAGATGTGCACTGGGGCAGATTTATCAATGACCCACTGTCTAGCACACTCTAATTCACTGTCTTGCTTCAATGCTTAAGCTTTGCCTTGTCAGACCTGCAAGGTGAACCTTCAGAAGACTGACAAGTTGTGATTGGAAACATTCAGCAACTAACTAGTGCTGTATCCTCAATGCTTTAGGAAGAAACATCTTAAGGGCTTAGTGCAAATAGTTTTAAGAATCTTAAACCCCATCCTCATGTCCATATGACCTATCAGTATATTTTGCATGGATGTCACCCTGCTGTAGTGGCTATACAGCGAGGACAGGAGGTAAGTGTGCTTCTGCAATATGGCCGCCCTCAGGAAAGTTTTTAGAAATAAAAAATAAATAGCGATGACATTTAAAAAAAAACGAATTAGTGTCAGCATACTTTGAGGTTTTTTTTTCATAAAGGACATTTATCACCTATCTATGAGATAACCAGAACAGGGGGTTCAAGCCCCCCATTCCTTATTGCACAACTTCAGTGAAGAGGTGTTTTGTAGAGCATTAATCATGTGCCCTTCTGCTCCGTTCAATGTCTGATGGAAACAACCAAGTGATGTACAGTACTCGGCTTTCTCTCTCCGTTCCATAGACTTGTGAAACAGCACGTTTAAAGGGTTTGTGCAGCGAGCTCAGGATAGGGGAGAGGATAGGAGAGATAGTAGCAGGGGTGTGGATATAGGGGGTGCAAAAGTAGAAGTCGCTATTGGGCCCAGAAGCCTGAGGGGACCCCAAGACCTTGTGCTACATAAGAAGACACCAGTATTATAGAAAGTGCATGCTGGTAAAGTTATACCTCTGGCTGGAGGGAAGGGGTTAGGTTAAGAATTTGGCATGGGGGGGGGGTGCCGTTTCAATTTTTGCCTTAGGCAGCACAAAAGCTATGTGCTTCTCTGCCCCTGGCCACAAAGCACTGAGGGAAGGGGGGCCCAAGCTGAACTCTTGCACCATGAGGAGCCTTTAGCTTCGCCCCTGGATAGTAGCAATAATGCTGGTAGTAGTTACTCTGACACTCCCCTGGGCCATGCAGTGATGGGAAAAGCACACTTTTTTTTCCCCTTCAGGCTCTCCTTGGCTTTGGGGTTCTCCTGCCTGGTGTCGGTTGGGGTGCCCTTGGATTTGGTGGGTTTTGAGATAAAAAAGGCAGGGTCCCTGGCTGCAAACGGAGGCCGATGGTGGTGCATTGTGGTGATGCAGGCAAAGATAACACCAAGGTAACAGTGAAACAATTCTTTACCCGCAAATGGATTTGCAATACAATGCAAAAAAACTCTTACCGCTCATTACATAGAAAAATGCGTTGATACACAGTAAAGTACACATTGGTAGCACATAAAACCCTTTTAGCAGTGGGTAACTGCAGTTGTCCCATGACAAACACTTATCCGTATCCATAGGTTCGATAGTAATTGTCTCACTGGAGGCAAACCTCGCTGAGGCACCACTGAACCATCAAGAATGGAGGCCCCGTTTGAATGGAGAGACAGTCACGCATGTGCACTGCTGCTCTATTAAACTCTTTGGAACTCCTGGGAGTAGCTGAGTACAAGCACTTGGCTATCTTGTCAGTCTCATAGAGTTGCATGGAGTGGCAGTGCACATGAGTGACCTTCTCTTCATTCAAACAGAGGAACACAGTAGTAGGACCCCCACTGATCACCATCATCGATCAGACGCCAGTGGATAGGGCATAAGTGTATGTCGATGGACAACATCTTTAACCACTGCTTCACTCAATGTACTCCTCACTGTTAGGGAGACCACTGTTATAGTAATTGGTGTAGGTCCAGCAGGAACCTCCTGTAATCAGGCATTTATCACCTATCCTGTTCATTCAGTGGTCAGGGCTATTGTAACAAACATTACATACACAGACGTTAAAAGGGCATCTGTCAGCAGATTTGTACCTATGAAACTGGCTGCCCTGTTGCATGTGCGCTTGGAAGCTGAAAGATAAAGGGTTGGTCGGCACTCCTAATCAACATGGTGCTCCTCAGTGGTAAATGTTTCAGTAAATCAAATATATCAAAACCGAGGCACTCCAGTAATTATTATAGGTATCAGTAATTTATTAATTCCATCCAAAGTAGTGCATAGACAATGGTCAACGTTTCGGTCTAACCTAGACCTTGTTCCTGGCCTTAATGTTATGAGCGGGGTAGATTAAATGGAGCATGGCATGCCATAGGGACAAATCTGCTGACAGATGCCCTTTAATGACCACATACATAAGATATAGACCAGGGAGGGAGTCATGCCCCAACGAACATTTCACCATTGCTTCTTCCAGGAGGGTAATAGGGTGGCAGAGGTCAGCAACAGCAGGTTAGAAAAAGTACCAGAGCAAGGAGAATAACTAAATTCACAGGAAGCCAAATTCAAAGTCACAGAACCACAACTGTCTGCAATCCAAGGGCAGAAACAGAGTGACAAGATAAGGTCAAAGCTGTGGAACAACAGGTCTCTGAAACCCAGGAATAAAGCAATAAACAAGTCAGAAAGAAGCTCAAGAGTCAGGAACGTGGAGGGTATCAGGTAACAGCTGGGCTCAACAGAAAGACTATCACTAAACCTATTATCGGAGAAAGGCTGTAGACCAGGCAGTGGTTGACATCACCTTCAGAGATCGGTTGCCTGTGTGGCACCATAGCGCAGAAGAGCTGGGACCAGAGTCTGTTGGAGACAGGAGATGTAGAAGAGCCTGCCTGGATCCTGGGTGGAACACTTCATCTGGCTATCTCTGAAGTTGCCCCTGGTACTTGTGTGAGATAAGAGGGTTCCTTAACAACCACCAATAAGCCATGCTCCGACTACCAACATTGTTAAATATGAATCATTATTGTAAAATGGAATTTAGTCAGAGATGATCATTTGCTGGTAGAGAACTGGAACATATTTCTTGGACCGTAGAAATATGTCTTTAGCAGAAACCTCTATTCCCTTTCATTATTAGGCCACATTCCAAGTGTCATTTGCTATTTGCATTTTGCAGTGTTAAATGAGCCTTTTTTATTATGGCTAATTTCCCCGAACCATTCCTAACATACATTTCATACAACAGTAAGGGAAGCTCTGCTGTGAAGGTAAATGAGGTGGAAATAACAGAGAGACAGTCACTCCTTAATACTTAATCGATTAAGACTGGAACATATAGCAGTTGTTAGCCGGCGTAGCATTGCTTGTATTCTCTTCTGGCAACTGGAACTTGAGAGTATGCATACATTATCTCCTTCACATATATCATTTTCCAATATCATGTTCATTATAATTCATTATGCAATTCTGAATACAGCACTGAACCCAAGTGGTAAATGGGCAAACCATTTAACACATTCTGGATGTCAGCATCTATAAAAATGTGTTTGATAGGGTTAGGTCTTATTTTTTGGACTATAACACTCACCGTCTATAATATACAGCGACCCCTTGAGGAGGTGGTGTAGAGGATGGGAGGGGTAGTGGTCCTGATGAAATGTTGTGTCACGGTGTACTCCCTCAGGCCCTTGATCCCTGGGGATTGGTGCAATGAAAGTAAAGTATTGAAGAATAAGCCCACAGTTAAATGTAACAGAGTCTTTTTTACAAAGTGCAACGTAGAACTTGAAATACATACAGTAGTCTCAGGCTTTAAGTACAATTCTTCTCTGGCACCAGCAAGGATATGGAGGCAGGTTGGAAGGCTGAACTTAGGTGAAACTGGCTGGCCTAGTGGTTGTTTGGTGATGGGTGGCTTGGCTGTAGTCCCTCACCTTACAGCAGTGTCTATATATGCTGATGTAGCAGATCACTCTGCTGTCTGGAAACTCAAGCCTTTACCTGAGGACATTTGGAGTAGTTCTCTCTGGAGAATTAGATAATTAGAGTAAGAGCTCTGTAGGTTGCTTCCTCTCCACTCTGAGGTTACTCAGGAATTCCCACTCTTGGCAGGAACAGGTCCAACCCACTCCTATCAAGAGGGAAGGAACCGGGTAGTTAACTCTGTTCCTGCCAACATTTGCAAACCATTCCTTGCTGGGAATACAGTAAAATACATAATACATATTATAACAATATAAACAATAGACAAATTGTAGTAACCGCAGGTCTGGAATACTACAAAGAAACCCCCAGGTTTAGACAACAGAAAATTAGAAAAATATATTTTCTACTTATTAAAACTTCCTAGGTGGGTTAATTAAGTGGAGGGGTCAAAGTTATACATCCCTTTGCAGGTATTGCACTGCAGCATTTCCTTTGCACACTCAGCACCAGCTCCTTATCATTTTTGTGCATGCCTAGTTCCAGTAAACAATGTTTATGTTGCTCAGTCAGTGCCAGTCCACCCCTCAAGGTGCCTAAAGCATCCCCAGAATCAGTTCATTCAAAAGCTCATGTTTAATGTCCAGTTGCAACTCATCTGCCAATCATTAACCCTTTAATTTATCCATTACATGACTGATGTTCTCCCTCCTGCCCAGTACATCTCTTGTATTTCTTGCACAGTGACAAGCCTGGAGGACACATGATACATGTATACAGCAGCCTACAGTGGGACAGAATCGTCCAGTGACAGGATCTCCCACACCCCATTCAAACTTTCCCTTCAGTGACTGGAACCTGACAAATACAGGCCAAAGCCCAGGGCACAGCCCATACGTGGCCCACATCCTCTCCACACCAAGCCCCACTTACAGAGGTGAACACGTTCGAGATTAACATGCCATTCCCTTTTGACATGTCCACCATCTTTCCCAGTAGTGGAGCTCAGCAGACCTGGGCGGGGTCTGCTGCTACTGTACTGCGGAGGAAGTAGGTAGAAGTTGTGAGATCGCGTATTCAGTCTGACACGGAGCACTTCATTCCAAGGAATGGAAGCTTCACAGCTGATACTGGTGCAAAGCAACATGCATGGGAAGAGCAGGAAATCCACCAATCAGGGGGGTCTGGCACTTCTGGACCATTCTAACGCAGGCACTTTTTAGCAAGATTTTTTTCTTTCTAAAAAGTGTGTCTTATAGTACAAAAAATATGGTGGATAACAAATGTAGAAAAAAGGGGCTATAGTAGGAGTGGAACATGATTCCCATGGCAGGTCTTTCAGGAGGGAGCACCTTATCACCCTCAGAACCAGATGCTCAGATGGACAATTATTCATTTAGAGAGATTTTCCAGTGGGAAAGAAGATTATTAGATTGCTTCTGACATAGACTCCAATTCATTAGCATTGGAGTCTATCAGAGTTTCAGGCAGGGTCTTCTTGGGAACATAGCTGCTGCATCCTCGGATCATTCAGAAGAACAGAGCACCATCTGGGTACCCCGATCCCCACTAGGTTTTTGAGCTCCCAGATGTTGTAGTCACATTTAACCATGGCATCTGAAGAGTTAAAGGTGTGTGACTGACCATCTTGTCAATTGCATACATTACCTCTCAGTGTCTGCTGTTTAACCGCTACAGGACCGCCTAACGCAGGGATGCGTCCTGCGGGCGGTCCTGTAGCTCTGAGATGACGCATCGTCGCGTCATCTCGCGAGAGCCGTGACTTCCTGTGAACACGCGCCTCGGCAGTTCAGCTACAGCCTACCAGCGATGATCCATGGCTGGCTGGCAGGCTGTAGATGCGAATTATATCGCATCAAACAGCTATATCAGACGCTGTTTTGTGAACAGTGTCTGATATAGCTGCTACCTGGTCCTCTGGTGGTCCCATTTGCTGGGATCGACCACCAGAGGACCAGGTAACACTGTAAAGTTGCACCAAACACTACACTAATCCCCCCCCCCACTTATTAACCCCTTGATCACCCCATCTAGACCCCCTGATCACCCCCCTGTCATTGATCACACCCCTTGTAAGGCTCCATTCAGACGTCCATATGTGTTTTGCGGATCCGTGGATTCACGGATCCGCGGATTCACAGATCCGCGGATCGGATCCGCGGATCGGATCCGCGGATCCTCAAAACACGGACACCGTCAATGTGCTTTCCGCATTTTGCAGATTCGCACATTGCCAGAACTATATAGAAAATGCTTTTTCTTGTACGCAATTGCGGACAAGAATAGGACATGTTCTATATTTTTGCGGAACGGAAGTGCAGACCCGGAAGCGCGGATCCGTAATTCCGGATCTGAGCGGGACAAAGTCTGTCCCCATAGAAATGAATGGGTCCACAATTCCGTTCCGCAAACAGAATTTTGGACGTGTGAATGGGGCATAAGGGTCCCTTATCACCGCCAGTTAGTTAGCTACTTGTTAGGTAGCTAGCGCCCAGCCCACCGCACCGCAGTCACTGATTTTGGCAGAGATTTTTCATCCACATTGATCGATGCGAATGAAAAAAATCTGTGCCGTTCATTTTTTTTTTTCAGCGCAGAGGCTGAACGGAAAAAAATCTCATTACCCGTATGCTCAATATAAGGAGAATCGCAGAAACTCCTAATGCTGGCCATACGTGTAATGACTGCGGAGACCCTCAAATGCCAGGGCAGTACAAACACCCCACATGTGACCCCATTTTAGAAAGAAGACACCCCAAGGTATTCCGTGAGGGGTATGGTGAGTTCATGCAAAATTTTATTTTTTGTCACAAGTTAGTGGAATATGAGAATGTAAAAAAAAAAAAAAATCAATTTCCGCTAACTTGTGCCAAATTTTTTTTTTCTGTGAACTCGCCATACCCCTCACAGAATACCTGTAAAAATATATCTAAAAATACACCCCAATCCACATTGCCCTACTTCTCCTGAGTACGGCGATACCACATGAGTGACACTTTTTTGCAGCCTGGGTGCGCAAAGGGGCCCAAATTCCAACGAGTACCTTTAGGTTTTACATGGCGGCTCACAATTTAGCCCCGCCCAAAATGCCAGAACAGTAAACACACCCCACAAATGACCCCATTTCGGAAAGTAGACACCCCGAAGTATTCACTGAGGGGCATAGTGAGTCCGTCTGAGATTTTTTTTTTTTTCGCCAGAAGTTAGCAGAAATTGAAACTTTTTTTTTTTTCTCGGAAAGTGTCATTTTCCGCTAACTTGTGAAAAAAAATGAAATGATACATGAACTCACCATGCCCCTCTGCGAATACTTTGGGGTGTCTTATTTCTAAAATGGTGTGATTTGGGGGGTATTTATACTATCCTGACATTCTAGCACCTGAAGAAACATGACAGGCGCTCAGAAAGTCAGAGCTGCTTCAAAATGCCGAAATTCACTTTTTTGCACCATAGTTTGTAAACGCTATAACTTTTACCCAGACCAATAAATATACACTTATTGGACTTTTTTTTATCAAAGACATGTAGAACAATAAATTTAGAGAAAAAATTATATAGAAATGTAGTTTTTTAAAAAAAAAATTACAACAGAAAGTGAAAAATGTCATTTTTTTGCAAAAATTTCGTTAAATTTGTATTAATGGCAAAAAAAGTAAAAATGTCAGCAACAATGAGAAGAAAAGGAGGTCAAATTCATTTGGGTGGTAAGTTGTATGACGGAGCAATAAACGGTGAAAGTAGTGTAGTGCAGAATTGTAAAAAGTGGCCTGGTCATTAAGGGTCTTTAAGCTAGGGGGGCTGAAGTGGTTAAAACAGCAAGCACTAAGCGGCTATAGCACCTGCTGCGCTTGCTTGCGGGTGCCATTTTTAAATATCCAACTCACAATGTACTGTATATTTAAAGGGTTCTTCTGAGATATTATAACTGATGACCTATCCTGTTGATAGGTCATCAGTATCTGATCGGTGGGGGTCTGACACCCGGGACCACTGCCGATCAGCTGTTTGAGAAGGAACGGTGCTCCTGTGAGCGCTGTGCCCTTCTCTGTGCTTTTCCTAGGCCATTTGACGTCACGTTCATTGATCAAGTGGCCTAGGCGCAGCTCAGCCCCATAGAAGTGAATGGGGCTGAGCATGATACCAAGCACAGCCGCTATACAATGTACGGAGCTGTGCTTGGTGAGCTGTGAGGAGGCCGTGGCACTACTGCAATCACTTCAATAAACTTATCCTTTTAAATATGCCAGAAAACATTTCCTTCACTTTGGATATTGTTTAGGCTGGCTGGCTGGGGGACTGGGTGATTCATCTAGGACAGGGATGGGCAAACTGCGGCTCTCCAGCTGTTGTAAAACTACAACTCCCACCATGTCCTGCTGTAGGCTGATAGCTGTAGCCAGACTGGGCATGCTGGGAGTTGTCGTTTTGCAACAGCTGGAGAGCTGCAGTTTGCCCATCCCTGATCTAGGACATGGAATGTCCACGTGTGACTGCTGTCCAAACTACTGACTGTAAATAACAGATACAGTTATCAACTAAATGAGTTGCTTAATGAGAAACTATTTGATATAGAGCAGTGCACAATACTGTTCTGGTTAGCATACTGTATTGTGTGCTAAAATGCATACATTCATGTGTGAGATTGAAAAATTAAAATGTTATATCTCCAGCTCTAGGGTGGGCCCCCAAACTCAATTCCACTGGTGGGCCCTAGGCACCCCATTCTGACACTTCCAAAGTCCTCCAAGAAAGGTATGGCTGAGCATCCAACTGCACAGGGACAGTATGACCAGCAGAAATGAAATCCAGTGGGCCAGATGGCTGTTTTCAGAATTCATTGAAGTCTATGGGGATATTCAAATGGACGTTTTTCTAATGGCCTTTGAATGGCAGCAACCAAAAAATCGAACCCGTCCTATTTTGGGCTGGTTTCACGTCCAGACAGACCCCATTGAAATCAATGGGGTAGTTTTTAACAGCCACTTAGACAGGAGTGCATCGGTCTAATGGTTGTGATAAATGGGTAAACTAGTGTAAAATGGCCTCCTAGGGGGTTTAAATAAAAAAATATATATATATTCACTTCATCCACTTGCACGTACAGAGACAGTTGCTCCTCACTTGATGTCGCAGGACCTGCGCATTTGACATCACAGTGTGCTACCAATGTGATATATTACCATGTAACCATTGTAAGACGGTGCAAGGTACCGTGGTCGATGGCAGGTACGTGTCACCGAGGTTCCTGGCCTCGGTGAGGTAAGAGCCGGGTTTTCGTGTGTCAGCAGCAGCTAGTGCTGTTTGACACCTTGTTTTTAGTTTGGCTGCAAAGCCAATCCGGGCCGGCTCTTACTGGGAGTAGGCAAAGAGTTGGGTGGGTGCCTATTCCCCACGGTCCAGGCCGGACTTTATCCGGGCCTTTAAAAGGCAGCCTCCTCAGCAGCTGAGGGTGATTGTCCTGGAGCTGCTGTTAGGCTGTGGAATCACTTGAGTTTGGGAGTGCTGATCCATGCTGTGCTGTGTAGAGTTCTCTGGGCTGGAAGCAAGACCCCAAGCAAGGAGGAGTGCAGACGGCCTGGAAGCCGGAGGTCGATCGCCTTGCGGCTGGACTGACAGCCAGGTGCGAACCTGCACCTAAAGCCTCCCAGGTGACTGGAACCTGTTTTTGACTATTTCGTTTTGCTGCACGTTTTCTGATGGGTGTGAATTAACACCAAGTGACTGTTTGCTGTGTATTTGCTACAAGTGTGAATTAAACACTGTTTGCTACACTTTCTGGACTCCGTTTTGCCTCTATACTGCACCCGCACTGCTATCTACCAGAGCGACTCCCCACACCATGCTGAGAGCTCAGGTCCTTCTGCATAAAGTGAGGAGTGACGGTCTCTGTGCATTCAAGTGAATGAGGTAATTTTTTTTTACCACAAGCGGAACTGGGTGGCACTACCGGCGGCATTAATAATCTTCGGATGCACTAATGAGGACATACATTACACTAGGGAGGGCACTATGGGGGCCACTATTCACACTGGGGGGCATTATGTAACCTGTGTGGTTACTGTTAGGCCCCTTTCACACGGGCGAGTTTTCCGCGCGGGTGCAATGCGTGAGGAGGACGCATTGCACCTGCACTGAATCCTGACCCATTCTTTTCTATGGGGCTGTGCACATGAGCGGTGATTTTCACGCATCACATCTGCGTTGCGTGAAAATTGCAGCATGCTCTATATTGTGCGTTTTTCACGCAACGCAGGCCCCAGAGAAGTGAATGGCCCCTGGTGATGGACCATGTGATTGGACCATGTGATGTGATGTCATCACAGGTCCTTTAGCTGGTAGCTGAAGCTTGAAGACAGAAGACAGATCGCCAACTACGCGATCAAGTGGCTAAGGTAAGTTAGGTTTTTTTAATTTTAACCCCTTAATCCTCATTTTACACAGCATTTTTTATTAAGAATGCTATTATTTCCCCTTATAACCATGTTATAAGGGAAAATAATAAATTCTCCAGAATACTCTACCCGAAACCAGACTTCAGTGATGAAGTCCGGCTTCGAGTCTGGGTACCAAACATGGCGATTTTTCACACACGCGTGCAAAACGCATTACGAATGTTTGCACATGACCGGAAAAATCGTGCATATTCCCGCAACGCACAAACGTGACGCCCGTGTGAAAGAGGCCTTTCTGTGGTGACATATGCTTTTGTATAACTTACCTCATGCTTGGCCTAGTACAGTGTTTCCCAACATGGGTGCCTCCAGCTGTTGCAAAACTCAAACTCCCTGCACGCCTGCACAGCCAAAAGCTGTCTGTCCATGCTGGTATTTGTAGTTTTCAACTGCTGGAGACATGCTGTTTGGGAAACACTTGTCCTGTATACACTGATTTGGCGACTTTTTTGGTGTGGAATTTAGGTTTGGGTTCCTTTTTAACCGTTTTCCTTTTTAACCCTTTTTAACCGTTTTCTTCATGTATTGTGTTTTTGCAGTGGACCAAGTCAAAAAGCGGTGGAATACCTGCCGGGACCAATTCCGGCATGAATTGATGCAACAAGGGAAAAGTGGAGATGGGGTCCCGAAAAAGAAAAAAACCTATATGTATACCAGGCACCTAGAATTTCTGGGAGACCTAATGGATGTCAGACCGTAAGTATTGTTTTTTTAATACACAATTGCATTCAAAAGTATAAGGGCTCATAGCCACGACCGTCTGCACTCTGTGACATACAGTCCGTGAGCGGCCCATATGTCCTGGAGCGGCATACATTGTGCGCACAGGAGCACACAGCATCATAGCTTACTATGATACTGTGTGCATCAGGCCGGCCGCAGACTATTGTACCATAAGATCATAGGAGTGTTGGACAATAGTCCTGCGGGCGGACCGATGCGCACAGTATCATAGTAACCTATGATACTGTGCGCTCCCGTGCGCACGATGTATGCTGCTCCGGGACATATGGGCCGCTCACGGACCGTATGTCACAGAAGGCAGACGGTCGTGCCCATGAGCCCTAAGTCAAAGTATGCATTTTTTTTTTGTGTTTATTTTTGTTTTGTTTTCACATGTAGAACTGTGGACAGCCTAGGTGAGGCTTCACACTCTGGTTCAGTTGAGGAAGCTGATTCCCGAGCAGAACAGTCCATAGCTGATGTCCTTCCCTCTGCCGATGAAGCATAAATTGTACCTGGCCCATCACACTCCACGCCAGCTGAGATACCACCGGTAAGCCATTCCTCTGGCAGAAGTGGCCGTGGTCCGATTCCGTTCAAGATATCCGTGGCCAAGTAAATTTAATGGTCATGGAGTATCTGAACCGGAATCGGGCCGATGGCAAGGAGGAGATTGCCCTCAAAGGGCTAGCTCCTGGTATGCGGCGTGTGCCAGAGGAGCGGCATAGCCGTTGTCTAGCTGCATTACATCAGGTCATTGATTTATTTGCGGGGCCAAACGAGCCCCTTTACCTCGGGGATTATCTGTCTGCGTTGCCGCAACATGATGCTAAATATTCCCCCACCAGCACCAGCTCCGCCTCCACCAGTTCCGCATCCGATTGTACGTCAACCGGGCCCATACATGCGTGATTTGTTTGATATATACGTTTGCTATGTGTTTTACTTATGCATGATATTTTTGCACGTTACCTCAAAAATTGTCCTTTGTATGGGATGGCCAAAACTTGAATTTTTTATTTAAGTATAAAGTTATTTTATATTTTCAAAATGTGTCATTTGTCATCTTTTTTAGCATATAGTTGTTGGTGATAATCTATACTCTGTATAGATTATCATAATCTGATTGTATGTTTTATTTAATTTTATAAGGCCGTAAATCGGAAAAATTACATTGTAGTGATGCTACTGTCAGCACCACGGCCTTCTAAAATGGGAACACATGCCCAGTGATGTAATTACTTACGTCACTAGGCATGTTCAAAATAATGTGTGTGGATTACCAAGAGATTGTCAGGGCTCAGTTATGTCATTTATTGTCAATGGTGACAAAACTGAACATAGTCTCCCAAAATACATTCTGGTCCGTTTGATACTGAAGCGAAAAGCGCAGCATGCTGTGGTTTCCATCCAGGGATGAACAGCAAAACGGACCAGTCATGACCCCAATGAAACTCAATTGTGCAGGACCTTTTTGGGTGCCCCAAGACAAAAAGGATACTTGCACAATTGAATTTCAGTGACCTCTCCTACACGCCGATTCACAGAGGTGATCATGCTTCCTTGATGCCTTGGTGCTCAGCCAAGGGGGTACCCATAGGTGTACCCACCAATGTTCAATCTTTACTAACCATACCTAGGAATAGGCCAGAAATATATATGTGTGGGATGACTACCATGAAGCCAGTGTGAACACCGGTCTCCGGTCGTCCTGTCTGCAGCAGGGCCCCCCCCCCCCCAAACTGGTTATTTAATTTTAAAAGCATTGTCTCCTGAAATCAAGACATTGGCCACACTGGACTGCATGCAGAGCACATGTGGATCAGAAGGACCACAAGTCTCAGGGTGCCTGCTCAAGGCAAACTCCTACATGTCTGCTGTATGGGTAGCATGCATGACATGGGCACTGGCACACAGGGGCACAGTGAAGGCCTTGCCCAAGCAATGTATTCCTACTCTCCAGCAGCGCAGGGTCTGCGGAATCAAAATGGCCATCATGTTGGCATATTTGTCATCGGCCGTGTCTGCAATGTATGTGCTGACCGGAGGTTGTGGCTCATGGAGCGATGGGCCTGGATCCTGGCACCCTGGCCAGGCACAGTGGTGTTGGGGTCCCAAACCAGCTATTGGATGGAGGGGCAGAGAACACCATGCAACCCAAAACATCTGGGATAGAGGGCCAGCCAGTCACCAAGGTACAGCATTCCAGGTGGGTTGAAATGTCCAGAGAGGGTGTTGTCGAATCCACGAAGACGGGTCAGTGATGTCTGGCGAGTGGTGTTTTCGTGGTTGTCAAATATTTCACAGATTCCTGAGGCAGTGCAGTGGAGGGTCTAGGCCAGGGGTAGGCAACCTGCGGCTCTGCAGCTGTGGTGAAACTACAATTCCCAGCCTGCTCCATTCATGACCAGGGTATTAGGTACCCGTCCGGGTTCTCCCTACTCTTCATACAACCCAAAATCCCCACATCATCCCCCCTCAATTTCCCCAATAACACACAGACCACAGTTCGGATTATAATCGGCCACAGCAGCCGTTTTATTTAACATAAATACATAAATAACCATGAAAATAACCCAATTTTTGCCGAGGGAGGTCCTAGAAGCCCCGAATGACCAAAACCATAACAAACCAAAACAGCGGCGACACCATCTTACCCCCAGCCGTAAAACCCAGCTCGGAGGCACCAACTGATGGCCGCCTTTAACTCCACACTTCCAGATCCACTAATGGGAGTCCAGCCCCTCCCGCGGGGCCCTCCCATCCTCCATTACCATGAATTTTTCCAACTTCGAGGACCTCCCCCGACTCCCCGACTGCCGCGACAAACTCATACCCACACGTGAACCCCCCAAACAAACCAATAAAGGGGCGGGCGGGTGGGAGATTCGCCGGCTGTGTCCCTCGCTGACTCCCTGCTCCTCCGGCCGGGCCTCCCTATAAACTCTCCCCTCTCCGCCCCCCCATCGCCATAGCGACCACTCCTCCCCGCCTCCCTGCCCTGCCGATAACTCCCCGACACCCTACCTGACCTAACCCCTGTCATGCCGGCCTCCCCTACCATTACATTCCGGGTCCGGCCTTACTTGACCAGGGTATTAGGTACCCGTCCGGGTTCTCCCTACTCTTCATACAACCCAAAATCCCCACATCATCCCCCCTCAATTTCCCCAATAACACACAGACCACAGTTCGGATTATAATCGGCCACAGCAGCCGTTTTATTTAACATAAATACATAAATAACCATGAAAATAACCCAATTTTTGCCGAGGGAGGTCCTAGAAGCCCCGAATGACCAAAACCATAACAAACCAAAACAGCGGCGACACCATCTTACCCCCAGCCGTAAAACCCAGCTCGGAGGCACCAACTGATGGCCGCCTTTAACTCCACACTTCCAGATCCACTAATGGGAGTCCAGCCCCTCGCAGGGCCCTCCCATCCTCCATTACCATGAATTTTTCCAACTTCGAGGACCTCCCCCGACTCCACAAACGCGCAGCTTGATCTCCTTAAGCCTGCGCGTCCCTCCACATCCTCAGCCCAATCTCAATCCCTTCCTGAATACGCAGAGCCCACAAATCAATCCCGACCGCATTGAGGTGAACACCGTCCCTTCTCCAAAAATTCCCGACACCTTTTTCCAGTTCCCCGTGCCGAACCGCGATCCCTCCATTCCTTGCCATAAATCTGCCCACCGCTCTGTTGACTTTAATCCGGGCCTTATTGATCCCGTCAACGGACCTCGCCTCCCGCCACGACCGCCGAGGCACAATGTCCGACCAAACCGCTATTAAACCCGGAAACAAGGACCATAACCGAGCAGGTCATACTTAATGTCACGCACTAGTTCCCGAAAAGGCCTTTTGCCCAAATCATTCCCCCCGACGTGTAACACTAAAACATTCGGGGGGCGATCAAGCCTCACAAAACGATGTATCTCCCTCATCACACCCCCCCATAACATCCCCCTAACCCCTATCCACCTAACCAATGCCTCCTCCTCCCGGAAGCCCAGCTGCCTCCCATGCGGCCTAACATCCGCCCTCAAGGACCCCCAAAAACATAGGAGTGCCCCAGAATCCACACCAACGCTGCTGCCGAACCTGCAACGAAAGAAAAACACACAGCAAATAATAACCAATACCACACACCAGCCTCCTAATTCCCAAGCCCCAGCCGAACATACGACCGGAACCGGGCAGATTCCCAACGCCCAATACGCTTAATGGCATCCTCCCCAAGCCCCTTCTTGCCGCTTCAGTCGCTGCCCCTATCCGAAACGAGTGACCCGAATACCCTTCGACCTTCACCCCCAACGCCCCAAACATTTTCGAAAGACTGCAACAAATTGAAAACGGGAAAGAAAAGACCCATCTTCATGCCTCAAAAGGGAGGAGACCACCCCCTACCGCCCCATATACTCGGCTACACATTGTACCGACACATAAGGCACCCCGGCACCGAAAACAAAACCACCTGAAACCCCCTACCTTCCTGATCCGTTTTTGACTGCCGGAGCCGCAACACCACCCTATCTGAATACAAAACAACGTCATCTCCCCTCAAACCCCCAGCCCTGGAGACACTACCACTCACTAACTCCCCAACCTAAACGCCCCAAAAATGCTAAGGCAAATGCCGCCCTAAACAAAACCACCTCCCACCTTGACCGGCACAGACCACTAACCTTATCCCCAACCCCAAAAGCAACGCGAACGACACCGGCCTCCGATTATCCTCCACTTTATGACCCCTTCTCCACCCCTTCAAAACCTGCCTAACCAGAAACGACTTAGTAAAGTCAACCGAACCCCGCAACCGAAACCCAAAAGCCAACCCGACAAGAAATGATTCAACCGGGAAACTGACCATCCCTCCTCCCTAAAATGACCCAACATTAACAATAACACCATCTCACCGTCCCCCGCCCCTGCGCCCAAACGCCTAATCCACTGCTCCCATGTATCCCACGCCTTACCATAAATGGCCCAAGTACCCGGACTCAACGAATCCCGCAACAAACCGATTAGCGCTCCTCCAGGATCCCCACAGCCACTCTGGACACTCCTGCCCCTCCAACGCCGCCTCTGGAGCAAGAAGCCGGAATCTCTCCATCTGCGAACGAGAAAGCGCATCCGCCACAGAATTAGCCACACCCGGCACGTGCACAGCCGCCACACAGGCATTAATTAACAAGCACCGTAACACAAAAACTGCAGGAGGCGCACCACCGGCGGGGAAGACGCCGACAAACTATTGATAGCCTGCACCACACCCAAATTATCACAGTGAAATCGCACCCGCTTATTCCTCAACCGCTCTTCCCACAGAACCAGCGCCACCACAATTGGAAACAACTCCAGGAGAGCCAAATTCTTGACCCATCCCCGCTCAACCCAGCTCCCTGGCCAACACCCCTGCACCATTGTCCACTACAATATGCTCCAAAACCGACCCCCTGCCGCATCAGTGTACAGCTCCAGATCCGCACTAACCCAGGGCCCATCCAACATGACCGACCTGCCGTTATACCGTCCCAGGAACTCATCCCAAACCCTCAAATCACCCTTCAGTTCCTTCCCCAAACGCACATAATGATGAGGAGCCGACACTTTTGATGTAGCTGCCGCCAAGCGCCTATCGAAAATACGCCCCATGGGCAAAATCCTGCAGGCAAAATTAAGCTTGCCCAGCAGAGACTGAAGGTCCCGCAACACAATTTTATCACGCAGCATGGCCCGTCGCACCCCATCCCGCAAATCCCTCAATTTGTCGTCTGGAAGCCTACACTCCATTTTCACGGTGTCGATGACTATACCCAAAAACACAGTTCCGTCACCGGGCCCACAGTCTTTTCTTCCGCCAATGGAACCCCAAACCGTCCAAAAATCGACCGCACTGTATTGAGCAACAAAGAACAAACCTGGGACCCCGCCGGCCCAGGCACAAAAATCATCCAAATAGTGAATGATGGAGGCACAACCGGAAACATCAGCTATCACCCACTCCAAAAACAACTGAACGCCTCGAAATACGCACACGAGACCGAACAGCCCATGGGCAAACATCTGTCCACAAAGTAACCCCTCCCAAAAACAACCCAGCAAATGCAAACTGTCCCCGTGAACTGGTAACAGACGAAACGCCGCCTCAATATCAATTTTCGCCAATAGCGTACTCCTGTCCTAAACGCCGCACCCACCTGACTGCCGCATCAAATGACGTATACCCCACCGAACATAATTCCGGATCGATACCGTCATTGACCGACGTGCCCCTGGGAAAAGATAAGTGATGAATGAGCCGAAACTTGTTCGGCTCCTTCTTGGGCACCACCCCAACGGTGACACCCGAAAATCAGCCAACGGCGGCTCCGAAAACGGGCCAGCCATCCTTCCCAACTCAACCTCCTTCCGCAATTTTTCAGAAACCACCTCCGGATGCTCAAGCGCAGACCTAAGGTTCTTAATAACCAGAGGCCCCGCCGTCGAGACCGACGGCATTCTAAAACCCCATCGAAAACCGTCCTCCAACAACCCCGCCGCCTCCCTATTCGGGTACCTAGCGAGAAACGCCCGCATCTTTTCCACCCGCACTGGCGTCAGGCCCCTTTCCACCACTATCCCCCCCCTTTTGCCTTCCACCCCTAAAACAGCGGTTGGCCCCGTGCAGACCCCCACACGACGAGCACTCGTGTTTGAATTTGCACTTGGCCCCAAATCGACAGTTCCCTTCATTAAAAAGGAAACACAGTCCCTTCGCGGACGCCGCTGCGATGCTCCCGGAGGCACTCCCCGGATTCCCCGAAAGGGCTGGCCCGGCCGAGTCGGAGCCGTAACCCTCAACCACAAACCAATATCTTTGTGGTCCCACCTAATATCAGGCCGCACCGCCTTACGCTGACGAAACTGCTCATCATAACGTAACCACCCCACACCCCCATACACCCGGTACGCCTCCCCAATTGCATCTTGATAACAAAACAACGCCGAACAACACTCCGGCGCTCTTTCCCGATCACGCTGGCCAAAATGGCAAACGCCTGCAACCAATTACTGAAAGTACGCGGTATCAGCCGATACCGCCTCCTTTCGTCCCTCTTCCTTTTTCCCTCCTCCTGCTTGCCCCTATCCAAGTTAAACCGCTCTAAGGGGAGCAGGGAAAAATCTCCACATACTCCCCTTTCCATATTTTTTCCTTAACCTCCTGTTTTAAGTGCGCCCCAATGGCCCCTCAAAACACACATAGACCTCACCCCGCGCCTATCATCCAACTGAAGCCTATCCTCACCCCCGCCAGCCTGCGTCTCCACCGAAACCGACCCAACCGGACTCCCACTAACCGCCGTCCCAACACTATGCCCACGCCCCACCCCCACGCAGGTACCGGCGACTCCCACTCACCCCGCGCTTGCCAACCAACCCGTCAAACTACCCAGCAACTGACCTAAGCTCCGCCCCAGTCCCCCGGGACCATACCCCCTGGGGCGCTGAGCTGAGAAACTAAGGGACCCCATGACATCTCACCAGGCACCACGGGCGCTGTGCTTCCCGCTGCCGCCGGTCCTGCTTCCTGCCGTCCTTCCGCCTCCCAATGACCGCGAAGAAGATGAGGCCACCTCCTGGACCGGGCTGGACAGTGCTGCAGGCCCATCCGCCTGGACGGCCGTGGAACTTCTCCCCACCACGCTGGCCAGTCTGGATGCTGCTGCTCCAAGGGCTCCTGACATCCGGTCCCCTCTCTCCTCTGCAGCTGTACTCGCTGAGGGCCTGCACCGCTCCTCCAGACCTTCTTGTGCAGCCCGACCATCCTCATGCCCACGCTGAGCAAGTCGCCCGTGCCCCAGACCATGAGGCCGACTCGCCGCTCCAGGTCCCGTGTCCTGCTGTCCAGCCGCAGAGAGTGGGGGAGGGGGCGTCCCACTCTGCTCTGGGTGCCGCCGCAAGACCGGATTCCTCCCGCGGCGAGAGCGCATCCCGCCATGCTGAACGGGCGCTCCCCGCCGCGGAGGGTCCCCTGAGGGGCTCCTAGCCGGCGCCGCACCCGAGGTGTGGGTTCCGGGCTGAGGCGCGCCGGCGGGTGCCCCGCCGCGACCGGACCGCCCGTATTGGAGGGGACACGTCTTCAGCAGGGGGCCCTCCCAGGAAGCCCCCCACCTGCTCCTGTAGCCAGCCTGCCCCACGCACCGCCGCCTCCTGACGAAGCCTCACCAGCAGCTCCTCAACAGTGGCCCCGGACATACTGCCTGCAGCTTAAAGGTAAGCGTGCAGATTCGCCGGCTGTGTCCCTCGCTGACTCCCTGCTCCTCCGGCCGGGCCTCCCTATAAACTCTCCCCTCTCCGCCCCCCCATCGCCATAGCGACCACTCCTCCCCGCCTCCCTGCCCTGCCGATAACCCCCCGACACCCTACCTGACCTAACCCCTGTCATGCCGGCCTCCCCCTACCATTACATTCCGGGTCCGGCCTTACTTTTCTATGCGAGTTCTGAGAAGAGCTGAGGAAGTATGCATGCTGGGAGTTATAGTTTCACAACAGCTACAGAGCCGCAGGTTGCCTACCCCTGGTCTAGGCGCCAAAGTCAAGAAGCCTGCAAAGTATCGTTGCCATTTTGCAAATCCTAGTAGCATTGCAGACCGTTTGGGTCACCATCCAGAGCCCGGCATCTTGGGACATATTCCCAATGGTGTGTCTAATAATCCTATTTGCACATTGTCATTATGGGTTAGATTAAGTAAAATACTTACCAAATCATATTTGTGAGATAGTTGCTGTGGTTTGCCGGACTCATTACGGATTAGGTCCTTTTTTATTGATAAAATAAAGACATATCCTTGACTAGGATACATTTTTATGTTAATAATAAAAATATCAATATGTATTAATGAGGATTAAAAGGTATTTTTTTACCAAAACAAGGCATTTCCAAAATACCTCAGCCCGCAAGCCACGTCAAGGCTCCTCATTCTCTTGCGAGTCCCTAAACTAAACTAAACACAAGGGATCTAAATAAACAAAAGTTTAACACAATTTACAGAAATTTACACCAGATTCCAGCTGAAATCAACGTCTACCACGGATGGCATCCATCTGTAGCATCCCCAAGTCAGAGTAGTGTGAGGGACTGACATGGGGAATGCCAGTGATGGAGAGGCTGGCAAGTGGATCCTCTGGGGCACTCTCTGGGTTCTTGAGGGACACAGCCAGGTGTAGTGTGAGGTGCCCTTGGTGTTTGTAGATTAATGTGCCGGTGGCTGTGTGTCCTGATGTCCGTGACGCCAGTGCCGGCAACGGTGGCACACCGATTTGATATGAGGAATAATTGAGGTACAAGCTTGGATAGTAAGCCAGAACATCACTTTACTTAACAGTAGAGACAGCATGCACTCTTGACAGTTTCTCAGAAGACGATTGGTTTCAGCAGGCTTTAAGTTACAGTACATCAATGGCAGGCTTATATTTAGCAAGGTGATCACAGAGGGTAAAAGCAGGACTTGCAGTACAGGCGGCTTGCACACATTCCCTGACTGATCCTGACTAGGAATATATTCTTCTCCAAGGCCCCAAGGCCCTCTCTCGGCTTATATCCTTGGGATAACAATTACTGAGTACCTCCTCTAATATTTGTAGTACCTCTTGCTTTCTGGAATTCTTTGCTCTGCCTTCCCTCAGCTCACGCAGGCTGGTGACCAGTGATGCTCCTGCAGGGATCCTTATCCTGTTTGCAGCTTGACTAAGGAGGCAACACTTCTCCACTAGTCCTAGGGTCTGGACTGCTCCTCCCAGGGAATGACTCTTCCTAGGCTGGACCCTCTCAGGCTATAGGGCCTGGGCTGACTTCAACAGGCTCAGGGCCTGAACACTGAACACCTTCACAGGCTCATGGCCTGGACTGGACTGCATTCAACAGGCTCAAGGCCTGAACTAGACTTCACAGGCTCATGGCCTGGACTCAACTGCCTTTCCCTGACTGAGCCTGAATATATAAACTAGGGCTCCCTAGCTCCCTCTACTGACCTACAGCAGGAATGACATCCCTAGCAGGCCTGTACATAGCAATACATTCACAGTAACAGGGTGATAGGATATATATATAGGCATAACATTACATAGCATTTACTGAAAATGACATTCACCAATCTCCCCACAGATGAGGGGAACGTACGCACTCTAGTGACCTTTCTGTAGTGTCGGGCATCACAACTCCCGTACACTACACATCTGCCACGACAATGCCCCCTCAGGGCTGCTGAAGTAGTCGGCAAAGAGTTCCCGAACAGATAGTCCAGCTGTTCCAGGTCATCCAGGCCGGCTCAGGTCTAAACTGACTGAAGACGTCATATTTAGGCCCAAATCAGCATCTGTGGAGGCATCGTGGATCCTGGTGAAGTTGTGTAACATGACACAAGCCTGTATCACCAGGGTGGCATTATCCAGCTTCATCTGTATGGATGACTGGAATACTCTGCATTTACTGGACAGTATTCCAAAAGCGCACTCCACATATCGACGGTTGAAGATGCGCTTCCGGACATCCAGATCGCATCTAGGGAAGGGTCGCATGAGGTGGGGGGACACTGCAAACCCTTCGTCTGCCACGATCACAAATGAAGCCGGCGGACCTGCAGATCCGGGAAGCCTACTGGGCTCTGGCAGGGCGAGCTGGTTTTGGCGAAGCCGTTCACCCATTCTGGAAACACTAAAGATGCGGCTGTCTGAAGTGCTCCCATAGGCCCCGATATCTACAATTACAAACTTGTAGTCGCTGTCAGCAAGAGCCATCAGCACTACTGAAAAATATTGTTTGTAATCAAAATACCGGGACCCTGAGTGTGGCGGCTTCTTCACACGGATATGCTTACCGTCCCGTGCCCCAATGCAGTTAGAAAACTGCGCGGATTGGTAAACCCCATCGGCAATTCGAAGCAAATCTGCTGCCGTGAGGGTGGGCATGACCGCTTCTCTGAGACGCTGCCATATCACTTTACAGGTATGGCCAACAATCCCAGAGATAGTAGAGATTCCCAGCAAAAACTCAAAATGCAGTGAGGCAAAAGAATTTCCAGTTGCAAGGAATCTGAAACAGAAAAAAAAAAGAAAAACATTTTAAATAAGCTAAGGCATATATAGTGTACAACATTAAAAGTATCACTTACCTCAGAGTGACTAACAAGCGCTGTTCAGCAGAAATGCTATGCCGCATACAGGTGTCCATAAAATTCAGGTCCGGATGGAGACAAATTAGAAGACAATCGAAAGTTTCGATGGACATACGGCAGTAGCTTTTAAACTTGTTTGCGTCTTGACGAAGATCAGTATACAGCTTATGAAACTGTCCTTTCTGTTGACGTTGAGCCACAATTGGATGGACCCAAAGCCGTCTCCTCTTCCTCCCCGGTTCATCGTCCAGCATGGATGTCGACTGTCCGAATTGCCGAGAGAGGACCCAATAAAAAAGGACTTTATCGATGTCTTCACACATGATGTGAATATGCCAGCCAAGCAGAGATTCACACACACCTCCAAACGACACCACAAGCACATTAAAATGGCACCTGGAATCTAAAATGTCCGCTATTTAAACCCTTTATTTTTTTCTCAAGTTACCATAGAAACTTGTTTTTTTTTAACCAGGTTCAAGATCTTCCTGATTTTTGTGTAAATACAGAAACACGGAAGGTATACGGAGACACTAAAAAAAAAAACGGAAGAATTTGGCGGAAACACGGATCTGCAAATAAACGGACCGTGATTCTGGAAAGAAAAAATACTGACGTGTGAATAAGGCCTTAACCAACCTTGATACTCCGTTGCCTCCTGTGACCTTGGATTAGTTTCTTGGACTTGCACATACTGTCTGCCCTGACCTTTATTTATTTACTGACTATGAGTATTACCTGACCCCTAAGGATAAGCTCCCAATTACACTGGGACTTTTCCTAGGGGTAGCGGCCTAGTGGGTGACCTGCAGCAAAGACCAGAATCCTGTATAGAATCCTGTTAAAGGTTGAAAACCAGGGGATCGCCAGGATAACGTCCTTAGGATTATCCCAAAGTCAAAGTTAGTACAGTGGGTCCACACCCACTGCACATTCCCTAATAAAATATATTTAAAAAAAATCTTCAACATCCCTGTCTCTACATTATATCAAAATGTAATACTTGTACAACTCATAGTCCTTAAACTGCTCTGTTAAAATATTGGTTGCTATGGGTACTCTGGTTGTAGCAAGTTATCCCCAAACCACGGGATAGGGGATAACTTTTAGTTTGGTGGGGGTCCTACCCCTGAGACCCCACCAGTCACAAGAATGGGGACCCTATACCCCATGAGTCCCTCAAAATGAATGGAGCAGAAGGTTGAACATGTACATCGCTGCTTTATTCATTTTTATGGGAGTTCCAAAAATACCTGAGCACTGTACTTGGCTCTCTCCAGAACTCCCATAGAAATGAATGGAGCAGAAACCTGTCTAAGTTTACAAAGGAAAAAACACAATGCAACAGCACTCTCTTAACACAAATAAAGTACATTAATGCCATAGTTATAGAAAATATTCTGGTGCTAATGCTACATTTATTTTATAAATTTGAGTTTCTTGGCAAATGCATTTTGTACAAAATTATTTGGGCCTGTCTGCCGGTGTCAAGGTGATCTCTATAAGACGGGAACCTAACACTAAATACTACCTGTTATACTGCCATGCTGGCCACCATAAAATACAGAGAATACAGGCTCCACATGCATGCTGGGTCCACTCTGCCTTTTACCACTTTTGATGCCATAATGGCCTTCATTAAATCCAGGGAATGCAGGTACCAACATGCATGCCAAGCCCACTCTATACCTCTTCTGGTGCCAGACGGCTTCCAATGAATGCAGGGAGATGTGCTGACTGAGCCCCTTTTTTTCGCTGTTCTACTAGAGATGAAGGCGTGGCTGACTCCAGTTAGTCTTGCACTCCTGACCAGCTTGTCTGCCCTATAGGCTGATTTTAATTAGTGTAAGTGTTAAGCTGTAGCCTGCTCTCCCTGCATTCATTGGAAGCTATCTGACACCAGAAGAGGTATAGAGTGGGCTCGTCATGCATGTTGGTACCTGCATTCCCTGGATTTATTAGAGGCCATTATGGCACCAATAGTGGTAAAAGGCAGAGTCAACCCAGCATGCATGTGAAACCTTCATTACCTGTATTCTATTCTGGCCACAATGGGGTTAGGTTTCCGTCTTATAGAAATCGCCTTGATGCCGGCAGACAGGCACAAATAATTTTGTACAAATTGTATTTGCCAAGAATCTCAAATTTATAAAATAATCATAGCATTAGCACCAGAATATCTTCTATAACTATGGCATTATTGTACTTTATTTGTGTTTGCAGAGTGCTGTTGCATTTGTTGTGCCTTTTCATAAGTATACATTGATGTCTGCTTATTCTTGACATTCATTGCCTTTAAGAGTCATGCTCCATATTCTGCATCTTGAATGTCTTACGTAAGTCAAAGTGAATTCATAGAAAGGTTACCACTCATTAGTGTTTGACCTTGCAGATGTGTGCATACTTGAGAGGAGTAACTTTTGCTTCATTGCATTCATGAGGCAGAAGTATAATTTATGTTCATTCATATAATGGATCTTATTTAGTTTTAGCATGAGCTAATCAATAAGTTACACATATATTGTTTTATATTGCCACATATTATAACAAGGCATTGATGCATATATTATCTTGTGTATGTTTCACTAGGAGAATATGTATATTCCTAGGATATAGCCAAACGGTATTAATGAGATCTCATTCAGGGAGGCCGTGTTATTCGCAGAGATAAGCACCTGTGAAACACAAAACCCATATATTTGTTATCTACATAGTAGATATATGGCTCAAAACTGTCATATTAGCTTCGGGAAATCTAGATTTTAATTGGTTCAGATGTCAGAATGTATCTCCCCTTTCTGAATAAAAGGGGTTGTCCCATCTTGGACAATGGGGGCATATCGCCAGCATATGCCCCCATTGTCTTATAGGTGCGGGTCCCACCGCTGGAACCCGTACCTATATAGAGAACAGAGCTCTGAAAGTGAAGGCGGGTGCACTGCGCATGCGCAGCCATCCTCCATTCATTTCTATGGGGCTGCCGAAAATAGCTGAGCGCTGGCTCGGCTGTTTCTGTCGGCCTCATAGAAATGAATGGGAGCATGGGCCGCGCCGCTAGTTCGTGCCCAGAGGGTCTACACGTGGAGCTACACCATGGACAAGCCTGGCCGATCTCAGATGCATGACCTCATCCATCTCGTACGGAAGTGGCTGGAACCCGAGTCTTCTACACCGGCCCAGATCGTGGAGAAAGTAGTGGTGGATTACTATTTCAGAGCCCTCCCTGCAGAGTTACAGCGGTGGGTTGGACATGGAGACCCCAAAACTGCTGACCAGCTCGTTAACCTGGTGGAAAGATTCCTGGCAACTGAGGAATACCTCTGTGATGTCCCTGCTGCACCAATACCTCTCCGGAGTATGACACGCATCATCTGGGGGTAAGAGAGTTCCGGCAGTTGGGGGTGTACGGAAGGGCGCAAGAGGGAGCAAGGCTCTAGAGGTTGAGCGTGGGCATTAGACTGAGTCCCAGGGGAAGTCTGGTGCCAGTTTATGCAGCCTCACCAGGACTAGAGACTGAGCTGCAGAGGTGTACTCTGGTGGGCTCAGGGCTCTTTTGGACTCCGGTAGTCTGGTGACCTTGGTGCATGCTAGCTTCATGGCTGGGACAAAAGCATAAATGTGCTGTGCATCCACGGGGTGCCAAGTCTTACCCGGTAGCTCGGGTTAAGCTGGTCACTCCGGCTGTGACTGTAACCTATGAAGTCGGGAGAGTCGAAAGACCTATGCATGATGTGATATTGGGCCGGGACTTTCCATTGTTTTGGAAATAATGGGAGAAGAAAGACTCTTCTGCAGCCAGTGAAGAAACTCCTGCAGAATCTGTGCCTTCCCCTTTAAATGGTTTAAGTGAAATACATGTTGATGATGACACTTTTCCATTGCAGGTGTAAGTGGGGGAAAAGGAAGCTTCCCCATCTGAGCAAAATGTGTTGGACTTAGAAGTGTCTCGAGGTAACTTTGGTACGGAGCAATCGAGAGACCCCAATCTCGTGATTGTTTGAGGAAATGTTACAGTGTTAGATGGTGTACCACAGGAACCAGAAGCTGACAAGAAATTTCCACATTTTGCCATGAATGGAAACCTACTGTATCTAGTTACCAAGTGCAACAACGAAATTGTGAAGCAGCTTCTGGTACCAAAACCCTATTGCCGTATAGTACTTGATCTCGCACATAACCACTTACTTGGGGGTCATTTGGGCGTTAGCAAAACACAAGAGAGGGTACTACAAAGGTTTTACTGGCATTGAGTGTATGAGGACGTAAGGTTATACTGTGAGTCATGCCCTACCTGCCAGATAAGTGCCCCGGCCCCACATTTTCGTAGTTCTTTAGAACCTTTTCCCATGACTGAGGTACCTTTTGAAAGGATTGCAATGGATTTGGTGGGTCCCATTGTTAAGTCGGCGAGTGGACACCAGTATATCTTGGTTGTATTGGACTATGCCGCTAGGTACCCGGAAGCAGTGCCCATACGAAACACGGCGGGCAAAAATATTGCCCGGGAGTTGTTTTTCATGTTCTCCCGCACGGTAATCCCTAAAGAAATTCTCACAGGTCAGGGTAAACTTTTTATGTCAAAGGTCATGAAAGAATTGTGCAAATTGTTTAAAATCATACAAATATGGACATCCGTGTATTACCCCCAGACAGACGGGTTGGTCGAGAGATTCAACAAGACCATTAAGCAGATGTTAAAAAAAAGTGGTCGAAAAGGATGGTCGGGACTCCTACCCTACCTTATGTTTTCTATCAGAGAGGTGCCCCAGGCTTCCACAGAGTTTTCGCCATTCGAGTTAGTATATGGCCGTCATCCAAGGGGTTTGCCAGATGTGGCCAAAGAAACCTCGGAGACCGAGGATACTCCCTATAAAAGCACCATCGAACATGTGGCTCAAATGCAAGACCGGATAGCGACCGTGAATCCCATATTTAAAAAGCAGCTCAGAAATCTCAAAGCAGAAACTATAACAGATCTGCCAGGGACAGAGTCCTGATCTTAATTCCCACCGTAGAGAGTAAGTTTCTGGCAAAGTGGCAGGGTCCCTACGAGATTGTGAAAAAATAGGTGAGGTGAACTAAAAGTGCACCAACCAGAAAGGAGAAAACCCTTCCAGATTTACCACGTAAATCTGATCAAGCCGTGGAAAGATCGGGAATCCTCTGAACTCCTGCAGGATACCAGAAGCAGTGAGAAAAGCGGTATCCTCGGAGGTCAAGCGCATGCTTGAATTAGTGGTCATTGAGGAATCTACCAGTGAGTGGTCGCGTCCTATTGTATCAATCTCAAAGCCCAATCGGACTTGGAGGTTCTGTAATAATTTTTGGAAGCTAAATGAGGTGTCAAAATTTGACGTGTACCCCATGCCCAGAGTAGATTAACTAATTGAGAGGCTTGGGAAAGCAAGGTACATCCTGACCCTTGACCTTACAAAGGGTTATTGGCAGATACCATTGTCAGATGGGGCTAAAGAAAAGACGGCATTCTCCACTCCAGAGGGGCTGTTCCAGTACACAGAGATGCAGAGGTTGATGGACCTAATCTTGAGTCCACATTGTGACTACGCTGCCGCTTACCTTGATGATGTGGTCACATTTTCACCTGAAAAGTCACCTCTGGAAAGTGCAGGCCGTAATAGACTTCGTTAGTAATGCTGGCCTAACCATAAACCCTGAGAAGTGTGCAGTAGGGCTAGATGAAGCAAAATACCTGGTCTTAATTATTGGTATAGGGCTAGTTAAACCCCAGGTCAATAAGGCAGAGGCAATACAAGACTGGCCTAAGCCCTTAACAAAAAAACAAGTCACGGCCTTCCTTGGCATAACTGGGAACAGAAAAAAATTATGCTATAGTGGAACGAGAATGTCTGGCCATTAAATAGTCACTTAAATATTACCTGCTGGGTAGAAAATTTCTGTAGGTGACAGACCATGATCCTTTAACCTGGATGAAACAAAACAAAGAGAAAAATGCAAGAGTGACCAGGTGGTTTCTCTTCCTGCAAAATTTTAATTTCAAGGTTGAGCATAGGCCAGGGAAATTTCAGGGAAATGAAGATGCGTTGTCCAGGATACACTGTATGTTTGCTGAAACTGCCCAGACCTCCGGTGTATATCTCATCCAGGTTCCTGTACTGGGTGAGGTAAGTAAAATCCAGAAAAGCTAAAGTGGTTTCAGCAAGGTGTAGGTTGCTGAGACAGTTTTGTTAAAGTTCAAGGGCTGGATTTTATTTGGACTGGGAAGGTAGGTTTGGTAGTGGGACCTCCCTAGTCCACCCCCATTCCAGGGCAGGTTTTCCCCTAGCCTGAGGGATCCCCAGGTGTAGCCAGCTGGGATCGTTAGGGGAAAATAAAAGCACATCTCAGCCTGTCAGTTTGAGAGAGTTATGCCTGGAAGAGTCTAGGAAGCTGGCTGCCTTGCTGGCTAGAGACGCCGGATTCTCTGTGAGCTAGAAACAAATTTGTATAAGTTAGAGCCCAGACGGGCAGAAGTTTATTTTGTTTGGGTTATGTTTTGTGATGCTGGAACCGTACCCAGTGAATTGCCAGAGTGTCATAAAATAAAGCATCAATATAGACTTTAATCCTGGTGTCCGCAAAGGATTCTGTCACCGCCGCCCTGCTTGAGAGAGCAATCCCTTAAAATTGGTACAGTTAGTTAAATGCAGTATGAGCTGAATATATTTTCATAAGAATTTGGGAAAATTATGAAATGTCCTATAAATGTCTGTTCTATTCCTGATCTAAGGATCTAGGCTTTTAGCTGAGAAGAATGTATGCTGCCCTTTATGTAGATGCTCAGTAGTGAAGCTCCTCCGCTACAGATCAGAGGAAAAAGGCACTGGGAAGGAATGGCTGCACTCATCTCAGATCTGCTAGAGAAAACAGGATTAAAGAGGTTTTCTCACTAGTTACAAAGATCAACTTTCAACATACAGGGACAGTTAAAAGAAGACATTTTCTAAATACATTGGTCAGTAGATTTTACTTTAATCATGAACTATAGAGCCTAGACAGTTCAGGAGGTCTCTCACTGCACACACAGGTTTCTATGGTAACCTGCATACCAGAAAGACTGTTATCTGATTAGCTGAGAGCAGGAGTGACCTCACCCCACGGAATGTTAGGGGCCCCATAGAGCGTTTGGCTTGGTGGACTCATGGGGTTACAGTCACTAGGGTGTCACTATTATGTGTGGGTTTTTGGTGTTTAGTTTCAATGTTTTGGCTGTTCTGTGGTTTTTGTGTTTTGTGTTTACAGGTCTTACCTGAGGTGAATCCAGTTCTAGCCAGTCTTAGTTCTTCTGCTCAGTGACGGTTCCTGATGATCCAGCTGTTCATTGGTTCTGGTGTCTTGAGGCGGGAGAATTCTTCTCAGCTGATTGGATGGATCCTCTGGCGGCGGGAAGCCTAGGGATTTAAAAGAAGGGACATTGCCATTAGTACCTGCCAGTTTGAAGAAGATCAGGACCAGCACAGAGATGGAGGACCTTCTGTGGCAGCTGATTCGGCGAGCGGAGTCGGCCGGCGGTGAGGAGTGGCTGTGGCATTGCCTTGCCCAGCCTGAAGTTGTGGCTGAAGCGGGGGAGGAACCAGAGCTGGGAGAGGCGGCAGAGGAGTGACGGGGAGCAGCTCCGGAGAGCAGCAGGCTGTCAGGGGCGATGTTAGAGGCGCTGCCTAGCGAAAGAGCTTTCAGGGCACGGCGCGCCTATACTCCACCATCTGAGGCTAGAAAAAGAAGGACCGAATCTAGGGAATCAGCGGAGGAGGAAGCTTCGGTCCCAGCAAGTTACAGAAAGAGGCGGCACCGGCAGGAAAATGAGAAGGCAGCTGTTGAAGCAGGGCAGCGGTGCCTTACAACAGAAACGAGCAGCACTGATTATATCCAAGGAGGGTAGCAGGGTCCGGAGCCAAGCACATATAAAGACCCACAGTGGATCTACAATGTTCCAAGCAGCAGCCAGGGTTCCTGTAGCCTGCCTTTACCCCCAGCAATCGTATCTGAAGTCCAGGGTAAAGATCCTCTGAAGCTGGAGGCGAAGAATCTTCATTCCTCTGATCCTGGTCAGGAGGCGCCATCTAGTGGTGAGAGAATCAATGTTCAGTCCATGTCTAATTTACTTTCCAATCAACAATTTGTTTCTGGCTTATATTCCCTTCTATCCGATTTTATTCAGAAAGGGAATATTCCTTCTAAGGTCTGGCTTAATCAGCCCAAGGCAGCAATTGAGAGTTAAACTATTCCTCTTCTGGATAAGAGTATTGGTGTTTCCATCATATCAACATACTTTTTAGGCTACCCTCGCTCATAATGTTTTAGAGGGTCAGCTCACCTGCAGGCCCTCACATATAATGCTTTACAGGGACAGCTTACCTGCAGGCCCTCGCAAGTCATGTTTTTTTTGTTTTTTTAATCAAATTATTTTTATTGAGATTGAAAATAACATTCGAAAACATGCAAGTATATAACTCCAGCACTGATCCAGCAGGGTATGACATAGTATGTGACAGTAGACACATGTAAGATACAATGTACAATGCTTAAGAGAATTGCAGTACAACACAACAGTATATCAACAACACTCCCACCCTCCCCCCATTCCAGCATCGGCTGCCTCAACCGGTAGTACCAACACGTTCCTTAAGAAACCCATGCCAAGATTCCCACAGTTTCTCATACTTTTCCAGACATTTTCTCTTTTAAATATGAATTTTTCATAAACCAACATAGTATTGACTTTACTTATAAATTCTCCGTATGTTGGGGGTTCAGCCTGTATCCAATGCATAGCAATCAATTTCCTAGCCACATACAATAGTCTACCAATGGCCACTTTAGAGTTATGAGCTGTTCCCAGTTCTGACACATATCCCAGAATACACACCTTGGGATCCTGTGGGAGATTCACTGTATATGCTTTCCCTATAGCTGACCTCACCCTTGTCCAGAACCCCGTCAGGGAGGAGCAGGTCCATAACATATGTATTAAATCTGCCGGCGCCACAGAACACCGTGGGCAAGCATCATCGGGTCTGTAACCCATCCGGTGCAAAAGAACTGGCGTCTTATAAACCCTATGGATAATGAAGAGTTGTGACAACTTGCCACTCTCACTCAGGGAGGATAAGGGTACCGCCTCTAAAATATCCGACCATTGGCCCGCTTGTAACTGTCCAACGTCTTGCTCCCACTTGTGTATCCTGGACAGTGGGTGAGATCGTAAGTATTTCTCCATGAGAAGCCTGTAAATCATGGAAATCATCCCTCTCTTGCCCCTTTGGAAAGTATAAGGTGTAGCGTACTATCATTCTGCACTAATTGAGAGCTATCCTTAATAGTAGCATCATAAGCATGACGTATCTGCAGATACTTATGGAAGTGACTCTTAGGCAAATTATACATTTCTTGCAGACTCGCAAAGGGCCTAAAAATTCCTTTCCCCAGTAAATGCTCAAGTCTCCACACTCATTTCTTCCTCCATTCCTCAAAGCCTTCTAATGTCTTGAACTCAGGCAGAACAGGATTATTCCATAGAGGAATAAATGTCATAAGCCCATTCACCTCTCTCAGTTGCTTGACCTTCTGCCATACTGTGTATATCATCCGGTATAGTGAACTATCCAATCTTTCCGATCTCACTTCCCCCTTCCAACAGATACACCAGATCCGGACTACTCAGACGAGATCCTAATATCTGACCAGTCATATCTCCGCCTTCCATATCAAGCCAACCTTTAAAGTGTTGGCATTGGGCCGCTAGATAATATATCCAGGGGTTCGGTATAGCAAGTCCCCCTTCTGATTTAGGGTATTGTAACGATTCTAATTTTATGCGAAGAGATCCTTTGCGCCATATCAACTCCCTGAATATTGAATTAATCATTGTAAATCTCCCAACAGGGAGCCAGACCGGGGAATTGTGGAGTACATATAAAAGTTGGGGCATCAGTATCATCTTAATAAGGATTGCTCTACCCACTACTGATAGGTACAATTTACACCACGCTTTGGTTTTATTCTGAAAACCATGGAGCATGGGGACCAAGTTAAGTTCCTCAAAGTCCCGCAGCCTGGGAGACATATCTACACAGGGAATATTTCTTTCTACAATCACCCGTGATGTCGCCTGGCCATCTAGGAGCATTAGAGCAGATTTATGCCAATTAATGGTCAGACCTGATAATTGGCCAAATCTATCAATGAGGTCCATTGCCGCCGATAAGGACGACGTGGTATCACCCAAGAAAAGTAGGAGTGTCGTCTGCATATAGTGCAACTTTATTACGTACCGCCCCATAGCAAAACCCCTGGATATTTGGGCTCTGACAGCGGCTCAATTGCATATGCGAACAGCAATGGCGACAATGGGCATCCTTGACGAGTGCCCCGTTGTAGACTAAATCTCCCAGACACTCCTCCATTGGCCCTAATGCTCGCTGTCGGGTCGGAGTACAAGACTTTTACCCAAGCTATAAATTGTCGCCCGAAACCCATACGTTCCAGTGTACACCATAGAAACTGCCACTCCACACTATCAAAGGCCTTGGTCGTGTCCAAAGAAAATATAGCCCTATCTCCCATATTATCAGCCGGTACGTGCAAACTGGTGAAAACACGTCTAATATTAATAGCAGTGGATTCGCATGCACGACCGACAGAATCACTTTGGAAAGACGCACGGCCAAGACCTTTGCCAGTATCTTAACATCCACCAACAGGAACGATATGGGCCTATACGGGTCTGGCAGTTGAGGATCTTTTCCCGGTTTGGGGATCACTACAATCAGCGCCTCCTGCATAGAGGGAGGCAATTTACCCTTTTCAAGCGAGTAATTAAACACTGTGAGCAGTTCAGGCAATAATACGTCCCCAAATTGTTTATATATCTCTACTGGATGCCCATCTAACCCTGGCGCCTTGTCATTGGCCATAGATTTCACCGCCTCCTGCAACTCCTCTATCTGCAAAGGAGCGTCCAACAATGCGCAGTCCTCCTGTGACAACTGAGGAAAGTGCAATGTATTTAAGAAGTCATGAATTTCAGAGTCCGAACAAGACGTCTTAGAGTACAGAGAGGAGTAAAATCCAGCCAATATATCCAAGATATGTCCTGTGTCGTGTCTAAGAGTCACTCCCTCATCTCTCAAGCCAGTGATGCACGTAGAACCCTGTTGTGCTCTAGCAGTCATGGACAACATGTGTCCTACTCTTTCGCCTTCCGCAAAGAATTGTTGCCTATAGAATAGACGTTTCTTCTCTGAGACCTGAATATGGAAGGTGACACCTGAGTTCCTCTTTCTTAACCCGCAGGGTGTTGCTATTCTCCACGGATGGGTCATCAACAAACTTTCTTTCTACCTCTCGCATTTCCCTCTCTAGCCACAGGTCTTTCTCCTTCGATCTAGTTTTAATCGTACTAATAGATTTTATTAATTCCCCCCTTAGAAACGCTTTCATTGCCTCCCAGACTGCATGAATCGAGACAGAACCCACATTAAGTTCAAAGTGTTCCTTAAGCACCATTTTCAGATCTATGGTGTCTCCTATAAGGGTCAACCAGAAGGCAATAAACCTCCAACACACATTCCCCGGTCTGGCCATACCTGACAACGTTAACTCAACCTTGAATAAGGAGTGGTCAGATAATGATCTAGGTAAGTATTCCGAAGACTTCACATATGGATACATAAGCGCATTTGCAAGACCTAAATCAATTCGGGAGAGAGACATGTAAGTGGATGAGCAGCAAGAAATTTGCCTATCACCCGGGTGGGTCGCCCTCCATATATCAATCAGCCCTACTTCTGCTAACAGTCTACCAAATGGGGTTACTGCTACAGTTCCTTTATCACCCACCACGCGACATTTGTCAATGTTCTCATCAATTACATTATTAAAGTCGCCCACAATAAGTGCCGGCACATCAGGATATAAGGCCATAAAGTCTAAGACCAGTCTCAGTGGTACCGAAGAGTAGCATCATACGGACTCCATATAGTACACAGTAATCACAAATGAACCGACCTTCAGTATCAGCATATTCCTTCAAGCATTCAAAGCGGATGTTTTTGTGCACAAGTAAGCTAACACCTCTGGAGTAATTCGAATGAACCGAATGAACAGAGTATCCCACCCATGCTTTATGAAGCATGTGCAGTTTCTGCTTGGTCATATGTGTCTACTGTATGCAACATATAGCAGGTTGGTGCTTTAGCAAACATTGAAAAATACTGCAGCTTTTAGCGGCCTCCGCCATACCTCTCACGTTCCAGCTAAGTATCCGCACCTGTGCAGCCATCACAGACAGAAATCAAATAGACTACCCAACTGATCATTCTGCAAGTCTGCCCTCTAGGTTCCTTCTCCCTGAAAACCGTCAGACCGATGCTAGAATGGCCCCCCCTCTCTCCATGACAATCAAACCCATATGTAAAATGAAGTATGAAAAACCATCTTGACAGACAAACCACAGGGCTAAACAAAGTAACCTAGCCCAACATCGTTTGTGTCGTATATTAGACCAGAACATAGGTAAGCAAACGGCAAACTGTAAATCATACAGCATCACCACTATTCCCACTCTTTCGGTGAGACGACCCCCGCGTTCTGCCCCGAACACTTAACTGAGTCCAGGACTGCTGCAATGTGAGATACAGTTCTCCTAATAGATGATGACAGCTACTCAGCAGTGGCAGGCTTCACTTTTGCACCTCTGGATTCCGGAGCTGTCTCTCATTTAGATCCAACCGTTGGCGCGCCGATTCCGGGTCCTCAAAAAACGCGTGATTCCTTGGGCCACTACCCGCAGATTAGCGGGGAAAATCATGGAGTATGGTATTTGTAGTCCACGGAGACTTTTCTTTATTTCTACAAATCGAGCCCTCCGTTTCTGAACCTCGGACGAATAATCCGGAAAAATAGAAATCTTGACCCCGTTGACAGTGAGCTCAGGGTGGTCACGAGATTGACGGATAATAGTGTCTCTATCCTTAAAGTGCAAGACCTTAGCAATGATAGGTCTGGGGGGTCTCCCTGGGGGCAGAGGCCTGGTGGGGACACGGTGCGCCCTTTCGATTGCATAAAGAGGCGATAGGCCTTTATCCTGAAAGTGCGTCGCCAGCCATTTTTCAATAAACTCTGTAGGATTCTCACCCTCCGCCTTCTCAGGGATCCCAATGAGCCTAATATTATTCCGGCATGACCGGTTCTCAAGGTCGTCTGTTTTAGCAAATAATAATTCAATGTGCCTCGCAGCAAGTTTAGTTGCTTTATGCAGCGGCTTTGCGCCATCTTCAAGCTCTGAGACACGGCGTTCCACCTCTGTGGTGCTTTCTGCGACTTTGTGTAGGTCATGCCTTATTATGGAGATGTCCTCCTTGAGACTCCTAAACTGCAGGTTTAGGCTTTTAAGGGTGGAATTACATCCAGCTATGGCCACCATCACATCTTTCTGGGTGGGCTCCTCAAGTGCTTACCCTTGCTCCCTCACCTCTGTGCTATCGTCCTGTTGATCCTCCTCAGAGGACTGGTCAGCCTCCTCGGACCCAGATTGCACCCCCTCCAAGCTTCCCCAGGGCTCTCGCATCCCTCTCTGGGACTTATATGCGAACTTCTCCAGCTTCGCTGCTATGCCCTTACGCGCGGCATCCGGCGAATTTCTCCCGCCATCTTCATCAGCGCCATGTTGGTCCCACCTCTCCTTCTCTGGTTTCAGTGGAGTTTTGCCCTTCTTCGGCATTCTGAAGACCGGTTCTTGCACCCCTCTCCTTCAGACAGTTCGGCACCCCCGATTATTAAAGTTAGTAAGTACTTTTAGCAGTCTGGCAGGCTGGAAATCAGGATTATCGCAGGAGCTACTGAGATGTGCGTCTCACTCCATGCACTGTCAGGCTCCGCCCCGGAACAGCCCAAGTCATGTTTTTTAGGTTCAGATCACCTGCAGGCCCTCACATATGTTTTAGAGGGTCAGCTCACCTGCAGGCCCTCACATATAATGTTTTAGAGGGTCAGCTCACCTGCAGGCCCTCACATATAATGTTTTAGAGGGTCAGCTCACCTGCAGGCCCTCACATATAATGTTTTAGAGGGTCAGCTTACCTGCAGGCCCTAACATATAATGCTTTACAGGGTCAGCTCACCTACAGCCCCTCACATATAATGCTTTACAGGGTTAGCTCACCTGCAGGCCCTCACATATAATGTTTTAGAGGGTCAGCTCACCTGCAGGCCCTCACATATGTTTTAAAGGGGCAGCTCACCTGCAGGCCCTTACATATATCGTTTTAGAGGGTCAACTCACCTGCAGGCCCTCACATATAATGTTTTAGAGGGTCAGCTCACCTGCAGACCCTGAAAAATTATGTTTTTTATGGTCAGCTCACCTGCAGGCCATCACAAATAATGTTTTACAGGGTCAGCTGCCCTGAAGGCACTCACAAATGATGTTATAGAGGGTCAGCTGCCCTGAAGGCACTTGAAATGATGTTTTAGATGGTCAGCTGCCCCGAAGGCACTCGCAAATTATGTTTTAGAGGGTCAACTGACCTGAAGGCACACACAAATTATGTTTTAGGGGTCAGCTGACCGGAAGGCCCTTCCAAATAATGTTTTTAAGGGTTAGCGCACCTGGAGGCCCTCAGCTACATTCTTTTACTCAGTTTCATTGCGCCCAGGGCCATGGACTATGCTGCACCATCAGCATCACGGTCATTTCCACGGCTCTTACTGGCTGCCACACGTACAGTAGCATAGGATTTGTAAGTGTATGCGCCAATAAATTAAAAAAGGTATTTGGGATGCGCACATATTACACAGGAGATTTAGCCCTGATAATGTCACAGACTAGCATACACCGTCTACGGATAAAGTACAGTATATGTCAGTGATATGTATTAAACGCACACACAGTAGATGTGGGAAAACTTGTAATGTCCAGCTCACCTTGACAGCTTGATTTCCCCGTGTGCCTTTGAGCCTAGGTGGAGACCCTCAAGTAGAAATCCAAAACAAAGGAAAAAGTGGCTCTGGCACCAAGCATGGGATAAAATCAGGTTCCTTCTTTATTGGTGCATAGTCACACACAGACAGATTCCATGGCAATTGCGACAAACGTTGACGCGTTTCGGACTAAACGTCCTTAATCGTAACGTTGTGTCAGTCTCTGTGTAAACCTTATATAAGACAAAGTAATACCTTCCCACTTGTTATGTGGTGCAGTTGTTCAAATGCTATTGGTCACAGAGACAGACACTGGCTGTTACAGATTACAACAATCAAAGGTGCAACCACAGTGATATGTATTAAACGCACACACAGTAGATGTGGCACAAATTATTTAAATTTGGGCTACAGACACTGTTTTCTGATGTAGTACAGAATTTGTCACAGAAAGACATACAGTATGGACACTACATTAGGCCCAGATCATTTAAGTTTGCGCTACAGACACTGTTTTGGGATGCAGGACAGTATATGTCACAGAAACCCACAGAATATGGACACTATATTAGGACCAGAATTTTGGAATTTGCCATAGACATTTTTTTTTTTGTGTAGTACAGTATAGGTTACAGAACACCACAGATTATGGACACTATATTAGGCCCAGAATATTGGAATTTGTAATACAGACACTGTTTGCAGATGTAGTTCAGTATTTTTTACACAAAGCCACACACTATGAACACTAGATGTGGCCCAGATTAAAAGACACAGTCTGCGGATGATGTACAGTATATGTCACTAATAGGTATAAAATAAAAATATCTTGCTGCTGTCAAACACACACAGTAGTCCTTAAAAGGACTTTTGGGTCTTTGAAAAGCGTTTGGTAGTAAAAACAGCACATTTCTCTCCCTGCACTCCCTTCTCTCCTCTGTCCCTTCCGAAGCCCTGTCTCTGAGACTGCAGGAGGTAAATAGATTGCTGCTCTAAAACACACACAGAGTAGTCCTTAAAAGATCTTTTGGGTCTTGGGAAAGCTTTCTTAGAATAAAAACTGAAATTCGCTCCCTACTCTGTCTTTCCCTTCCTACGCTCTGCTCTCCCTGTCTACGTCTGAGCCGAACATGCGTCATCGGACGCGTTCACAGTGTAATCACTGTAATGCCAGCAGCCAACATGGCTACTGGCATTACAGTCAGGGCAGTACTTACCTGCACCTTTATTGGCTGCTTAAAACCTGCGAAACGTGGGGGCGGATACTTGAGCACTGCACTCGAGCACATGCGGTACTCGGTCGAGTATCGCCATGTGCCGAGCATAGTGATGTTCGAGCGGAACAGATATTTGGCCTCGCTCATCATTATTGGTCACAAACCGCATTTCTTTCAATGTAGCGGGCACAATGAAGGAGAACGGTGATTGCGCCGCTATCTAGTTATTGAACCCCTCAGATGCCGTGCTTATCGCTGATTGCAGCATCTGAGATGAACATTGAGGGCTTTTAGGGGTGAATCCAATAAAAAAAAAATCACTTTATCTATTTAATCGCGTAGAGGCTGTGGTGGTCAGCTTCATTGAAGACAACATATCGTGTTGTGACGTGATGACGTCATCACGCTGGTTGGCGGCATCTTTAATCCAAATGGCTGTGGCGGCCTCTTTGCATGCAAATGGATGAGGTGAATATGTTTATTTTTATTCTTCTATTTCAGGGAAAATTGATTCTTTTTTTGTATTGAGCTAATTGAAATGAATTGCCTTCAATCTGAATTTCAGTAAAAATTAAATTAGCTTCAAAGCTGAATTTCCTGTTTTTTCGTGGTAAAGAATTTCTTTACCAGGAAAAAACAGGAAATTCAGCTTTGAAGCTAATTTAATTTTTACTGAAATTCAAATTGAAGGCAATTCATTTCAATTAGCTCAATACAAATTACAAATATTGATTTTTACCGAATAGGAAATAAAAAGTAGATTTCATATATAATGGACAAGATGAATGCTGGAGATTTTGCTTTTTATTGTAGTTTAACTGTGCTTTTCATAGCATGACATTTTTTCCCTGCATTATGAGGACATATTGAAAATATGATGTTTAATGTGGTGAAGGGGAATAGCATTCCTTCAGCAGTGTTCAGGTCCCCAGTAATGAACAAGCTAAAATGTATGGACATTTTGGGCACCTAACTACTGAACAGGCCACAGTGTATGGGCTGCAGAGAGAACCTCAACAGAGCCAGTATATAGTCCATTATGGCTCCTTTGAGGTTCTCTCTTCAGACCTTATATTGTGGCATGTATATGAAGTGCTCAGAACATATGAGGTGTTCCTGCTGACCCTATGGGCTCCTTTGACATTCTCCCTGCAGACCAAACAGTCTGGCCTGTTCAGCACTTAAGTGGCTAGAATGTACTGGCTCCTTTGTGATTCAATACCTCTCAACTTTGTAAACGGACAAAGAGGGACACATTCTGCGTTGCGCTTTGCCCCCAGTAATATGCCCATCTTTGCCCCCAGTAATATGCCCAGCTGTGCCTCCAGTGATATGCCCACATTATGCACCCAGTAATATACCCAGATTTGCCCTCAGTGATATGCCCACATTGTGCCCCAAGTAATATGCCCGGCCTTGCCCCCACTAATATGCCACCAGTAATATGCCCACATTGTGCCCCCCAGTAATATGCCCACATTGTGCCCCCCAGTAATATGCCCACATTGTGCCCCTCACAGAAAGTAAAAAAAAATAAACACCACATACTTACGTTCTTCCTAGCTGCAGCAGCAGGACATCGGCTGCTCTAGTCTGTGGAGGAGGCGGAGCCGAGGCTGACTGCCAGCCCCGCCCCCGCACACACCAGAGGTGTGGAGAGTCGGCAGGAATGATGAAGCAGGGAGCTGATGCCAGCGACGGCTTTATGTTTCATTATGGCAACTGTCTCTGCTTCCTATTGACGCAGGGACAGCTGCCAGAAAGCGGGACATACCTCACCCGTACTAGAACAGCGGGACAGCCACTGTAATCCGGGACTGTCGCGCTGGATCCGGGACGGTTGGGAGGTATGTGATTCTCCCTGCAAATTATTCAGTCTAGCCTGTATATGAAGTGCTCAGAATGTATGAGGCATTCGTGGAGACCCTATAGTCTCCTTTGAGGTTCTCCCTGTAGACCATACAGTTTAGCCTGTTCAGCACTGAAGTGCCTAGAATGCACTGGATCCTTTGTGATGCTCCCTGCACATTACTTAATCTAGCCTGTATATAAAGGGCTCAGAATATATGAGGTGTTCGTATAGACCATAACAGCTCCTTTGAGGTTGTCCCTGCAAACCGTATATTGCGGCCTGTATATGAAGTGCTCAGAATGTATGAGGCGCTCCTGCAGACCATATGGGCTCCTAACCCTACTGACCATATAGTGTAACCTGTTCAGTAGTGAAGTGCAGCCCACACAATTTATCCAATTATTTAATGGACTGTATGGGTTCCTTGGATGCTTTTGATGGCAGTAGGTACCTGCAGCAGTTCTCATGGTAGCCCATTCATGTAAGTATGTTCTCCTTGGAGGTATTGATGGATATATTTCTTAATTGTATCATTTTGGGCTACATATACTGAATAGAACAAATCTGTAAAGATTTTTGTTTTACTACTTTTGCACAACAAAGCTCCTTTGGTTATGGGCTGTCGCCATATTTTACGAGCTACAATTTTATTTTGTGTTGTGAGAGGGCTAATTCTTTACAAGATGAGTTGACCTTTTCATTGGCTCCAATTTCTGATGCAGACGTCTTTTGATTGCTTTTTATTCTGGTGTTTGGGGTGGCCTGATGGAACAAAAAAAATATTTGGGTTTATAGTATTGGTTGTTACAGATGTGGCGGTGTTACATTGGGGCCTGCTCCCACCAGTTTGGTTGAGCATGGACGCTTCTCCACTCGCTGTGTCTGTCGCAGGTCCAGAGCTCTGTTATCTTCTATGTCTATTGTGGATATTCTTTGAACCTCAATCACTCCTTGGGTTCAGTGTGTAGTTGTCAACCACACAGAGACTACTACAGGAGGTAGCAGCCTGGTGGCTCCCCTGCAGTGAAGTCCAGATTTTTGTATAAAGTGTGAAGACCAGAGGACTGATAGGATAACTCCTTTAGGTCTCATACACACAAACTTATTTTCTTTGCGTGTCTGTTCCGTTTTTTTTTTTTTTGCAGACTGTATGCAGAACTATTCATTTTAATGGGTCCGCAAAAAAAAAAAAAAAAGAAGTTACTCCGTGTGCATTCCGTTTCGTCAAAATACAAAACATGTCCTATTATTGTCTGCATAATGGACAAGGATAGTAATGTTCTATTAGGGGCTGGCTGTTTCATTTCGCAAAATACGGAATCCACACGGACATCATCCGCATTTTTTGCGGATTGGTATTTTGCAGACCACACAATACAAACGGTTGTGTGCATGAGCCCATAGGTTTAGCCCAAAGTCAAACCAGTTGTTTGACACAGTGGTTCCACAACCACTACCAGTTTCGTATCTTATTTTTTTGGCCCTCATAAACCTTTTAAGTATGGAACAATAGTTTTACATATTTTTTTTTTACATTTGTACATTATTTTTTTTTATTTTAGTCCCACTTGGGGACCTGAATGTTAGTAACTTAGTTTGTAAGGCTGAAAAAATGTTCATCCAGGTCAGCCTGTGAATTTTGCAGATATAAAAGCACTAAAATACTTCAGTACTGGGGCATGTTGCATTAACAGGCTCTGTCACGACACTACAGCATTATGTCAGTGCTATCCAATACATTCCAGAACTGTAAGGGTTACATAGCATCATAAATCAGTATAATGCTATGTGACCCCAGTCAATGCTTGCAGGTCGGGCCGGGAGCTGCGATGGGGACAGGCTCCGGGAGGAACGCTTATCTGCAGGGGGCCTAAGAGCCAGGGTGTCAGAAATAAAGGTTGTGCTGTCTGTCTTCTGAGGCTCTGGCCCTGCCTGCAATCTGCACTGCACATGGCACTTGATAAACTATAATGTCTCCCTGTTGGCCCCATACAGCATAACGTCTCCTTGTGGCCCCCATACAGTATAAAGTCTCCCTCTTGCCCCCATACAGTATAACATCACCTTGGGGCTGCCCCCATACAGTATAACGTCACCAAGCGGCTGCCCCCATACAGTATAACGTCACCAAGCGGCTGCCCCCGCACAGTATAACGTCACCCTGTGGCCCCTGCACAGTATAACGTCACCCTGTGGCCCCTGCCCCCATACAGTATAACATCACCTTGGGGCTGCCCACATACAGTATAACGTCACCAAGTGGCTGCCCCCATACAGTATAATGTCACCAAGCGGCTGCCCCCATACAGTATAACGTCACCTTGTGCCCCCATACAGTATAACGTCACCTTGGGGCTGCCCTAGTGCCCCATACAGTTTAACGTCACCAAGCGGCTGCCCCCATACAGTATAACGTCACCAAGCGGCTGCCCCCGCACAGTATAACATCACCCTGTGGCCCCTGCCCCCATACAGTATAATGTCTCCCTGTGGCCCCCATACAGTATAACATCTCCCTGTGGCCCCCGCCCCCATACAGCATAACGTCTCCTTGTGGCCCCCGCCCCATACAGTATAACATCTCCTTGTGGCCCCCGCCCCCATACAGTATAACTTTAGTATAAGTTCAGGACAAGTAGATGGTCATGAGGGACAAGTAGATTGAGCCCCCACTTTAGTCCTTCGACAGGTAGTTTTTTTTTTAATTTCCACACCCCTGGAGAAGGCTGCAACACTGCTGCCAGCAACAATGCTTTCTCAAACAGCTGATCAGCAGGGGTCCTGAGTGTCAGATCGCCGCCAATCAGATACAGATGACCTCTGGGGTCATCAGTATAAAATTCCTGGAAAACCTCTTTAAGAATTACCTCCCCTCCCCCAGTAGGTTCTCTTCCCAAGAGCATTAGAAAACAAAAATTAGTAATCTGAACTCCATATTTGCAGTCTTGCTCGTGTACAGTATAACTGTAGATATTGGTTCAAAATTGGGATGACAGATTAAAAGCCTTTTAAATGTCTGTAGTCAAACCAAGGAAGGAAGGAAGGGACATCCCAATCGATCCATAATGACTATCAAGCTTGAAAATGGGTGCAGGATTGGATTTAAACAACTTGTTCCTTTGGTATTAATTCCATAATGACCAAGCAGCACATAAGGACAGCGGTCTGTGCCGGGCTCGAGTCTGAGAAGAAGTAGTTTATTTCTGCTTCTGCCCTCATCTTGGTGCAGAGCGCTCAAGTGTCAGTGTACCCTAGACACTGCCCATGCCACCCAAAACCTTACGATAATAATCAAGAAACGACTGACAATAGGGAATTTTGGTGTCAGTTTTTAGACTTAAAAAAAAAAGCTATAAAGTTAGGACTGCTAAATCAACATGTGCACCAAATCACAAAAAAGTGCCTGGTCATTAAGGCCTTTTCATTTTCCCAGATATTTCCCAGATATCAACCTTGGACAAAGCTATGTAAATTATATATATATGCTCTCATGGCTAAAGTAGGGGATATGATGTCCTTAGAAAGCGATGCTAGTATAACACCATTCTTCAGGACACGGACAAAAGGGTCCATATGTTATTGGAATATAGACAGGATAGAGCCAAGGTGGACCAGTTATAGGAATGTGTCAGGACATAGTCAAGGTGGACCAGTTATAGGAATGTGTCAGGACAGAGCCAAGGTGGACCAATTATAGGAATGTGTCAGGACATAGTCAAGGTGGACCAGTTATAGGAATGTCAGGACAGAGTCAAGGTGGACCAGTTATAGGAATGTGTCAGGACAGAGTCAAGGTGGGCCAGTTATAGGAATGTGTCAGGACAGAGCCAAGGTGGACCAGTTATAGGAATGTGTCAGGATAGAGCCAAGGTGGACCAGCTATAGGAATGTGTCAGGATAGAGTCAAGGTTGACCAGTTATAGGAATGTGTCAGGACAGAGCCAAGGTGGACCAATTATAGGAATGTGTCAGGACAGAGTCAAGGTGGGCCAATTATAGGAATGTGTCAGGATAGAGCCAAGGTGGACCAGTTATAGGAATGTGTCAGGATACAGCCAAGGTGGACCAGTTATAGGAATGTGTTAGGATAGAGCCAAGGTGGACCAGTTATAGGAATTTGTCATGACAGAGCCAAGGTGGACCAGTTATAGGAATGTGTCAGGACATAGTCAAGGTGGACCAGTTATAGGAATGTGTCAGGACAGAGCCAAGGTGGACCAATTATAGGAATGTGTCAGGACATAGTCAAGGTGGACCAGTTATAGGAATGTCAGGACAGAGCCAAGGTGGACCAGTTATAGGAATGTGTCAGGACAGAGCCAAGGTGGACCAGTTATAGGAATGTGTCAGGATAGAGTCAAGGTTGACCAGTTATAGGAAGGTGTCAGGACAGAGCCAAGGTGGACCAATTATAGGAATGTGTCAGGACATAGTCAAGGTGGACCAGTTATAGGAATGTGTCAGGATAGAGCCAAGGTGGACCAGTTATAGGAATGTGTCAGGATAGAGCCAAGGTGGACCAGCTATAGGAATGTGTCAGGACAGAGTCAAGGTTGACCAGTTATAGGAATGTGTCAGGACAGAGCCAAGGTGGAACAATTATAGGAATGTGTCAGGACAGAGTCAAGGTGGGCCAATTATAGGAATGTGTCAGGATAGAGCCAAGGTGGACCAGTTATAGGAATGTGTCAGGATACAGCCAAGGTGGACCAGTTATAGGAATGTGTTAGGATAGAGCCAAGGTGGACCAGTTATAGGAATGTGTTAGGATAGAGCCAAGGTGGACCAGTTATAGGAATTTGTCATGACAGAGCCAAGCTGGACCAGTTATAGGAATGTGTCAGGACATAGTCAAGGTGGACCAGTTATAGGAATGTGTCAGGACAGAGCCAAGGTGGACCAATTATAGGAATGTTTCAGGATACAGCCAAGGTGGACCAGTTATAGGAATGTCAGGACAGAGCCAAGGTGGACCAGTTATAGGAATGTGTCAGGACAGAGCCAAGGTGGACCAGTTATAGGAATGTGTCAGGACAGAGCCAAGGTGGACCAATTATAGGAATGTGTCAGGACATAGTCAAGGTGGACCAGTTATAGGAATGTGTCAGGATAGAGCCAAGGTGGACCAGTTATAGGAATGTGTCAGGATACAGCCAAGGTGGACCAGTTATAGGAATGTGTTAGGATAGAGCCAAGGTGGACCAGTTATAGGAATTTGTAATGACAGAGGTAAGGTGGACCAATTATAGGAATGTGTCAGGACAGAACCAAGGTGGACCAATTATAGGAATGTGTCAGGACAGAGGTAAGGTGGACCAGTTATAGGAATGTGTCAGGACAGAGTCAAAGTGGACCAGTTATAGGAATGTGTCAGGAAATAGTCAAGGTTGACCAGTTATAGGAATGTGTCAGGACAGAGCCAAGGTGGACCAATTATAGGAATGTGTCAGGACAGAGTCAAGGTGGGCCAATTATAGGAATGTGTCAGGACATAGTCAAGGTGGACCAGTTATAGGAATGTGTCATGACAGAGGTAAGGTGAACCAGTTATAGGAATGTGTCAGTATACAGCCAAGGTGAACCAGTTATAGGAATGTGTCAGGATACAGCCAAGGTGGACCAGTTATAGGAATGTTTCAGGATACAGCCAAGGTGGACCAGTTATAGGAATGTGTCAGGATACAGCCATGGTGGACCAGCTATAGGAATGTTTCAGGACAGAGCCAAGGTGGACGAATTATAGGAATGTGTCGGGACAGAGGTAAGGTGGACCAGTTATAGGAATGTGTTAGGACAGAGGTAAGGTGGACCAGTTATAGGAATGTCAGGACATAGTCAAGGTGGACCAGTTATAGGAATGTGTCATGACAGAGGTAAGGTGAACCAGTTATAGGAATGTGTCAGTATACAGCCAAGGTGGACCAGTTATAGGAATGTGTCAGGATACAGCCAAGGTGGACCAGTTATAGGAATGTTTCAGGATACAGCCAAGGTGGACCAGTTATAGGAATGTGTCAGGATACAGCCAAGGTGGACCAGCTATAGGAATGTTTCAGGACAGAGCCAAGGTGGGCCAATTATAGGAATGTGTCAGGATACAGCCAAGGTGGACCAGTTATAGGAATGTTTCAGGATACAGCCAAGGTGGACCAGTTATAGGAATGTGTCAGGATACAGCCAAGGTGGACCAGCTATAGGAATGTTTCAGGACATAGTCAAGGTGGACCAGTTATAGGAATGTCAGGACATAGTCAAGGTGGACCAGTTATAGGAATGTTTCAGGACAGAGCCAAGGTGGACGGATTATAGGAATGTGTCAGGACAGAGCCAAGGTGGACCAGTTATAGGAATGTGTCGGGACAGAGGTAAGGTGGGCCAATTATAGGAATGTCAGGACATAGTCAAGGTCGACCAGTTATAGGAATGTGTCAGGATACAGCCAAGGTGCACCAGTTATAGGAATGTGTCAGGACATAGTCAAGGTGGACCAGTTATAGGAATGGGTCAGGACAGAGCCAAGGTGGAGCAGTTATAGGAATGTGTCAGGACAAGGCCAAGGTGGAACAGTTATAGGAATGTGTCAGGACAGAGCCAAGGTGGACCAGTTATAGGAATTTGTCATGACAGAGGTAAGGTGGACCAATCATAGGAATGTGTCAGGACAGAGTCAAGGTGGACCAATTATAGGAATGTGTCAGGACAGAGTCAAGGTGGACCAGTTATAGGAATGTGTCAGGATAGAGCCAAGGTAGACCAGTTATAGGAATTTGTCATGACAAAGGTAAGGTGGACAAATTATAGGAATGTGTCAGGACAGAGGTAAGGTGGACCAATTATAGGAATGTGTCAGGACAGAGCCAAGGTGGACCAGTTATAGGAATGTGTCAGAACAGAGCCAAGGTGGACCAGTTTAGGAATATGTCGGGACAGAGGTAAGGTGGGCCAATTATAGGAATGTCAGGACATAGTCAAGGTGGACCAGTTATAGGAATGTGTCAGGATAGAGCCAAGGTGGACCAGTTATAGGAATGTGTCAGGACAGAGCCAAGGTGGACCAGTTAGTATGTAATCTGCCTTCAGATTGGTTTTGTGGTTCCTCCTTGTTAAATATCACAGACTATAGGTTAAAGCGATACTGTCTGGACAGTATTAAAAAACAAATGTAACACAGAAGGTAAGTGAAGCGTGTGGCCTCCCCTGCCAGACATGGGCAACTACAGTAAAGTCCTGACATTCCTATAACTGGTTCACCTTGGCTGTATCCTGACACATTCTTATAACTGGTCCACCTTGGATCCATCCTGACACATTCCTATAACTGGTCCACCTTGGCTCTATCATGACACATTCCTATAACTGGCTCACCTTGACTTTGTTCTGACACATTCCTATAACTGGTTCACCTTACCTCTGTCATGCATGCTGAGCCCACAGAGTAAGTATAAAAACTGAATAGTGGGCTCAGCATTATGGCACGAAAAAGGGTTAAAAAGCACGGTTGATCCAAGCATGCATGTTGGACCCGCACTCCCTGGACTCTATGTGGCGGTTGTGACCCATAACAGGTAGGATTTAGCGTTAGGACCACTCATAGAGGCGGCCTTGACGTTGCGAGTGGCTTATTACTTTGTGATCAAAATGTACACCAACGACCTCTGATAGCTTCTAGCATAGAGGCAAGCAGAGTGCAGGTTGCAGAGGCTGTTGCATTTCTGTGTTTGTATGTATATTTTGCCATAGCTGCGTGCACCTGCATACAGGGACGTGCTGACTGACCCCCCCCCCCCCCTTGTGTTCCAGTTATAGGACTGTGTCAGGATAGAGCCAAGGTGGACCAATTATAAGAATGTGTCAGGATATAGCCAAGGTGGACCAGTTATAGGAATGTGTCAGGACAGAGCCAAGGTGGACCAGTTAGTATGTAATCTGCCTTCAGATTGGTTTTGTGGTTCCTCCTTGTTAAATATCACAGACTATAGGTTAAAGCGATACTGTCTGGACAGTATTAAAAAACAAATGTAACACAGAAGGTAAGTGAAGCGTGTGGCCTCCCCTGCCAGACATGGGCAACTACAGTAAAGTCCTGACATTCCTATAACTGGTTCACCTTGGCTGTATCCTGACACATTCTTATAACTGGTCCACCTTGGATCCATCCTGACACATTCCTATAACTGGTCCACCTTGGCTCTATCATGACACATTCCTATAACTGGCTCACCTTGACTTTGTTCTGACACATTCCTATAACTGGTTCACCTTACCTCTGTCATGCATGCTGAGCCCACAGAGTAAGTATAAAAACTGAATAGTGGGCTCAGCATTATGGCACGAAAAAGGGTTAAAAAGCACGGTTGATCCAAGCATGCATGTTGGACCCGCACTCCCTGGACTCTATGTGGCGGTTGTGACCCATAACAGGTAGGATTTGGCGTTAGGACCACTCATAGAGGCGGCCTTGACGTGGCGAGTGGCTTATTACTTTGTGATCAAAATGTACACCAACGACCTCTGATAGCTTCTAGCATAGAGGCAAGCAGAGTGCAGGTTGCAGAGGCTGTTGCATTTCTGTGTTTGTATGTATATTTTGCCATAGCTGCGTGCACCTGCATACAGGGACGTGCTGACTGACCCCCCCTTGTGTTCCAGTTATAGGACTGTGTCAGGATAGAGCCAAGGTGGACCAATTATAAGAATGTGTCAGGATATAGCCAAGGTGGACCAGTTATAGGAATGTGTCATGACAGAGGTAAGGTGAGCCAGTTATAGGAATGTGTCATGACAGAGGTAAGGTGGGCCAATTATAGGAATGTGTCAGGATACAGCCGAGGTGGACCAGTTATAGGAATGTGTTAGGACAAAGTCAAGGTGAGCCAGTTATAGGAATGTGTAAGTACAACCTGAGAGGGACCCGAGGATCCAGAGGAGGAGTGGGACTTGCGAGACGAACCCCTCCGTCGCTGGGACCTGTCTCTGGAGGCGGAGTGTGACCTGCAAAATATTGTTAAGTGGGCGCACGTGAAATAAGCAGTGATCCAGGTGGAAGGGGGGACCTTCCTTAGAACAGGACATAGAAGCTGGAGAAGGAGCCTGAACGAGTAAAAAAAAAAATCAGCCAGAGGCTACCCTACTGGGCCCCAGATGCTGTCCCCCAAAAGAGGTGTTGCCTCAGCTGTAGGTACTTCAGAGGAGGTGCTGGACACAGAAGATGATGATCACCAGGTGAAAAGCTCAAAAATGGAAGTAGAGAATAAGTGTTGGAGAAGTCCCCCTACAGGGAGTCCACACTTGGAAAGGATTGGGAGGGAAGGTAGCCCCTTGAAGAATAGACGCAGGCACCAAAAAAAAAAGAATTAAAAGAAAGAGGCAGAGAAAGGTACAGCTTACTCTGGATGGAAGCCGGGGTCCTCTAGTACAAAGCATTGTGGGTGACACTAGGGAGGCTTGTCCCCGTCACCACCTGCTATTGGCTACACCCCCCATGACGGATGTTTTCATCCGTGACAAGGGTAAATGCAGCAGCGGCCATACCAGTATGAGAAGCGACGCGGGTACCGGGAAGCGAGGTAAGTACAACCTTTGTAAGGGGCCCAGGCATATGGGGGAGGGGGTGGATTATAGGCCTTGGAAAACCCCTTTAATTTACACTTTGATCACTGGTAGAATACATTTTCCTACTTCAGTATGGTAATGTATTTTCCCTGTCAGTGCTTGGCTTCCATACAATGCAACCCTCGCGGCCGTTTCACACAGGCGTCACGTTTGACGCCCGTATTTTTCCATGCGAGTGCAAAGCATTTTAATGCGTTTTGCAAGCGCGTGGGAAAAATCGCCATGTTTGGTACCCAGACCCGAACCAGTACTCTGTAGATTTTATTATTTTCCCTTATAACATGGTTATAAGGAAAATAATAGCATTCTTAATACAGAATGCTTTGTAAAATGTGGATTAAGGGGTTAAAAATAAAAAAAATGAACTCACCTTATCCACTTGATCGCATAGTTGCGATCTCTTCTGTCTTCTTCATTCATTAGCTGTCGGCTAACAGTGTAGGCACTGGCCGCCAATGTTTTAATACGGGGGGCACTGGCCACCAATGCCTAGTAACGTTTCATATATAAATGCAGGCAGAAGACACATGCTGCCGGCACCTGCCTGTGACCCAGCACTGCGATCAGAGGCAATTAACCCCTCAGGTGCCGCTCCGCCCCTCTCTCCCTCTATTGGTGGAAGCAGCACAGGGGAGGGAGAGACTGCCTCCTTCTCCCCGTACTGCCGAGGAGAACATGGCCGCGCTGAGGGCGACGCAGCCACGTTCTCTGATACTGGGCTGTGCGGCAGCGCAGCCCAGTATCGATAAAATACTAATCCTGGTATTGAGCTCGATACCAGAGAAATGTATCAATTGGGTATCAAAACTTCGATACCCGAAACAACCCTACAGAGGAGGCAAAAGCCACCGTGTGGAGGGGACACAGAGGAGACAAAACCCACCTTGTGGAGGGCGCCCTAGTAGAATCCCATAGTCATGTTTAAAGTTTATGCTAACAATCTGAGTTTACAAGTTTTACAGCCTTAGCTCAGTGTTTCCCAACCAGTGTGCCTCCAGCTGTTTCAAAACTACAACTCCCAGCAGGCCCGCACAGCCGAAGGCTGTCCGGGCATGCTGGGAGTTGTAGTTTTGCAACAGCTGGAGGTACACTGGCTGGAAACATTGCCTTAGCTGATTGACAGCAGTTTTTCCAATGGTTTAGGCCTCTTCACACGGGCGTCATGTTTGACGCCCAGATAAGAGACGGGTGCGTTACGGGAATATGCGCGATTTTCCCGCGGGTGCAAACGCTTGCAATGCGTTTTGCACGTGCGTGTGAAAAATCGCCATGTTTGGTACCCAGATCGAGCCGGACTTCATCACTGAAGTCCGGCTTCGAGTAGAGTATTCTGGAGACTTTATTATTTTCCTTATAACATGGTTATAAGGGAAATAATAGCATTCTTAATACAGAATGCTTTGTAAAATGTGGATTAAGGGTTAAAAATAAAAAAATGAACTCACCTTATCCACTTGATCGCATAGTTGCGATCTCTTCTGTCTTCTTCATTCATTAGCTGTCGGCTAACAGTGTAGGCACTGGCCGCCAATGTTTTAATACGGGGGGCACTGGCCACCAATGCCTAGTAACGTTTCATATATAAATGCAGGCAGAAGACACATGCTGCCGGCACCTGCCTGTGACCCAGCACTGCGATCAGAGGCAATTAACCCTCAGGTGCCGCTCCGCCCCTCTCTCCCTCTATTGGTGGAAGCAGCACAGGGGAGGAGAGACTGCCTCCTTCTCCCGTAGCTGCCGAGGAGAACATGGCCGCGCTGAGGGCGACGCAGCCACGTTCTCTGATACTGGGCTCAGCGGCAGCGCAGCCCAGTATCGATAAAATACTAATCCTGGTATTGAGCTCGATACCAGAGAAATGTATCAATTGGGTATCAAAACTTCGATACCCGAAACAACCCGAAAGAGGAGGCAAAAGCCACCGTGTGGAGGGGACACAGAGGAGACAAAACCCACCTTGTGGAGGGCGCCCTAGTAGAATCCCATAGTCATGTTTAAAGTTTATGCTAACAATCTGAGTTTACAAGTTTTTACAGCCTTAGCTCAGTGTTTCCCAACCAGTGTGCCTCCAGCTGTTTCAAAACTACAACTCCCAGCAGGCCCGCACAGCCGAAGGCTGTCCGGGCATGCTGGGAGTTGTAGTTTTGCAACAGCTGGAGGTACACTGGCTGGGAAACATTGCCTTAGCTGATTGACAGCAGTTTTTCCAATGGTTTAGGCCTCTTTCACACGGGCGTCATATTTGACGCCCAGATAAGAGACGGGTGCGTTGCGGGAATATGCGCGATTTTTCCGCGCGGGTGCAAACGTTTGCAATGCGTTTTGCACGTGCGTGTGAAAAATCGCCATGTTTGGTACCCAGATCCGAAGCCGGACTTCATCACTGAAGTCCGGCTTCGGGTAGAGTATTCTGGAGACTTTATTATTTTCCCTTATAACATGGTTATAAGGGGAAATAATAGCATTCTTAACCGCTTCAGCCCCCCTAGCTTAAACACCCTTAATGACCAGGCCACTTTTTACAATTCCGCACTACACTACTTTCACCGTTTATTGCTCCGTCATACAACTTACCACCCAAATGAATTTTACCTCCTTTTCTTCTCACTAATAGAGCTTTCATTTGGTGGTATTTCATTGCTGCTGACATTTTTACTTTTTTGCTATTAATCAAAAATGACCGAAATTTTTGCAAAAAATGACATTTTTCACTTTCTGTTGTAAAATTTTTCAAAAAAAACTACATTTCTATATAAATTTTTCCCTAAATTTATTGTTCTACATGTCTTTGATAAAAAAATCCAATAAGTGTATATTTATTGGTTTGGGTAAAAGTTATAGCGTTTACAAACTATGGTGCAAAAAGTGAATTTCGGCATTTTGAAGCAGCTCTGACTTTCTGAGCACCTGTCATGTTTCTTCAGGTGCTAGAATGCCAGGATAGTATAAATACCCCCAAATGACACCATTTTAGAAAGAAGACACCCCAAAGTATTCGCGGAGGGGCTTGGTGAGTTCATGTATCATTTCATTTTTTTCACAAGTTAGCGGAAAATGACACTTTCTGAGAAAAAAAAAAAAGTTTCAATTTCTGATAACTTCTGGCAAAAAAAAAAAATCTCAGACGGACTCACTATGCCCCTCAGTGAATACCTTGGGGTGTCTACTTTCCGAAATGGGGTCATTTGTGGGGTGTGTTTACTGTTCTGGCATTTTGGGCGGGCTAAATTGTGAGCCGCCATAAACCAAAAGGTACTCGTTGAATTTGGGCCCTTCAGCACTCAGGCTGCAAAAGCTCACTTATAGGTATCGCCGTACTCAGGAGAAGTAGGGCAATGTGTCTGGGTGTATTTTACATATACCCATGTTGGGTGAGAGAAATATCTCTGTAAATTGTCAACTTTGAATAAAAAATTTTAAAAGTTGTTGTTTACAGAGATATTTTTCACACAAAGTATGGGTATATATAAAAATACACCCTAAAACACATTGCCCTACTTCTCCTGAATACGGCGATACCACATGTGTGCCACTTTTTTGCAGCCTGGGTGCGCAAAGGGGCCCTAAAACCAATGAGTACCTTTAGGCCTCTTTCAGACGGGCGTTGCGGGTGCACTCCGTCAAACAGTGCGGGTGCGTTGCGGGAATTGCCGCGATTTTTCCCTGCGAGTGCAAAGCGCTGTCATGCGTTTTGCACGCGCGGGAGAAAAATCGGCACTTTTGGTACCCAGACTCAACCTGCACTTCTTCACAGAAGTGCATGTTTGGGTCAGAAATTAACTCGCTGGTATTATTTCACATTATAACATAGTTATAATGTAAAATAATACCCTTGGCCATCTCCCTAATGTTGAACCCGGTGCAGAATGGGTTAAAAATAATAAACTAATCATAACTTACCTGTTCCATTTGATCGCGAAGCCCGGCCTCCTCTCCGTTAGCTTGAAAGATGTAAAGGACCTGTAATGATGTCACAGCATCACATGGCTCAATCACCTGCTCCATCACTATGGTGATGGAGCATGTGATTGGTCCATGTGACCACGTGACATCATCCAAGGTCCTAAGCACTATCCACAGCCTGAGGATAGTGATTATGACCTTGGATGATGTCACATGGTCACATGGACCATCACATGCTCCATCACCATAGTGATGGAGCAGGTGATTGGGCCATGTGATGTGACGTCATCACAGGTCCTTTAGATCATCGATGCTGCAGGGAAAGAGAGGACAGATCGCGACTACGCGATCAAGTGGCTAAGGTAAGTTAACTTTTATTATTTTTAACCCCTTCCTCATCATTTAACAATGCATTCTTTATTAAGAATGCTATTATTTCCCTTATAACCATGTTATAAGGGGAAATAATAGAGATTGGGTCCCGTTGTTAAGCAACAATGCGGGAAAATCGCAACGCATCCGCACTTGGTTGCGGATGCTTGCGATTTTCCCGCATCCCCATTCACTTCTATGGGGCCTGCGCTGCGTGAAAAACGCAGAATATAGAACATGCTGCGATTTTCACGCAACGCAGAAGTGATGCGTGAAAATCACCGCTCATGTGCACAGCCCCATAGAAATGAATGGGTCCGGATTCAGTGCGGGTGCAATGCGTCCTCCTCACGCATTGCACCCGCGCGGAAAACTCGCCCGTGTGAAAGGGGCCTTAGGATTTCACAGGGCATTTTTACGCATTTGGATTCCAGACTTCTTCTCACGCTTTAGGGGCCCCTAAAATGCCAGGACAGTATAAATACCTCACATGTGACCCCATTTTGGAAAGAAGACATCCCAAGGTATTCTGTGAGGGGTATGGTGAGTTCATGTAAAATTTGATTTTTTGTCACAAGTTAGTGGAATATGAGACTTTGTAAAACAAAATTAAAAAAAAAATTAAAAATTTCCACTGACTTGTGCCAAAAAATAAAAATTCTGTGGACTCACCATGCCCCTCACGGAATACCTTGGGGTGTCTTCTTTCCAAAATGGGGTCACATGTTGGGTATTTATACTCACCTGGCATTTTAGGGCCCCTAAAGTGTGAGAATCCAAATGCATAAAAATGGCCTGTGAAATCCTAAAGGTACTCATTGGTTTTAGGGCCCCTTTGCGCACCCAGGCTGCAAAAAAGTGTCACTCATGTGGTATCGCCGTACTCAGGAGAAGTAGGCAATGTGTTTTGGGGTGTATTTTTACATATACCCATGCTGCGTGTGAGAAATATCGCTGTAAACGACAACTTTTACATTTTTTTATTCAAAGTTGTCAATTTACAGAGATATTTCTCTCACCCAGTATGGGTATATGTAAAATACACCCCAAACACATTGCCCTACTTCTCCTGAGTACGGCGATACCACATGTGTGACACTTTTTGCAGCCAAGATGCGTAAAGGGCCCAAATTCCAATGAGTACCTTTTAGGAGGGCATTTTTACGCATTTTTCTTCTCACGCTTTAAGGCCCCTAAAATGCCAGGGCAGTAGAAATACCCCACATGTGACCCCATTTTGGAAAGAAGACACCCCAAGGTATTCCATGAGGGGCATGGCGAGTTCATAGAAGATTTTTTTTGGCACAAGTTAGTGGAAATTGATTTTTATTGTTTTTTCTCACAAAGTCTCCCTTTCCGCTAACTTTTGACAAAAGTTTAATTTTTCATGGGCTCATTATGCCCCTCAGCGAATACCTTGGGGTGTCTTCTTTCCAAAATGGGGTCACATGTGGGGTATTTATACTGCCCTGGCATTTTAGGGCCCCAAAGCGTGAGAAGAAAATGCGTAAAAATGCCCTCCTAAAGGTACTCATTGAATTTAGGCTCTTTGCATCTTGGCTGCAAAAGTGTCACACATGTGGTATCGCCGTACTCAGGAGAAGTAGAGCGATGTGTTTTGGGGTGTATTTTACATATACCCATGCTGGGTGAGAGAAATATCTCTGTAAATTGACAACTTTGAATAAAAAATGTAAAAAGTTGTCGTTTACAGCGATATTTCTCACACCCAGCATGGGTATATGTAAAATACACCCCAAAACACATTTCCTACTTCTCCTGAGTACGGCGACACCACATGAGTGACACTTTTTGCAGCCAAGATGCAAAGGGGCCCTAAAACCAATGAGTACCTTTAGGATTTCACAGGCCATTTTTACGCATTTGGATTCTCACGCTTTAGGACCCCTAAATTGCCAGGGCAGTATAAATACCCTACAAGTGACCCCATTGTGGAAGAAGACACCCCAAGGTATTCTGTGAGGGGTATGGCGAGTTCACAGAAAAAAAAATTTGGCACAAGTTAGCGGAAATAGTTTTTTTTTTTTTTTTTACAAAGTCTCATATTCCACTAACTTGTGACAAAAAATTTTTTGCATGAACTCACCATACCCCTCACGGAATACCTTGGGGTGTCTTCTTTCTAAAATGGGGTCACATGTGGGGTTTTTGTACTGCCCTGAAATTTGAGGGTCTCCGCAATCATTACACGTATGGCCAGCATTAGGAGTTTCTGCGATTCTCCGTATATTGAGCATACGGGTAATGAGATTTTTTTTTTCCGTTCAGCCTCTGCGCTAAAAAAAAAAAAAAATGAACGGCACAGATTTTTTCATTCGAGTCGGTCAATGTGGATGAAAAAATCTCTGCCAAAATCAGTGACTGCGGTGCGGTGGGCGCTAGCTACCTAACAAGTAGCTAACTAACTGGCGGTGATAAGGGACCCTTATGCCCCATTCACACGTCCGAAATTCTGTTTGCGGAACGGAATTGCGGACCCATTTATTTCTATGGGGACAGACTTTGTCCCGCTTGGATCCGGAATTACGGATCCGCGCTTCTGGGTCTGCACTTCCGTTCCGCAAAAATATAGAACATGTCCTATTCTTGTCCGCAATTGCGGACAAGAAAAAGCATTTTCTATATAGTTCTGGCAATGTGCGGATCTGTGTTTTGAGGATCTGCGGATCGGATCCGTGGATCGAATCCGCGGATCGGATCCGCGGATCCGTGAATCCACGGATCCGCAAAACACATATGGACGTCTGAATGGAGCCTTACAAGGGGTGTGATCAATGACAGGGGGGTGATCAGGGGGTCTAGATGTGGTGATCAAGGGGTTAATAGGTGAGGGGGGTTTAGTGTAGTGTTTGGTGCAACTTTACATAGTTACCTGGTCCTCTGGTGGTCAATCCCAGCAAATGGGACCACCAGAGGACCAGGTAGCAGGTATATCAGACGCTGTTCACAAAACACTTGTTTGATGCGATTTATATCGCATCTACAGCCTGCCAGCGATTGATCATCGCTGGCAGGCTGTAGTACAACTCTTCAGACGCGCGACGCTGTGAATGCACGCGCGCGCGTTCACACGAAGTCTCGCGTCTCGCGAGATGACGCGCCGCCGCGTCCGATCAGAAGAACAGGACCGCCCGCAGGACGCAATCCTGCGTACGGCGGTCCTGAAGAAGTTAATAAAAAATGCATAGTAAAATGAAGTGGAAGGGGTTAAAAATAATAAAAGTTAACTTACCTTAGCCACTTGATCGCGTAGTTGTGATCTCTCCTCTCTTTCCCAGCATCAGCTAAGAACTAAAGGACCTGTGATGATGTCACATCACATGGTCCAATCACATGGTCCATCTTACCATGGTGATGGACCATGTGATTGGACCATGTGATGTGACCTCATCACAGGTCCTTAAGATGTTAGTTAAAGTATGAAGAGAGAGGACAGATCGCAACTACGCGATCAAGTGGCTAAGGTAAGTTAACTTTTATTATTTTTAACCCCTTCATCTTCATTTTACTAAGCATTCTTTATTAAGAATGCTATTATTTCCCTTATAACCATGTTATAGGGGAAAATAATAGAGATCGGGTCCCATTGCTAAGCAACCATGCGGGAAAATCCCACTGCATCCGCACTCGCTTGCGGATGCTTGCAATTTTCCCGCAGCCCCATTCACTTCTATGGGGCCTGCGTTGCGTGAAAAACGCACAATATAGAGCATGCTGCGAATTTCACGCAACGCTGAAGTGATACGTGAAAATCACCACTCATGTGCACAGCCCCATAGAAATGAATGGGTCCGGATTCAGTGTGGGTGCAATGCGTCCTCCTCACGCATTGCACCCGCGCAGAAAACTCACCCGTGTGAAAGGGCCTAACAGCTTCAGTCTTGAACTATTGACTCTCCATTATTCCCTTCACTTACACAAGTGTCTCTAGTCCTGCAAGAAACATATTTACTTAATCAGTTATCGGTGAGAGGCTCGGTTACCCCTGGGCGCTGCGTTCCCTGTAATAGCAGAACACAATGGAAAGTATAAGTATTGCCGCTCCTTAACCATATAGTGAAGCATATGAAAAGCCGGCTTCTTCACGGGCACTTAACGTCTTTGTTTAGCGGTAACGTGACGCACTGCATGCATCAGCCTTTATTCTTACAGTAGAGAAGTAATTAATTATAACTTTTTGTGAATTGGGACATTTAAACTTGCTTTTTTTTTCCAATTTAAATTTAGTAGGAGTCGGTTCATTTTTGCCGACTGACGACTCCAGGTACCCAATATTGCCTCCGACTCCACAGCCCTAGTGTGGAGGGTGCCCAGAGGAGACAAAACCCACCTTGTGGAGGGGAAGGGGAGCACAGAGGAGGCAAAAACCACCTCATGGAGTTAAAATACCTTGTAAGGGGATGTACTGTGTGGTAAGCAATGTAACTGTGGGCGACTTTTTAGAAGCTTCTAGCAGCTCTCACACCCCTCATATACTCCACTACAAACTACATAAAAATACAGCCCCCTTTACCAGAAATCACTGAACACAGCATAAGTGCCTGCACTCTCCCTGCTCTGGACGCTGCCCTGCTTCTCCTTACAGCCCTAATCCTGCATCTAGGTAGAACCGTCTGTAAGGGGCGGGAAGAAGCAGTCACATGATCTCATGACGTCATGCCCTCAAAGAAGCCAATACATTCTAGGCTTTACCGCTCTTGCTCTTCTCGCAGGCTCTGGAGGACTCAGCCGACATATGAAATAAGGAACTTCCGGTTGCGCTCCTTCCTTCCGGTGTGGCTGCCATCAGATCTCACAGGTATGTTAGTATTAGTGGCGGGTGAAATCCGTGTAAAATCTCTGCCATCCTAACGCGGAGCGGCTGCTTTCACGTTGGGTATGGCGGGGAGGTTCTCGGCTGTCTGGCCGTGCAGTTATTTCTGGAGGAGAACGTGTGGAGGTCTCTGTTGGAGCCTCATAGAGCACTATGGTGGTACGCGGTATATATGACGTGCAGCACTGCGGCCGCCGTCCATCTCTCCAGTCACTAGTCCTGACCATCACATGTCCATACTCTACTATAGAGCTGTGACTGGCCCGCACGACACAGGACTACCTCCTCTATGGTAGTATGACTTATTGGTGCTGTCTGTACTTTTTAGTACCGTAAGGTTTATGGTGTGGACTATGGACTGATTCCCCCTCAGCCTATGCTTTGTATGTCACTATGCAGGTTTCTAGGCTCTGGTAGTAGTTCACCCCCGGGGGGGACCATTATGGAAGACATCCCAGCATGGCTGGATCTGCAGAGAGTCATACTTATCTGATCCCTGCCTTTAGCTTCCCTCTCCAGTTCTGCCTTCTGCCAACATCTGTGACCCAGTAATGTGCTTGGGACACATGTCACCGCTACAGCCGGTCATTGGCTGCAGTGGCCACATGACCCTGGTCAAAGTGGATGCAGGCGTTAAAGAGCTGGAACCCAGCGGTTGCAAACAGGTAAGTACGATGTGTGCCGCAGGTCCAGCCATGCTGAGGGGTCTATTCAAAAGGCCTCCCAGGGGCGAGCGACACCTTTAAAAATCAGTTCACAAACCACATGCTAAAGGCTCTTCCCAAATGGTGGTAAATGAAAACTGTCCAGGCGTTAACGCAAACCTGTCTTGGGTAAATTAAAGGCTCCGAATCGGGAGATACCCATAGATTTCACCCAGGCAGCCCCCCTGATGTTAGCGCCGGAGCATCTCATGCTCTGATGCACTCCCCTGCCCTGCGCTAGATTTCGTAGGGCAAGGGCTCCTTTGTTTTAAGAAACACACTGCCGGGCAGAAGCTTCCGCCCGGCAGTGTGTTCAATAACATCACATGCTCAGTTGGGCGTGCTTTAGCGCTGCCCTAGCCGTTTTACAGGCTAGGGCAGCGCTAAAGCCCACCCATCAGTGCCGGTAACGTCACCAAACACTGCCGGGCGGAAGCTTCTGCCTGGCAGTGTGTTTTTGAAAACAAAGGAGCCCTTGCCCTGCGAGATCTAGCACAGGGCAAGGGAGCGCATCAGAGCATGAGATACTCCGACGCTAACATCAGGGGGGCTGCCTGGGTGAAAATGGAGGTATGTCCGGGTTCAGCTCTGGGGGTGTCCGACACTTACTAGGGGAGCAGCCAGGCTTATAAACTCTATGAACTCTCCTGCTGAAGGTTCCTTCTTGTTCTACCTTGGACCATAAATGATGTATCATCCAGGCAGTCGCAGGCCTCAGCAGCCACTGGTGCATAAACTATTCCATTGCTGATTTGCATCTTTGCTGCCGATTTCACTCTATGCTCTGTGGAGGGTAAAAAAAAAATCTGTGACATACATTTTCGTGTTGTAGTGTTAAATCAACCCCACAAGTCAGTGTCTATGGATTCTGTATCCTTACAGTGTGGACATACCCCTAAGGCGTCATGGACACGTATCAAAATGAAGAAAAGGACACTATATATATATAAACTTATTTTTTGCGGGGCCGTGGACGGACGTGTGGATGCGGACAGCACATGGTGTGCCGACCACATGTTTTTTAGCCCCATTGAAACAATGGGTCCACCATCTGGTCTGCAAAAAATGTGGCTTGCGTGCGGACCAAAAATACGGTAGTATTGAGGCCTAAACCGAACGTCCATCTGCCAATTCTGGGAATGCTTTGTGGAATATCTCTCCCGTTTCGGTAATCATTATAGATTCCTTATACTTGTTCAGCGCCTTTTTTCCATTGTAGATTGACGTGGTGCTGGAGAGTGCTTCATGTTATGTACAAAGCTGAGCATTGCTTATGTTGTATTCTAAGACTTCTCTTCTATTGCAGAATGGCTATCAGGTATCCTATGGCTGTGGGCCTCAATAAAGGCCATAAAGTGACCAAGAACGTCACAAAGCCCAGACACTCACGTAGGAGAGGGGTGAGTATAGCTGGTGGATTAAACAATCTGTCCAACTTTGTACAGATGCTGGTATACAAGTCTAGATCTGTGGCAGATCTTCATTTGACAGTAAGGATTCCTTCAATCGGAAGGAAGCCACTGCCCTTTTATACTAGGCCCAGTGCCATCTCATCCAGTGGCTGTGTAGTTGTCTCAGCAGCATTCACGTAAAAGAAAATCTGTCACCAGCGACCTTACTATCCAACGGTTGGCATAGATGTGGTTCACGTGATTAACTTTTTCTTTTGTTGATCGGAGACTCCTTTCCCGTGATGACGCACTTTTTCGTATTATGCAAATTAGGCCTTTGCAATGAGGGCATCACCACTTCTCTTGTAGCGCACAAGCTCCGCTCCTTTCTGTGACCAGCCCCTTCCTGGCTGCTTTGATTGTGACAGGAACAGGCAGCAGCAAAGCAGTGATGGGAGGGGTGTTGGCCAAGGAAATGTCTGCAGCTTGGGTACAAGAAGAGCAATGGTGACCCCTCCTTGCACTAAAGGCCTAATTTGCATAATGGGAAAGTGTCATAACTGCGGAACGGGACCTGACATCAACAAAAGAAAAACTGCATTTGAAGCGCGCGAACCACAGCGATATGTCTATGCAAACAGTTGGATAGGGAAGTCGCTGGTTCCCTTTAACAGGGATTTCCATGATTTTATAATTGATAACCGATTGTTTGGATAGGTCATCAGTATCTGATCGGTGGGGACCAACACACGGGACCCCTGCCGATCAGCTGTTTGTGAAGGCACTGGCTCTGGCCTTCTCACAGCTCGCCAAGCACAGCGCTGTACATTGTATAATGGCTGGGCATGGTATTGCATTCAACCCCAGGGCTGAGCTGAGCCTAGGCCGCATGACCGACGAACTTGTCATCACATGGCCTAGGAAAAGCCGAAAGTAGGCTGCAGTGCCAATGCCTGGTTTGGGTATCCGACCCAAACCAATCGTATACAGGAGCTAGGTCAGTTAAAATCTTAAAAATAACGAAGTACTATCAGAACTAAAAATTGTGATGTCATAAACAATCATGTGATTACAGAACTTATAGGGTCGTTTATCAAACTGGTGTAAAGTAGAACTGGCTTAGTTACCCATAGCGACCAATCAGATCCCACCTTTCATTTTTGATGGCTCCTTTGGAAAATGAAATGAGGAGTTTGGTTGCTATGGGCAACTAAGCCAGTTCTACTTTACACCAGTTTGATTAATGAACCAGTCAGGGACCTTTTTTTCATGTTTTTTATCGTCTGTTCAGTCTGGGCACATGACCCCTGAACAGACTGTCAGACTTCACCAGCAGCATGTAATAGAACAGGAGGACCTGAGAAAATTGATAGTGTTGTGGGAGAAGATTCAGTATAACTTATAATTTATACATTTAAATTGCCACTCTTCTGAACTTTAGACCTCCCCCGTGTACATCTATCTGTGACTGATAGCTACCTTTGTATACAGACTTAGGGCTCGTTCACACAAACGTTTTTTTGCTTTCCATATACTGTCCGTATACGGAAGCATTCATTTCAATGGGTCCGCAAAAAAATGTAATGTACTCCGTATGCATTCCGTTTTTTCCGCTCCAACATTTTGAGTCAGGTCCTATTATTTTCTGCAAATCCCGTTCAGTGGCTCCATTCAAGTCAATGGGTCCATATAAAAAACGGAATGCATGCAGAACACGTTCGTATGTCATCCGCTTTTTGCGGATCCATGATGTAGAACTGCTATTCCCAGCACATTTTGCACATGTGTTTGGTGTTTGCAATGATTACAAAGTTCCTGTTTTTGCGTAGAAACGGAAACACAACAGATCCGTGAAAAACGCACCGCAAAACCATACAGTCGTGTGAACAAGCCCTTACACAGAGAATGCGATCAGTCACTGATGAAACCTCCCTGTGTACATCTATCAGTGACTGACAGGTATCTCTGTATACACACTTCAGAGAATGCTATCAGTAACTGATAACACCTCCCCTGTGTACAGCTATCAGTAACTGACAGCTATCTCTGTATACACACTTACACAGAGAATACTATCAGTAACTGATAACACCTCCCCTGTGTACAGCTATCAGTGATTGACAGCTATCTATGTATACACACTTACACAGAGAATACTATCAATCACTGATAACACCTCCCCTGTGTACGGCTATCAGTGACTGACAGCTATCTATGTATACACACTTACACAGAGAATACTATCAATCACTGATAACACCTCCCCTGTGTACGGCTATCAGTGACTGACATCTGTCTATGTATAGACACTTACACAGAGAATACTATCACTCACTGATAACACCTCCCTGTGTACAGCTATCTATGTATAGACACTTACACAGAGAATACTATCACTCACTAATAACACCTCCCTGTGTACAGCTATCAGTGACTGACAGCTATCTATGTATACACACTTACACAGAGAATACTATCAATCACTGATAACACCTCCCAGTGTACAGCTATCAGTGACTGACAGCTATCTATGTATACACACTTACACAGAGAATACTATCAATCACTGATAACACCTCCCCTGTGTACAGCTATCAGTGACTGACAGCTATCTATGTATACACACTTACACAGAGAATGCTATCAGTCACTGATAACACCTCCCCTGTGTACAGCTATCAGTGACTGACAGCTATCTATGTATACACACTTACACAGAGAATACTATCAATCACTGATAACACCTCCCCTGTATACAGCTATCAGTGACTGATAATACCTCCCCATGTACAATGAAGCCAGCAATAGCAGAAATATAAACGTATAAATAAGTTATACTGATTCCTTCTCAGTTCCTCCTGCTCTATAACCTGCTGTCTGCAGATTGAACTGCATTTCATGGTGACATGTTCTCTTTAGAGGGACACTCGTCAAAATATAATTCATAATCTCAGAAAATTCCTGGAATAGCTCAGTACAGTGATTGTACGGTGGTCCTGTACCTTTTCCAGGCATGTCACCACTGCTTTTTGTGAACAGACAGCACAAAACTCGCTTGACTGTCAGACCATTCACTGTGGCCAGGGAAGGAGTATATATAGGAATTTATGTGCTGACGGCTACTGAGTCCTGGTATACAGTTGACCATGTCTGTCTCTGGGTGGTATGATGTACAACTGCAGGGCAGAGGCATCTGAAAATGTATGTCTGCAGTAAACCGAGCCTTGAAATGCTGTGAAAACTGCTGTAGTTTTCATTAGTGTTTTTTAATGAAACAGTGGTTTTATTAATTCAGTGTCCTGTAATGTTTTTGTTTTGTGTTTTGTAGCGCCTGACCAAGCACACCAAGTTTGTCCGTGACATGATCCGTGAAGTTTGTGGTTTTGCTCCTTATGAGAGACGTGCCATGGAGTTGCTGAAAGTGTCCAAGGACAAAAGAGCTCTTAAGTTCATCAAAAAGAGGGTATGTAGTGGAAGCTGTTTGTAGCCACCATTTTTAGGCTAGGGCTACACAACGACATGTCGCGCGACACATAGGGCACAATTACACTGCAGTATGTGTCGCACGACAATTTTTATAACGTTGCACTTAAAACTGTGACGTGACCTCAGGTGGCTTTTTTTGCTCCTGTTGTGTCGCAGTGCGACACCATAGACTATCTTTATAAAAATTGGCGCGTGACACATGTCGTTGTGTAGCCCTAGCCTTATAGTTGAATTTCTCTTCAAGTCTCTGTGGGGGAATTCACTGAGGAATTCACCTTGTGCATTCCGCATTTTATGGAATGTCTGGCCTATAATAGAACGGTCCTATCCTATGTTTAGGGGGGGGGTACAAGGTGACTTGAAAAAATGGTGATAGAAGGAATAAGGTTCCTGGACAACACTTGATGCTTCGTTATTTATTAAAGCTTGATAAGCAATTTGCGATTTGCCAGTTTCAAAACATATAGTTATAGTGACGTTTCGGCCAAAGCCTTCATCAGGAAACTGGATGAGCTGCACTGCATCTACTGGAAAGGCCAATCTGGCGTGTGAGGGGGCTCTATGGCCCTTCCGGCGGTGATAGGTATTCGTAAGTGGCAATCTGCCTGTTTGAATGGCGGAATTCAAATGGTGAATTTTTTTTTTTACACGTTCACTGCAAAGGGGAATTTTTTTAAATATTTGAATAGTTTGGACTTTTGGGTGGGGCAATATGTAATATGTTTATTTATAGATTCATTATATATTTTATATGTAAAATTGGAAATAGGGGTGATTTATACTTAATATTTTGGTGGTTTTTACTTTTTTTAAACTTTTTTTGTTTACTTTTTATTTAATAACTATTTCCCCCCTTAGGGGCAGAACCTGGGATCTTTTAATCCCTTCTCCTATTCCCCCTTATAGATCTCTATCAGAGTGAATAGGAATCTCAAACTCCCTGCTGCCCGGTGCATAGTGCCCACAGCAGCAGGGAGCTGACCATGGCATCCAGGGCTTCAGTAGCGTCCTGGCTGCCATGGTAACATGGCACTACCACTGTACCACCAATGGAGGGGACTCTGTGGCCACTGCCACCAATGATTTTAATACTGGGGGTGGGGGGGCAAGACACTTAGTAATAAATGGGTTCCCCTCTCTGACCTGTTCTGTATATAGGTCACTTTCCCAGTGTCTTCAGCTGCCCCTGATTCAGAGGAGATGGACAAGGCTCCCAGCCTAACTGCCATTGACTTCCCCACACACGTCCTACCGGCCGGGGCTGCAGGCGCTGAGACACGGCCGCTATCTGAAAAGAAAAGGCCTACACATAACACGGGTCAGAGAGGGTTAACTGATTTATGACTGGATTCTAGATTACTTTGAGTTCAGGCAGCGAACTCACAGAAGAAAGAGGTCTGTAATGGTGGCAGCACGGGGGTAATTGTGTTATATAACCTCATTGCAGAAAGACATTGCTGGCACCCGACATCTGACTGGGAGCTTTTACCTGAGGGGGGGGTTAAGTGCCGATCGCAGCTCCCTGTCAGATGTCAGGGGCCAGCAATGTCTTTCTGCAATGTATTAAACGGCCCTTTTCATTGGTGGCTCAGTGCGCCCGCCCCCCTCTCTCTCTCTCTTCCCGATTGGTTGCAGCAGTAGCCGCACAAGGGAGGGAGGGACTGCCGCCTCCTCACTGTGCTGCCGGACTGAACATGGAGCGCCGAGAGCGGCGCCATCCAAAGTATCGAGAAAAGGCAGATCCCGGTATCGTATCGATACCGGGACAAAAGTATCGATTAGGTATCAAAAATTCGATACCTGAAACAACCCTACTGCATTTACACCAATCTATAGTGCAGGAAGCACAATGGCGCGGGAGGTTAAGTGCACATAACTATCTCCCTGGATTGCTATAACTTCATCAGTTTCTAGAATAATAATATAGTGATACAGATGGTGGCAGTTGGATAAAATAGCAGCTTTGATTTGGTACCAGAACATACATGTAAGCAGGTTCATCTGTTACTGTTGCAGTGCAAGTCCCAGCTCAGTGAACTTCATCATATAGCGCAGGGGTCAGCAATATTTTGGCACTCCAGCTGCTGAAACTACAACTCCCAGCATTCCCACTTGTTCAGCTTTTCTCTTAAAGGGCTTCTGTCACCCCCCTTAACCCATTTTTCACTAGCTGACATTAGCTATTTGCTAATGTCAGCTGAGTTGAAATATATCTTTTTTACCTTTTCTGAAGTTGTCAATTCTGTAAAAAAGCCACTTTTATAATATGCTAATCATCTTCGCTACCAGCAAGTTGGGCGTGTACTTGCTGGTAGCCGCCGCATCTAGATTAGTTAGGAACGCCCCCTTCCTCGTTTGATAGACGGGGCCAGCGCTTTCTCCTCCTCGCGCTGGCCCTGTCTGAAGATGAAATCCCGCGCCTGCGCCGTACCGCTCAGTAGTCGGCGAAGGCGCTCTGAGTGAAGGATGCGAGCTTTGCCGCTCCGTCCTCAGTGCGCCTGCACCGATTACGTCACCGCTACACCCGGAGGGGAAGAAGCCGGCATCGCTGGTAAGGAGGCGGAGGGAGTGTCCGGTGACGCCGCTGGATGCTTGATTCAGGTAAGTATTTGAAGAATCTGTATGCACCCACTAAAACCACCAACGGCGCAGGCGCGGGATTAAATCTTCAGACAGGGCCAGCGCGAGGAGGAGAAAGCGCTGGCCCTGTCTATCAAACGAGGAAGGGGGCGTTCCTAACTAAAAAGATATATTTCAACTCAGCTGACATTAGCAAATAGCTAATGTCAGCTAGTGAAAAATGGGTTAAGGGGGGTGACAGAAGCCCTTTAACTCCAATGGTAGTGACTGAAGCATTCTGAGAACTGTAGTTTGAGAACAGCTGGAGTGCCGGAGGTTAGCCATCACAGAACTAATAGGTTTTGAAATTTGTACCGTGCAGACTGTGGAATAAGGCATCACCATTGAGCTACTTTGTTTTTCCCCCTCTTTAGATTGGAACTCACATCCGGGCCAAGAGAAAGAGAGAAGAACTCAGCAATGTGCTAGCTGCTATGAGAAAGGCTGCAGCCAAGAAAGACTAAACTGTACAAGTTCTGCCACAAATAAATGTTTCCAAAAAACACACTTTGTTGTGGAGATCGATTGTTCTGTAAGGTTTACTAATTGGGATCGTGGTCTGTGTAACTACTAATGTCACAATATACATACTTTTGTATAATTGTTGGTAAGATGGTAGGTTTTCCAGTTTTAGGCTCATAAAGCTGAGAAGTGTGCAGTTGTATTTAGCTGACAGAGCATTACTCATACTAGATCCATTAACAGTACCTGATCATGATGGTTTGTTACAATGTATTGGTCAGGGTTCTGCCTGTGTAGCTCAGTATTGCCTAATTTGGATACAGTTATATCCAATTAGCTGAGAGCTGAACTAGTGATGTGAAAAAGTTTTCATTCAGTCAAAGCATATTAAAAGCTTGAAAATATAGAACATATATAGAAAGTGTGTGAACTCTTGTTTATACAGATATTAACCGCTTGCCATCACACTAACGATAGGCGGCAGCGCTCTCAGGTCTCATCTACACCTATTAGCGTCATCTCGTGAGACCCCAGACTTGCTCTGCCATCGCTCATTATTGGCTGGCAGGCTGTAGATGTTTAAATAATCCAATCAAAAAGGTATATTAGATGCTGTTTTGTAAACGGCGTCTGATATACCTGCTCCTCTGGTGGTCCCTTTTGCTGGGATCGACCACCAGAGGACACAGGCAGCTCTGTAAGTAGCACCAAGCACCCCCCCCCCCCCGATCCACTGTAAGGGGCCCTTATCACCACCAGTTAGTTAGCTACTTGTTAGGTAGTTAGCGCCCAGCCCACCGCACCGCAGTCACTGATTAGCGTCATCGATGTCTCTAATCAGCACTAGTACTATATAGTATCTGCATAACTGATCGCAATCCGATCTATATTAGTACATTAGGGTCACCTTAGGCTCTACAAAAAACGCAGTGTTCGCCTGATCTTGTCCACACTTGCGTTCAGTCCGGCCCACTGCAGTGACAGAATTTTTTTTTTGAGTTTTTGGATCTTTATTAGCGATCGCAGCGTTACTTCGCAAGCACTCCCTTTTACTAGGTAGGTGTGCTCTTTTTCCTGGGTAGTCTCAGGAATACCCCCTAAATTTAGTTAGTCCAAAATATCAAAAAAGGGGTATTCCGCTGAAGAGGCCTACAGGATTCTGGCCATGATGGATGAAAGCGATGGGGACGCCTCACCCGCTGAATCCAGTGGTTTAGAATATGAACCTGTAGACAGCAGTGGCACTCTTAACTGCTAGTGAGGATGACGAGGTTGAGGTCCCTGCTATGGTCAGGCGTACCCGACCCCATGTCAGTGTTTCATATACCCCGCGTGATGAGCCTCATATGCAGCAGAGTGGTGCTAGCGCTGACCTTTTTTATGGTGCGGCATACACCAGCAGCACAGCCCATCCTGGACCTTCTACCAGCACTGCCATATTCCCTGGTGAAGTGGCGAGCACCAGAAGGGCAGTTCAAGCTGGTATGGTGGCACGTGCACTAACTCCCCCATCGTAGCCACCGTGTTCTCAGGCCCATAGAGCCCTTAGTCTCCCAGAGGTGCTGGCAAACCCTAATTGGCAACCCCCTGCTTCCGTCGCACCCGTATTGCCCCCTTTCACTGCCCAGTCTGGAGTTCGCGTGGAGACAGCTTATTTAGGATCGGCCCTTGAGTTTTTTTTGAGCTGTTCTTCACCGCGGATCTCTGACTTAGTTGTGGCAGAAACCAACCGTTACGCCACACAATATATAACCGCCAATCCGGAAAGCTTCTATGCCCAGCCTTTCTGGTGGAAACCAGTCACAGTTTCCGAATTTAAAATATTTTTGGGCCTTATCCTCAGCATGGGTCTAACTAAAAAAAAAATGTATTGCGGTCCTATTGGTCTAAAGACACAATACATTACATGCCCATGTTCTCTGCTGCAATGTCCAGGGCACGGTTTGAGGTCATCATGCGCTTTATGCATTTCACTGACGATCAAACCTGTCATCCAAGAGGCCACCCTGCTTATGACCGGCTCCACAAAATTCAGCTCCTCATAGACCATTTGTCATCCAGGTTTGCAGATGTGTATACCCCCAATCAGAACATCTGCATAGACGAGTCCCTTGTACATTTTACCGGGCGCCTTGGCATCAAACAGTACATCCCCAGCAAGTGCGCCCGGTACGGGGTCAAACTGTATAAGCTCTGTGAAAGGGCCACAGGCTATACTTATCGCTTTAGGGTCTATTAGGGAAAAGACTCAAAACTGGAGCCGGTCGGATGCCCTGACTACCTGGGGAGCAGTGGCAAGATTGTCTGGGACTTGGTGTCACCCTTACTGCACAAGGGGTACCACTTATACGTGGACAATTTTTACACAAACGTGGCCCTCTTTCGGCACTTGTATATAGTCGGAATTCAATGCTGTGGCACCGCGCGACCTAGTTGCCCGGGCGTCCCCCAACAGCTCGTTAGTACCAGACTTGCACGGGGGGAGAGGGCTGCCTTGTGTGACCAAGAACTGCTTGCGGTGAAGTGGAGAGACGTTTACCTTCTGTCCACCATTCACGCAGACACGGCTGAGCAAATTGAAAGGGCAACTGGAGTCATTGCGAAACCCCTCTGTCCATGACTATAACCTTATTATTTAATTCAATTGGCTCTATATAATAGTTTTGTTCTCTACAGTAAGGCTGAGAGAACGGGATCCTTCCTTAAATTCCAGGAAAAGATCATTTCGGAACTCCTGTATCCAGGAGGGTCGTGGCCCAAGTCCCTGATGTAGTTAGCCGGCTACATGACAGACACTTCCCGAGTGTCTATCCTGGTACCCCAACCCACCATTCCCTAAGAAAAAGATGTCGTGTCTGTAGCAAGGCTGGAATAAGGTGTGACACCACAGTTTTTTGTCCTGACCAGCCTGCCCTATGCATAGGGGAGTGTTTCCGTAAGTACCACACACAGGTATGGTTGTGCAGGCATGCTGGGAGTTGTAGTTTTGCAACAGCTGGAGGCACACTGGTTGGGAAACACTGCTCTAAAGGTAAAAAAAAAAAAAAACACAGGTAAGCAAAAAAGTTAATGTTCTGTTTCAAGTGTTCAATAAAGTTTATAAAAGTTAATGTTCTGTTTCAAATGTTATATAAAGTTTATAAAAGTTAATGTTAATAAATTTATTGCGTTGCTGGCTTTTTTTTTTTTTATATAACCTTCTAGGTGGACCAAGCGATCAACTAGCTGCAGCACTGATGTGCATTCTGACAGAAGCATTGCGCTGCTGTCAGATTACACAGTTGGTGTATGCGACGCTGCAAGACGAGATTTCTCCTCTGCAGTAAAAAAGATAAGTTTGTCGAAGCTTATGAGCTGAGGGGCAGTGTTCATATCCTTTGGCAAGCACTTTGTATAAAAAAAAAAAAAAAACTATTCTGGCAATGATTTATTCATCCACATCGATTGATGTGAATGGAGAAATCTGGTTTGCCCGGGCATACGAGCTGAAGTGGGTTTGGATGTTGGGCGGAGCGCCTATGTCCTGGCAGGAGCCTTTCCCCCTCTTTATTTTTTGCACATATTTTGGCAGAGATTTTTTCATCCATATTGATCAATACGAATGAAGAAATCTGTGTACCGTTCATTTTTATCTTTCAGCCCAGAGGCTGAACGAAAAAAAAAAATCTCATTACCCGTATGCTCAATATAAGGAGAATAGCAGAAACTCCTAATGCTGGCCATATGTGTAATGATTGCGGAGACCCTCAAATGCCAGCTCAATACAAATGCCTCACATGTGACCCCATTTTGGAATGAAGACACCCCAAGGTATTCGCTGAGGGGCATATTGAGTCCATGAAAGAGTGAACTTTTTGTCACAAGTTAGCGGAAAGGGAGACTTTGTGAGAAAAAATAAAATAAATTTCCGCTAACTTGTGCCAAAAAAAATAATCTATGAACTCTCCATGCCCCTCACGGAATACTTTGGGGTGTCTTCTTACCAAAATGGGGTCACATGTGGGGTATTTATACTTCCCTGGCATTTTAGGGGCCCTAAAGCGTGAAGTCTGGAATCAAAATGCCCTCCTAAAAGGTACTCATTAGAATTTGGGCCCCTTTGCGCACCTAGGTTGCAAAAAAGGGTCACACGTGTGGTATCGCCGTACTCAGGAGAAGTAGGGCAAATAACCACTAGTTACTTACTAGTGATGAGCTGCAGGGGCTATATTCGATTTTGCGAATATTTGCCATATATTCGCGGTTATTTTCTTGATTGCAAAAAATCGGCAATGTAATCGCATAATGTGCTCATAATACAGGCGTGGGTCACTTTGGATACATTTTTCAAGCTACTAGAAGTTTACTCAGACTGGAGATAATGCTTGGCACGGCAGAACATTACAATAGCTTTATATATGCAGATCATGGGCGTAGCTATAGGGGGTGCAGAGGTAGCAGTCGCTACTGGGCCCGGGAGCCTGAGGGGGCCCAAAGACCCTTGTGCCACATAAGAAGATACTCAAAGCACTGAGGGAAGGGGGGCCCAAGCTGAACTTTTGCATCAGGGCCCATGAGCCATTGGCTATGCTCCTGAGTGCTCCAATATATATTTGAGATTGCAAAATCAGCAATTAATGGTGCGCATATTTTTGCACAATACATGTAACTGGGTGACATCACAGCACTATGTATGTCTGGACAGCAGAACCTACCTAACAACCTGCCACTAGAGCGAGGTTACTAATGAATAAAAAAAAAGTTGAATATTGGAAATTAAGATTATATAGCACTATATTCTAAATATTAGCGAATTCTCAAAGTTGCGGTATTCACGATAAGTATTTGTGATTCGAATATTCGCGCCCAACACTATTACTTACCCACATACAGACATTTTCTCACAGTCCAAGCATCCTCATTTTATATACTAACCTTTTATGCGGTACAGTGTCAAATGCTTTGGAGAAGTCCAGATATACGACATCCATTGATTCGCTGCTGTCAAGTCTAGAACTTACCTCCTCATAGAAACTGATTAAATTAGTTTGGCATGACTGATCCCTCATGAAGCCATGCTGATATGGCGTTATTTGCTTACTTTCATTGAGGTACTCCAAGATAGCATCTCTTAGAAAACCTTCAAACAGTTTACCCATGACTGATGATAAACTTAACGGCCTATAGTTTCCAGGCTGTGTTTTTGGACCCTTTTTGAATATTCGTACCACATTTGCTATGCGCCAATCCTGTGGAACACTCCCTGTCAGTATAGAATCCTTAAATATCAGAAATAAGGGCCTAGCTATGCCATTACTTAATTCTCTTAGGATACGGGGATTTATGCCATCTGGTCCTGGCAATTTGTCTATTTTAATCTTTTTAAGACGCCGCTGTACTTCTTCCTGGGTCAGACAGGGCACTTTTAATGGGGAATTTACTTTTACATTCTGCATTTTCCTCCAATATTCAAAAGCTTTGCTTTCTTCTCATCGATTTCTGCCCCTCCCCCCTCATTACTCTGTAAAGGGGAAACACCTTCAGATTCATACTTTTTACCATTTATATCATTGAAGAACATTTTAGGGTTATTTTTACTCTTTGGCAATTAATCTCTCGGTCTCTAGTTTGGCTGCTTTTATTTGTTTTTTACATGTTCTATTTTTTTCCTTATAGTTTTCCAGTGCTTCCTGGCTCCCTCCTGTTTTAGTGATTTAAATGCTTTCTTTTTGTCATTTATTGCTCTCTTTACAGTTCTATTTATCCACATTGTTTTTTTCTTGTTCCATATCCTTTTATTCCCATACGGTATGTACCTCTCACAATTAGATTTTAGGATGCTTTTAAAAATATCCCATTTTGTGGCTGTGTTTTTATTTTTGAGGACTTTGTCTTAGTCAGTTAGGCCTGTTGCCTTTCTTAGTTGGCTAAATTTAGCTTTTTTGAAGTCTGGTATTTTTGTTCCTCCCTGAAGAAACACTCATTTGAAGGATAATTGGAAGATTATTACTTTATGGTCATTATTTCCCAGGTGTCCCCCAACCTGCACATCTATTGTTCTGTCAGGTCTATTGGTTAATACTAAGTCCAGTATGGCCGTCCCACTAGTCGGGTCCTGAACCAGTTGGGAAAGGTAATTGTCTTTGGTTATTGCCAATAACCTGTTTCCTTTATGAGATATACAGGTTTCAGTTTCCCAGTCTATATCTGGGTAGTTGAAGTCCCCCATAATAACCACCTCATTATGATTTGCTGCCTCGTCTATCTCGTTTAGTAGTAGATTTTCTGTGGACTCTGGTATATTAGGTGATTTATAATAAACTCCTATTAGTATTTTATTGTTTTTGCCTCCATGTATTTCTACCCACAGTGACTCCACATGTTCATGTCCCTCATTTATATATCTTCCCTGAGTGTGGGCTTTACACAGGACTTTATATAAAGGCAAACCCCTACCCCTCTCCGGTTTTCCTTTTTAAACAGACTGTAACTGTGTACGTTAACTGCCTAGTCATAGGTATCATCTAGCCATATCTCGTTAAAACCACTATGTCATAGTCCTTCTCACACATCACTAATTCCAGTTCACCAGTTTCAGTCAGGCTTCTGGCATTAGTATACATACAATTAAGTTTTTCCACAGTTAGGTGGAAAACTTCAGGAACCACTTTACAACCAGATTAAAGACATGCATGGGTCAGCCTTCCTTGATGCAGCACTGACACAATGTTCTTCCCCTTATCGGTGACCATGGTTCCGATTTTCAGTTGGCGAGGAGATAGCCAGGATTCGATTTCCTCTTGAAGAATGCGGAGCAGTTCCTCCAGGCAAACCAGGTACAGAACAGCGGGACACTGCCATGCTCTGCATAGGTGGTATGCTGGAGTACCTCTCCGAATTGTGCCTACAGTGGACAAGGTTGAGGATAAGGAGGCAGAGGAGAATGGGGAGGCGCCATTTCTGTCACCTGGCCAAGTTGCTGGTGTGGGCAGGAACCACATTTGCCCAGTGGGCCATGAAGGACATATACAGTCATGTGAAAAAATTAGGACACCCTTTGAAAGCATGTGGTTTTTTGTCACATTTTTAATAAATGGTTATTTCATCTCCGTTTCAACAATACAGAGAGATTAAAGTAATCCAACTAAACAAAGAAAACTGAAGAAAAGTCTTTTCAAGATCTTCTGTAAATGTCATTCTACAAAAATGCCTATTCTAACTGAGGAAAAAGATAGGACACCCTCACATGTATTCCCTCTTAAATTGGCTCAGATCTCACACAGGTATATCACACCAGGTGCACATAATTAGTAGATCGTTACTCTGCATGTTGAATGAGGCTTGCCCTATTTAAACCTCAGACATTTAGTTTGGTGTGCTCCTGACTGTTGAAGTGAGAGTGAGCACCATGGTGAGAGCAAAAGAGCTGTCAGAGGACTTCAGAAAAAGATTGTAGCAGCCTATGAGTCTGGGAAGGGATTTAAAAAGATCTCAAAGATTTTGAAATCAGCCATTCCACTGTCCGGAAGATAGTCTACAAGTGGAGGGCTTTCAAAACAACTGCCAACATGCCCAGGACTGGTCGCCCCAGCAAGTTCACCCCAAGAGCAGACCGCAAGATGCTAAAAGAGGTCTCCAAAAACCCTAAAGTGTCATCTCGAGAACTACAGCAGGCTCTGGCTACTGTTGATGTAGAAGTACATGCCTCTACAATCAGAAAGAGACTGTACAAGTTTAACTTGCATGGGAGGTGTGCAAGGAGGAAACCTTTGCTTTCCAAGAGAAACATCGAGGCCAGACTGACATTTGCCAGAGATAAAGTTGACAAAGACCAGGACTTCTGGAATAATGTTCTTTGGACAGATGAGTCCAAAATTGAATTATTTGGACACAACAGCAGAGGACATGTTTGGCGTAAACCAAACACAGCATTCCAAGAAAAGAACCTCATACCAACTGTGAAGCATGGAGGTGGAAGTGTCATGGTTTGGGGCTGCTTTGCTGCAGCAGGACCTGGTCAGCTCACCATCATAGAATCCACGATGAATTCTACTGTGTATCAGAAGGTGCTTGAAGAACATGTGAGACCATCAGTTAGAAAATTAAAGCTGAAGCGGAACTGGACCATGCAACATGACAATGACCCAAAACATACTAGTAAATCAACCAAAGATTGGCTGAAAAAGAAGAAATGGAGAGTCCTGGAATGGCCAAGTCAAAGTCCAGATTTGAATCCCATTGAGATGCTGTGGGGTGACTTGAAAAGGGCTGTACGTGCAAGAAACCCCTCAAACATCTCACAGCTGAAAAAGTTCTGCATTGAGGAGTGGGGTAAAATTTCCTCAGACCGATGTCGAAGACTGGTAGATGGCTACAAGAACCGTCTCACTGCAGTTATTTCAGCCAAAGGAGGTAACACTCGCTATTAGGGGCAAGGGTGTCCTATCTTTTTCCTCAGTTAGAATAGGCATTTTTGTAGAATGACATTTACAGAAGATCTTGAAAAGACTTTTCTTCAGTTTTCTTTGTTTAGTCGGATTACTTTAATCTCTCTGTATTGTTGAAACGGAGATGAAATAACCATTTATTAAAAATGTTACAAAAAACCACATGCTTTCAAAGGGTGTCCTAATTTTTTCACATGACTGTATTGTCTTTGACTATAGTTACAGCTCCACACGTCACCGCTGCCATGTACTGTACCAGACATCAACAGGCTCAAGGACTGACCCATCTTCTGATCAACACACATGTGCTGGGCTGGTAGAGCCTTTTTGGAGAAGTAATAACTGCTTGGGACTCTCCACCTTGGCTCGGCATAAGCCATCAGTTCTCTGAAAGGTGCAGAGTCAACTACATGAAAAGGGAGGGACTGTAGTACAAGCAACTTGGCCAGGATCACGTTTAGCTTCTGCACTGTTGGATGAGTTCACGTATACTGTTGTCTTTTTGCAATCGTCTCAGTGATCGATTGCTGGCAAAGTAAGTGACTAGGAGGAGCATCAGGACCAGTAGATGATGGGAAGGAGCTCCCTTCACAGCTCCCTTCTGCTGAGGTGGTGGAGCCTTGAGTGCTGGAAAAGGGTTGCAAACCGCTAGATGACTCAGGCTGTACCACAACATTAGCAACATGGTTTTCCCAGGCCACTTTATGGTGACAACATTGGCACTCTGGCCGCGCTTCACCTTCTGCCCACAGATTCTATACACGGCCACGTTGATGTCCTTCAGCCACTCAATGAAAAATTCCCACATCGGCAAGTACAGCATTTTACTCCCACTACTGCATGCTGATTGCCTACCACTGCCTCTATGAACCTGTGCACCGCTAGTTTCCGGGCAGGTAGGCTACTGAGTTAGCAGACCAGCTACCCCGGGCACGTTTGGATCCAGATCTCACACTGCTGCCATCACACACTGATGATGATGAAGCCACCTCTTCACCCGGCAACTACATGCGATTGGCTACATCATTATCCACTTCTGTCTGCCCGTCACTTATGTCACCCTCACCAGTCTCACGGCAGCGTGCCTGACCACTCGCAATACCTGTTCCTATGCGACTCTCATCATCGCTACTTGCCCGTCTACAGGAGGAAGCAGCAGATCTCTCCTCCAAATCTTGGCTGTCAGCTTGCTGCTGACTGTCCTCAATAAGCTCATCCTCGCTAAAAGGTAGACCAGAGTCGGTAGCATGCAATACTGCTCGAGCAGAAGGAACAGAAAAAGAGAAAGGCAGGTTCAGGACAGATGGGGCACAGAACTTGTTCCTGGGCCATGCCAACTAAGCCTGCTGCAAGCTCCAGAAACATTCTTACCACTGTCCATTCCCTTGGAAGGTCCTGGCACCTGTCTGTCCGACATACTGTACAGTAACACTAACTGTAAGTGTAAAAGAGCAGTAGTATTAGACTGCTTTTTCACTCCTATTAGAGAATCAAGGACTAATGGAATTACTTATCTAACACAAGGTGTAAAACCAAATACGTAAAAAAAATATTTAGTGAGCTATTTCACCCCAATTACATAATCAAGGCATGAGAGAATGACGTATGTATAAAACAATGTGGACACCACAATAGCAGTAGTATTAGACAGATTTTTCACCCCAATTAGTGTAGCAAGGTGTAATAGAATTGCTTATCTATTAACCAAGGAGGGACACTGTTCTATTGGCCCCTGCGGTCTCCCTATGCTCTCCCTATAGTGTGGCTAAAGTCTCTCTATGATCTCCCTATTATCTCCCTACACTGTCCCGGAACTGTTCCAAACTGGAACACAAATAAGGGTACGTTCACACTTGCGTTTGTATCCATTCAGAACGGATCCGTTTGCATTAGGTTTAAAGAAAAATGACAAAGTCCAAAACGGATCCGTTTTGAATTACATTGAAAGTCAATGGGGAACGGATCCGTTTTCAAATGCACCATATTGTGTCATTGACAACGGATCCGTCCCCATTGACTTACACTGTAAAAAAAAAACGGATCCGTTAGGCTCCGTCTCTTCAGACGGACACCAAAATGCTGCAAGCTGCGTTTTGGTGTCCACCTCCAAAACGGAATAGAGGCGGAACGGAGCCGAACTGATGCATTCTGAACGGATCCTTATCCATTCAGAATGCATTGGGGCTTAACTGATCCGTTTTGGACCGTTTGTGAGAGCCCTGAAACGGATCTCACAAACGGAATCCAAAACGCTAGTGTGAAAGTAGCCTAATACAAATAAAGGCTTTCTTAATCACTGTCCCTAGCACCTGTCACATCTCTCCCTTCACTAAGTTCACAGTAAAATGGTGGAGACTGGGCAGGATGAGGTTTTTTATAGGGCTATGATACCACAGAGGCTGGCTACCTGCTGACTGGCTGGCTGTACGATATTATGGGTGATCCCTCATTCATCCCTTACTTTTACTTTGTAACATGTGCAGCAGCCATTTTAGAAAAAATCTGATTCGTTACTACGAAGCGCGAGGAAATTCGGATTTGTGACAAATCAAATTTTTCCTGAAATTTCGGATTTAATTCCACTTTGTCATTTTCAATTCGCTCAACACTAGTCTTAGAGAAACTGACTCTCTGTCCACATGTTAGACACCGTGGGATCCAGAGAGTTTCTGGGGTGGGGGTCACATGATCTAACTGCCAAAAGTAACAGAGGCTGAAAATGCATCAATAAATCCATATGTCAGTTTGTTTACCCCTTAACCAAAATGCCGTACATGTACAGCAATTGCTTGCAGAAGTATAGAGTGGGCTGACACCTAGCTGCAATGACTGGGTTCGAAGACAACTGTGATCCTGGTCGTGTACTCCTCAGATGCCACTCTCAGTAGCGACTACGGCATCTAAGCAGATAGACAGAAGGAGGGGGCTGTCTCTGTCCTCCCAGGGGCACCCCTTTGGCTCCGTGAGGGGTTGTCTCATCTCGCTGTTATTAAGGCAAAATGAGATATGGCCCTGACCAACAGCCAGCTGGGAAACAAAAGAGTGCTCTTCTGTTTCAGTAGCTCCCATTGCAGTGCATGAGAGCTACGGAACAGCATAGCACAGCAATCTATGCTGTTTCCCTAACTCAGAAACAACATAGCTTGCTGTGCTATGCTGTTTCTGTATCTCTCATGCACCGCAATGGGCGCTCTGCTGTTTCCTGGTCCACTGATGGTTGGAACTGTGTCTTATCTCACCTTAGTAATGGAAAAAAGAGACAACCCCTTTAGGCCGTGTCTGCTGCCTGGCTTGACAGACAGGCAAAAAAAATTCCATAGACTGCAATAGTATTCTATTGCAGTCTATGGTACAAGCAACCAGAATTTCACATATCTAAGTCCCTTAAAGGGAATCTGTCACCTGGCTATCCACAATTTTTTTCCTTTAGCCTAGGGCAGTGATGGGCAACGTGCGGCTCTCCAGCTGTTGCAGAACTACAACTCCCACCATGCCCTGCAGTAGGCTGATAGCTATAGACAGGCTTTGCATGCTGGGAGTTGTAGTTCTGCAACAGCTGGAGAGCCGCACGTTGCCCATCACTGGCCTAGGGCAATAAAGTACCTTATATCCATATGTGTTCTTCTTTTTGCCGTGTCTCTTGTATTTTCTGTTAAAAACCGCTTTATCCATTATGCATGGGCGTAGCTATAGGGGGTGCAGAGGTAGCAGTCGCTACCAGGCCCAGGAGCCCTGAGGGGGCCCAAAGACCCTTGTGCCGCATAAGAAGACACACAAAGCACTGAGGGAAGGGGGCCCCAAGCTTACCTCTTGCACCAGGGCCCATGAGCCGTTAGCTACGCTCCTGCCATTATGTAAATAAGGCTGTAAGGAGACCAGAGGGGTGTTTTTTCTCTTCCAAGGAGCCCAGGAACGCCCCCTGATGTGCCCAGACCGCCTAAATTTGAATCTGAAGAACGCCTCCAGCAGCTGAAATCGCGTCCCAGAGGCGATGCTAACGGCTCAGGCCCCCGGCTACCTCCGCTCTCTGTCCGGAATACATCCCTGATCGTCTTCTCGCGGCCGCTGGAAATCTCGTGCAGGCGCAGTGCCAGCGATTGTCTGCGCCTGCGTGATCCGATGGCAACTAGTAAAATGCAATCATAAGATTAGTAAATCTGCCTTGTTATCTGTAAAACCTTTCTTTTTACAATGGCTCAGCCAGTCATCTACCTAAGCCTACATGCACACGGCAGTGTTTTTTTGCGGCCTTCGTTCCGATGGTTTCCTATTCATTTCTATGGATCCGTTAAAAATGCAGATGCCTCTTCCGTTGCCTGTCCGCGTCCGCTGTCCACATTTCACGTCCGCAAAAAAATATGGCATGTCCTATTCTTGTCCGCAAAAAATGGTTTGCAAACCCATAGAAGTCAATGGGTCCGCAAAAATGCGGGATGACCAACGGAAGCCATCCGTTTGTCATCCGCATCCTTTTTTTTGCGGATGGTTGCTTGGAAACCAGGGCACCTGTACAGGTACTTTAAGAAACTGGTTCAAGCCTTCAGTTCTTTTGCGGATCCGCAAAAAAAACGGAAGACACACGGAAACACAACGTACAAAATTTGCGGACATGGAACAGATGTAGATGTGAAAAAAAAAGGAATACGGATACGCGATTTGCGGACAGCAAAAAACAACTGTTGTGTGCATGTAGCCTAAGGCCTAATTCACACGTCCGCAATCTAGGTCTGCACCCATTCGGCAAATTTGCGGAACGGGTGCGGACCCATTCATTTTGAACGGGGACGTGATGGATGCGGAGAGCACACACTGTGCTCTCCGCATCTGCATTTGCGGAGCGTGCCGCCAATCTTCCGGACGGCGGCTCCACAAAAATATAGAGCATGTCCTATTCTTGCCCGCAATTGCGGACAAGTATAGGCATCTCTATAGGGCTGGTGGCAAGGTGTTTTGCGTATCCGCAACACACTACGGACGTGTAAATAAGGCCTAAAGGAGTTCTGTTCTATATTGCTAGAACTTTAGGATAGAACTTCCCCTATTAAACCACATGAAGTTTTTATTTTCTATGTGGATTTTGAACCTGTAAATTTCTAAGAAATAAATGATTTGGAATAAAGTATGAAGTATTCATGATATATACCAGTTTATCCTGCACAGGGAATTAGGGAATGTATCCGTGTTTTCCACTAAAATTCACCAGTACAAATGTTCACGTCATTGAGGCTTAGTTGGGTGTCATTTTCTTTTGAGCTTTCTGAGCTGTGAGGTACATCAGCTTTCATTTTCTCAAAGAAATGAGTACTAGTGTTTGTTTCATTTATGGGAGTAATGGGAGCGACTTGCTTCCTGTATTCAAACTGTAGATCGGTCTCCACTTCTGTATCTATGTCAGTCATTTCAAGCTCATTATGTAATAGCTTCTTGGTGCTAACCAGATCCAGCGTCTCAGTTTCCATCACATTTGTCTCAATAGCTTCAGTCTTCATACTGGTCTTGATTATCAATGGTTCTGTATTTTTTTCTTCAAAGTAGGAGTGTACACGATGTGGGGGGCTCACAAACTACAAGTACATTAATAAAATGATATGAGTGACATGTTTCCACAGATTACAGTAATATTATGTTATGATGATTATTTCTGAACATTGTTCTGCTAAAAATAAAAACAATGGGGGAAACTTATCATGTCCTGTATTCCAGGTTTTTGACACAAAAGGGTAAATTTATCAAGACCTGCATTTTACACTCCTGTCTTAATCTCTCCCCCGCTTGCATCAGCTGCGCCACTCTTTTTAAGAGGCACATGCATCTTTATGTTTGTGGAGCAGCCGTGCAGGTCTGTGTGCCATAGCAGAGACCCAGGGGCGTACATAGAAGACACTGGGCCCCATAGCAAGAATCTGAATTGGGCCCCTAACCCCGCCCACTACCCAACCCCGCCCACTACCCAACCCTGGCCCAACCCACTTCCTGTCCTGGCTCCCCCCCTTGTAGGCAACAATAGTTACTAGGGCTGCTAGTTATAGGATATACATAGTAGAAACCAGTTAAAAGTTTTATTTGAATTGGTTTTGATGATTGATATACCATATTTTCCGGCGTATAAGATGACTGGGCATATAAGACGACCCCCTACTTTTCCTGTTAAAATATGGGGTTTGGGCTATACTCGCCGTATAAGACTACCCCTCTTCCAGAGCACACCAAATGAAAATTAAACAGACGATCCGAGCATGAGAAAACCACTGAGAGCAGGGAGAGGGGGCTGCTTCAGGAGCGACTGGCCGGGATGCAGCGCACGGTGGCTCAGCTAGAGGGCGCCTGTCCCTGAAGCTGGAGAAGGACAGCTTCTCTAGTCCGGCTTGGAAGTAAAGAGGACTTTCACTGGTCCAACAATTGTTAGATAATGATATATACCGTATGTGTAGAGCAGCGCCCAGGGATAATAGAAAGTGCAGGGAGATCCCTGGCCGCCGCTCTACACATACATATCATTATCTAACAATCATTGGACCAGTGAAAGGTCCTCTTAAGTTTCAGCTCGCAGTATACCGGCGTATAAGACGACCCCCGACTTTTGAGAAGATTTTCATGTGTTAAAAAGTTGTCTTATACGCCAGAAAATACAGTAGTTATAAAGGATTTAAGATACTGTGTAAGCAATTACCTGCCCCAGGGCAAAGATGCAGTGTGGCACCAACCCCCCTGCCCCAAACACACACAGCCTATAACTTACTAGTACTCCTCCCCCTCCCCCGTGAAATATAACGTAATATAAACAGCACTACATCCCTCATTTATAGTATCACTATACTGTGCACCTACCAGAGCACTGTTTTATGATATACTATACACATATACATAGTTTACATTGCTTACACATGCACAAATATGTGTAGGTATTTTCAGTGTATCTGAAGAACACAATCACATCCAAAGTGCATTTGAACTGGTCTATAATAAATCTTTTCTTCTGTCAGAATTAATTAGAGTTGGTTTTTGGCAATTTTACTGTTGTTGCAACACTCCAAGAATAACCTTGAATCCTCAAATTAGTGATACCAGAGACACTAGCAGCTCCTCTGATCCATGTTTTTTGAAAGACTTTGATTCTTGTGGCATATCTCAACAACATCAGACAAGCACTGTTCTTACCACAATATATCAAAAGCCTCTCTGCCAGATAAAAAGACATAAGTATTATAAATTGGTAGTTGGTGGCCCTGTTACAGATTTTGTATTGAGGCCTGGATACGCCTTTGATGGCGAAACTCTTTTAGGAGATGTAAAACGCTTTGTAGGGCTAGTTTAGCTGAATGTATTGATATCTTTCACTAGAATTACTTTTAAGCCATATGCAAATGAGCAGTTACGTGCACCAAGGGTGGGTCCAAGCCAATGTGCACCCTTGCTCCCCCACCTTCTTTTACCAGCTCTTCCCTTTTCTACTTAATTGACAGGGCCAGGTTCCTGTATAGTCATCTTGACTGGCTACACTACACCTGTCAATCAAAGAGAGGGAGAGGCTGGCAGAGGAAGCAGGAGGAGCATGGTGCACAGAGTAGCTTAGGCCCGTCTTCAGCACATTTAACTGCTCATTTGAATATGGGTTGAAAATACTTTTACTCCAGAATGAAGCAACAGATCACTAAATGGAAGGTACCATTACATCTATCCCAGCTAACCCTACTATGCATTATATCTGATTTAGCAGTGAATTTCCTGGTGACAGATTCTCTTTAAACAGTACAATCAGTTCTGGTACATCTGCACATAAAGTATAGATAAACACATACAGGGGAGGATTGGGGACTGGAAAAAAAACTAAAAGTGGCCCCATGTTGTAGGTGGGTCCAAATTGACAGAAGACGGGACAAAACAAGTAGGCAGGGACAACAGAAGTAGACAGGACCTGCAATACCATAGTGCAGCACGGAATACCGTCCCAGCAGAACCAAATACCACAGGGCAGCACAAAGTACTGCCGCCCCAACCACAGCATTCAACTGTATCACTGTCACGAGGACGGTAATATAGTTGAGTTCAGGAGGGCCATTGAGCATCAGATATATTTTGTACCCTGCCTGCGGCCATCAAGATGACTTGAGTGAGCCCTGGACATTGGCCCACCAGGAAATTTCCCTGTAGGGTCTATGGCCAATCCATCCCTGAACACATATCAAACCATAGCAATTATGGCACTATAGAATAAACTGAGATATAGTGAGAACCCTTGGTAGACATTATAAAACATGTTCATAACTCATAGGCAAACAACAAAGAATGTTGTGCTCATTAAAAGGTTTTCTTTATTAGTAAATCTAATTGCATAAGGCAGGTTTGGGATGTGAGGAGGTTAACAGCAGAGTACCTGCAGTTCATGGCAGATGGTATCGTCCGCCCTCCCCAGCGGCAGTGTGAAGTCCAGGGGGCCGAAGGTGTCGTCCTTCCTCCCCAGCGGCCGTGTGAGTTACAGAGGGCCAAAGGTGTCGTCCTTCCCCCCCAGCGGCCGTGTGAGTTACAGAGGGCCGAAGGTGTCGTCCTTCCCCCCCAGCGGCCGTGTGAGTTACAGAGGGCCGAAGGTGTCGTCCTTCCCCCCCAGCGGCAGTGTGAGTTACAGAGGGCCGAAGGTGTCGTCCTTCCTCCCCAGCGGCCGTGTGTAACCCCGGGAGCTGAAGGTGCCGTCCCTTCTCCCCAGCCGCCGTGTGTACCCCCGGGAGCTGAAGGTGCCGTCCCTTCTCCCCAGCCGCCGTGGGTACCCCCGGGAGCTGAAGGTGCCGTCCCTTCTCCCCAGCCGCCGTGTGTACCCCCGGGAGCTGAAGGTGTCGTCCTTCCTCCCCAGCCGCAGTGTGTACCCCCGGGAGCTGAAGGTGTCGTCCTTCCTCCCCAGCCGCAGTGTGTACCCCCGGGAGCTGAAGGTGTCGTCCTTTCTCCCCAGCCGCAGTGTGTACCCCCGGGAGCTGAAGGTGCTGTCCTTCCTCCCCAGTGGCAGTGTGTACCCCCGGGAGCTGAAGGTGCCGTCCCTTCTGCCCAGCAGCAGTCTACTGTTCAGGGAGAGGAGCAGGTTACCACCTCTCCCCAGCAGAAGCATAACCCACCAAGGGGAGACACTAAGCCCCTCACCAGCGCAGATGGGACCGCGGTTTCTGCGCCCAAGCTACAGGGAGTACGGAGGGTCAGCCCTGCTCCCCAGCGGCAGAATCTTTTACCAGGAGGGGAGAGTCTTGTCCCTCCTCCCCAGCAGCAGCCTAGCCCACCAAGGGGAGACAGTAAACCCCACAACAGTGCAGATGGGACCATAATCTCTGCACCTGCACCACTGGAGATATGGACAGTCTGTCCTGGTCCCCAACAACAGGACAAGGTATTGGAAGAGAAGGCAGTTTGTTTTCCCGTAATACAAGAGAGGACGTCGCAGGGAGAGGAGCCTGTTACCCCTTCTCCCCAGCAACCGCTTTATCCAACCAGGAGAGAGGACACCCTGGTTACTTTTTTCCAAGACTATGGATTTCCCACTGGATACATGTGGCAGGAGAACACCAGGACAGCTACACCGGGTAAGAAAGGCCGACCGACTATCAGAGCCCCAGACCGATTGGAGGTCTGGAGTCTGGATAGTCTCTTTGGTAAAGGGGAGAAATGTAGCGGACTGGACCCTGTACCAGAGTCTGCCCCAGTTTCCTGGAGGGGACTGCTTGCTCGCCTCCTGCCCTGCAACTATGGCCCCATGTATGCTTGTCCTGTTTGAGCGGTGATACCCCAGATAGCTCTGCTATGGAGCCCATTCGTATAATGAAAGACTATGGGAAAGACTTTAGCTCCATGGCAATTGAACTGGATATGTATGGTCTGAGCGCCATTCAATAATGTGCGCTCAGACCTAAGCTATCTGGGGATATGTTGCATGTATATGTTTTATGTAGTAATTGTAACATTGTGTAATTTTATGTCCTTTTGCAACCATGTGCTCAATGGAGTCTGCCTCTATCCTTGGATATATTGAGCGCTCAGATCCAAGCCATCTGGGGATATGTTAAATGTCTGTGTACTGTAAAGGGTGGGACATTGTGTATTGAATAATGATGTCTGTCCTGTTGTCCCCACGTGTGTATTGGCGATTTCCCTTTGTCCTGAGAGATAGTTGAGTGACTCCTCAATTGTCTCCAGGACAGAAGACATTGTGTATTCGCCTGCCTGTGATGATTACATTACCCGTGTGGGGGGATTGTGTCACAGGCAGAGGAGAGGGATATGCTGGGTGTGGTTGTCTGTATTGTCCCATTGTGTGTGATTGGCTGCTGTATCCCGTGTCGTAGTCTTCCTTCTGGTCCCCTAGGGGAGTGTCCACCAGGTGGGAGACCTGGATAAATACCGGGCAGGTAGCCCTCAATAAAAGTTAGAGTTCCTGTTTAACCCTCAAAGTGAAGTGTCGTCTCATTATTGGGGGAGGAGTTATTGGATGCTGTTCCAGTCTGACTGCTAGGAGTGCAAACCTATTCGTATGGTTCCTATTCAACTGTCTACAGCATTCAGAGGCTTGAGAGGATTCGTATGCTTCTCAGGTTCGGTGGTTGTGGTGTCGTCTAGAGCGCTTGGAATCCTCAAGAAGCGCTAGGAGCATCTTTCAACGGAGGTACCCAGTCGGGGTGCCAGGCGATCCGTTACAGTAAGTAATGCAAAACTTCCATTGCCTTCACTGCCACATCCCCATCCTGCCTTATGCTATTAGATTTTCTAATAGAGAAAACCTTTTCATGAGCAAGACAGCATTCTTTGTTTTTTTTGTCATTTGAATTCACTTATCTTGGACTGCTGAGCACCACGGTGAATAAGGTAACAGATGCAGAGGGCATATAAAATATATATCCAATGTGAGAACACGTAAGAGCTCTGTTCTCTGTATATTGTGTGGATCATAACTCATAAGCTTCTTCAATAGATCGGTCTATAAATTATCTCGATGGAATGTTGCTGGTGTTAAATTGGTGTTGCTTATAGATTAGGAATGATCACATTATTTGACACTAAAGCAATGGGGTTGGCTGTTGTGGTGGAACTATAAAGTTACAGGTGGATGGCGACAATAGCACTAAGGCAGGTGGGGCAAATGACAAGAACAGTGTACAGAACAAATGTGTGACATGTGCAACCAACACAAATCTTAATTGTCTCTTTGTCTATTTGTGCCCCATATACTGAGGAACCATCCTTTTACCAGGAGGAACTAAATTGCTTAGTTCAAGTTCCCTTGTCTTCCACCCCCTGCACAAGTGGCACAGAACACAGTAGACTGACTACACTACATATAGATAGGCAGTGTACAGCTCCTCAACCAGCCTTTCATAAAATAGAAAAAAACTGGGTAGAATTTTTAAGAAACTAACCAATTTATTATTATAGATACGTTCATGTGGCTGAGATGACTTGCGTTGTTGGTTTCTGGTGTTGAGATCCGGCACATTCTTTGTCTATGGGGAAAATATTGATCACAATGCATCACAATTCTATTCCGTTTTATAGCGTTTTTTTTTTTTTTTGAATGGACACAAAACCATTACAAGCTGCCGTTTTGTGTCCCGTCTGCAAAACACAACAAATGCCATAATCCAGGAATGGCCAACCTGTGGCTCTCCCAGTGGCGTAGCGTGGGTTGCCAGCACCCGGGGCAAGCCAAGTATTGCGCCCCCCCCCCCCAACCTGTGGCCACACCCCTTTTTACAGATAATGTAGTAGATGTCACCTGCAGTCCTATGTAACCCCACTGATAACACAGTAATAACTCTCTGAGTACAGATAATGGAGTAGATGGGTGTGAGGCCCCAGAATTCAAAACACGCACAGTGTGACCTGAAGTCTGGGGCCAGGATGCGGCAGGGTGGGCCAAATACTACATCCCCCCAACACATATTTGGATGGACATACATTGCTATGAAATATACAGTGTATTACAGCACATACCTGTTACATCCAATGACCTCTCCTGGGATGTAGACTTTCCTCAGCGTCTTCATTCGGGATAAGGACCGTCATGACACCTTCTTTCTGCCGCATCTCATCTCTGCAGAGTTTCACAGAAAATGTTTAGATTTCTCCCCTCCCCCATAATGCCCTCTGTATAATTATAATATATAATGGCCCCTCTGTGTTATTGTTATTATTATTATAATGGCCCCTCTGTAGTATTATAGTAATAATTATGCCCCCATCAGCCCCTCTAGCATACAGTACCATGTAAAATACATCACTCCCCGCCTTCAGCCCCTCCAGCATACAGTTCCAAATAAGATACATCACTCTCCTGTCTTCAGCTCTTCCAGGCTCCAGCACAGCCCCATGTATAATATCTCCCCCCCCCCCCCCTCAGCTCCTCCAGGCTCCAGCCCCATGTATAATATATCACCCCTCCCCCCTCAGCTCCTCCAAGCTCCAGCCCCATGTATAATATATCACCCCCTCAGCTCCTCCAAGCTCCAGCCCCATGTATAATATATCACCCCCCCCCCCTCAGCTCCTCCAAGCTCCAGATCCATGTATAATATATCACCCCCCCTTCAGCTCCTCCAAGCTCCAGCCCCATGTATAATATATTACCCCCACCCCTTCAGCTCCTCAGGCTCCAGCACAGTCCCATGTATAATATACCCCCCTCAGCTCCTCCAGGCTCCAGCCCCATGTATAATATATCACCCCCCAGCTCCTCCAGGCACTAGCCCCATGTATAATATATCACCCCCCCAGCTCCTCCAGGCTCCAGCCCCATGTATAATATATCACCCCCCCAGCTCCTCCAGGCTCCAGCCCCATGTATAATATACCCCCTCAGCTCCTCCAGGCTCCAGCCCCATGTATAATATATCACCCCCCCCCCAGCTCCTCCAGGCACTAGCCCCATGTATAATATATCACCCCACCCCCCTCAGCTCCTCCAGGCACTAGCCCCATGTATAATATATCACCCCACCCCCCTCAGCTCCTCCAGGCTCCAGCCCCATGTATAATATATCACCCCACCCCCTCAGCTCCTCCAGCTCCCCCTCCCCCACCCCCTGTGAGTCACTGTCACTCACTGTTGTGTTGCTCTCTTACACAGGCTGCTCTCCCTCCTGAAGCAGCAGCCATCTTCTTCTTGAGTTCCTCTTGCTCCGCAGTGCCTGGAAGGTGGGAGGAGCCTATGCCTGTGAGTACTGCCATGTGGCTGGTGTTCCCGGCCCTGGTGATTCAGCAGGGGGCGCGCTGTTTCCGGCTCCTTACTCATACAATTATGAATTATTGCCAGCAGCTGGCCAGCGCCCCCCTGCAGTGTGCGCCCGGGGCAACGGCCCCCCTGGCCCCCCCCACGCTACGCCCCTGGGCTCTCCAGCTTTTGCTAATCTTCAACTCCCAGCATGCCCAGACTACCTACAGCTATCAGCCTACAGCAGGGCATAGTGGGAGTTGTAGTTTTGCAACAGCTGCAGGTTGGCCATGCCTGCCATAATCAATTATCTTGTAGCGTCTTGCTGCTGTCTGCTGCTGTGTGCGCAGGTAAAATTTGTAATATGTATCCATATGGTGGGCCCCAAAAATAAATTTTACTGGTGGGCCCTAGACAGCCCAGTCAGATCTACGATCTGTTAATTTATTTTTCACTAACAGGCACATTTACTACTATGGAGTGTTGCAATAAAGACAGCGGAGGGTGATATGTTAAATATTGATCCCTATTCCACATTCTTTGTCTTATATGAGGGCCCTAAAAAAAGGAAATATCTACAAGATGCTCACAGACAGGGCTGCATGGCTGCCATTCAATTTATCTAGGCCCCACACAAGCAAATTTAAATGGCCTTCTGCCCCCCTCTTCTGTCTAACCTGTTCTATCCATTCATTTCCAATGGGGACAGAAAAGATGCGGACAGCACACTATGTGCTGTCCACATCCGCATTTCCAGATCCGCACTTCCGCATCGGCACTCCCTTTTCCGCAAAAAAAATAGAACATGTCCTATTCATGTCCGCAATTGCGGACAAGATTAGACATTTTCTATTATAGGGCTGGCAATGTGCAGTCCGCAAATTGCAGAACACACATTGCCAGTGTCCATGTTTTGCGGATCCGGGAAAAAACTTATGGACGTTGGAATAGACCCTAAAGCAGGTGTAGTACCTCACACCTAGGGGGAACTACAATTGGTTTGTAATGAAATGCTTTTTTATAGTTATGTTAGGTCACCATTCATGTATTACACTTTGAACACCAGCAGATGGGGTACGATTGGCAGTGTTTGGCACCAGGAATGGAACTTGCTAGTCCATTCCTCCTCTCTTGGTAAATGTGGGCTGGTCTTACTTCCTGCCAAGGGAGGGGGGGGGCTGAGCGAGTTAGAGTAAGTCTTAGAGTCAGAGAGGAAAGTGAGGAGTGAGGGAGCATATGTTATATCTCCCACTCGTCCGAGCTAACAGAGGTGGTCATCTAGGAAGGCATCATTGCCCCAGAGAGACTGCAAGGTTCTAGGCCACAGAAGATTTGTAAACTACGGCGTATTCGAGTCAGCAGAGTGATCAAACAATCAAAACTCCTCTGCAAAGTGGTGGATAACAATTTCAGACACCATCACCGTGGTTCAGCCCAGGCATCACTAGAAGCCTGTATCATACAGTGGACACCTAGAGCTACAGGTGCCAGAGTAGAACCCTAAGGAAGGGAATCTAGAGAGAGACTTATTCTGAAATTTCCTAGCTGACAGACATCTGCCACACTGCCAGCCATCATACCCCATTACTTGGGAGGAGAGAAATTGCACTTTGTACAAGCTGCTGCTGGATGTGCTGCTCTCTGTCTTTGCACTCAGTAAATGAAGAAGTTCTTCGTTCCACAATTTCTTCCAGGTTCCTTTCACCATCGTCTTTTTCACTGAACCAAACACTAGGGAGCGACGGCCTGAAGTACGACACCATGACACAATAACATCTCATCAGAGCTATTAACACTCCCATCCTTTGCACCGGCTCCTCGGGGCGTTCTACACAGGCAGAATACATCATGTCACTGACTGCTGGCAACAACTAGTATACACTAACAAAATCGGTGCATGTCACTCTGTAACTGACAAAACATGTTCTAAAAATGTTATAGGGGTATTCCGGTAAAAATGAGGTCAGAGTGGGGTAGAATAATAAACAGTCAGTACTCACCCAACTCATCCCCCGCTGCAGATTTTCAGCAGCTGCTCCTGTCCGTGTACAGTGCAGTTATCAGAGCTATATACTGCAACCGGTCCAGCATTATGCCTCAGTCACATGAGAACAATAGGACAAAGAAGTTCCTATTCAAAGACCGCAAGCAGAGATATTGAAAACCTGAATTAATACAGACTGTATATTAGAGACTTGTATAACTTTTCACTCTGCAACACAAGGGAGGTCATTTATCAAACATAAATACACCTAAATTAGGCGAATTTCTGGCACAAATTGAGGTGCAAAGGTCCATTGCGCTACATTCCGCGACTTCTCCCTGGTCACACCAGGTCTATAAAAGTGGAAGAAGGGGAAGGGTATAATCTGGTAGGCCCATCACATTTATCATTTTCTACGCCTGGCTTACATTTAGAAGTGGGAGAGGATCCGCTGAAGTTATGTAGAGGCCTGTGCCCAGATATAGGGGTTATTATGACCAGCATCTAAAATGCCGGTCTTAATAAATGACCCCCATAACCTTTATTTGCTGAAACTTGAATACTCCTCTGAATATTGTAATGCTTCTGACTTAGAATTAATTGATTTTATGGAATGTGTCTCATCAACAGAGGTGAATATACTCCCATATAGCTTCAAGGAAAGAATTGTCATAACAGAGAGAACTGAAGGAGTCAGCTTGATGGACGGTTGTGTAGGAAGACTGGCATTGGCTTTACTATGAAAGATAAAGAAAGATCTAATTTTAGCGACTCCTGTTCGGATAAAGTGAATCTACTCTGAGCCTGGTATTTTCAGGAAGCAGAAGACACCCTTCCCGAGCTGGAGCTTACACATGAGTAAGACAACTGAAACGCCATTCTTTAAATATCTCTCCCCCTACACGGTTTTGTCGCATGGGTGCTCCTCCAATTTCCATTACCATCTCCACCTCCTTCTTTTAACTTCAAACCTGGCAACCTGATGACACCTCATATGCTACTATTTCAGCACTGTATGTATTTTTGTTTCTTTTGCATTACATATAATTACTTGAGATTTTGTAATATACCTTATTTGGTCAGAGAGTTATATCCCTGTTACAGCGGGTCAATCAGAGCGAGGCAGTGATTGCACAGGAACACTTTTTGTACCAGAACCATCATTAGGATATAATATTATGTCCTGCTAGGGTTAGATGACTGCAGTATGTCCATGTGTGAGAAGAGGTTAATAAGATGTCTGACATTTCTTTGCAATCACATTTACTGAGCCTACAATGTTCTCCTGCGGAGACTCTGATCATTTTAGCACCTCAGACATAAGTATTATTAGTGGTAGAACTTATTTACCTTCTCGTATCACATAACCCTCAGATTATAACAGATTACATAAAAAGCCAATTAATGTAGAAATGCATTGCTTTGATTATCTTGTGCTAATTTATAATCACACTGTGTATTATAGATTGGATCCACATTCACAGTATTACTGATCGCTGCTAGAGCCGTCAGGCATGCTGACAGACATACAGTATCCCTGACAGCTTAGCTGAGATTGTAAAAAATTGTAATGTTCTGTGCCGCACTGCTTTCTAAGAGAACTCATTTTTCTTACATCACATTACCATAAGATGTATGTTGTAAAGAAGACTACGCGACAGAGGAAATCCCTGTGCATGGAAAACAGAATTGAACAAGTCAGGTATGCTAGGGTATCTGACATTTGGACTTCCTAACCTCCCGTGTGAATCTGCCAAAAAGAAAAAAAATTCTAACGTACTCAGCGTTTCAAAGTTCTGTGGATCGACTGCTTTCAGAACTGGTCACATGACTTGCCTTTCAGAAAATCTTGACCGAGATCACATCCATCTTCTTCCTCCCGAAGATTTCTGCACATCATTTCTGGGACCAGCTTAGGCGCCGTGGAGCAGACAGGGATGTAATCCTATGGACCTCCTAATCTACTGGTGTCCATGCTGATGCCAGAAGTGAACTGGCCCTAGAGCAGGCATGTCCAAACTCTGGCCCTCCAGGTGTTGCAGAACTACAACTCCCATCATGCTCTTCTGTAGGCTGATAGCTGTAGGTTGTCCAGGAATGATGGGAGTTGTAGTTTTGCAACATCTGGAGGGCTGGAGTTTGGACATGCCTGCCCTAGAGTGTACCGGGGCGATTCTTGGTGGGCCGATGCCCAGTGGCCTGCCCGAGTACCCCCCCCCCCTTCCTGGCTGCTTTTCGGGCACATAACGATCTGATACTCCCATTGTTAATTAATGCTGGGAGGGCCAGGCACTTAGGTACCCAGCTGATGGCCACAGATGCCCTTCATAATTCAACTGTATCACTGTCTTCAGGACGGTGAGGCAGTAGAGGTGAGGCAGTAGAAGACAATGGCTCCCTGCCTTACTGTTTACACTGATAAGCTTCAGGACATGTAATTCTACTGCATGTGAAGTTTGTTTAAGACAGAGCTAGACAGAGCTAGAGAGAGCTTGCTTTGTTAGTTTTCTATGTTTGTGTAGCTTTTTAACTCCTTTAAAGGGATCTACTGGGAGTTCAATAATGATGACTAGTGATGAGTGAAGCGCGCTTCGGATGCTACTTCTGAAGTCGCTTTGTTCAAAACTTTGGATTAACACAGTACAGAGATCCGTTTCCATACAGTATTAGAATGTATGGGCTCCGATGAGCCGCATTAAGTTATTTACAAAGTTGCGCAAGACTTTTGTTGAATAACTTCGGTAGTTGATTTTTAAGACTTGGACCGGACTCAGGTTCAGTTCCAACTGGTACCTCAGAACCTAACCCAAGTTCGGTTCCAAGTTTTAAAGTGGTTTTGCACTTTACAAATCAACTACCGAAGTTCTTCAACGAAGTCTCACGCCACTTCCCGAATAGCTTTAGCTCATCAGAGCCCGTACATTTTAATACTGTATGGAGACGGATCTCCGTACTGTATTAATCTGATGTAACATCCGAAGGTCGCTTTGCTCATCACTAATGATGACCTATCCTCAGGATAGAGTCCAAATAAAAAGCGATGGCAGCATCTCCAATCCAACAAGGTTTATTCACAAGTGGTGCATGAGACAGTACAAAGGTCCAAAAGTGCAACGTTTGAAAATAAAGGCTACAATGTAGCCGAAATGTTGCACTTTTAGACCTTTGTACTGTCTCATGCACCACTTGTGAATAAACCTTGTTGGATTGGAGATGCTGCCATTGCTTTTTCTTTGGACTTTATCGTATTGTCCCCTGTGGATCTGGCTGATGCATTCCTAGAATTCCATACAAATGTACTGTTGTGCTGCTCTACATATACAATTTTCTCTATCCTCAGGATAGGTCCCCAATATCTGGTCAGTGGAGGTCCAATTCCTGACACCCCCACTGATCAGCTGTTTGAAGAGAATGCAGTCCTCTGGTGAGCGCTACGATCTCATCCTAGACAAGTGATGTAACGTTCATTGATTATATGGTCTGTTTGCAGCTCAGTCCCATTCATGTGAACGGAGCTGGGCTGCAATACCAAGCACAGCCACTAAACAATGTACGGCGCTGCGCTGTGGAAAGACTGCACCCTCTTGAAACTGCCGATCGGCAGAGGTGCTGGGTGTAAGGATCTCCACTGATCAGATATTGATGACCTATTCTGTGGACAGATCAACAGTACTTAATTACGGATAAACCCCTATAATCACCTACTGGCTGGATCTCACACGTCCCAGCGATGACAACAGATCTCCATGGATAATCACATAACCAGGCAGTGTAAGACCGCCACATCGTAAACACGTCAATCTAGAAGTTTGTTGTCTTCATTCTTCAGAAAGGAACACACAAGGTTTCCGGAAGCTCATCCTTGCTTCCACGTTCGTATACCTCACACTGTCTTTTGTTCTGCTCGGTACCTGGTGTGCAGTTTGCGTTTTCCTCTCCACATTAATTATAGCTTAGGAATCTGAAAAACAGATTTCTGAAAAAAGAAATGCATCTTATATGTAAATGCGCTGGGAGAATACCGCTTGATACCTGTGAATAGGCTGTCAGTTTGATCTTCTTGAAACAGCAAGAGAGGTAAATGAAGCTAAACATGTGGGCGCGCTTAAAGGGACGCTTATGCATTTATGCAGGAGACGCCTCTTACAACTCGTCTTGGTTTCAGCATAAAAGATCCCTTCAGAAATACGGTTTTCCTTGATGCCTCTAAATGCTGGTAAATACTTGAGGTAACAAGAAGTAAAAAACAGGAGGATATGTTAGAAAGGCAGCTTGAAGCAGGGATATTATTACTGCATGGTATATGGCATCTATAACACGGATCTATCTGTTCAAATGACCTATTTTTAGGAAGTCTTCAGCTGATAGAAAGAGGGGCCCTTGCACCTGTCTCTAAGGCCTCATTCATACATCTGTGTCAAGATGGTCAGTGGTTCATCCTTGAAGATGTCCGTTAAGTATCAGTGTTTGCGCTGTGTGTCCATTTTTTCGACCACCATGAGCATCTCCTACCAACGGTCCATGTAAACCAAGATCCAAACACAGATGGCATCCGTGTTGTGCCTGTGGTTTTCACGGACCCATAGACTATAATGTGTGTGAGGGATCTGTAATCACGAACAAAAGTAGGGCGTGCTTTCGCGGTGTCACCACGGACCCAGAGGCCTTCGACCACTGATGTGTGAATACCCATATTAAAGTCAATAGGTAGGTGTACTGAGGTGTAAAGAAGGCCTAACTTGAGGCTCCTGTGCAGTACCCCAGAATAGGGTGCTTGCAAACTGTTTTTGCTATGTAATGTTATTTAATAAATAAATGCTTTGTAATGTTCCAGCATATCTTTGTATGGATCTGTCGGGGTTAATAATCCTGACTCTGCCCCTGTGGGAAGTTACTTGATGGACTTAGATCTGCCCCTAGTTCGGTTAGTTGTGTGTTAGCTGAGAAAGTGAGAAGAAGCTACATGTGGATCCGGTGTGTTCATGTACAATTCAATCAAATTGTGGCCTTGTAGCTTTTTTTTTTTTTTTGCAACTCAGCAATTGTTCTCAATTGAGCTGAGGAAAACTTCAGAATAAAATTGTGCTTATACTGTAGCCTCTGCATACACCTGGTTCCCTTTTCTGTGGGAGTTTGTATGGTTATGCCATATCTTACACTGACAGGAATTAACCCACCCTGGGGGTGCTATGCCAATTAAAGTTACTATTCTCTATGTGCTTAAGCACTTTTTTATTTTTTTCTTGCACCATTCCCCCGTTTAACAAGTTGATTATTGGACAATTGTAACTTTTTATTTTTTTGTAGAAAAAAAAATATCCTCTTTATCATGTGACCTTTGACCCACCCCCTACTGCCCCACTGGGGGTCTTTTTGTAAACATGTATGTAGCACCTTTTTCTTTGTCTGTGTACTGACCTCCACAGTGTGCATCACCTAAAAAAAAACTACCCTATTATTCTTTTTTGGGGGGAATACTTGTCTGTGGTTTAGCGCTGGGTTAAAGTAGATCAAACCAATGAATTGCCAGACATCCCAACCTGCGAAAACTCATTTCAGGGAGGTTTTCTTTTTTTTCACGAACTTTTTATTACATTCATCAGCCCCCCAGTGCCTCTCATCAGCCCTCCAGCGCCTCTCATCAGCCCCCCAGTGCCTCTTATCAGCCCTCCAGCGCCTCTCATCAGCCCCCCAGTGCCTCTTATCAGCCCCCAGTGCCTCTCCATCAGCCCCCCAGTGCCTCTCCATCAGCCCCCCAGTGCCTCTTATCAGCCCCCAGTGCCTCTCCATCAGCCCCCCAGTGCCTCTCCATCAGCCCCCAGTGCCTCTCCATCAGCCCCCCAGTGCCTCTTATCAGCCCCCCAGTGCCTCTCCATCAGCCCTCCAGCGCCTCTCATCAGCCCCCAGTGCCTCTCCATCAGCCCCCAGTGCCTCTCCATCAGCCCCCAGTGCCTCTTATCAGCCCCCAGTGCCTCTCCATCAGCCCCCAGTGCCTCTCCATCAGCCCCCAGTGCCTCTTATCAGCCCCCAGTGCCTCTCCATCAGCCCTCCAGCGCCTCTCATCAGCCCCCCAGTGCCTCTTATCAGCCCTCCAGCGCCTCTCATCAGCCCCCCAGTGCCTCTTATCAGCCCCCAGTGCCTCTCCATCAGCCCCCAGTGCCTCTCCATCAGCCCCCAGTGCCTCTCCATCAGCCCCCAGTGCCTCTCCATCAGCCCCCCAGTGCCTCTCCATCAGCCCCCCAGTGCCTCTCATCAGCCCCCCAGTGCCTGTCCATTTCCGGGATATATTGTTTTACATGTCCGGGAGACTTGAGATCCCTGAATTACTCACGACCTCCCTAATAAGTAAGTTAAAGAGGAGCTGTCCCCTCTCCTGACATTCCTGTTTTTTTTTTCCTGACATTCCATTCTGCAAATTCAGTGCGCCGATCTGGGTCATCCTCGTTGAGATGCTGCAGTAGCTGGAGTTTGTAAGGGTGCCATTTGAGAGTAGCTAATATCCGCTGAAGGGATGTTCGACTAATGCCACTCTCCAGTGACATGCGGCGAGTGCTACGCTGTGGGCTCTTGCTGAATGAAGCTAGGACAGCCACTGATGTTTCTTCATTGGTGACAGATTTCATGCGTCCACATTTTGGCAAATCCAACACTGAACCAGTTTCACAAAACTTAGCAATCAGTTTGCTAACTGTAGCATGGGAGATGGGTGGTCTCGTAGGGTGTCTTGCATTGAAATCTGCTGCAATGACCCAGTTACTGCGTTCACCAGACATCAACACAATTTCTATCCGCTACTCACGTGTTAACCTCGGCGACATGTCAATGGCTGTAAACAAAGAGAAACTTGTAAATAACTCATGAAAGAATAAAGTTACGTTAAAACCAAGCACACCATTGTTTTTCTTGTGAAATTCCCAATAAGTTTGATGTGTCACATGACCCTCTTCCTATTGAAAAAACAAAAGTTAGATTCAAAATGGCCGACTTCAAAATGGCCACCATGGTCACCACCCATCTTGAGAAGTTTCCCCCCTGACATATACTAATGTGCCACAAACAGGAAGTTAATATCACCAACCATTCCCATTTTATCCATATAAATGGCCCACCCTGCACAATGTGATGGAAAAATGAATCCAGCCAGCAAAAGAAGCAATATGGATAATCACAATACATTAGTAAGGGCCTTGTATTAACCTTGTCTACATGATAAATGCCGTTTGCTGAAGTGAGACAACCCCTTTAAGATTTGACACTTAAAACATTCATAGGAATTAACTGAAATGGGTTGTCCCAGAATCAACACTTTTGACCTATCCACGGGACTGCCTCACTTTCAAGGGGCCAAGGAGAGGAGCCCCCTGCAACCACACACTTGTCACCTATGCTGTGGGTTGGTCTTCATTCTTGGATGCCATAATGTGAAAGATGGCAAATGTGTTTAAATCAGTATGGTGTACACCTAATGTATTCATGCACACAGCGCACAGTGATCATGTGAATGTAACCAAACTATTTGCTATGCATAGCGGGTACTTTCTAAACTAACAGCTGAAGAACAGCAAGAGATTCACTTTCACACCTTTAATTAAAAATGCAATAATATTCTAATAACCTGGGCGTGTACTGTTATATTGTGCGAAGGAATAAAACTTTAGCAGTGCTGCACTGTCACCTGGTGGTTCTTATAGTTACTGCTTCACAGCCAAACTAAACCATAGGTCCAATTCATAAACATAAAATAAAAATTCCGCAGTTACTTACAAAAATACACCATTTCCATTACTGTGCCCTCATACAGTTACAGCCCAATTAACAGACACTAGCTATACAGACCCCATAACAGAAGTAGCCATGGTGAACCTATACAAGAAGTAACCAGATATCCCTAAAATAGTAGTAGGAAACAGTACCCCATCACAGTAGAAGCAACAGTGCCCCCTTACCAGGTACTAATTTCCCCCATACTAGTAATAGGAACAGTACCCCATCACAGTACAAGCAATAATGTCCCCTTAACAGGTACTAGCTCCATAATAGTAGCAGTCACAGTGACTCCATAAAAGTCCTAACCAAACTGCCCGCATAATAATAATAGGAACAGTACCCCCATACCAGCAGGAACAACAGTACCCCCTTACCAGGTACTAATTGCCCCCATAATAGTAGTAGGAATAGTACCCCATAACCTCAGAAGCAACAGTGTCCCGTTAACGAGTACTAATTGCCCCCATAACAGTTGTAGGAACAACACCCCCTTAACAGTAGAAGAAACAGTGCCCACTTAGCAGGTACTAATTGCCCCCATAATAACAGTAGTAGGAACACTGCTCCTATAAAAGTAGAAGCAGCAGTACTAGCCATAGTGACCTCATAACAGTAGTAACCATATTGCTCCTTTTATAGTAATAGCCACAGTACCCCTATAACAGTACCCCCTTAACTGGTACTAGCCATAGTGACCCTATAACAGTAGAAGCCATAGTAACCCCATCACAGTAGTAACCAAATTGCCCCCAGTACAGAGCCCCCAATAAAGGTACTAGCCATAATGACCCGATGATAGTAGTAGTAACAGTGGTCCCATAACAAGTTGCACTTCTTCACTAAAGTTTGTTCCGGTTGCAACCATGCAAAACCATTAGGAAGGCGTCTGATCAGTCCCAACTTCATTCTGCAGCAGGATAATAATGTCAAACACACAACTAAGGTTAAAAATAAGGATCTTCAAAGAAAAGGGAAAAACAAAATCTGAGAGCCCACATGAGAATGACAGATGGAGTAGACGAGAACTCCAGTCCATGCTGGTGCTGAGGGCTACGTGACCTGAAAGAATGAAAGACAACTCTTTGAGAGCCCCACATCACGAGTCCCTTTGTAAGTAAAACGTTGGCAGACAGAAGATAACCCTAACCTATTTATTTCCTGCTGTCTGCGGTTCAGTTTTTGTGATAGTATAAGAAATACTAGGCACAGATGAAAGACAACCCACCAAGCTCCTTGACTGAAAGTAGATGTCATCCTTACAAAAGTGTATCTTAGTGAAGGTGTGCTATGCATACCTGGAAAGCCAGACAGTTTCATACAGTATTCCCCATCATTCTGCACTCAATACCCCATAATGAGGAAGTGAAAAATGAATGTTAGAAGTTTTTCCTAATTTAGGAAAACTAACATTTTGTATGGACATAAGTATTTAGACCTTTTACTATGACGATTGAACGTTACCTTTGGTGGCCTCCCATTTCTCTTGATCATCTCTTGAGATTGGAGACATCCCTTTCCAATTATAAGGGGGTATTATTTGTACTAGCACACATTGTAATGGGTCATTTTTCTACTGTGACACATTATAAGTAGAATTATTACTACTTGGAGACATCATGGTGGGCTTTATTACTACTGGGGGACTATGGGGAACATGATTACTATTATGACCACTAAGGGAGAATTATTACTTTGGGGCACAGTGGGGACATGTTGGGTGCACTGTGGGGTCATTATCACTACCAAGTGCACTCTGGTAGAGAATTATTACTATTGGTGGGACCTTGGGCAGCACCATTGCTGTGGGGGACACCCTGAAACAGTATAGGCTTAGCACAATTATTTTTGGGGCACATTATGTTTACACCATTAGTGTCAGGGTCACTATTTGCAGTTATTTTTTATAGCACTGCATGCCAATAATAATTGAAGGGGGCAATATCTGCATGGTACTAGTATTTTAGGGTGGACTGTTTCTGCGGTATAGTATTGGGGAGCATAGTTGGCACAGTGTTGGGGTGGCAGGATGGGGTGTTCAGAAGGTGGGAGGATGATTGAAAAGTAGGAAACTAAGATGTCTGTTTGTCTAACTCAAAACAGAGACGGGACGTGGCTGAAAGAAATCATCATGGCGGTCTGGTGAGAAAGGAGAAGATAAGGAAAGAGAATATCTACATCAGAGACGTCACTGGATGTAAGAGGTATGTGGTGCTGTATGTAATGTTAGGAGGGAGAAGGTTAGGTTGAGAATTTGGCATAAGGATCGGGGGGGGGGGGGCATACAAGCAAAAAGGCTAGGTGCACCCCTGCTCTTCACATCAATCATTATGAGTGGGTCTCTAGTCTAATTTAACCAACCCACAAGCACACCACAGCAGTAAGAGCCACCATGTAGCACTGCATCATGTGAACAGATCAAAAGCCCCTCTCTCCATATGATCACAGAGACCTAAACTGAGACTGAGTGGGAGTTTATTAACCCTAATGCAGACAACTGTTAAGGGTACAGCTACATGGTGACACGTGTCACACAAAAGCAAGACACAGAAAAGTCGTGCTACACAAAATTATGCGACTATCTTCAAACTGCCCATGTGCACCACCTGACGATAGGAGACGCTGAGCATACACTGTGGGGTGGCACACAGTGCCAGTATAAAGCAGGTGCCGATTGAGAATCTAAAGGGTCACTTACATCAGAAAAGAGTATTATTTTTAAACTCAATATTCATAGATTTTTTTATATACGACTAAAAATTACTACAAAATATTGTTCTTCTGTAGCAGTGAGCACAAATGGTAGGACCTCTTTTATAGATAGGCAATCCATTGTCAATTTACTGCTGCAGTGAGGTAAAGATGTCTGAAGGGTATGATAACAGTAGATATAGAATCTAAAAGAATTATGACAGCTTAATTGTTCTCTTCGTGGGACCAGATAAAAATGCCCACAATAGAGCATTGCGCTGATTACTGTACTGCGCAATGCTCTCTCTGATGGCAGTGATAATTTCACTAAAAAAAGTTAAACAAGACTGTCTGCCGTGCTAAAAGACCAAAGAGGAAGTTAAAGAAACAGTACAGGAGGTAGAAGACATGGGATGACTTCGACCATCCACCAGTTTTTTTTAATTAAAAAAAAACTTATATAGAGTATTCACATACACTGTATAGGTTAATATGTGATTTAAAAAAATAGATTTAAAGAGCCTCTGTCAGCATGATCAACTCTATTAAAGGCATACTGGCTGGTAGGGTAAATTAAGCTGATTAAAACAATACTATTCTTTTGTTTGTATGTTAAACATCTGCAGAAATAGAGAGTTTTTTTTCACACGGAAATGAGCACGGTGGAGCATAAATCATGGGTGTGCAAAACATAGGCGCTAACCGTGTGAACTCCGAATCATGACTTCAATGGGTCTGTGATCCACATGATGCAGAGAAAGATAAGACATCCTATCTTTTGCGACACAAAGGCAGGTATCCGGAAGCCCATGCAAACACATGGAGCCCTTCCGTGGGTTTCCAGTTCCATGCATCTGTGCTGTGCTTCTAGGTCACTGTATCTTGCGGATCGCGGACCCATTAAAGTCAATGGGTCTGCACTAAGATCCAGAGTTCACAAGATGCGTGTTTTCAGGACCCATAATTTGCAGTCCGCAACATGAGTGCGGCATCAAATTTAATTGTAGCCTAAAGCAGTAATATGTATTAGCTTTCTAAGCATAGAAAACCTCTATTCTGAAAATGGTAAGGCTTTAGTAAGTAGTGTATATGATATGTACATGCAAGGACACAGCTCTGCCCTCAGTATGCAAAATCATGCATTGAGTTGGATGCCATACATGCTGGTTGCCACAATACTTGACACCTTCTCCCATATATGCCAGTGTAATATTTATGCACTAATGCACTTTATCTGTGGATGGCTATTTGGTGGGGAGTCTATGTCCTGCTGTTGTCAAATTACTGCGATTATAGTTCTGTTATGTGATCCCAGCTTATCACCCTTTTAGTTTTGCAGTACTCATTTTTAATGCATTTATGTATGAAATAAAGATGTTTTGATTTCATTGGATTTGGCTAGTTAGCGCATTTTTTTTTTTTTTATTGTAAGTAATGTTCTAATTGCTTGTAGGTTACATACACCTATAGAGCATGAGATATATATAGGTTAAGTTTTCTATTAGTATTGGTTTAAACATCAGTTGAAAAGGATTGCACTTCCAGGTGACATCTTCTCTAATTGAAGTTGTCAGCTCCACCTTTTCCTCTCTATCTGGCCCAGACTGCCTTGATGACATCTACCAGTCGCAACTCAATAGTACCCCTCAAGACAATAGTGCCTGATAGTGACCCAAACAGTTATAGTGGTCCAGACTGTGGCCCAAAGAGTAAAAGTACTCCTGTTTGTTCTCCACCTGGCAATACTGCCCCCTTTAGGTCACACACAGTAACAGTGCATTCTTTGTGGCCCCAAAATATATTTAACCCCCTTAAGTACCAAGCTTATTATGGCATAAAAGGGGTTGTCTCACTTAAGCAAGTGGCATTTATCATCTAGATATTGCTTCCTTTGCTGTCTGGATCAATTTTTCCATCACATTATATACTGTTCGTTTCCATAGTTACGAACACCCTGCAATCTAGCAGTGGTGGCCGTGCCCTGCACACTATAGGAAAAAGCGCCAGCCTCTCAGGTGGCCGGGACCGTGGGAGTGCTTATAGGCTGGTACTTTTCCCTATAGTGTGCAAGCACGACCACCACTGCTGGATTGCAGGGTGGTCGTAACCATGGAAACGAGCAGTGTATAATGTGATGGAAAAATGAATCCAGCCAGCAAAGGAAGCAATATGGACAATCACAATACATTAGTAAGTGCCTTGTATTAACTCTCTACATAATAAAAGTTATTTGCTGAAGTGAGACAACCGCTTGAAAGCGTGCAGGAGGTTTTTCTTTTTTGTGCGTTATTTAGGCAATAAGTTTTGCATTTTTTCCATTGATATAGCTGTGTGAGAGTTTGTTTTTTGGAGGCTCATTTGTATTTATTTTGGAAACATACAAATTATTAACTTTTATTAACTCTTTCTGTGGGAAATGGGAGAAAAAAAAGAAAAAATACGCCTTTGATTTTGCAATGTTCAGTGTACAGCACAACTAGCACGATCCATTTATATTGTGGGTCTGTAACAATTACAATTACATGTAGTTTTTTTTATGTTTTAATAATTTTGCACAATAATAACACAGCTCATAGATTTTTTTTTTTATACTGCCACATTCCAAGCACCATCATTTTGTTATTTTTGTATTAATGTACCCATATGAGTGTTTAATAGTAGAAGAATTACTTTTTTTAATAGAACCATTTTGGGGTACATCTAACTTACTTATTCACTTTAATTAACTTTCTTTGTAATTTCCTATGCTGACTGTGCTCCATATCTGCCATGTTACTTTATTCCTCTGGATCACTAGCTGTATATGGGTTTGTTTTTGCTGGACACAAGGAGTTTTTTTACTGATTCCATTTATTTCCCACATTGTTCATCATGCAGTTTAAAGGGGTTGTCTGAGATTTTGATAATGACAGCATATTTTCAACATACTGTAGGTCATCAATATCTAATAGGTGGGGGTCCAACACCCTGCACCCCTGCTGATCAGTTGTTTGAAGAGACGGTGGTGCTCCAGTTAGCGATGTGGCCTCTTCCTAGACCAGCAACGCCACAGTCATCGGCCATATGGCCTACGCGCAACTCTGTCCCATAATGGTCCACTAACAGTTCTCTTCCATTCTACTAGAAGGATTGTTTCTAAGGTCAGTACAGTCATACAGTTACCAAATAATACCTTGATATGAGCTATAACAAAATACTACTGCCATATAGTGTTTGAATAATACTACCATAGAGTGATCAACCCCTTCCGGCCCAAACCCTAAGCTAATAGACTGGTTCATATACGTGTATCTTTCACAAAAGAAATACTCAACACAGAGTTCATATTGAGTGCTGCGCTCCCAAATGCAGATGCATTCGGACAATAGCTAAGGAGCCCCATGACATCAGTTATGATGTCAGAGGGCTTACCTATATAGTGAGGGCTTGCCACCTTACAGAGAAGACATGATCCACATCTTCTCAGCATGTCTGTCCTATACAGGACAAATAATAAGATAGATTAAATAATAAGAAAGACTAAAAACAAAATTTAGCTCTGAGCATAAAGCCCAAAACACCCCCTAGGTGGGAAAGGGTTAAATAATGCTATGAACTATTACTTAATCACAACACTAATCAAAAACCTATGTAAGGAAAGGTGTAGGGTTAGAAATATACAAAAACCTCTTTATTGTATGTACACTAATGCCAGAAGCCTGACTAATAAAACTGGGGAACTGGAATTAGTGATGTGTGAGGAGGACTATGACATAGTGGGAATAACTGAGACATGGCTGGATGATAGCTATGACAGTGGGAATAACTGAGACATGGCTGGATGATAGCTATGACTGGGCCGTTAATGTACAAGGTTATAGTCTGTTTAGAAAGGATCGTCAAAACCGGAGAGGGGGAGGGATCTGCCTTTATGTAAAGTCCTGTCTAAAGCCCACAGTCCGAGAAGATATAAGTGAGGGACATGAACATGTGGAGTCACTGTGGGTAGAGATACATGGAGGCAAAAATAATAATAAATTACTAATAGGAGTTTATTATAAACCACCTAATATACCAGAGTCTACAGAAAATCTACTACTAAACGAGATAGATGAGGCTGTACATCATAATGAAGTCGTTATTATAGGGACTTCAACTACCCAGATATAGACTGGGAAACTGAAAGCTGTACATCCCATAAAGGAAGCAGGTTCTTGGCAATAACCAAAGACAAGTACCTTTCCCAACTGGTTCAGGACCCGACTAGAGGGACGGCCATACTGGACTTAGTATTAACCAATAGACCTAACAGAACAACAGATGTGCAGGTTGGAGGACACCTGGGAAATAGTGACCATAAAGTAATAACCTTCCAATTATCATTCAAAAGAGCATTTCTACAGGGAGGAACAAAAATACCAAACTTCAAAAAAGCTAAATTTAGCCGACTAAGCGAGGCCATAGGCCTAACTAACTGGGACAAAGTCCTCAAAAACAAAAATACAGCCACAAAATGGGAGATCTTTAAAAACATCCTAAATTCTCATTGTGAGAGGTACATACCCTATGGGAATAAAAGGTTAAGGAACAAATAGAAACCAATGTGGATGAATAGAAATGTAAAGAAAGCAATAAGTGACAAAAGAAATCAAAATAAATCACTAAAACAGGAGGGTAGCGAGGAAGCACTGAAAAACTATAAGGAAAAAAATAGAACATGTAAAAAACAAATAAAAGCCGCCAAACTAGAGACAGAGAGATTAATTGCCAAAGAGAGTAAAACTAATCCTAAAATTTGCTTCGATTATATAAATGTTAAAAAGTATAAATCTGAAGGTGTCAGCCCTTTAAAGAGTAATGAGGAGGGAGTTGCAGAGAGCGATGAGGAGAAAGCAAAGCTGTTAAATATTTTTTTCTCCAATGTATTTACAGAGGAAAATAAACTGTCAGATGAAATGCTGAATGTAAAAATAAATCCCCCATTAAAAGTGCCCTGTTTGACCCAAGAAGAAGTACAACAGCGACTTAAAAAGATTAAAATAGACAAATCGCCAGGACCGGATGGCATACACCCCCGTATCCTAAGGGAATTAAGTAATGTCATAGCCAGACCATTATTTCTGATATTTACGGACTCTATAATAACAGGGAATGTCCCACAGGATTGGCGCATAGCAAATGTGGTGCCAATATTCAAAAAGGGTCCAAAAACAGAGCCTGGAAATTATAAGCCGGTAAGTTTAACATCTGTTGTTGGGAAACTGTTTGAAGGTTTTCTGAGAGATGCTATCTTAGAGGATCTCAATGGAAATAAGCAAATAACGCCATATCAGCATGGCTTCATGAGGGATCGGTCATGCCAAACGAATTTAATCAGTTTCTATGAGGAGGTAAGTTCTAGACTTGACAACGGCGAATCAATGGATGTCGTATATCTGGACCTCTCCAAAGCATTTGACACCGTACCTCATAAAAGGTTAGTATATAAAATGAGGATGCTCGGACTGGGAGAAAATGTCTGTATGTGGGTAAGTAACTGGCTGAGTGACAGAAAACAGAGGGTGGTTATAAATGGTAGATACTCAGATTGGGCAACTGTCAATAGTGGGGTACCTCAGGGGTCAGTACTGGGCCCCATTCTCTTCAATATATTTATTAATGATCTTGTAGAAGGGTTGCATAGTAAAATATCAATTTTTGCAGATGACACTAAACTGTGTAAAGTAATTAACACTGAAGAGGACAGTTTTCTGCTACAGAGGGATCTGGATAGATTGGAGGCTTGGGCAGATAAGTGGCAGATGAGGTTTAACACTGACAAATGAAAAGGTATGCACATGGGAAGGAACAATGCAAGTCACCCGTACATACTAAATGGTAAAACACTCGGTAACACTGACATGGAAAAGGATCTAGGAATTTTAATAAACAGCAAACTAAGCTGCAAAAAACAGTGTCAGGCAGCTGCCGCCAAGGCCAATAAGATAATGGGTTGCATCAAAAGGGGCATAGACGCCCGTGATGAGAACATAGTCCTACCTCTTTACAAATCACTAGTCAGACCACACATGGAGTACAGTATTCAGTTCTGGGCTCCTGTGAACAAGGCGGACATAGCAGAGCTGGAGAGGGTTCAGAGGAGGGCAACTAAAGTAATAACTGGAATGGGGCAACTACAGTACCCTAAAAGGTTATCAAAATTAGGGTTATTTACTTTAGAAAAAAGACGACTGAGGGGAGATCTAATAGCTATGTATAAATATATCAGGGGTCAGTACAGAGATCTCTCCCATCATCTATTTATCCCCAGGACTGTGACTGTGACGAGGGGACATCCTCTGCGTCTGGAGGAAAGAAGGTTTCTACACAAACATAGAAAAGGATTCTTCACTGTAAGAGCAGTGAGACTATGGAACTCTCTGCCTGAGGAGGTGGTGATGGTGAGTACAATAAAGGAATTCAAGAGGGGACTGGATGTATTTCTGGAGTGTAATATTACATGCTATAGCTACTAGAGAGGGGTCGTTGATCCAGGGAGTACATCTTTCCTCTGGATCAACTAGCAGGATGACAGGCCGAACTGGATGGACAGATGTCTTTTTTCGGCCTTGTGTACTATGTTACTATGTTACTAATATACTGCAACTGGATAAGATCACTATACAGTGATCATATAGCAGTCAGATCATTCCCTGGTGCTAGCATCCGGCAAGGTCGGGCAGCTGCCGGGGCCCACTGCTTCTGGGGGGGGGCCCACTGAGCTGCTATGAGCACTTCCATCAATACAAATGGAAGAACTTATTGCTGGAGCTGCTGTCATTTCACTTACGCAGTACCCCTTCTGGAGGGCCCTCAAATGAAGCTGCTGCAGAGACTCAGAAATGCCCCATCTACAGGTGCTGCCTGAGGACAGTGAGGAGAGAAGATCGCAGGGCTGGAGAAGTGTGAACACAGTTTGACAGTGAGTAGTGAGTCTGCACTGTGACTGCCTTTTGTCTGTGGGACAGGGAACTCTTCCAGGTGCTCGTGGATGTTGTCGTAGACAAGCAGATTCATGCTATTTGTTTTACTGCTTCATTAAGCAGTTTGCCTCCATGACACCTTCCTCCCCCACCCCCCCATATCCTGTCCTATCTCAGGAGCCCCTGCTGTCTCCTTTCCTCCCTCTTGTATCTAGAGCTCCTGTCTCCTATTGCTGCCCTGCACAGACCTCCTGCCACTACTTCTTATATGAATCCCTCAGATTTTCCACCTGCTTGCTGTGTCCTCCCGTCCATCCATGGCCCCCGACCCCGTGTCACTCCTCTGCCTCTCATTATGGTGGTGTCTAAACCGCATGCACCATAAGGACCTTCTAACGTCACAGGGTCATGTGACTGTGCCCCTCATCCCATATTGTGCCTCCTTATACCCTGCTCCAGCAATGATAGGTATGTGAGGGGGCCACTGGGGGGTCATTACACTGTGAGGGTCCCTTACACAGTATAATTACCATCAGTGAATCTATTTAGTACAATGATACCCATTGACCCTCCATTCAGTATAATGAGCCCCAGAGCCCCCATTCAATAAAATGACTCCCAGTGCCCCCTCCATACAGTATAACCCCCAGTGTGGGGGTGACTGGGGGTCATTATTCTGAATGGAGGGCCACTGTGGGGTCATTATACTGTGTGGGGGGCATTATATTGTAAGGGCCCCTTACACAGTATCATGACCCCCAGAGCCCCCATTCAATATAAGTAAATATACCACAGTGACCACTATACAGTATAATGACCCCCAGTGTCCCCTCCATACAGTATAACCCCCAGTGTGGGGACCACTGGGGGTCATTATTCTGAATGGGGGGGCCACTGGGGGTTATTATTCTGAATGGAGGGCCACTGTGGGGTCATAATACTGTGTGTGGGGCCACTGGGGGTCATTATACTGTGTTAGGGGCAACTAGTAGTCATTATACTGTGTGTGGGAGCCACAGGGGGACATGTAAATGTAAAAAAATGCCTGAAGGGGGCCCACTGGGATTTATCGCCCAAGGGCCCACATGAACCTGGAGCCGGCCCTGGGTCGGATACCAGTTCCACACAGGCACTCTACTCTAACAAAGCGTATGGACAAAAGCTGTCGTCCTAGCATCCCATTATGTTATCTATTTACAGTGCAAATCCGATCAAAAAATCATCACTTTGCGGCACTGTCTTGTGTGAAATTTCACATTGTAGAAATAAAATAAAATATGTTGCATCCGAACTAATTCTGTAGAAACATAAGAGAATAACGCTGCAAAACTACCTGAACCACTTCATGAGTGAGATGCAGCGCCATCTAGTGGTCAACAATGTTGCCTGCAGATCTAAATTATTTCATAAATTTTCATTCAAGTGGCCATCAATAATTTCTACATCTTTGACTGTTTTATGGACAGTGTATGCGAACCACAGAATTGCCTTTGGACTAAAGGCATCCTGGCGTCTCCCTGGTTTTCACCCTTTAACCCCTATACATCGATCTGGTCTTCGTTGCAGGGAATACAACAGAACACTATGACTGGCTGCTGACCCATGTGTCAAGCACCGAGGGATCAGGCAAAAACTCATAGTAAGGGTTCTTTCACACTTGCGGCATGGCTATCCGGCAGGCTGTTCCGGCGGGTGAACAGCCCGCCGGATCCGCCATGCCGCAAGTACCCGTGTGCTGCCGCTCCGTCCCCATTGACTATAATGGGGGTGGGGGTGGGGGAGTAGCTACAGCGCACCACGACAGTGCACGGCAGTGATCGCCGGACCAAAAAGTCGGACCTGCAGAACTTTTAGTCCGGAGATCTCTGGCTGTGCACTGCTGTGCTGCGCCGTAGCTCTGCCCCCACCCCATTATAGTCAATGGGGACAGAGTGGCAGCACGGCAGCACACGGATACTTGCCGCATGGCAGATCCGCCCTGCCGGATAGCCATGCCGCAAGTGTGAAAGTACCCTAACAGGCCAAGGTTAAGGCAGGCAGAGTACATGAAAATCTGAGAAACAGGTCCAAAGTCAGGACAGACAGCAAGGGGTCAATACGTTAATCAGGCAAAGGTCAGGTCAGAATCCAGGAATCGGACAGAAGTCAGTACGGGCAGACTATCAGATACAGCATTCCTTGACAGAGACTAGCAGACTAGTAAACCTATTGCTCAGGCACAGAATGAGACGGACAGCACATTATATATAGCTGAATCTGATTAGCACATTAGAAGCAGCTGCACAAACAAGAAAGCAGGGTTTAACCCTTGCAGTACTGCATAATGACGTGAGGTTCAAAAGGGGGTATTTTGAATACAGGGGACACTATAGGGGAAATTATAACTACTGGGGGCACTATAGAGGAGCCTTACTACTACTGGGAGCTCTAAAGGGGGGCTTATTACTACTGAGGGCACTACAGGGGGGGAATTATTAATATTGGGTGCACTACAGAGGGCACTACTAGTAACAGGGTACTCTTGGGGGGCATTATCATTATTGAGGGCCCTGTAGGGGTTTTATATTAGGAGGTGGGACTTTTATATTACTATGAGAGACTGGGACATGGGGGCAGGGGCAGTTGGTTTGATAATTTGACACATATGCATTGGGGCTTGGGCCCCAGATCTTTTGAGACCCTTGCAACCACGCTGACTGACAGACCTCAAAAACTTCATGTTAAAACAATTTAGAGGAGTGAAAATCTTCTAAATTTATTGAGGACATGCAAAATTACAAAAAGCTGGAATATACCGAGATCTGTCAGAGAACTTCAATTCTCCCAAATCAGCAGACAAGCCTGTTCATATCTGGAGACCTAGCAGTGACTCCATTAATTTGGAGTAAATGGCTCTCTGTCCTTAAAGAAGATTTCCCAGAGTGGTACAAAGACAACACAAGACCAAGGGGAGGAAAGAGAACTCTATATCCCGTAGAGGACCCTCGGCGCTGTTGGATGTGACTTAAGGACCAGCGCCGTACATGTATGGCGGGCTGATCTGTTTGGTGCAGGAGTTGCTCCCACCCAATCAGCAGCACGGACCCAGTAGTCACAGAGTCAGATTTGATCCCATGCTGAGCCACGCCCCCTGCACTGATCACATGATGGTGACGTCACCCCAGGTCCTTCGGCTGTTTAACAGTTCGGGTTGGTGGCAGCCGCCCCTTATGGATTCCATATGCCGCTATAGTGGAATCCATAACGGGATGCGGGACTTACCACAACCCGAACGCCGAACACCGGATTTTTTTTTAAAGTTCGCTCATCTCTAATTGTAATGCATTGCAGAGGGGATCAGACCCCAGAAGTGGAAGTCCCAGATTGGGCCAAAAATTAAAAGTTCAAAAAAGTAAAAAAAAAAGTGTTTTTCATAATAAAAAAATAAAGTTTCAAGTAAAAAATTACCAAAATAAAACACATAAAATTGTAAAAAAAAAGACATATTGGGTATTGCCGCATCCGTGATGACTGGCTCTACAAAAATATCACATGATCCACCCACCTGAACGCCATAGAAAAATAAAATAAAAACTGTGCTAAAACAATCATTTGTTTGTCACCTTACATCACAAAAAGTGCAACACTAAGTGATCAAAAAGGCATATGCCCCCCAAAACGTCACCTCATCTCGCAAAAAATTAGCCCCTACATAAAACAATCGAGCAAAAAATAAAAAAAACGATGGCTCTCAGAATATGGAGACATTATTAAAAACATGATTTTTTGTGTTTAAAAAATGCTTTTATTGTGTTAAAAGTAAAAAAAAAAGAAAAAAGTTGACATATTAGGTATCGCCGTGTCCATAACAACCAAGTCTATTAAAATATCACATGACCTAACCCCTCAGGTAAACACCGTAAAAAAAAAAAAAAACGCTGTAAAAAAGCTATTTTTTATCACCTTACATCACAAAACGTGTAATACTAAGCGATCAAAAAGTCATACGCACCCCAAAATATTACCAATCAAATCGTCACCTCATCCCGCAAAAAATGAGACCCTACCTAAGACAATCGCCTAACAAATAAAAAAAAAACAATGCTCTCAGAATATGGAGACACTAAAACATGATTTTTTTTGTTTAAAAAATGCTGTTATTGTGTAAAACTTAAATAAATAAAAAAAGTATACATATTATGTATTGCCGCATCCGTAACAACCTGCTGCTGCCATCTGTGTCAGATGTCAGCCTTTTCAAGCAGAGTGTCAGCAATGTGCTGACACTCTGCTAACCGCTTGGCCATCCAGAAAATGAGGGGGGGGCAGGCGGATGATCGCGTGACGCCGCGGCGGTGATCGGAAATACACAGGATGTACCTGTACGCCCTGTGTCCTTGCTGGCTCGTAGCATGGCGTCCCACGGGATCGGGAGCCGCAGCGGTGTTCTTTTCTCAAGTGCGCAGATACTAAGTATACTGATGCTTTAGCGTATATTTGTCATGCTAAAAGGATGTTGAATCTGCCGATCGGATCTTTATGGAATTATGAGGGATATTTGAATGTTTTCCTCTATATTTGTTCACTGCTAGGTTACCAAACGCGTATCGGAGCTTAATGCTCCTTCCTCAGTGGCCACTGGGGAAGGAGCATTAAGCTCCAAAACACACTGGATGCACTAGCTGACCACCTGCTTCAAAAATGGTGACATCCTAGTGGCCGACAGCATCAAGACCAGCAATTTGCCTCTATCTGTTTGCGAGCAGATTAATAACATCTACAGTGCAGTGGTCCCTGAGCCCCTAAAACATCTAAAATTTCTCAACGTGGATCAGCAGAGAAACACCTATGACTGCGCTGTTCGTCATAGCATTTGCCTTTGAGTTTATGGCAGATGATGGTGAACCCATGGTGATCTTCTAGCACAACATGATGAGAGACCATCTAATATCCTGCCTGCAGATTGGCAGGATCACAGGCTTTCCCAAAAAGGTCAATTAGCGACTCCATGTCTTTCATGACATGTCAAGTCTATGATGAGCCAAGAGATCACCCTGACCAGAAGCCTGATATTACCGAAACAGACCTGGATCCTCTATGTCACCAAAGCTGCAGTCTCTACCCAACCCCAGATTACAACCGCTGACCCATGGTACAGGCGTAGAACCCACAGACGTGTTGGCATCAGTAAGTAACCCGTGACTTTTCTAAGTTTGATCATCTTCATGTAGTGATTGCAATAATGTCTTCTCATGTGATACTATACAAGTGGGTACGGAAAGTATTCAGACACCCTTACATTTTTCACTCTTTGTTATATTGCAGCCATTTGCTAAAAAAATGTAAGTTAATTTTTTTTTCCTCATTAGTGTACACACAGCACCCCATATTGACAGAAAAACACAGAATTGTTGACATTTTTGCATATTTACTAAAAAAGAAAAACTGAAATATCACATGGTCCTAAGTATTCAGACCCTTTGCTCAGTATTTAGTAGAAGCACACCTGGATTTGGGGATCCTCTGCCATTCCTCCTTGCGGATCCTCTCCAGTTCTGTCACCTGCTGGGTGCAGTGCTTGCAGAGCCTGCTGCTGATTGGCAGAAAAACTTTAGTGTCCTGTGCCACGGGGTTGGGATTTCATTCCTCTGCAAGCAACTTGCAAGTGACAGTGTAGAGGATGATGAGTGACATCTGCGTAAACTATGACTTTAGGTGGGAAGTGACTGTACTGTCAGTCAGGGGCGTAGCTAACGGCACATGGACCCTGGTGCAAGAGTTCAGCTTGGGCCCCTCTTCCCTCAGTGCTTTGTGTGTCTTCTTATGTAGCACAAGGGTCTTTGGGCCCTCTCAGGCTCTTGGGCCCGGTAGCGACTGCTACCTCTGCACCCCCTATAGCTACGCCCATACTGTCAGTAATATGTGTAATGCTACCAGATGACTGAATATGGGGGTCCCTGCAGTAACTTTGAGAAGGTAGGTACTGGGGAAAAGAGAACACTGGTATCTTTCCTCTAGAGCTAGAAGTCATCTCAGCTCTGATCGTGTCTATAATAATAAACTGGGGAGTTTCTTTAATAATCTATAATCTAGGCTAGTTGAGGTGCTGTACACTGAGTATTTGTATGTAGTGCAGTAGGGGCCCACCTAGCTCAGGGGCCCACTAGGAGATTCACTTGTACCCCTGAGGGCCAGTCTGAGCCTGGACACAGCTACTGTGCCCACCTGATTAGAGTGCCGTGCTAGAGTGCTCCAGCATGAAGCCTGTGACCAAGTGAGAAAGATATACGTCACGTGGTCTCGAACAAGTTAAATCCAGTTGTACCATCTCAGACTGATCTAGTAGTTAATATGTTTAATCAAACATTATCCTCAGAAGATGTCACGGTACTTAATAAAGGACTCGGTTTCTCTCCTTCTAATAATGCTAATTTATTCCAACATGTTGAAGAAATGGACAGGTTTTTCCAGTCGCTGTGTTTAAAGGGAACCTGTCACCATGAAAATGCAATGTAAGCTACTGGCACCGTGTTATAGAGCAGGAGGAGCTGAGCAGATTGATGTATAGTTTTATGGGAAATTATTCTCGGAAACTTGTATTTCATTCATTTCATTTCCTCCTCATTCTGGGCTTTGAAGTCCAGGAGGCGGTCCTATCAGTGATTGACAGCTCTCTGTATACACAGTCATAAAGGGAAGGCTGTCAGTCACTGATAGGACTGTCTCCTCATAGAGGGAAGGTTGTCAATCACTGATAGGACCGTCTCCTCATAGAGGGAAGGCTGTCAGTCACTGATAGGACCGTCTCCTCATAGAGGGAAGGCTGTCAATTACTGATAGGACCGTCTCCTCATAGAGGGAAGGCTGTCAGTCACTGATAGGACTGTCTCCTCATAGAGGGAAGGCTGTCAATCACTGATAGGACCGTCTCCTCATAGAGGGAAGGCTGTCAGTCACTGATAGGACTGTCTCCTCATAGAGGGAAGGCTGTCAATTACTGATAGGACCGTCTCCTCATAGAGGGAAGGCTGTCAGTCACTGATAGGACCGTCTCTTCATAGAGGGAAGGCTGTCAGTCACTGATAGGACCGTCTCTTCATAGAGGGAAGGCTGTCAGTCACTGATAGGACTGTCTCCTCATAGAGGGAAGGCTGTCAATCACTGATAGGACTATCTCCTCATAGAGGGAAGGCTGTCAATCACTGATAGGACTGTCTCCTCATAGAGGGAAGGCTGTCAATCACTGATAGGACTGTCTCCTCATAGAGCGAAGGCTGTCAATCACTGATAGGGCTGTCTCCTCATAAAGGGAAGGCTGTCAATCACTGATAGGACCATGTCCTCATAGAGGGAAGGCTGTCAATCACTGATAGGACTGTCTCCTCATAGAGGGAAGGTTATCAATCCCTGATAGGACCGTCTCCTCAGAGGGAAGGCTGTCAATCACTGATAGGGCTGTCTCCTCATAAAGGGAAGGCTGTCAATCACTGATAGGACCATGTCCTCATAGAGGGAAGGCTGTCAGTCACTGATAGGATCGTCTCCTCATAGAGGGAAGGCTGTCAATCACTGATACGAGCGCGGCTTGTCATAGAGGGAAGGCTGTCAATCACTGATAGGGCTGTCTCCTCATAAAGGGAAGGCTGTCAATCACTGATAGGACCATGTCCTCATAGAGGGAAGGCTGTCAGTCACTGATAGGATCGTCTCCTCATAGAGGGAAGGCTGTCAATCACTGATAGGATCGTCTCCTCATAGAGGAAACGCTGTCAATCACTGATAGGACTGTCTCCTCGTAGAGGGAAGTCTGTCAATCACTTATAGGATCGTCTCCTCATAGAGAGAAGGCTGTCAATCACTGATAGGAGCACCTCCTCATAGAGGGAAGGCTGTCAATCACAGATAGGACCGTCTCCTCATAGAGGGAAGGCTGTCAATCACTGATAGGACCGTATCCTCTCAGAGGGAAGGCTGTCAATCACTGATAGGAGTGCGGCTTGTCATAGAGGGAAGGCTGTCAATCACTGATAGGGCCGTCTAGTCATGGAAGGCTGTCAATTACTGATACGACCGTCTCCTCATAGAGGGAAGGCTGTCAATCACTGATAGAGCCGTCTCCTCATAGAGAAAAAGGCTGTCAATCACTGATAGGGCCATTTAGTCATAGAGGGAAGGCTGTCAGTCACTGATAGGGCCGTCTCCTCATAAAGGGAAGGCTGTCAATCACTGATTGGACTATCTCCTCATAAAGGGAAGGCTGTCAATCACTGATAGAGCCGTCTCCTAATAGAGGAAAAGCTGTCAATCACTGATAGGGCCGTTTAGTCATAGTGGGAAGGCTGTCAATCACTGATAGGACTGTCTCCTCGTAGAGGGAAGTCTGCCAATCACTTATAGGATCGTCTCCTCATAGAGAGAAGGCTGTCAATTACTGATAGGAGCGCCTCCTCATAGAGGGAAGGCTGTCAATCACTGATAGGACCGCCTCCTCATAGAGGGAAGGCTGTCAATCACTGATAGGACCGTCTCCTCATAGAGGGAAGGCTGTCAATCACTGATAGGACCGTATCCTCATAGAGGGAAGGCTGTCAATCACTGATAGGACCGTCTCCTCATAGAGGGAAGGCTGTCAATCACTGATAGGACTGTCTCCTCATAGAGGGAAGGCTGTCAATTACTGATAGGACTGTCTCCTCATAGAGAAAAAGGCTGTCAATCACTGATAGGGCTGTTTAGTCATAGAGGGAGGGCTGTCAATCACTGATAGGGCCGTCTAGTCATAGAGGGAAGGCTGTCAATTACTGATGCGACCGTCTCCTCATAGAGGGAAGGCTGTCAATCACTGATAGGACCGTCTCCTCATAGATGGCCGCCATGTTTACTTCAAAGCCCAGAATGAACAGGAATTTTAATGTATAAAATACAAGTTTTATTAAATCTTTTCACAGACTCTCTACATCTACAAACTCTCTATGTCTAAAGAGACCAATTGGAACCCTTCCTGCCACTGGAAAGATTTTAGTGCCAGTAACAAGTCCCCAATGTCTCTAAGGTAAGATGGTACTTTGCGGAGTAAAGGTTGAAGCAACCAGTCCATGTACCTAGACAAAGGTTCCGTCACTGATCCAACCCCCGAAACTATAGGTCTCCCAGGAGGGTGGGTCAGTGACTTGTGTATCTTCGGAATAAAATACCTTGACGGTTTTTGCGGGGACAGGTTTTTTTCTAGATAAAACATTACTTTCCACCTGTTTGTGTAAAAAGCTCCTTTTGAATCTTTACCATGGGACCTGCTTTCAACACCTCATAATCATTACTATCCCCCAATTGTCTCTCCCCTTCTGCTACATAAAAATCTGTTGCCATCAGCACCAAGTTGCCCCTTATCTGCCAGTTTTACTACAATGTCATTCCATGGCTGTAGCCATTTAAGGGCTTTTTCTTCTCCTATCCCAATGTTCTTTTTTCCTTTCGGATAAATTAACGCTTTCACCCATTTCTCATAATTTGGTCAGGCACAGAATTTTTGGATGTAGTAGTATTGGTGAAAGAAGGTGAGCTGGTTACCGAGGGTTATCGCAAACCAACGGCAACCAACTCGTTATTACATTATTCAAGCTATCATCCAGATTGAGAAGGATACATAAGACAGATGAGAGTTTTAGGGAACACTCCAAAAGGCGTTTATTAGCCATGGATTTACTGAATGAAGCGATGCAAAAAGCTGTATCCATTCAAACAGAATTTGCATACGCCGCACGGGGGCGCCGACACATAAAGATGACGTATGCACGTCAGAACATCAAAGTAATAAATGAGATTACTTTGCTCTCCCATTGAGAGCTTTTTTCCCTCTTATATTACTGCTAGACAATAGCAATCTTTGATATTTAATTTTCAATGTAATAGGAGTGCAAATAAAAACAACAGCCTGAAATAAAAAATAAAAAATGAATTAAAAAAAAAACTTTTTCTGATTGAAATGCACCTTTTATATGTTAGGTATAGTAGGTAGGTATAGTGTGTTAGGTATAGTTCATTTGGTATATTATGCTAGGTATGGGGCTCGGACTGGCCCACAGGGGTACAGAAGAATTCCCCGGTGGGCCCCTGAGCAAGGCGGGCCCCTGGTCCCCCACCCCCTGCACATAACAAATTAGATTTACTGCACTACATACATATATTCAATGTGCAGCACTTCAACCAGCCGATGTTCATATAAAAAACTTGTTAGATTATTTACTATGTTTGAATGTAGCAGTATGGTGGGCCCCCAAAATAAATTTTACTGGTGGGCCCTAGGCAGCCCAGTCCAACACTACTAGGTATAGTGCATTAGGTATAGTGTGATAAGTACATTAGGTACACTGCACTCATTTGCGTTGAGTTCAGTTTAAAAAGTTAATTTGACATTTTATGTTATAGCTTATAGTTGTCACGATCTGTGGATGTGGATCTACTGTGTCAACTACCCAGGAGTGGTAGATTGCTGACCCACTGGGATCAGGGACACCAGGGTGGAGTACCAGAGACCCCAGGCTAACTCGTGATCAGGAACAGAGCTCCTGCACATAACTATTGGATGTTTTGCAGTGCGTATTTTGCAGATAAGCAAAACACGGATGCCGGTTATGTGCATTCTGTATTATGTGAAACAGAAAAGCTGGCCCCTAATAGGACAATCATATTCTTAGTAACACAATGTATTGTGTCGCACAAGAACGCCTATCTCCCAAATGAGGTGCTCACAGTGTATAGATACACCCAATCTATGAATGGTAAATCGCTATATAATACAGAAACTGGGCACTCTCAGATAGTTAGAAGCAAATCGGCTATTTATTATTTAAAATTAATCAATTAATAACTAGTATAGCACAACAAAAATGACCTCATTAAAATAAGTACCCATATACTCCATTCATTAAATTCATATAGTAACCCTAAAACTCTGCGTTGATTGTATTAGCAGGTAAATAGCAGCAAATGACTGGAGTGTGGTAACAGTGAACAATAAAAAAATAGCAGCAAATAGTAATTAGTAGTCCTCAAATGGTGTCAATATAGGTCTCTTAATTCCACTCCAAAATACTTGGTTAAAGTTAGTCCCCTAAAATTCTTTGTATATACATCATTCTGTCCTTAAGTGACTTCTCTGTATGTAAGAGCGGCGTCCCGCTCTATAATACAGCAGCGGCGTCCCGCTGTAAATGATGGTTGAGCTCACAGTCAAGTGAAGTAGCGCTTACATGTAAATTGTGACGATCTTACCGGGGTTCACCAGGACTTCAGCCCCGCTCCTGACACTGCCCAACTTCACCAGTGTCTCAAGCTGCTCCCGTCTGTAACTCCTCCGCTGGATACTGGCGTTGCACGTGGACTCCAGGTCTCCCTTCGGTCCCTTGCAGCGCTTATACACTTCTCCTTGCATGGAAGACGGTACCTCGTTTGGTGGTCCTTGCTCCCGGCAGAGGTCTGTTGGATCCAAAACAAGTAGGGGGGTATAGTTTGACTAGACGCGTTTCGGGGTATGTCAGTGACCCCTCAGTACCACTACGGAGCGCTTCCGTGGGGTTCTGTTCTGTACTTCCGTTCCGCAAAAAGATAGAACTTGCTCTATCTTTTTGCACAACGGACGAATGCAGACCCATTCAAGTTGAATGGGTCTGGATTCATCCTGGCGGCGGTACGGAGGTTGCCCGTGCATTGGGGACCGCAAATTGCGGTCCCCAATGCACGGAACGGCCCACCTACGGCAATGTGAATGAGCCCTTATTGTGAGCCAAAACCCGGTGCGGGTCTAAAGCACAGAACAGGTGCAGATCTTTCCATTATACCTTCTCTCTGAGTAAACTTCACTACTGGTTTTGGCTCCCAATAAGGCCTCATGCACACGACCGTTGTTTGTTTCCGCGTCCGTTCCGTAATACAGTAATACATTGGTATGATCTATATGAGTGTATCACTGTAATGCAGTGGCAGCAGGGGGCGCACAGCATCATAGCAACCTATGAAGCTGTGCGCTCCTGCTGTAAAGAAGAAATCCAGTCCTGGTTACCACGGACTGGTCATGTCCGGGTTTAACGGACGTGTGCATCTAGCCTAAGGCCTCAAAATAAAATCCAGTCTGACCTTTTGCCTTCAATTTGCTGATAGGATGCAGACCCATTAATTTTAATGGGTCCGCAAAAAAACGCTCACCGCTTCCTGGTTATCGGCTGTCAGGGCTGCGCACAGGCATGAGGCGCTTTGTGACCTCACGCTGTGCGCAGCCTTCACAGCACAGCCGAGAACCAGGAAGAGAGGAGCGGCGGCGTCCAGGAGCAGGAGAGGGTAAGTGTTTTTTTTGTTTTAGATTTTATGGCTGGTGAGAGGCACTGACTGGGGGCTAATGGAGGGGGGGGGGGCACTAGAGGCTGTTGAGAGGCACTGGGGGCTGATGGAGGGGGCACTGGTGGCTGATGGAGGGGTCACTGGTGGCTGATGGAGGGGTCACTGGTGGCTGATGGAGGGGTCACTGGTGGCTGATGGAGGGGTCACTGGTGGCTGATGGAGGGGTCACTGGTGGCTGATGGAGGGGTCACTGGGGGCTGATGGAGGGGGCACTGGGGGCTGATGGAGGGGGCACTGGGGCTGATGGAGGGGTACTGGTGGCCGATGGAGGGGGCACTGGTGGCCGATGGAGGGGGTACTGGTGGCCGATGGAGGGGTCACTGGTGGCTGATGGAGGGGTCACTGGTGGCTGATGGAGGGAGTCACTGGTGGCTGATGGAGGGGTCACTGAGGGCTGGTGGAGAGGCACTGGGGGCTGGTGGGGAGGCACTGGGGGCTGGTGGAGAGGCACTGAGGGCTGGTGGAGGGGGCACTGGGGGCTGATGGAGGGGGCACTGGGCGCTGATGGAGGGGGCACTCGGGGCTGATTGAGGGGTCACTGGGGGCTGGTGGAGAGGCACTGGGGGCTGGTGGAGAGGCACTGGGGGCTGGTGGAGAGGCACTGGGGGCTGGTGGGGAGGCACTGGGGGCTGGTGGGGAGGCACTGGGGGCTGATGGGGCTGGTGGAGAGGCACTGGGGGCTGGTGGAGAGGTCTTATCTGAGGTCTGATTGGGGGTCATTCATATTGGGGTCTGAGCTGAGGTGTGATCTGGGGTCTTATTAACATTGGGCATCTTATTGGGGCTGTTAGCTGAGGTCTGATTAACATTGGGGGTCTGATTGGTGGTCTGACCTGAGGTGTAATAAAAAATATATTTTTCCTATTGTCCCCCTCTAAAACCTAGGTGCATCTTATAGGGCGAAAAATATGGTGCTTGCTCCTCCTCCTGACCTCCCCTGCCCTTTGCGTATGCCGCGTGCCGTGATGTTACACGGAGGCACTTAGGTGAGTTCCCACACTTTTTTTCCCAGGACTTGACCCCTGCTCTCCGTCCAATCTGACTGAGCTTCAGCTATTTTGCAAAGAAGAATGGGCAAAAATGTCAGCCTCTAGATGTGCAAAGCTGGTAGAGACATACCCCAAAAGACTTGCAGGTGTAATTTCAGTGAAAGGTGGTCCTACAAAGAACTGACTCAGGGGGCTGAATACAAATGCACAGCACACTTTTCAGATTTTTATTTATTAAAAATTCAAAAAACCATGTATCATTTATTTCCCTTTACACATACTTGATACTTTGTGTTGGTCTATCACTTAACATCCCAAATAAAATACATTTAAGTTTGAGGGTGTAACATAAAAAAATGGGGAAAAGTTCAAGGGGTATGAATATATATATTTATAGGGAAAAAAAACTCCCACGGTCCCGGCCACCTACGAGGCCGATGCCTTTTCCTATAGTCTGCTGGATTGCAGGATGGTCATAACCCCTGGATACGGGCAGTGTATAATGTGATGGAAAAATGTATCCAGCCAGCAAAGGAGGCAATATGGACAATCACAATACATTAGTAAGTGCCTTGTGTCTGTCACCTCTCCTGATATGTCTGTTTTAGTAATTACTTGCATTCCTGTGTAATAACAAATAAAGAGCATCTATTCTTATGGCCCCTTTCACACGGCCAAATTTTCAGCGCGGGTGCAATGCGTGAGGAGGACGCATTGCACCCGCACTGAATCCGGACCCATTCATTTCTATGGGGCTGTGCAAATGAGCGGTGATTTTCACGCATCACTTCTGCGTTGCGTGAAATTCGCAGCATGCTCTATATTGTGCGTTTTTCACGCAATGCAAGCCCCATAGAAGTGAATGGGGCTGCGGGAAAATCGCAAGCATCCGCAAGCAAGTGCGGATGTGTTGCGATTTTCCCGCATGGTTGCTTAGCAACGGGACCCGATCTTTATTATTTTCCCTCATAACATGGTTATAAGGGGAAATAATAGCATTCTTAACCGCTACAGGACCGCCTAACGCAGGGATGCGTCCTGCGGGCGGCCCTGTAGCTCTGAGTTGACGCGCCGGCGCGTCATCTCGTGAGAGCCGAGATTTCCTGTGAACGCGCTGCAGGCGCGCGCTCACAGGGAAGCCGGCACAGCAGCCTGGCTACAGCCTGCCAGCGATGGATCATCGCTGGCAGGCTGTAGATGCGAATAAAATCGCATCAAACTGTTATATCAGACGCTGTTTTATGAACAGCGCCTGATATAGCTGCTACCTGGTCCTCTGGTGGTCCCATTTACTGGGATCGACTCACCAGAGGACCAGGTAACACAGTAAAGTTGCACCAAACACTACACTAACCCCCCCACCCCCTCACCTATTAACCCCTTGATCACCCCATCTAGACCCCTGATCACCCCCTGTCATTGATCACACCCTTGTAAGGCTCCATTCAGACGCCCATATGTGTTTTGGCGGATCCGTGATTCACGGATCCGCTGGATCCGATCCGCGGATCCGATCCGCGGATCCTCAAAACACGGACACCGGCAATGTGCTTTCCGCATTTTGCAGATCCGCACATTGCCAGAACTATATAGAAAATGCTTTTTCTTGTCCGCAGCTGCGGACAAGAATAGGACATGTTCTATATTTTTGCAGAACGGAAGTGCAGACTCGGAAGCGCAGATCCGTAATTCCGATCCGAGCGGGACAAAGTCTGTCCCCATAGAAATGAATGGGTCCGCAATTCCGCTCCGCAAACAGAATTTCTGACGTGTGAATGGGGCATAAGGGCCCCTTTACCGCCAGTTAGCTAGCTACTTGTTAGGTAGCTAGCGCCCAGCCCACCGCACCGCAGTCACTGATTTGGCAGAGATTTTTTCATCCACATTGATCGATGCGAATGAAAAATCTGTGCCGCTTCATTTTTTTTTTTTCAGCGCAGAGGCTGAACGGAAAAAATCTCATTACCCGTCTGCTCAATATACGGAGAATCGCAGAAACTCCTAATGCTGGCCATACGTGTAATGATTGCGAAGACCTCTAAAATGCCAGGGCAGTACAAAAACCCCACATGTGACCCCATTTTAGAAAGAAGACACCCCAAGGTATTCCGTGAGGGGTATGGTGAGTTCATGGAAAATATTATTTTTGTCACAAGTTAGTGGAATATGAGACTGTAAAAAAACAAAAAAACAATTTCCGCTAACTTGTTCCAAATTTTTTTTCTGTGAACTCACCATACCCCTCACAGAATACCTTGGGGTGTCTTCTATCCACAATGGGGTCACTTGTGGGGTATTTATACTGCCCTGGCATTTTAGCGGTCCTAAAGCGTGAGAATCCAAATGCGTAAAAATGCCCTGTGAAATCCTAAAGGTACTCATTGGTTTTAGGCCTTTGCTATTTGGCTGCAAAAGTATCACTCATGGTATCGCCGTATCAGAGAGTAGGCAATGTGCTTGGGGTGTATTTTTATATATACCATGTTGGGTGTGAGAAATATCGCTGTAAACGACAACTTTTTAAAAATTTTATTCAAAGTTGTCAATTTACAGAGATATTTCTCTTACTCCAGCATGGGTATATGTAAAAATACACCCCAAAACACATTGCCCTACTTCTCCTGAGTACGGCGATACCACATGTGTGACACTTTTTGCAGCCAAGATGCGCAAAGGGGCCCAAATTCCAACGAGTACCTTTTAGGAGGGCATTTTTACGCATTTTCTTCTCACGCTTAGGGCCCCTAAAATGCCAGGGCCGTATAAATACCCCACATGTGACCCCATTTTGGAAAGAAGACACCCCAAGGTATTCGCTGAGGGGCATAATGAGTCCATGAAAATTAAACTTTTTGTCAAAAGTTAGCGGAAACGGAGACTTTGTGAGAAAAACAATAAAAATCAATTTCCACTAACTTGTGCCAAAAAAATCTTCTATGAACTCGCCATGCCCCTCATGGAATACCTTGGGGTGTCTTCTTCCAAAATGGGGTCACATGTGGGGTATTTATACTGTCCTGGCATTTTAGGGACCCCTAAAGCGTGAGAAGAAAAATGCGTAAAAATGCTCTCTCCTAAAGGTACTCATTGGAATTAGGCCCCTTTGCATTTGCTGCAAAAGTAACACACATGGTAGTCAGGCAGCTCAGGAGAAGTAGGGCATCAGCTTAGGGTGTATTTACATATACCATATTGGGTGAGAGAAATATCTCTGTAAATTGACAACTTTGAATAAAAAAATTTAAAAAGTTGTCGCTTACAGCGATATTTCTCACACGCAGCATGGGTATATGTAAAAATACACCCCAAACCACATTGCCCTACTTCTCCTGAGTACGGCGATACCACATGAGTGCCACTTTTTGCAGCCTGGGTGCGCAAAGGGGCCCTAAAACCAATGAGTACCTTTAGGATTTCACAGGACATTTTTACGCATTTGGATTCTCACACTTTAGGGGCCCCTAAAATGCCAGGTGAGTATAAATACCCCACATGTGACCCCATTTTGGAAAGAAGACACTCCTAGGTATTCTGTGAGGGGCATGGTGAGTCCACAGAATTTTTATTTTTGGCACAAGTCAGCGGAAATTGTTTTTTTTTTTTTTTTTTTTTTTACAAAGTCTCATATTCCACTAACTTGTGACAAAAATAAAATTTTACATGAACTCACCATACCCTCACAGAATACCTTGGGGTGTCTTCTTTCCAAAATGGGGTCACATGTGGGGTATTTTTACTGCCCTGGCATTTTAGGGGCCCTAAAGCGTGAGAAGAAGTCTGGAATCCAAATGCGTAAAAATGCCCTCATGAAATCCTAAAGGTAATCATTGTTTTAGGGCCTTTGCGACTAAGCTGCAAAAGTGGACACATGAGGTATCGCCGTATCAGGAGAAGTGAGCAGTGTTTTGGGGTGTATTTTTATATATACTCATTACTTTGTGTGAAAAATATCTCTGTAAACGACAACTTTTAAAAAATTTTATACAAAGTTGACAATTTACAGAGATATTTCTCTCACTCCAACATGGGTGTATGTAAAAATACACCCCAAAACACATTGCCCTACTTCTCCTGAGTACGGCGATACCACATGAGTGACACTTTTTGCAGCCTGGGTGCGCAAAGGGGCCCAAATTCCAATGAGTACCTTTAGGTTTTACATGGCGGCTCACAATTTAGCCCCGCCCAAAATGCCAGAACAGTAAACACACCCCACAAATGACCCCATTTCGAAAGTAGACACCCCAAGGTATTCACTGAGGGGCATAGTGAGTCCGTCTGAGATTTTTTTTTTTTGCCAGAAGTTATCAGAAATTGAAACTTTTTTTTTTTTTTTTTTCTCAGAAAGTGTCATTTTCCGCTAACTTGTGAAAAAAATGAAATGATACATGAACTCACCAAGCCCCTCCGTGAATACTTTGGGGTGTCTTCTATCTAAAATGGTGTGATTTGGGGGTATTTATACTTTCCTGACATTCTAGCACCTGAAGAAACATGACAGGCGCTCAGAAAGTCAGAGCTGCTTCAAAATGCCGAAATTCACTTTTTTGCACCATAGTTTGTAAACGCTATAACTTTTACCCAAACCAATAAATATACACTTATTGGATTTTTTTATCAAAGACATGTAGAACAATAAATTTAGAGAAAAATTTATATAGAAATGTAGTTTTTTAAAAAAATTTACAACAGAAAGTGAAAATGTCATTTTTTTGCAAAAATTTCGGTCATTTTTGATTAATAGCAAAAAAAGTAAAAATGTCAGCAGCAATGAAATACCACCAAATGAAAGCTCTATTAGTGAGAAGAAAAGGAGGTAAAATTCATTTGGGTGGTAAGTTGCATGACGGAGCAATAAACGGTGAAAGTAGTGTAGTGCAGAATTGTAAAAAGTGGCCTGGTCATTAAGGGTGTTTAAGCTAGGGGGGCTGAAGCGGTTAATAAAGAATGCATTGTAAAATGAAGAGGAAGGGGTTAAAAAATAATAAAAGTCAACTTACCTTAGCCACTTGATCGCGTAGTTGCGATCTCTCCTTTCTTTCCCAGCATCAGCTAACAACTAAAGGACCTGTGATGACGTCACATCACATGGTCCAATCACATGGTCCATCTTACCATGGTAAGATGGACCATGTGATGTGACCTCATCACAGGTCCTTTAGATCTTAGCTGATGCAGGGAAAGAGAGGAGAGATCGCGACTACGCAATCAAGTGGCTAAGGTAAGTTAACTTTTATTATTTTTAACCCCTTCCACTTCATTTTACTAAGCATTCTTTATTAAGAATGCTATTATTTCCCCTTATAACCATGTTATAAGGGAAAATAATAAATTCTCCAGAAGACCCGAAACCGGACTTCAGGGATGAAGTCCGGCTTCGGGTCTGGGTACCAAACATGGCGATTTTTCTCACGCGCGTGCAAAACGCATTACAAACGTTTGCACCCGCCCAGAAAAATCGCGCATATTCCCGCAACGCACCCGCCTCTTATCCGGGCGTCAAATATAACGCCCGTGTGAAAGAGGCCTATGACTCTGTGTTATGCCATTCCTCTAATATTCATGCTAAAAGTCTATAAATGAATTTGCAGCAGTCTGCTATAAGGGTACAGATGGGAGTTACCAGTTGGGGCTGTGACATTATCCAATCTGTGCTGCTAGTGACTGTGCAGAGACACACCCTCACCTGGTAACTGCCATCTGGCCCTTCATTAAAAACTGCTAGCAATTTATTCATAACTTCTAGCAGGAATAATAAAGGAATGGCACATCATAGACTCATAAGAATAGATGCTCCAGTAAATGGGGCGAGCACCACTGTCTCCGAGCCGTACACATACAGTACACTAAACACATGGGGGCGTGACCTCGCCAAACAAATAATGCAGCCATATAGTGTCTTGAGGAAAACCAGACCATGGTACATACTGAAAATAAAATATCAATCTGGTTCCAATGGCCGAGTCAGAGGAGAATTTATCCGCTTTGTCGTACTTTATGCCACATTTATCAAATGTCACAGGTTGTTTGATAATTCTTAAACCAAACACTTTTGTCTACAAAAGCTCCTCCAGTTTTCCTACTCCATCCTCCTACTAGAGTGAGACTACGACTTTTTTTGCGACATTTTAAAAAGTCTCAGTGATAAATATGGAGTGAAACTCATTGACATTTCAAAATCGGAGTAAATGGTGTAAAAATGGGAAAAGTCGCAAAATTTGTGCACAGGTAAGATCAAAAAAGGTTACAAAAGCCTAATTTTTGCGACTTTTGGAAGCTGGCACTTTCTGCGCCGGTCTTGATATCCCCTGAGCCACTGAGGGATGTGTCTAATTTATGACAAGATGGATGCCTCATCATAAATTAGGAGCATCCTCCTGCAGTCCGTGCGCCTAAGGCCCCTTGCAGACGAACGTGAGCGGATTAGGTCCGGATGCGCTGTGAATGCATTCAGTAAAAAATGCGCGATTTCGCAAGCGAATTCATTCAGTTTTGCCTCCGATTGAATTCAGTTTATATCGAGCGGGTGCGCATTGATGCATTTTTCACGCGCGTGATAAAAAACTGAAGGTTTACAAACATCTCTTAGCAACCATCCGTGAAAAACACTTGCTTGCGGATGCAATGCGATTTTCACACAGCCCCATTCACTTCTATGAAAAACGCAGAATATAGAACATGCTGCAATTTTCATGCAACGCACAAGTGATGCGTGAAAACCAACGCTCAGGTACACAGACCCATTGAAATGAATGGTTCCGGATTCAGTACGGGTGCTATGCGTTCGCATCACACATTGCACCCGTGCGGAATACTCACTCGTGTGAAAGGGGCCTAAACAGAAATCTACGATATTTCAGAGCTGCTGTAGATTTCTGGCATCATTTGCCCCAGAAAACTGACGTAAATGAAGATACATTTTTCAGGGCAGCTGGCCTTGCCCCCTTATCACTTTTGCCAAACCCCCTTTAGGGAAAGAGGTGAGGGCAGCATAAGAAACAAGAGATGCGACAATTTAAAAAAACCTCATAGCTAAAAAGTTGCAAACACATATGGGATCATTTAACAAACTGGTGTAAAGTAGAACTGGCTTAGTTGCCCATAGCAACCAATCAGATTCCACCTTTCATTTTTCACAGCTCCTTTGGGAAATGAAAGGAGGAATCTGATTGGTTGCTGTGGGCAACTAAGCCAGTTCTACTTTACACCAGTTTGATAAATGACCCCAATAGTTTGCCACTTTTCAGGCACCAGGGAGATGATAAATCTCCCCCTTTGTAGTTGTGTTCGCAGGATAAAGTCATAAAATGTCCCATTTTCGGAGACCAGACAGAAACGGGGGAAGCAGTTCTACTAGTGAGGCCACCAGAATCGTACCGTGGCGGCATTTTCACCAGTCAAGTAGGAAGCTGGAAGCGAGACTTGGTGGCTACACGCACATCACTGCTGCCAATCAGTGGCCTCAGCGGTGGTGGCAGTCATGCGCCGTGCTTGCGCTGCTGCGCCCACTGATTGTCCGGCAGCGATGACATGAATGCAGATGGCAAGTCTCACTTCTGGTCCAGCAAGTATCTGAAAAGAAGAGGTAAACTCGGCGCTGGAACTGGTGCGCCTGTGAGGGGTGAGCCCACCTTTATTTTGAAACTGTATGCACATATGAAAAGGGATCCCTGCGCTAAACGGCACATGACCCGGTGACATGCTACTTGGGGCTATAAATCACAGCCACAGCCTGTCATTTACTGCAGCAGCGCACGTCATACCCCTCCATGCCGGAAAGTGTGACACCACCCAAATTATTTAGGAATACTTTGAGCAGGGGTCAGGAAACTACAACTCCCAGCATACACACTTGCTTCGCTGTTGTCAGAACTCCCAAAGAAGTGAATGGAGCATGCTGGGAGTTGTAGTTTCACAACAGTTGGAGTGCAGGAGCATAAATAAGATTGTGCCCATTCCCTGACAAGCAAGCAGAGATTTTGAAAAAACTGAGTAACAGTAATCTGAAATCCAAAACGGTAACAGAAAACTGCAGAGTACACCTTTCATCTCAAATAAACCTCAACACTTTCAAACTGTTCTCAACAGCGCATGCGCATCAACGTTCATTAGCGCTGTCACATAACGTGACATGCGCAGTACGTCACGTTCCTAATATGACAGCCAGCTATGCATACTTCGCCATATCGTGTACTGGCAAACAAAGGACAATGGGGATTGACAGCATTAAGCTTGTCAACACAGAAACACGCAGCAACTCCTAGAATAACATGAAAATAATAGATTATTTTTTCATAATTTGCTTTCTTTTCTTCCCAGACGGGGGTCGTCACGTGACCATCCACACAAGCCGCTTGTCCACGTCAGCACCGCCTGCTGTACCACGTGACGCGGTCAACTCCCAGTTTTATACCAACATGGCGTCCGCTCGGCCGGAGTGATGACGTTGCCTCTGCGCTAGGCCTGGGCGGAGCCGGGACGCCTCTAAGTGCTCTCTGGCCGCTCACTGTCTTTCTCATTCCCTGTTGCTGACGTGCACAGGCGCCCAGTGGTAGGGGCAGGAAGGAAGGGTGCCCACCCCCGGCTGCTTGGTGGCACATCGCTCCTCCACGCACCATGAGCTCAGGCTGGCAGCAGGCTGCGGCCCAGCATGCCGAGGAAGTGTCTGCCCAGCTGAGGCAGCTGCTTATTACAGGGCTCGGGCTGCTTCGCTCGGAGCTGGGCCTGGAGTTAGGCCTGGAGCCTCAGCGGTACCCGTCCTGGGTGTTCCTGGCCGTGCCCGTCTCTCTGGGGCTCTTCTTCCTGTTCCTGCTGCTGCATTGTGCGACCAGCCGGAGCCCCCCCAGCTCCAAGCGGGTGACACACCATGAGAAGGAGCAGCCGGTGCCCCAGGTCAGAACCCCTGTGGCCAACAAGACGGTGAAGGTGGAGGAGCCCAAGAAGAAGAAAAAGAAGTCGGTGGAGAAGGCCAAGGTGAGATGTCTGCCACCATGGGGAGGGCAGGCTGCATGATGTCACACAGGTTACTGATAGGGGGCTGCTGACATCCCGGCTTAGACTGGTGGAGGGTAGCGCGGCCGCTGACATCATAGCTTAGACTCGGGGGAGGGGGGCAGCTGCTGACATAGTGCCTTACACGGTTGGGGGGGCGCCTTGGACCGGTGGCGGGGAGGGCGGCCGCTGACATGGCGCTTTGGACCGGTGGTGGGGAGGGCGGCCGCTGACATCATAGCTTAGACTCGGGGGAGGGGGGCAGCTGCTGACATAACGTCTTACACGGTTGGGGGGGCGTTCACTGACATAGTGCCTTACACGGTTGGGGGCGGCCGCTGACATGGCGCCTTGGAGCCGTGGCGGGGGGGTGGCCGCTGACATGGCGCCTTGGAGCGGTGGCGGGGAGGGCGGCCGCTGACATGGCGCCTTGGAGCGGTGGCGGGGAGGGCGGCCGCTGACATGGCGCCTTGGAGCGGTGGCGGGGAGGGCGGCCGCTGACATGGCGCCTTGGACTGATAGGTGTGAATAACTCAAAATGGCGGCTGAAAACTAAATTACTGCTTATAATACTTGGAAGTCAATTTTCTCCAAATTGCACCGGACTTTTGCTTCACCCCGCATGTAGCCTCTAATGGTTGGTGTCGGGATGTAACACAATTTGTAAGGCTGAAAAAAGACATCCACCCAGGTCAGCCTCGTATTCTGCAAAGTTGATCCAGAGAAAGGCCCAAAAAAAAAAACCTGAGAGGTAGAAGTCAATTTTCTTAATTTTACGTGGAAAAAAATTCCTTCCCGACTCCAATCAGACAGTCAGAAACTCCCTGGATCAACGACCTCTCCAGAAATCTAATAACTGTAACCTGTAATAAATGGGATAGATCTTGCAGGGTTGAGCACAGACTTGCATTACAGATTTTCTGTCTGGATTTGCGGTGTAAATTCCAGTAGCCGCAAACTGTGTGACAATTTATCAAATCTCACCCACACGATGGGGTGGAAATGTACCCGTCAGATTATGGAATGGCAGCAGGAAACCTGAAGGTTTATCCTCGTTGCGTTTAATGAGGAGAGTTGAATTGTTGCAGATTAATCATGGATCTGCAGCAAAATCCTCAGGTCCTACATAAACACTATAGTCTAGTTGCGGACTAGGCTTAGGGTACTTTCACACTAGCGGTATAGCTATCCGCCATGCCGCAAGTACCCGTGTGCTGCTGCGCAGTCCCCATTGACTATAATGGGGCGGGGGCAGAGCTGCGGCGCAGCACGGCAGAGATCGCTGGACTAAAAAGTTGGACCTGCAGTACTTTTAGTCCGGTGATCTCCGGCTGTGCACTGCTCGGGCCCCCCCCCGCCCCATTATAGTCAATGGGGATAATTGGCAGCACGGCGGATCCGGCAGGCTGTTCACCCGCCGCATAGCTATGCCGATAGTGTGAAAGTACCCTTAGTGATCCAGCAGGGAAGAGCCTGCCGGACCGCTGCTTGCCGGCGCCTTGTAAGGCTCTGTCTGTCCCCATTCACTATAGGATGTACCCTAAATATTTGGCAGTTGTCCCTCTGCACGGGTTAGAAGGGGCAGTGGCGGTTTGTCGGAGGAGATATGACCACTTACAGGGGGGGGGGGGGGGACCTCACACCGCTCTGTCAGACGTGTCATGCCAGGTTTCTCACGAGAAGTGCAAGTCATCGAACTTCAGCTGAAATCTGTGTAATTGGGGACTTTTTTTTAACCTCCCCCGTCCGTGGTGTTTCACTTTCACCGAAAAGGAAAAAAATACCGATATGGAGTACGAGAGCAGATGGCGGTGTTATATTCATAGCATATATTTGGGGGGGGTGAGTGAAGTGTTAATTGTCAGGGACATGTGGTGGAGCACAATTTGCTTTTGTCCAGTCTGGTTATGGTGCCACTGGCCCAGAAATGACACCCCCTCCCCTTCCCAAAGAGAGAGTTCTGTAGTTGTCAGCCTCTGAAGACCATGCCATCCCTGGTGTATGTTTATAGGGGGGGTTCAGCGACTGCTGTCCTAGGTGTATGTCCAGCTATAGCAGACTTCTATGAGGGACCCCTTGTATAGCAATATAAGATGAGGGCTGGCGGGTAGAATATGGTGGTTTTCCCCCATTTGTGTAGATTTATTACTGGGAAAGTTGGATGAGAGGCAGTATCTAGCCTCCATTCTACATGTTGTCGCCCGGCTTTCCCAATCCCTAGAATGGCTAATTGAGATAGATAGATCAATTGGTGTGATTGATTAGGATGAATCCCTCGCCCCTTATTCCAGCAGGCAGTCCTGTTCCTGGTATAGTGGGTAAGATGGAGGTGCGCCCTCTGCTCATTCACCCCTGCGCTGGGCACAAACCAGAAGCGTCCATTCAGCGTTCTTAGTCTCGGATTTAGAAACCTGTCCCCAGTCTTGTGAAATGTCTAACACCATCCAGTGCTTGACCTCTAGCATGTGACGTTACATGTGATAGAATGTGAGGAGGGGGCAGAGTGTGCCCCCGGCCTGTGCATACTGCATATGTATACAGGGGTGAGGGAAAAACCTATCCATATACCAGCGGCTCGGTGCATTCTCGCACATCCGACTTATTGGTAGTAAAATGCATGATGATGCCTCTGTCTTCATCTACCGCCATATGCAGCAGCTGTATAAATGTGCGGGACAACTGCCCCCAGCGTGTGTCCCTGTCGTCTGGAGTAGTAAATTACACTTCAGTGCAGATTAGGAGATGCAATATGAACTCTAGTTACTATGAGTATCCGGACTGACAGGCAAGTCTGGGCGTTCTCTGGGCGTTCTCACTCACAGGGGGGCAGTCCTTATTTCCGTATATTCAGCCACAGTTCGGTATGTCAGACATTGAGTAACTTCATCTTTCTTGCGAATCCCTCAGCACTAAAACACTGTAGTGCAGAGAAGAACTTAAAACATATCCCGTCTTATATTAAAGGGGGTGTCCTCTTTTTGTCGGTCCAGATTATCTAAAGCTGCCAATTTCTTTTCCAGCCCAATGGTCGGCCTGTGGAGCTGTCAGAGGAGGTGGTTGTCCCCGCAGTGAAAAAGGAAACGGCAAAGCAGCCACAGGAGGCGGATAAGAAGAATGAGAAGAACGAGAAGGTGACGTCATCTAAACCCTCTTTGCTTAACCCCTTAGTGACCACCCACATTTTTTTCAAAATTGCATTCCAGGAGCTATAACTTTTTTGTTTTTTCATCAATATACCTTTATGAGGCCTTATTTTTTGCAGGACGAGTTATAGTTTTTAAAGCACCGTTTTGGGTACATATAATCATTGATTAATACCAGCTATCTGTCTTAAACCCCCTTTGTTTACGTCAGTAAAAAGGTGTATTGGTGGTCGGTAAAGGAAACCTGTCAGCACTTTCTAAGACTATTTATCCACTCACTTTTCTATAAATACTTTTTAATACATTAATAATGATATTAAAATCAATTCTGAAGGAACTATCAGTTCAGAGAAAAGCCTAAAATAAATGTTCCCGCCATGTATGTAAATGCACTTTAGATGAGTCCTGTCTCCTCCATGCTTCAGAGATGAGTCCGGCGTTCTCTGACTCGGAGTGCAGCCATGCCCACAAACGAATGAGTCGCAAACTGTACGATTGCATATCTCCACCCCTTCTGTTCCAAGTCTCGCAGCTGCGCAGTAATACATTATATGATCAGTGTGAGATGAGGAGTAGTGTTGATCGCGAATATTCTAATTCTTTTAGCGCGAATATCGGTACTTTGAGAATTCACGAAGATCTAGAATATAGTGTTATATCTTCGTAATCGTGACTATGCTAGATTTTTTTTTTAAGAATAATAGGCGCCACTTACCCATTACAGAGATCGCTTGCCGCTCCGTCCCCATTGACTATAATGGGGGCAGAGCTACGGCGCAGCACGGCAGTGATCGCCGGACTACAAGTACTGCAGGTCCGACTTTTTAGTCCGGCGATCACTGCCATGCTGCGCTGTAGCTCCGCCTCCATTATAGTCAATGGGGACGGAGCGGCATGGTGACTCCGACAGGCTGTTCACCCGCCGGAACAGCCTGCCGGACAGCCATGCCGCAAGTGTGAAAGTACCCTAAAGGGCATTTATACAATTGTCAGGAAAAAAAGCGCTCCTTCCCAACACCAGCTCCTGCAGAGCCCAAGCCCGCCTCTCCACTGTTCATACACTACGCCCCCATCAGCGCTGTTGGAGTGAGATAAAGGGGGGTGGTCAGCTTTGTCTCCGCCCAACGGTCTACAGTGCACACTCAACTTTATAGGTTCCTTGCTGTGACTCTTGAACTGTTAAAGGGGTATTTCTCTGGAACCATGACTTATAAGCTATGCACAGGATAACTGGCTGTCACTGCTGGGCTGCTGCTTTATTCAACCGATAGGAGTCTGACACTGAGAGCTCTTGAGTGACTGGTTTGCAGGGAGACCCCCCTCGCAATTGGTAACATCCAATTGGTCCCTTATTGCAGACAGTAGTTTGTTCATTAACTGCTAGGAGGAATAACAGAGGAACAACACAGCATAGACATGTATAACAAGATTCTCCAGAATAGTTATTGCATTCCAAATGCAATTAGTTACTAAAACGGACGTCAACAGAGGGGACACATTCTTAACATTTTTTTAAATTTACAATTATTAAAAAAAAAAAAAAAATGCTCATCTCCAGAAATAACATTAGCATGGCACCACCTACTGTTTCTATTAAACCGGCCCTTGTGTTCTTTGTCCTTCCACCAACCCCTACCCCCGGACGGGCGCTCGAGAGAACTTAGGAGCCCGCTCAGCTAATCCTGGTGCATAGTACAGGGTACACATGTGCTATGCCAGCAGTTAGTAATCCTCTGGGGGGCACAGGCAGGAGCAGCAATATGCGCTCCTGCCCGTACTCTCTGCGCTTCGGCCCCATTCATAAAATGTCAGGTCCGTACAGCGCTGAGCAGTCAGTGGTGAACAGAGTTTTAAGTGCACAGGGAAAGGTGCGCTTTAGAGAAGAAAAAGTATAATAAAAATATAAAATTAAGTATATCAGAAGTTTTATTAGGGACATCTTATTAAAATTTTACACAAAGGTTTAGTTTTAATTGCAGCTGCTCAGCATCTCCTGAGAAGCAGGGTCACCACACCAGGGATCCCTCTACTTATCCAAAATCAAGACTGAGCACGGTGTCGCAGCATGTGGCGCTACGTGCGATTCCTGCCGTATCTGGGGATGGGAGCATTTTTTAAATAAGTGTGAATGTAAAAATGGTTAGAATTATGTATTGGATTTTTCTTTTCACCATTCTTTGAAAAGTTGCAGAACGCTTTCCCCCCAATAAGCATGCAGCTGGTGTACATTTGTGTCGGCTGACTTTCCAGTTTTCTTTTTCATAGATTAAGAAGAACAAAAAGAAACCAAAGGCAGATCCGAAACCAACGCAATCATCCAGTCAAGATAAAAAGGAAGCTGAGGAAGGTGAGCTGTAGTCACATATTCTAAGCATCATCTTATGTTTGACACTTCTCCACAGCCAACCTTTCAGCTGAGCTTTCTGACTTATCACTGATGGCATAGCCTGGAGGTGACACATGTGACGTGTGCAGGGACAACTCAATCTCTTACTAGCCGGGACCTCGGGCACTCCTGAAATATGAGCTGCAGCTGTGGCTGGTTCTTCTCATGAGTGTCTGAAGCATTACTTTTTTGCAGGAGGCTGGTGAGGAGAATTATAGGCAATGCCTTCTGCCACTTTAGTCAAAGGGATTAAATTTAGATATAGATATATTATAATTTTAAATTTTATTTTTTATTTTTTTTGCACTGTTGTAATGTCCTGTGGCCTGGACTTCATGTCCTTGTGTTCACGTTTTAGCAAATGAGAGTAGAAAATAACAGTATGTTGGTGCAAAGTTGTAGCAAAAATATGTTGCAGTTACTGCAGTTTCCATCCAGCTTATAATCGCTGCCTTATTGGAGCCTTGGCATGACGCACTGTCCAAAATATTTGTCACCGCTGGGACATGTTACTGATGTATAATTTAGTGAATATCCACCCTTGAATGCCATTTTTTATTTAAGTAGATTTATTCAAAATTCTGTGCTGATTAATTTTTTTATATAACGTTTTATACAGTTAAACCCAACTTAAAAAAAAAAAAATAAAAAATTTTTTTCTTCCCTGAGCCATAACTTTATTTTTCCGTTCACGTAGCCGTGTGAGTGTTTATTTTTCGCCGGACAAGTTGTACTTTCTAATGTCACCATTTAATATGGCATTCAATGTAGTGGGAAGCGGGCAAAACATTCCAAATGGGAAGAAAAAATGCAATTCTGGCAGTTTTACGGGTTTTGTCCCTCTAGTGTCCCTATGCAGCAAAACTTACCTGTGCCTCTCATTCTCTGGGTCAGTACGATTGATACCCCATGTGTAGGGTTTTTTGTGTTTTAATACTGAAAAAAATTATAAACTTTGCAAAAAAAAAACCCACTAGATTTTTGTACTTACTGTAAAATCTGTTTCTCTTCCGTTCACTGGGGGACCCAGGCTTGACCTTGGGTATAGCTGCTACTAGGAGGCGGCACGAAGCACAAAGGTGTGAGCTCCTTCCTACAGGGACTAAGCTAAAACAGTTTGTGCAAAAGCAGTAGGAGAAGCAAAAGGAAAAACAGGAAAACCAAACAATGTACTAACCTAGAATCATGCAGGCCACAACGAGAACCGTAACCAGAGAATGGGTGGGAGCTGTGTCCCCCAATGAACGGTAGAGAAACAGATTTTACGGTAAGTACAAAAATCTAGTTTTCTCATCCGTATCATTGGGGGACACAGGCTTGACCGTGGGACGTTACAGAGCAGTCCCAGGGGTGGGCCATAAACGAAGAAGCCCTCCAGCCAATCCGAGAATCGCTGTCTGCAAAACGTCAGAAGATGCAAAGGTGAGCACTCTGTAAAATTTGGAAAAGGGGTAGCCACCCTGCACACCTGAAGGTCGAACCCAATGATGTACTGCCCAAGAGGCCCGAGCAGAATGAGCAGTTACCCGGAAGGGTGGAGCCCATTCACTGAGGCGGTACGCTTCCACAATAGCCAAACTAATCCATCGGAGAAATGGAAACTTTGGACGCAGCCAACCCTAGTCTCTGTCCCTCTGGAATGACGAATAGGAAATCCGTCCGTCAGAAAGAGGACGTCCGAGACAGATACGAACGTCCCGTACCCGACCCGATCAGAGTGTGGAGCGACTTCTCACGAGGATGAGACGGGTCAGGACAAAAGGAAGGGAGAATGATTCCTTCATTGAGATGGAATGCCCACACGACCTTCACTAGAACTGGACAGGGCGAAGGACTACCTTGTCCTGATGGAGGATAAGGAAGGGCAACTGACAGGAAAGAGCCGCTAGTTCAGGCACCCTACCGATGGAAATGACTCCCACCAAAAAGGCCACCTTGTAGGACAGGAAGCGAAGGGACACCTGCAGCAAAGGCTCAAACGGAGAGGACTGGAGAGCACTAAGCACCTTTTTTAAGGTCCCAAGGATTCAACAGAGGCTGATAAGGGGGCGCAGCATGCACCACCCCCTGCCGAGAAGTCCGACCCGCAGAAAGTGAAGCCAAGTTCCGCTGAAAAGAATAGAAAGGGGCGAAATTTGCTCTTGAGAGAACTGAGAGCCCGCCCCAAGTCCATGCCCGACTGCAGGAAAGACAAGAATCGCGGCAAAGAACTAAATTGGAGACAACTGGTGGTGTTCGCACCAACTAAAGTAGGACTTCAAGGTCCGACGATAGACCTGGGAGGACAATGGCCTCCTAGCCCGAATCATGATCTGGACAACAGCATCCGAGAAACCCCTAGCCCTTAGTACAGTACAGCTGTTAAATATAGCGACCCTAAATTCGGGTCAGAGCTGGAACATGGCTCTCCACCCAGGAGAGGATGAGCGCTGCTTCCGACATGGCTGCGGGGCTCCGGGTGCCACCCTGGTGATTTTAGATATGCGACTGGCGTGGAGTTGTCGGATTGAACCCGAACTGGACACCCCCCGGAGACTGTCTGTCCAATTAACCAGAGAGAGACGAATCGCCCGCAATTCTAGAATATTGATCGGAAGGGAGTGTTCCTCTCTGGACCAGGCGCCCTGGACCGAGCGATTGTCCAGAACTCCCCCCCCCAGCCCTGAAGACTGGCATCCGTCATCAACACTATCCAGCTGAGACGAAGACTGAGTGGCCTGATGTCTGCATCGGAGACCTCAACCACCACCGAAGGTCTCGCCGCGTCAGGGCAGGGAGACGGATGAGTCGATCCAGGGAGGCCGGGGAACGGTCCCAAATGGTCAGAATGTGCCGCTGAAGAGCCCTGGTATGGAACTGAGTGTAAGGCACTGCTTCAAAGGAAGAGACCATGTAGCCCAGAGCCCTCATGCACTGGCGAATGGGAAGAGGCTGAGGCCGCAACAAGGAGAGGATCTGACGACGGAGAGTGGAGAGTTTGTCCGGGGGCAAGAATATCTTGGCCCGGTCGGTGTCAAACAGCATGCCCAGAAACATCAGCTGTCGATATGGGTGAAGACATTACTTTAATAGGTTCAGAACCCACCCGAAGCGTTCCAGGGTGTCCCAGACGATTCGTAGGCTGTCCGGAACGACGGACCCCTGATCAGGATATCGTCGAAGTGCAGAATCGCCACTATGCTCTGGGGCAAATTTGTCAGCTGGCCGCTTTGGGCTGGAGGAACTCCGAAAGGGCCAAAAAAGAGGTCTGCGTTTTTTAGACCTGTTAAAGTGCGTCGTTCTATGCGGCAAATGGGTGCTTTTACCCGCTGTAGCATCAGAGAGAATCTCATCCAGACGCTTGTTGAAAAGCCCGTTGGGATGTCGAGGCCCGTTTAGAAGCATTATCTGCCTCCCAGCAAAATAGCCACTGGGTACAGAGACTAGCCACCAAAAGGGCTGAAGAGCGAGCCAAAAGACTGGCCACGTCCAGAGAGGCCTCACAGATGTAAGAGCTGGCGTGGAAAAGTTGCGCTTCAATATTCAGAAGTTCATCCGAGGAGTCCCCGAGGCGATGTAGCTGGTTTGCCCACTCGGTCATAGCCTTGCTGACCCATATAGAGGCAAAAAACGGGCATAGGGCAGTGCCAACTGCTTCAAAGGCACATTTGGCAAAATAATTCTAACTTCTTATCCCTGGGGTCTGAGAAGGAAGCCCAGCCACCATAGGCAAGGTGGTATTCTTAGCCAGGTGGGATACCGGAGGGTCAACAACAGGAGAGGAGGACCACTTCTTTGTCAAATCCTCTGGAAAGGGATAGAAGACGTCTAAGCGTTTTAACAAAGCAAAACGCCTGTCACGGAAGTTCCATTCCTTGGAAAGGGAGGAATCAACCTCAGGGTCGTTGGGGAAAACTTTTGGCAAGCGACGGTATCGTCTGAAGGAAAAACTAGAAACGGCAGATGAGGGCGTAGGGTCCTCAACCTGTAAGGTTTCTATAACTGCTGCAATTAGATTGTCTCACTGGAGGTCCAGTCTTCCAAACTGTCCGCTGTGGTAGACAAAATCAGCGTCTGCCAACTCATCCTCAGAACACACCTCTTCTAATAAGGACGCGTCGGAGCTAGACTCTATGGAAGGCGGCGGGGAGATGGAGGAAACGGGGTGAAGGGTGTTCTGGCGCGTTTTGCAGAGGACGGCCGTGATGGGGAGTAGCAGAGGGGTCCCCAGAGTCTGGCTGTGTGGCCAAACGACGCCGCATTTCCTTGGGGAGGGCTGCTACACCGGAAATAGAGGGGACTTATCGTGTGTGGCCGTGGTGACCCGAAGGCTGGCGGGATGCAGAGGCTTTAGGAACCTCTCGTCCTCCTTGTTTTCTGGAGACCGGGAAGAAGCAGCAGGCTTGGGGACCCCCTGGTCTCCGTCTTCTGGGTGGGAGTGCAGGCAGCTTGGACTGCCTGTAATCCCGCTAGAAGAAGAAAAATCTGCAGACATGCAAAGCAGGGAGGTCTGCCTCCTATGGACAGTAACTAAAACTATTTTAGCCTAGTCCCTGTAGGAAGGGTTTAGCTGAAGGGAGCTCACACTTTTGTGCTTGATGTCACCTCCTAGTGTCAGCAGCTATACCCCATGGTCAAGCCTGTTGTCCCCCCCCCCAATGATACGGATGATTTTATTTTATTTTTTTGTAGATCTCCATATTCTGACCCTCAAACTTATGTCTACTGAGCTGTGTGGGGGCTAATTTATTTTATTTTTTCAGAGCGATTTGTAGTTTTTATTGACCATTTTGGAGTGTAAGACTTTTTGATTACATTTTATTAAAAAAAAAAAATTTTTTTGAGTAAGTGAAGCGATGAAAAGATGGCAAATGGGCCTTTTCCGCTTATGAAATTCGTTCACACTTCATTTGTTGGTAAAAGGTTACCACGGACCATAACGCAATTCTATGACGCAATGCCTTTAGAAGGCATTCTGTTATTCATTCCATCATAATAGAAGTCTATGAGCTGCAAAACGGATCCGTCCCGTTTCCATTATGCAGGACAGGACTCTTTTGCATAACGGGACCAATCTGTTTTGCAGCCCACAGACTCCGTCATAGAATTGCTTCATGGTCCATAGTAACAGAATCCATTACGCAATTCACCTTTTACCAACAAATGAAGTGGAGATGCCCATGGTATGTATGTGTGTGTATGTGTGTGTGTATAGAAAAGCAGTGCATTGTTTTCTCGGGCTGCAGCCATGACCACCCCCCTTCTCATGATGTGCACATGAGACAGGAAGTATAGGAGGAGCGGGCTGTGATTAGTCTGGATAAGACTTTGTTGGAAGGAATTTCCTAGTTAGGAATAATAGAGTAAAATAGATATATGGTTACAACCACATGCAGCTGTAATAGACTACGGAATAGTAAATCTACAAGGATAAATCCCATTTCTCAATAGTACTACAACAGGATAAATTTGCCTTTCGGGATCTTGGGAAAGCTGGGTTACCACCATGTGGCGCTTTTAAAAGACTACAGAATACTAAATCTACCAAGATAAATTCCCCACCCCACTCAAATATATACAAATATTAGCAGAATGACCCGGCTTCACCGGTATATTTACACTATGTCATTTAATGTTTGTGTGTGATTAAAAGCTATCCAGTGTCCTCTATAATGGTGACCTTCACATAGCGTCCCGCCCCCGTAGCAGTGACCTTCACGTGGTGTCCCGCCAGATCGGTCCAGTTATTTGGCCATGCATAAAGAACAGATGGAAATTCAGATTTCTATATGTGAGATAACCCAGACGATGGTTTGTGGGGACAGTCAGTGGAAACCTTCTCCATCTGTCAGAAATCTATAAGATCTTCCTCTAGTCATAATCGTTATTACTCGTGTAGGGCTTTGTCTATATCGCCTTTTTGTCCTTTTAATGCATACACATGACGTATTCTATAGAAGGGCTGCTTCAGACTGATGTCGTAGAGTGACATCCACTGAAGATGCTAGAAAAATGGACTGTTCTCAGGCGCGGCTGAAGATGGCGCCTGGCTGTGTGGTCTTTTTTAGAAAAGGAGAAAACTACAACTCCAAGCATGTCCAGATTGTTATTATGGAGCATCAGTCGACATTCTAGGGAGAGGGATATGAGGACAGAACTACAACTCCCAGCATGTCCATACTTTTATTATGGAGAGGCAGACTGGAAGATGCTTCTGTGGGTGCGTGTTTAGGTGGAACCAATAATCTCACCCAGCTGTGAATCTCGTTAGCATAACGGACTTAATTTTCGGGCGTTTGTCTGCATGGATAAACTACACTAAAGTATTGTTTTAATGCTGGTACACACGGCTACATTACATATCCTTTAGTTCTATACCGTGGATGTAGCTGACAGATTCCCTTTAAAACAGGGATGCTTAAGTTCGGCCGTCCAGCTGTAAAACTACAACTCTCACCATGCCCTGCTGTAGGCTGATGGCTGAGGGCCGCAGGTTGGGCATTCCTGCTTTTAAAAGATTACTCGCCGCAGAATATTGGACCTATCAGTGTCGTGCTAAAAAGGAGTTTCAATTTTGGCATGCAGGGTGCTGCAACTCTTACCCTTTTTGGTTGAATAATGGGTGGAAATAGAGGAAAACTTAGTGGCATTCTGGATTTTTGTTTTCTAGGGAACTGGGAAACCAAAATCAGCAACAAGGAAAAGAGACAACAACGCAAACGTGACAAAGGAGCCGACGGCGACGTCCCTGATACCGCCACCTCGGTGCTGGAAGCTTTCACCGTTATACCAACCCAGACTGCAAACATCCGTAAATCCAAAGGTGACACAAGTTTTGTCTTTATAGTACTATTTATTCAGATTACTTTTATTTTAGAGGTTTAGTCTTGTAAATCAGTTACATAAATATATTTTTTTGTTAATTTTATTTTATTTTTTATATTGTGGAGAGGGAAAAAATGTTTTCTAATTCTTAAGAGCATAAAATTATCAGAATCGGAGAACAGGCTCCCGTGTTTGAAACCCTCAGCTATTAGAGGACCTTTCATTAGTTTTTACTTGCTAAAATCACTGTTTTTTTCCTTTTCCTGATCCGCTCCTCCATTGCAGTGCGGGGCCCCCTGTTCAGTTTAAGCGCCCTGTATGCTAATCCATAGCATTGGTAGAGGGGGGGAGAGATGGCAGCCTTTCTTCTTCTCCCTGGCTGTGAGATGTCCAATCACGTGTCACAGCCAGGGAGTAAAAAAAAAGTTCACCTTCTCCCCGGCTGTGACGCTCTCGGCTGTGATTGGACCGCACACAACCAGGGAGCAGGAGACGCCCCCTGAGAAAAGCTGCTGTCTGCTCCTCCCTGTACTGATGCATACAGGAATGGGCGGCACAGCTCCACAACGGAAAAAGCATGATGACATCTCCTAATCTTGGGTTAGTGCGTGAGATAGTGATTTTAACAAGTTACAAACTGATGAAAGGTCCTCTTTAACTGTATTAGAGTGGCTCCAAAGAGCATCCAAGTCCAGCTCATGTCCATGTATTAGGATAGTGCAGGGATGGCCAACCTGTGGCTCTCCAGCTGTTGTAAAACTACAACTCCCACCATGCCCTGCTAATGGCTGTACTCAGTCTGGGCATTCTGGGAGTTGTAGTTTTGCAACAGCTGGAGAGCCTCAGGTTGGCCATCCCTGGCATAGTATAATGGAGGGATACGCAACCTGCAGCCCTCGAGCTGTTGCAATACTACAACTCCCAGCATGCTATATGTATTCTGACACCCAGTCTCTGTGTCGGGTCTGCCCAGAGAGTAAGATTCAAACTAAAACAGATGAGCTGGGAACTCTTTTAGGAAATATAAAACTTAGCTTTTACTTCGTTATACAGATAAAATAAGATGAAAAAGGTGCTCAAAGAAGTAGAATATATAATGGAGGGTCAGATCAGGTACCGTTTGAGGCTAAAGGGGTCAAATGAAGCTCACAAGTCTGTGGTGGTGTGAACTCCACATTGCAGCAATATAGCAAAGTGCCTAGGTACACTATCCCTCATAGACCCTAGTCTGTTGATGGGGGGGAAATGCCTAAATGGCTGCAATCGGAGCACCGGCCCTGAAAAGAGCGACACCCCCCAGCCTCTGGAACCTCGGACCTATGTAATCCACCCTAACATAGGGGTTAGTCTATCGGCTCCAACGCGTTTTGACGGTCATCCGGCTCATCAGGGAGCATCGTTGTGGGTCAGCGCAGTTACTGAGTGGCAAAAAAAAAAAAAATAATTAAGGAAAAACCAATGAAATAGCATAACTAGCCAAAAAAAAACGTTATAGCTGTTAAAATAATTTATGCGGAAAAGTGTCTGGTCCTGAAAATCTAGCTGGTGGTGTTTAAATTTGATGCACTTATATCGTGCTGACATATTCCGCAGCGCTTCACAGACATTATCATCACTGTCTCCAGTAGAGCTCACAATCTAAGTTCCCTATCAGTATGCCTTCGGGGTGCGGGAGGAAACCGGAGAAACCGGAGGAGACCTATGCAAACACAGGGAGAACATACACACTCTATGCAGATGTTGTCATTGGTCTGTAACCTTTTATTATTCCTGTCTGTCTATTTAAAGGGGTTATCTGAGACTAACAAATGCCCCTCACAGTGAATCTACTTACCTGGCGCCGCTCCTGGTCCCTGCACCGCCGCAGCTGCTTCTTCCCATGCGCGGATGAAAACATCTGGTGTCGGGATGAGCAACCAATGGCAGGTGGTGACGGGGGCAAGCCTCCCTAGTGTCAACCGCAATGCTAGGAAGGCTTTTCTCCGCCTGCCATTGGCTGCTCCCCCCGTCACTGGATGTTTTCATCCGTGCATGAGGAGAAGCGGCGGTGGGGGAGCCAGGTAAGTAGATTCAGTGTGAGGGGCCCGGCTTATGGGGAAGCATTTGTTAGTCTCGGATAACCCCTTTAATATATTAATGATAATTTTAGCGAGCTCCCAAATGTCGCCTAGAACAATACATCTTCCCGTTCTTCGAAGCACTGAATAGATGCATCCAGTCCATGCTTGTTGAAGGTTTCTTGGTGGAATAAGGTTTTGAGGATTATTTTTCTATAACATGAGATTTTACATTTGCTGACTAAAGTCAAAGTGACGAAATGTGTGTTCAGTGGCATGAAATTTGCCAGTTTTCAGGATAGTCATTTGACGTTCTTGGAGTTTGTGGACTTGTCATTGAGGTCTATGACTTATAATCTTCACTAATGGTTAGCATTGAATATTATGTTTAACACCCTGGTCACAGTGGTGCTGTAGACTGAGCAGTGCTTTCGATGATGTGCTGTAAAGTGCTAGTTCATGCTGGAGCACCTTTTCACCCCGACCATGCGGCTGATAGATCCGGCCCGTGCGCGACTACCCTACAGCCACGTATTTACACTATGTGCTCATTACTGTCTTGTGCAATCACCAGGCCCAAGTGACTCCTCTGCGCTGAATGGCAGTAACTGGAATGAGAAGCCAGCTAAAGTAATTCCCTCCCAGACAGTGGAAGAGAAATGGGTGCCCGCTACCAATACAGCAAGCAAGAAAAAGGCCGAGCCTTGCACTTGGAATAGGGAGACTGTGGACGCTAATGGAAAGGAGTGGAGCGCACCGTGGAGCGAGCGTTCGCTCTTCCCTGGAATAGGTAAAACCTGTTAGTCGTATCGTTATATTAGACTTTCTGGACCCTTTCAGACGAGCAAGTGTCACGCTCCGAACTCACAGCATGAGTTTAAGACAGCTCCGTCCTGAACTTCCAGCACTGCCGGGTCGCATAACATTATATTGATTTATATTGCTATGTAACCCTTAGAGTTCTGGAAACTATTGGATAACACTGACATAATACTCGTCTGAAACCAGCCTTAGGTTGGAAAATATGCAAAGATACACATATAATTATGTGATTTCACTGAAATCAGTGCTAACAATACATGATTTGGTTTCTTTGTCAGCCACATGGTCCAGTGTGGATTCAAGATTGAATTCATCAGAACAGAGGGCACCGTTTTCCATTGGATTAAACAATGCTGTTTCTGGTAGGTTTGACTTTATTGCAATTTTTTGTTTTAACGGTTTTGTACAGCTTTTGGGAGCAGTTTATTTTATTATTGCATTGTACTCATTTTGAGCTAAAAATCCTTTTTTAAATTGGTCTTTATTACAAATGTGGCAGCCCTCCTTAAATATTTTTATTTGTTGCAAAAGTGTAAAGTAGAGAAGACGGAGGCTTTGCAGTGTGCTACCAATGATAATTAACGTCTAATACAGATACAGGTGGCGGGTGCGGTGGCAGAATCACATAGCCGGCACCCTGCCTCTGACAAAGAGCTGCGATCAGCACCTGAGGGGGTTAAGGCCCTATTCACACGTTCCGCAAATCTGCAGAACTGGTGCGGACCCATTCATTTCAAATGGTAACGGGATGGATGTGGAGAGCACACACTGTGCTATCCGCGGAGCGCGCCGCCGATCTTTCGGACGGCGGCTCCGCAATAATATAGAGCATGTCCTATTCTTGCCCGTAATTGTGGACAAGTATAGGCATCTCTATAGGGCTGGTGGCAAGGTGTGTTGAGGATCCGCAACACACTACGGACGTGTGAATAAGGCCTAACTGTTGCTGATTGCAGCGCCCTGTCATAGAGGTTGGGTGCAGGCTATGTGATTCTTCCACCGCACCCACCTCCTGTATCTGTATTAGACATTAATTAACATTTAATTCCCCTCTCTCTCCTCACTGACAGTGGCGGCACAGGGGAAGGGAGAGAGTGACTCCTTCTCCCCTGTGCTCCTGAGGGAACATGGCGCACGCTCACAGTAGTGCACTCCAGTAGCACAGCCTAGTATCGATAAAGGCAAATACTGTTACTGAACAGATACCGGGACAAAAGTATCGATTGGGTATCGATATTTCGTTACCCGAAACAACCTTAACTAGAAGTAATGTTTGGAACGGTGTTGGTGTTATTACATTACTGACAAAACCTCTCTTGTTCTTATTTTAAGCTGCGGATTCAGTTCCTCAACCAAGTGTAACTGAGAAGCAATGGGAAGTGATCCATGCAGAGCCCAGCGCAGATGATGAATGGTCTGGCCTGAGTATGTGTGCATTTTATTTTTGTTCTCATTTGTTACACATATAAATTTATTTTATTTTTTTTGCAAACTACTTTTTTATTCTCACCACAAGTAGTTTTTGGTATCAGAAAGCTGAATACTGCCCGCTATGTTGCATTGTGGTTTTACAACTGGTTAAATTTGGAAAAAAACCTGGTCACCAAATGGATCAGTGCTCCCACCACTGGATTATTCATCTGACTTGTATCCCTGGGTATACCACCCAGTATTTACTGCATTTTTCGATCTTTAAGACACAATCCAGGTTTAGGCATCAAAAAAATAAAATAAAAAATAAAATTATTTTCCAAGTCCCAGCACGACCCGCCGATCAGATTTTTCAGCCGCTATATGTACATTGTATAGCGGTTGTGCTTAGCATTGCAGCACAGCCCTATTGATTTGAATGGGGCCGAGCTGCAACCAGTCCGTATGACTGATGTACGGTGACGTTGCTGGCCTAGATAGCTGATGTGAAACTGGGGGGGAGGGGGGTCTTTTGGAGGTGCCATCATCCTGTTCTGTATTTTCCATGTTTCACTTGTATTGATTTTTCAAGTCTAGGGGTGGCTCCATATGGTATTATGTTGCCTCCAATGCATATATGCCCCTTCTAGTAGTCCTATGAATGATTACAATAGACCCGAATAAGGCACTTTTTGTGGCTTTTGTTTGTCAGCGCCTTTTCATGTGCTTTTTATCATGTATTTTAATCATTTCATAAAGATGTATTTGGTATACTCTGTACACTTGTGTACGCAGTGGGCTTTAGGTATTCTTTATAGGTGGTTTGAGTTGTTTTTATTTTTTATGCACCTGCAATTATTCCTATCGTTCTTAGTGGCCCATTTTGATAGGTGTGCTGGCCTAGGAAGAGGCAGCGGCATTTCGCAGAGCTCCCAGGCTCTTCTAAGGCTACTTTCACACTAGCGCTTAGGTTTTGTCCCCATTCATTGTCAATAGGAACAAAACTGAACAGAATTGCGTTCCCATAGCGAAGAGCAAACCGCAACATGTTGTGGTCTGCTTTCTGTCCTGGGATGCAGAGCAAGACTGATCCGGCGTGACCCCCAATGCAAGTCAATAGGACGCAGGCAGTTGTATTGTCTGTAACAAGCGTTTTTTTGCTGATCCCTGCCGTATCCAGTAAAAACTCTAGTGTGAAAGTAGCCTAAAAGCTGATTGGCGGGGGTCCCAGTTGTCGGACCTTCAGACCTGATGTGGATGACCTAAGCAAGCAGTCAGTGGATCTGGCACCCTGACTGGGCTGTAAGACGCATGCACTTTAGTGTTTTGTTTTTGTGGGATTCCATCGCATTGAAAAGCATAGCTGATGCATACTGTTATAATGTATTGCAATAGGACCACAGAAGTCTATGGAAATGTCCGGCATGTTCGCTGAGGGCGTTTGTGTGAATAGTCTGTCAAAAATTATTAAAGGAAAGCCTAATAGAATTGCATTTTTCTTCCCTTTTGCTGCTTTTCAGATACGGCTTTAACATCTCTTTATTAATATCCGCAGATGGTCCTAATTCAGCCGACCCCAGTTCTGACTGGAATGCACCAGCGGAGGAGTGGGGTAACTATGGAGAAGAGGAGGAAGCACCAACAGGCAAACAGAATAAGAAGGCTGAGCAAGAAGTCTCTAAGGTAAACTGAATTACCACCAATGTTTTAAATGGAGCAGGCATAATAGCTGTATATTGGCGGTTGCTGTATGAAATGTGCGTCGTCATGGGTAATGTGTGCACTATTTGACCTAGGTAAAAGAATGGTGGTTGTGTGGCACAATTTATATCTCGTCGTCATTGTGTCATTTTACACTTGAAAATGACACCATGGAGAAAGTTTTAATTCTGTCTTTATAGCCACTGGGGCACATTTATCTGTGCTACAAAATGGCGTAGATCCGTGAATTAATGCGCATGCCGTGTTTGCGCTAGAATTTGTGACTTTTTGCACTTGTCACCTTTGAGAAGGGGACAAGGCCTCCATGGCCCAACAGGTTGAATATAATTTATACAAGAAGCTGGAGTAAATTTTAGCTAAAATCTACAACCATTGGATAGCTAGAGTTCAGTTTCTGGTATACAGATAGCCAAAAGATCTGCCAAATTTATTGAGGCCTGTGCCTCTTTGCTGCATCTTTCCTCAGCGCCTTATGGAACACCAGTCTTAATAAATCTGCAGTTGACTGAACTGGCATGTGTGCTTTATAGCTGAAGGCATCTGCTTAGAAAAATGAATTTGTAATATATGCAAATAAGGCTGTAGGAGAAACGGGCATTAGCGTTACACCTAGAAGCTCTGCTCTCTCTGCAGTCGCTGCACCCTCTGCACTTTAATTGACAGGTCCATGTGTGATGACGTATTCACTGTCTGGCCCTGTTAAAGTGGAGAGGGTGCATCAGAACCTCTAGGTGTAATGGTAACGCCCCCGTTGCTCCTAGAGGCTCATTTGCATGTAATAAAACATCATTTTTCTTAGCAATGCGGACACATCTGAACATGGGACCAACACAGATGCCTTCAGCTGCCAAGTGCACATGTAACAGGTCAGCCAGTGTCATAGGAACAGATCTGCTGACAGATGCCCTTTAATGTATTCAATTATTACCTGTCAATTTTATCTGGTGGCAGCTTTATTTTGAAAGGATTTGAAACTATTTTTATGTAACCCAAGTGTGGTTTGTGTGCTGCAGGTTTCTGATGATGATAAAGAAAAGGAAGACGGAGCTGCTCAGGATTCTGCTGGCAGCAAAACTAAGAAGAAGAAGAAGAAAAAGAAGAAGCAAGGAGATGAATCTGGTTCTGCCACACAGGTACCAGTACCCTAGTCCTCCTTACGATATTTTATGGTATTGGGAAAAACCCATGTTTATGTAGAGAGGTTAAAGTGTAACATGTGATAACATTTGTAGACTTCTATAGAGTGTGGAGGAGAGGCGCGCGCACACACACAGATGCTGCTGCTAGTCGGTGTTCTTTCTCACCACAGTTCTGACTTCACAGCTACACTGCTCAGTCCTGCACTGCACGCTGCTGGTGCCCTTAGGTTGTGCTATATAGCGATTGGGGAGCAGGGTTCTTTAGATGGAAGACATCATAATGTCTAGTCTACTGTGGAGCTAAAAGATGGGAAAAGTATGAGGAGGAGACCTGCCATACGTCATATAATGGTCAGATGTAGTCTTGTTCCTCATGTGGCCACAAGATAGCCAAATAGTTACTAAAATCAAATACTTGAATATCTATACTTGTAGCTCATTCTTTGGGCACTTATGGAGTGGCTCCAACATGACTGACTAACAGGAGGAGGAAGTAATCTAGTTAGGCTACTGCTTAGAGAAATGCAGCTATTTTGATTTCTTTCCTTGTACAAACCACTTTAGTGTTGATAATGTATCTTAAAGGGGGTTATCAGGATGGGTCATCATTATCACTTCAGCGGTGTTCCGAGTCCCCGCTGATCAGCAGTTCCACTTAACCGCCACACTCTCACCAGAGCTTTGGTGAATGCGGAGGGCTCCTGGTAGCTCACCAAGCACAGTGCCATACATAGTATACTGCTGTTCTTGGTATTGCAACTTTGCCCCAATCACTTCAATGGGCCTGAGCTGCAAGTGACTGATGTATGGTGACGTCACATGACCAAGGAAGAGGCAGTGACGTAACGGAGCGCCCGGCCTCTTTTAACAGCTGAACGGCGGGGATTGGAACTCTGCAAATCTGATATTGATGACCTTTCGTTAGGGTGGGTACTCAATATTCCCAGGATAACCCCTTTAAGGGAAATCGCTCACTAATTTTGAACTACCAGCTGAATATGAAGACTTCCAATGCTCAACTTATGCTGTTGCTGTTCAGGGTTCAGAATGATTTCATCAGTTTGTTACTGACCTAGCGTTTTGCGCCAGTTTATGCTGACCTCAGGTATTCCAGTTATTACATGTGAACACTACCACTGAGAAATCCCCACTGATTCTCAGAACAGTGGTCATGCACCCCATCGCTCCAATCATTCTCTAGGTGACGCTGGAGATGGCAAAGTGTTGTACTCTATTTTCAACAGTCCCATACAACATGAATGGTGAGGGACCCAGTGGGTGTACCCCACTGATCAGTCAGTTATCCCCCATCCACCAAAATACCCCTTTAAAGTCCCATACCTCCTGCAGCCCTCGTGAAATGAACGGAGCGGCTCTGGAGTTCCGGAGATCGCAGAATACATCGCTCGGTTATCTTCGGAATTCCCATAGAAATGAATAGAGCGGCAGCACACATGCCCAGCCGGACACTCTGTTCATTTCTCGTGATCGGTGGGGGTCCCAGTAATAGGACCCCCACTGATCTAATAGTTATTCCCTATCCTATGGATAGGGAATAACTTTATCTAACTGGAATATCCCTTTAACATACCACATTTTTTTGAAAACTAACTAGAATTGTCAGTGGCTATATGGTGACACTTTATCATGTTTTTATATTTCAGGAAGCAGAAAGCACAAGGGCTGCTGTGGACGCCTACAAAGAGAATTCGGTCCCAGCTTCATTGCCCCCTGTAATCACCCCAGTAGTTGCAAAAAACAATGTGCCGAAAGAGGTATGTTCGAGTTTGATTCATAGCACATCATAACTTAGAGTAACTAAACCTTTACATAAACTTTTAATTTGTCCCTAATGCCCTAACAAAACTATCTCTACGGCTACTTTCACACTAGCGTTTCTATTTTCCGTTATTGAGATCCGTCATAGGGTCTCAATACATGAAGAAAACGCTTACGTTTTGTTCCCATTGACAATGAATGAGGACAAAACTGAACTGGACAGAACGGAATGCTCCAACATGCGTTCCGTTTGGTTGTGTTCCCATTCCGTCATGGGATGTGGAGCAAGACGGATCATTCTTGACCCACATTGCAAGTCAATGGGGACGGAGCCGTGTAACTGACACAATAGAAAACGCATCCATCCCCCATTGACTTTCAATGGAGTTCGACGGATCTGTCTTGGCTATGTTAAAGATAATGGCTGCAGATGGTTGTATTATCAGTAACAGAAGCGTTTTTGCTGGATCCGAAACACTAGTGTGAAAGTAGCCTTTTCTATTTTTACACTCTTCCCTGCCTAGAGCACACCAAAACTCTGTTCTCTGTACACTGCTGGCAGCTCAGCAGTGTATGGAGTACGTTTTATCAATGGGGCTGCAGGAGCGCATATTGCTGTTCCTGCCCGTGCCCTCCGGGGATTACTAACTCTTGGCATAGCACATCCGTACCCTGTACCCATGTACTATGCCAAGATTAGCTGAGCGGCGTGTGCTCCTGCTTCTGCCTCCTCAGCTAAGCTAAGAGAAGGGCATCGTCCAGGGAGCACGGGCAGGAGCAGCAATATGCGCTCCTGCCCGTACACACAGCGCTGCTGCGGCCGCATTGATAAAATGTACTCCATTCACCGCTGAGCTGTGTACAAAGAACAGAGTTTTGTGAAAAGTGAAGTAAATGTATAAATAAATCCTTGTTTGTCTAATTCTCAACTACTATATAATATGCAGCTTATTAAATATAATTTCTAGTTTCTGCTGCCTTGGGTAACAACTCATAATGTAGGCTACTCGTATGGTGTTCTCTTCCTTTCTGAGTCAAAATGTACCTGTAATGAAAATGCAATGCAATCTGCTGCAAATGGCATGTTCTAGGGGACCATCTCTTGTCAGTCCTATAGCGTGAATGGAGCAGTAAGTCAACATGAGCACTACCACTCCTAGAGATGGAACTCGGGGGGGCCCCTCAAAACTCCTATATTTATCACCTATCTTACAGATAAATAGTTTACTTATGGTAATCCCTTTAAGATTTCAGTATACACAGTATTCAGAAGGAAGGAAAGTTCCAAATTTATGCTGCTAACTTATTAATAAGGTCTGATGTACACGCCCCTCTCAATTTTGCGATCTGCAAAACACGCATTCTTGCAGTACGCATGTGTGTTTTTTATATGTAGAAATGTCCTATCCTTGTCCACAAAACAGACAAGAATAGAACGTGTTCTATCTTTTTTGCGACCATGTGGACCGGACGTATGGATGTGGTCAGCACACGTTGAGCTGTCCTCATCTTTGCTGTCTTATTGAACTGAACAGGTCTGAACATAAGGTAGTGTGAATGCTGCCTACACATAGTGTTCCCCTCATTATAAAACGGTGACTTTTGATATGATGTCAGGGCCAGGTAGCTGTGTTCTGCCCTTTTCAAATTGCTCTAGCAGCTAACGGTCCACAATGCTATTCTGGCGGTAGTTACCATGGCTTGTACTGCTTCCCTCCAGTAACTGTATTGAGGAAGTTGTAGTCTGAGATTGATGCCTGTAATTACAAGTCAGCAAAATATAAAGCCTCATGCAAACGGTCGTGGAACACTGTCCGTGAGATTCCGGACTGGCATCCTGCTGAGTGCAGGAGCGCACGGCGTCATTGGTTCCTGTGATGCCGTGCACTTCTTGCCGTTGCTGTACAGCAATACACTCGTATGATCTATACGAGTGTATTACTGTACAGCGGCAGCGGCACAAAGCGCACGGCATCATGGCAAACAATGACGGCGTGCGCTCCTGCACTCAGCAGGATGCCAGTCTGGTATCTCACGGACAAGTGTTCCACGGACGTCTGCATGAGGCTTTGGGGCATCTTGTACATGGCCGTTGTCCCGCATCACTTGAATGGGTCCGGAGATACGGAATGGAACCCATAGTGCTTCTGTGGGGTTCTGTTCTGCAAAAAAATAGAACTTGTTCTATCTTTTTGCGGAACGGATGGATCGCGGACCACATTCAAGTGAATGGGTCCGCATGCGGCCTGCAATTTGCAGCACAGGCCGGCCAGCACACTTTAGGTGAACATGAACAAAATTACTTTTGATTTAAAAATGTTCATGTTATTCACCCTAAAAATCTTTTTGAAATCCCTTCTACCATGTGCCTGCCTTCTAACAATTTTGCTGCCCACTCATCATTACTAAGTGAATTCCGTCCTTGACAGCAGAGAGAAAGCTAGACGGACTGAAGTGGATATGTCTTTCTTTATTGGCTTGCTCCTGAGATTAGTGAGATTCTGCTTTTGTGCAGGGGCCCCTCCTCCATCAAGCGCTCAGGGCTGGAAGGCTGTCAACTCCTAATCATCTTAGACACTGCAGAGAAGAAAATAAATGATCCCCAACATGTAGAATGCCTCCCTCAAGTGTGCAATTGTGTCCCCAGCCTCACACACACCAAAGAGGGATGATTACTTGGGCTTCTCATAACTTTGAAATGCACTTTATGAACCACATGTGCATGGGAGTCTTATCTCTGCTCTCACACGTGGTCACACGTTTGTAAATGGAAGTCTAGACCAGTATAGTACTGGCAGACTGCCTGCATGAGGACACGCTCAGCAGCTCTGAGAGGACAACACAATGCTGCTTTACAACAGCAGAGCAATTGCCATCCAAAAACACAGCACCCGAGTCTCTTGGGAGGCTTGGATATAATCCAAACCACGTCCCCAGCCAGGACATGCATATTTATTTAATTTTTTTAAAGATATTTTTGAAAAATCAGTTACCCCATATGCAGAGAGCTTTTAAGAAATTTAGACAAGGTGAGAATTCTAAAGAATTAATAATTAACCCTTATGCAAGTGCAAGAATAAGTGAACAGCATCTTAAATGTTTAGTGGTGCGTTGTTTGCATATATTGATATTTAAGTGTTCTAAATTTGTTTTAGAAAAAAACTGTGCAAGAGAAGCGCCCTCGTACTGTATTACCTGAGGCTCCTGTATCTGCCATGCATAAAACTTCTGAGAAGGGCCCAGCCCAAGTGAAGCAGCAGGAGGCCAACACTTCCGTTACCAAGCAGAACAATGTGTCTCCACCTTCACAAGGTAATGCTTAATTGCTGCTCCTTTCACATTTTTACTCACCACAACATGAAGAAGAACCGGGGCCCGATGGAGTACTGGTGGTGATCCACCTACCAATAAACTATTAATCACCTGTTGATAAATCTTTCATGGGGAAACAAATCTAAAGGCATTGTCCCAGTTTATTAAAACTTAGCCCGATGCCAATGAATTGTACAAAAAAAAAAAATCCTATGCTCACCTGTTTCCCCTGCACTGTCCTCAGCTTTGTATGCAAGAATGAAGGTGACATTGACATGTATTGCACATGTCCACTGCACCCCTCACTGTCTGTATACCACTCAGACCAGTGATGGGCAGCAGCGGTCACTTGAAAATTACATTTTCCTTTATGTCACAGCTGCACTCTCGTATACCAAGAACTGGAGGCTGACCTTAGGTGCTGCGCTAAAAACTGTGGAGGAGACAGACAAGTATAGGATTATTTTTTGTTTTGTACAGTTTACTGGTATTGGGCTAAGTTTTAAATAACCCTGTTAATGGAGAGTTGCATTTTTTAAGGACACACCTCTGGGACCTGCACCTACAACCAGAATGGAGCAAGGAAACGAGTGGAGGGCGCATGCCCTGCCCCTGCTCCCATTTATTTCAATAGTGCACCGTGCGCCCCCATTCACTTGTATGGGAGCAGCGCTTGGGGGTGGATGGCCACAGCTCTCCCCGCTTCGTTCTCGTTGTAGGTGCGGATCCCAGAGGTGGGACCCGCACCTATCAGACAATGTGGGCATATCCTAGTGTATGCCTCCATTGTATGTGATGAAAATGCCCCTTTCACATGAGCGAGTTCCATGCATTGGACAGCATGTGTCCCCATCCTGACCTCCCAGCACTGACAGGTCCATAGCATTATATTGATTTATGATGCTATGTAACTCTTACAGTTGTGGAGGGTATTGTATTACACTGACAGCATTATGTCAGTGCTATAAAATACATTCCCAAACTAGAAGAGCTCTTTCACACGAGCGGAATCCGCTGCGTGAAAGAGTGCCAAGCTGCGCTCTGGACCGCAGCGACACGGAGCTTTAACATGACTGACAATGCTCCGTGCCTCTCTATGACCTTTTTACTACAAATTCACAGCGACAACTTTATCTCGATGTGATTTCGTAGTAAAAAGATCAGAGAGGCACGGAGCATTGTCAGTCATGTTATTGCTCTGGGTCTCTGATGTCCAGCGCGCAGCTTGGCTCTTATTCACGCTACGGATGACACTTACTGCATCCGCTCGTGTGAAACAGCCCTAAGGGTTACATAGCATCATAAATCAGTATAATGCTGTGTGACCCCGGCAGTGATGGAGGTCAGGATGGGTGCTCTCGCTGACACTCTGCGAGTCCTATGCGTGAAACTCGCTGGTGTGAAAGAGGCCTAAAAGTCGATTGGAATTCGATAATCCTGTTTCTAATTGAAATAAATCTTACCCTTTCAGCAAAGTCCGAAGAAAGTTGGGAGTCCCCAAAACAAGTGAAGAAGAAGAAAAAGGCCAGGAGAGAAACGTGATTTTCTTTAATCACTGGGGAAAAAAAAAAAACATGTTCAGACACTCATGAAGATTATGCTGTTTATGCAATAATTTGTGAACATGTACAGAATTTTATAACGTCTGCATTTTTAAAAGTACCTGCTGTCAACGTGACCTCCCTACAGGCAGGAAGGAAAAAAAAAAGACAAAGTAACTGAATCATGGATCAGATCAAGACCATACAGCAACGATGGAATCGTGCAGAACATCACATTTGCCAACGGAGAACTTTTCATTTGATACGGAACAGACTTTAATTCCTGATTCTACTAAATGGTGACCTGTTTACATTCATATTGTGCCCTGTCTAAGTCTCTGAGAGAACAGATCGTATGCAGGGACTCCCTGTGAAATAACAGCTCTGCCATCTTTTGTCCTTTTTTTTTTAATTATTGGTGGCTATTGTTATACGGTAGCAGCGTGCCAGCCTGTCATTTTACGAATCGTTCGTGTTTCATGGGATGTGTGAGCCGTCATGCAGTGAACAGGAGACTGAATTGTGATCTAGTGAATGTATGAGCAGTTTCACTCTTTTACTTTCGTTGGTTTTGCTAGAATCGTCCTCTCCTTTGTATTAGGTTTAGCTTTTTAGGGCGTGTCCCCCTTTTTTTTCATCATACTGTTATAATACTTGCACTCTAGCCATAGCTTGGCTAATAATCAAGTTTTTAAGGATGGCTGTCGGCGACAGAGGCTTAAATTTTTTTTTGGGCTACCATTGGTTATTAATGAGGCAGCCATTCTTGTCCAATGACGTGAGCTATACTGGATATATGTATGGTCGTGGTGGCTTCAGACAGCTTTAATTGACGTTGTCAAGACCTCCAATAATCAGGAATGTTTTTTACTGCCTTAACCTGTAGTCTTTAGTATTCATGAACAGAATTAGTGTTTTTATAATACAATATAATCATTAAAAAGATCCATGACGACTAGTCCTGACAGTAGTGCCTCCCCCACCCCCTGTCAAATTTGTGTCAGTGTCAACAAGACGTGTGGAATTCATCACCATTCATGGGCAATGTAATTACATCCATTACAATTTACAGCTAACTTTGTATGTATCCATTGTGCATGGTGAGACGGACGTTGTAAATAGCCTTACCGAATGTTCTGAAACTACAAGACAATTGTGGATCGAGATAGCCATGTCCTTCTACATATACTGATCCTGCCGTATACGGTTCAGCATGGTAAGCTTCCACCTGCGGCCATTTCTGGGTTCGAGAAGGGTGATTGTAAAAAAAAAAAAAAAAAAAAAAAAAAAAAAAACTTATTAGGTCATCAATATGAGATCAGCAGGCAGGGGTCCAACTCCTGGGATCCCTGCCGATCAACTGTAGGAAGAGGCAGCCGCACTCCGCGAGCGCTTAGACCACGAACATCAGTCACAAGGCCTAGGCGCAGCTCTGCTCCATTCACAGCCGCTCTTACAATGTATGGCACTGTGCTTGGTAAGCTTGCAAGGAGCCAGTGGCGCTCACTGGAGCTGATCGGTGGGGGGGGGGGCCGGGCAGTCAAACTCCCACCCATCTCATATTGATGACCTATCCTGAGGATGTAAATCTCGGCGAACCCCTTTAAAATGGTATTTCCTTCGGAGTATCCCTTGGATATGCCATCGGAGGAAGGACCACCAGTCCTGAGCATAGAGATGATGTAGTGCTGGTTCAGAGCTGCTGCCCCTTCTGTCTTTCACCTGAACAGTGGCGCTCCCAGCCACCCGCTGTGTAGAGGAGATGAATTTGGCTCCAGTTTCTCTGCATCGTCACCTAAGGCCTAGTGATATTCCCATCACACAAAGTGAAGGCATATGCCTTTCAAGAGGAAAGGGGGGTACAGGTTTAGAAAAAAGGGGTCTGATTATCGCTGCTCTTGTTCATAGATTGTCTGTCTGGTATTGTAGCTCAACCGCATTGACTGGAGTGACAGTACCATACACACTTTTCAATGAAATAGGACTCTTCTTTTATTTGATCCACCTTCTTAGAGGAGCTGTTCAGAATTGAGGGGGGGGGGGGGGAGCGAGATTGGCATCTGCCAAGAGGTGATTAGTGCTGCCCTGATGCCACTAGTACCCAGTGAATAGATCAACTGCAAAGATGCTTTTACTGATCATTGGCAGTGAATTAACTTTTAATATTTTGAAAAAAAAAAAAAAGAAATCCTGGAGGGAGGGGGGTAATCCCTGGAAATCTATTCCTAATTTTTACACAAATGTATTAAATCTAGACAATTCCAGTTGCAGGAACATGTCAAGTGCATTCACATGTTCAAAAACTTTTGTTTAATTCAGTGATATTTCTAAGTTGATTTTGTTTAAATAAATCTTGCAAATCCAGCGTGTCTCATCGGTTGTGGTGGATTTCAGTGGATTTTTTATTTTTTTTTCTGACTGCCAAAAGGGTGAAACCCACACAGAGAATTGACAGGCTGTGGATTTTAAACTCCGCACAACGGGTCAGTTTCCCATGAAATCTGCACATCAAACGCACATCCACACTATTTATTGCGGTTTTTGTCCACTTTTAGATGCAGATTTTCCACAGATCTCGCCCTTTCATTGAACAGGATGAAATCCGAATAAGGAAAAAGCTCAACATGCTGCAGATTTTAAAATCCGCACAGCAGACCAATTTCTGCACCTGAGAATAAAAAGTGAGTTTGTCACATCCCAATAAGTTATTTTTTTTTTTGTTTAGGCCTCATGTACACGATCATGTCCGTTTTTGCGGTCCACCAAACATGGATACAAGCCTGTTGACTGCAAAATGGGCAAGAATAGGACATCTTCTAATTTATTTTTATTTTTTTGTGGGGGCAGAAATGAATGGGTCCGCATCTGATCTGCAAAAAAAGTGTATTGAATGCGGACTGAAAATGCGGTCTTGTGCATGAGGCCTTATCGTAATCTGCAACCTGTGCAGGTAGCCTTACAAGAACCAGTGAAACCATTGTAAGATACACTTGGTAGGAGCCCTGCCCTTCAGAGCTTACAATCAAACGCGCTCAACCACTGTCGTCTTATTTTGCACATGTGTATATTCATGAAACACAACCTACATGCAAGTTCCCTTTGTTGTTTTGTCCCCCTTCCTTTCTGACCGGCGCTGGCCACATGTGCTCGACTATGGGCCTACTACAGGTAAAACTCGAAAGACTTCAATTACTTATCGGTAATGGGTTTTTCCTCTAGCCCCCACAGCGGCACGACAGGAGGATACCCTGCCTCCCGAGTGACAGGAAACAACGTGGAGATCTTTAAATAGTCCCCTCCCCTTACCTGCTCCAGTAAATAACCGAGAAAACTCTGGAATGGATGCAACACATTTATATATATTTAGAGTGAAGGTACAGAAAAGTACAGGGGAAAAAAACCACTCGAGAAAAAAAAACACCTTCCATACTTGGATTTTAGGGAAGAAAACATGACAAAAAAAGGGGCGGGAAAATCCCCGTGCCGCTGTGGGGGCTAGAGGAAAAACCCATTACCGGTAAGTAATTGAAGTCTTTCCAAACGCCCCCCCAGCGGCACGACAGGAGGATTGACAGAGAAGTCATCTACTTAGGCGGGGACTACCACAGATAACACTCTGCGAGCAAAAGACAAGTCCTTATCTTTAAACACATCTAGTTGGTAGTGTCTGAAGAGGGTAGAAGGTGAGGACCAGGTGGCTGCCTGACAAATCTGTTCTAACGGAACATCAGTAGATTCCGCCCAAGAGGTCGCTATTGATCGAGTTGAATGGGCTTTAAGTCCTTTTGGAGGGGAAACCTTCCTAGTGTCATAACACAGAAGAATTGCAGATCGGATCCATCGGCTAATGGTAGCTTTGCTTGCTGCGTTACCCCTGTTTGGGCCTGCAAATTGAACGAACAGTCTATCCGTCTTTCTAATGCTTTCTGTAGCTTTCAAGTAGGTTATAATTGCTCTTTTAACGTCCAGATTATGGAGGTGTCTTTCCTCCTGGTTGCCTGTCGGGGATCCAAAGGACGGTAAGGAGACTTCTTGAAGGCAGTGGAACTTAGAGACCACCTCATCTGAGAGGCCTTTCCTTTTTAGTATTTCCCGTTCAGTTTCCAGGCCGTCAGCTGTAGTTGTGCTGCCCTGGGGTGCCAGACTGGGCCCTGGTGAAGAAGATCTGGTATGTCTGGAAGATGCCAAAATTCCCCTGCTGACATTCTGATTAGTAGAGGGAACCACGATCTTTTGGGCCAATAAGGTGCGATCAATATCAACCTGTGGTCCCCCTGTAGCACCCTCTGCAACACTCTGGGGATTAGTGCAAGAGGAGGAAAAGCATACAGATTTTCTTTTGGCCACGGATGGGAGAGGGCATCTACTATGAGAGGGTGATCCGAGTATGCCAGGGAGGCGAACCTCTCTGTTTTCCTGTTTTGACGAGTGGCAAACAGATCGATGTCTGGCCTGAACCACTTTCGTGCTACTTGGCAGAAGATTTTGTGATTTAAGGCCCATTCTCCCTCCTTTAGAACGTCTCTGCTGAGAAAGTCCGCAACTGTGTTGTCTTCCCCTCTTATGTGGACCGCCGAAAGTGACAGTATATTTTCCTCTGCCCACTGAAAAATTATTTTTGCAACTCTTGCTAGGGAAGAACTTCTTGTACCACCCTGTTTGTTTAGATAGGCGACTGTGGTAGAGTTGTCTGAGAGTATCTTCACTTCTGTTCCGCTGAGTTCTGGATGAAGGACTTGTAAAGCTTCCCAGACTGCAGATATTTCCCTTAGATTGGAAGATGCCTGCTTTAGATGCTCCTGCCATGTACCCTGGACCACTGACCTGTCCGTGAAGGCTCCCCAGCCGCTTCTGCTGGCATCGGCTGTAACCGTGACCACGTTTGACTGTTGCCAGGGGACACCTGCAATTAAATTTTTTGTGACCCGCCACCAATTTAGGGAGTCCCTTACATATTGGGGAATTTTTATTTTTCTCTCCAGAGAGCCTATGGTCTTGTCCCATCTGCTTAGCATAAACGACTGGAGGGTCCGGGAATGAGCTTGGGCCCATTTTACAGCTGGAATGGTTGAGGTCATCAGACCCAGCACTCTCATTATTGCACGGATTGACACTTTCGATCTGCTGTGCAAAAGGGTCACTTCGTGAGTGATCGTCTGGACCTTCTCTTGTGGAAGGAAGGTCCTCATAAGTTCTGAATCTAGAAGCATTCCTAGAAAAATCTTTCTTCTGCTGGGAACGAGATCTGATTTTTCTGTGTTTATCAGCCATCCCAAATTCGATAGGCTGTACTTTTACCAGCTCTATATGTTCCAGTAAAAGATCTTCCGATCCTGCCGCTATTAAGAAATCGTCTAAATACGGGACAACTAACACTCCTCTCAAGTGAAGATGAGCAACCACTTCCGCCATTACTTTTGAGAAGACCCTTGGTGCTGATGTAATGCCGAAAGGGAGGACCTGGAAGTGACCTGGACCGTGACCTGGACCGTGTTGAATTGCAAACCTGAGAAATTTCTGGTGTTTTATGCAGATAGGGATGTGATAATATGCGTCGGTCAGGTCGAGGGTAGCCATGAAGATATCCTTTTCCAAGAGATTGATCGTGGTCTTTATAGTTTCCATTTTGAAACGTTTGTAGGTCAGGTGACGGTTTAGATCCTTTAGGTTTATGATAACTCTGTAAGAGCCGTTTGGCTTTTTGACCAGGAACAATGGCGAATAAAAACCTGTTCCTTCCTCCTCTGGGGGAACTACGGCTATCGCTCCCTTTTTTAGCAGAGTCTGGACCTGCTCTAAGATTAAAGACTGAACTGGATCTGGTTTTCTGGTGACAAGAAAAACCCTCTGGGGTAGAGAGGAAAACTCTAGTTTTAGGCCTGACGAAACTACGTCCAGTACCCAGGGGATCTGGAAATATTTTCCCAAGCCCGGAAAAATACTTTAGCCTTCCTCCTACCCTGCTCCTGACATCATTGTTTGGATGATTTTTGGGAGGAGTCTGAGGAGTTAAAGAGAAAACCTTTACCTCTTCCTCTTCCCAAACGCCATCTGGAGGAGAAATCTCTTTTCTCTGATCCTGCCTGCCTCTTGATGCGGAGAAATTTCGCCTTTGACGAAAAATCCGGGGTTCAGCAGGAAACCCCTTCTTTTGTCAGTGGCCTTTTCTAGGATATCATCCAGGACAGAACCGAAAACTCTATCTCCTTCACAAGGAATGCTGCATAATTTATTTTTAGATGCAGCATCCCCAGACCATGACCTAAGCCACACTGCTCTTCTAGTGGAGTTTGAAAGGGCTGCTGACCTGGCCGCAAGCTTAATAGTATCAGCTGAGGCATCCGCTAAGAAATTGGCTGCCTGTTTTAACACTGGTAAGGAAGCTAAGATCTCCTCTCTAGGTGTCCCTGATACTAAGTGTTCTTCTAACTGGTTCAGCCAAATAGACATAGACCGGGCCGTATAGGTAGACGCTACACTAGGTCTAAGGATGGACATAGAAGCCTCCCAAGATTTTTTTTAATAAGGACTCACTCCTCTTATCCATAGGGTCCTTAAGTAAACCTACGTCCTCGAAGGGCAAGGCCGATTTCTTGGTAATCTTGGCGACCGGGGCATCTACTTTAGGGCACTTATCCCAAAAGGTTGTGTCCTCTCCAGAGAAAGGGTATTTCCTTTTAAGGACCCTAGAGACACTGGGTCTCTTTTCTAAGTCAACCCATTCCTTACTAATCAGCTTCGAGATACTACTATGAAGTGGAAAAACCCTCTTCTTTTTGTCTGTTAGCCCCTTAAACATAACATCCTGAACTGTCTTAGGGAGTTTAGATTCTTCTACGTTCAGAGTTGCTCTGATAGATTTCAGTAAAGTCTCAGTCTCCTCTATGGAACAGAGAGGTTTACCCGACTCCTCCTCTGAGGAATCAGACCCAGATTCTGATGGTAGCTCCCCTTCATCTAGGATCTCTATCTGACCGTCAGCATCCAAAGAGGCGGATATTTCAGTCAGAGAAGTAGAGGGTCTGGGAATTGTGGAAGTTAATTATTGATCCACGGCACTGCTCACTTCATCCTTAATAATATGTCTGATATTTTCCAATAAGGAGGGGGATTCTTCAGACACAATCTTTTCCAGACATTTGGAGCAGAGGGGCTTCTTATATCCAGATGGTAAGCTCTTTTTGCAGATAGAACATTTCTTGGCTCGATGAGAGGTCTCAGTAGACTTCTGAGCATCCCTAACCTAAATGGGCAAATTAAAGTGCCTGTATTAGGATGGGGCACAAGGGAGATAAAGAAAGCAGGATAGGCCCTCGTACCTGTAGCAAAAAAGGGAAAAAAAACTCAGCGTGCTACAGGTCTTAACAACCTCCAAAGGAGGGAGACTCACCGGGCTGCCCGTCCTGGCTGGGTCTGCAGGTCTTCTCATGGGGTTCTCTCCCGACACCGACATCCTGGAGCAGTGAAGGAAGATAAGGGCTGTCTCTGGCTTCCTCACTGCCACAAAGGGAAAGCCCGGCGTTTTCAAATCTCCCGCTAGTCTCTAGGGGAAGACGTCACTGCTCCTGCGCCTGCAATGAGCTGCCGCTCATGTGACCCGCGCTTACTCTCGCGAGATCTCGGCCGCGAGGTGAGGAAAGCGCTGCCCGGAGCTGCCTCCACCGGAGGACTTGCGCTGCAGAGAAGGGAAGGGCTGATCAGGGAGCCCCGGGGACCCTCTCCTTTGCCCGGCGTCTTCGTTCCCGCTGGGCTATCTACTGTGAAAAAAGGATTTCCACAGGAGGATCTCCACGCGCGTCCCAGAGGGACAGGAAACAACTGGAGCAGGTAAGGGGAGGGGACTATTTAAAGATCTCCACGTTGTTTCCTGTCCCTCGGGAGGCGGGGTATCCTCCTGTCGTGCCGCTGGGGGGGCGTTTGGAAAAATTAGAATATCGTGCAAAAGTCCATTTATTTCAGTAATGCAAATTAAAAGGAATTGCATTAATGCAACTTAAAATTAGGTTCAATATTCTAGGCTCAAAGTGTGACACTCTAGTCAGCTAATTAATCCATACCCCCTGAGCAAAGGGGACCTCAAAATTGTGACTTTGGGGTTTCATAAGCTGTAAACCATAATCATCCAAATTATAACAAAGGCTTGAAATATCTCGCTTTGCATGTAATGAGTCTCTCTCATATATTAGTTTTACCTTTTAAGTTGCATTACTGAAATAAATGAACTTTGCACGATATTCAAATTTTTCGAGTTTCACCGGTATGGCTTTGCCCTCCTGTGATTTGCAGATGACCACGGGGAAAGCTCCTCTAAATTGTGTTGATGCTGTGAAGGTACAATTAGACTTCAATCTGCAAGGCTATAGCTCATGGTTGTATGTATCTGTAGACATGTAGGTTTCTGTGGAGATACAATACATACTGTACACACAGAATGCACAATTGACTACCAAGAAACCAGGACAACAGTAAAGCAGATTACTCTAATCTCCAGCCAACGGTATATTACTGGATTAGTGTGTTGTTTATGGACAGTATACAGACTGGCATTGTAGGTCAGCGGTGGACAAAACCAGGTCGCCATGGCAATTAGAAAAAACATCCTTGGTGACGAGATATCCCCCCCCCCCCCCCCAGTCCATCAGTAATTACCAGCCAAGAGCGTCTACCTGTGGCTGAATGCTGAGATCAGGCTCATGCACACAAACGTATAAAAATATATATAATTTTTTTTTTTTTTTTTTTGTGTGTGTGTCCTTTTACGGGGTTTTTTGGGACCCATATGGAGAATCATTCACTTTGATGGGTCCGCAAAAAAAAACAAAAAGCATTCAGGTTCCGTATGGTCGTTCCGCAAAAAGGATAGAACATGTCTTAGGCTACTTTCACACTAGCGCTTTAGTTTTATGGTATTGAGATCCATCATAGGCGCTCAATACTGGAAAAAAACGCTTCAGTTTTGTCACCATTCATTGTCAATGGAGACAAAACTGAACTGAACGGACTGCTCCAAAATGCATTCCGTTCCGTTTAGTTGCGTTCCCCTACCAGAGAGCAAACCGCAACATGTAGTTTGCTTTCCGTCCTGGGATGCGGAGCAAGACGGATCCGGCGTGACCCACAATGCAAGTCAATGGGGACGGATCTGTTTTATCTGACACAATAGAAAATGGATCCGTCCCCCATTGACTTTCAGTGGAGTTCGCGACGGATCCGTCTTGGCAATGTTGCAGATAATACAACCGGATCCGTTCATGACGGATGCAGGCGGTTGTATTATCCGTAACGGAAGCGTTTTTGCTGAACCCTGCCGGATCCAGCAAAAACACTAGTGTGAAAGTAGCTTTATTCTTGTCCTTTTTCCAGGCAAGGACAGGCATTGTTATAATGGATCCGCACAAAAAAATGGATGCAATACGGGTTTCACATGAACGTCATGCGTATTTTTTTTGCGGCCCGCAAAATACATATGGTTGTGTGCATGAGCCCTTCAGCTGTGACTGATTGTACATACTGCGCACTTAGCATGCAGCATGTGGAACAGTCGGAATTAAGGAATTTATGTTTGTGAGATAGGAGGGGAAAGGTGACCCTGCTGTGATCACTGGTGGAAGCAGAGAGGAGCCTGCTGTAAACGCTGGTGGAAGCAGGGAGGAGCCTGCTGTAAACGCTGGTGGAAGCAGGGAGGAGCCTGCTGTAAACGCTGGTGGAAGCAGGGAGGAGCCTGCTGTAAACGCTGGTGGAAGCAGGGAGGAGCCTGCTCTGATCACTGGCGGAAGTAGGGAGGAGCCTGCTCTGATCACTGGCGGAAGCAGGGAGGAGCCTGCTGTGATCGCTGGCGGAAGCAGGGAGGAGCCTGCTGTGATCGCTGGTGGAAGCAGGGAGGAGCCTGCTCTTAAAACTGGAGTGCATTTGAGTTGAGGGGAGTGCTCTGACAGCTGGGTGAAGGACACACAGTATATGACAATATGTAGGAGCCGTAAAGTGAGATTCATAGGGGCACATTTATTAAGACCAGCTTCTTAGACTTCAGCTGGCGGTGCATCAGCCGAAGCTATGTAGAGGCGCTGGGGTTCCTTGCCATCTTACATTTGGACCATTTTCTATGCCTAAAACAGGCATAGAAAATGATGAATAAAACGGGCCTTCCGGCCCGCCCACACCATGCTTACCTTTTTTAGACCTTGCGTGAGTGGGGAAATGTGCACTTTTTTTTTTTTTTTTTATTGCCACAAAAAAAAAAAAGACCATAGAAACCACACAGTAAATTTTGCAAATTTGAATGCTGTGGACCCGCTCGCACTTTAGCCTCCATTAAAATGGAACTAAACTATCCAGACACCGCACCAGAAAAGGAAATGGGAGGCTGGTCACACAAAAGAATGTGAAGCTTGTCTCTTGTAGCTTTTTAGTGTGGAATCTGTACCAATGTTCCTTCGTCAAAATCTGCAGTGTGAACAGGGCCTTAGCCTATTGTGGGAGACAGATTGTACCACCTTGAGAAACAGTAAAGAGGCAGGTGTATGAAGACTGGTGTTTCCTACTCCAGTCTTAGGCTGCTTTCACAGTCAGCGTTTGATGATCAGTGATTTCCATCAGTGATTGTGAGCCAAAACCAGGAAAGAAGACTTCCTAGAGATAACGTATAATGGAAACATTTGCCTCTGTGCTGTGATTCTGACTGGCAGCTGGTTTTTGCTCACAATCACTGATCAAACACTGAGGGCTCATGCACACAATCGCATATATTTTGCGGTCTGTAAAACACGGATCTGCAAAAAATGCGAATGACGTCCGTGTGCATTCCGTATTTCCAATCTGCATTTTTTGTGGGTCGGATACAGACCCATTTACTTCAATGGGGTTGAAAAGGTGAGAACAGCTCATCGGCCGGTATCCATGATTTTTTTCGGATTGCAAAACAGCCAACAGCCAACAGTCGTACGTGAGCCCTTAGGTCCCTTTCACACGGGCGAGTTTTCCGCGCGGGTGCAATGCGTGATGTGGACGCGTTGCACCCGCACTGAATCCTGACCCGTTCATTTCAATGGGTCTGTGTACATGAGCGTTTTTTTTCACGCATCACTTGTGCGTTGCGTGAAAATCGGTGTATGTTCTATATTCTGCGTTTTTCACGCAGCCCTAGCCCCATAGAAGTTAATGCGGCTACGTGAAAAACGCATTGCATCCGCAAGCAAGTGCGGGTGCGTTGCGTTTTTCACTGATGGTTGCTAGGAGATGTTGTTTGTAAACCTTCAGTTTTTTATCACGCGCGTGAAAAACGCATCAAAACGCATTGCACCCGCGCGGATAAAACTGAACAACTGAACGCAATCGCAGACAAAACTGAATGGCTTTGCCTGTGAAATCGCATAGTTTTCACTGAACGCATCCGCAATGCATCCGGACCTAATCCGGACACGCTCATATGAAAGAGGCCTTAGGCCCCTTTCACACGAGCGAAGTTTTCCGCGCAGGTGCAATGCGTGACGTGAACGCATAGCATCCGCGACTGAATCCTGACCCATTCATTTCAATGGGTCTGTGTACATGAGCGTTTTTTCACGCATCACTTGTGCGTTAGCGTGAAAATCGCAGCATGTTCTATATTCTGCGTTTTCACGCAGCCCTAGCCCCATAGAAGTGAATGGGGCTGCGTGAAAAACGCATTGCATCCGCAAGCAAGTGCGGGTGCGTTGCGTTTTTCACTGATGGTTGCTAGGAGATGTTGTTTGTAAACCTTCAGTTTTTTATCACGCGCGTGAAAAACGCATCAAAACGCATTGCACCCGCGCGGATAAAACTGAACAACTGAACGCAATCGCAGACAAAACTGAATGGCTTTGCCTGTGAAATCGCATAGTTTTCACTGAACGCATCCGCAATGCATCCGGACCTAATCCGGACACGCTCATATGAAAGAGGCCTTAGGCCCCTTTCACACGAGCGAGTTTTCCCGCGCGGGTGCAATGCGTGACGTGAACGCATAGCATCCGCACTGAATCCTGACCCATTCATTTCAATGGGTCTGTGTACATGAGCGTTTTTTTTCACGCATCACTTGTGCGTTGCGTGAAAATCGCAGCATGTTCTATATTCTGCGTTTTTCACGCAGCCCTAGCCCCATAGAAGTGAATGGGGCTGCGTGAAAAACGCATTGCATCCGCAAGCAGGTGCGGGTGCGTTGCGTTTTTCACTGATGGTTGCTAGGAGATGTTGTTTGTAAACCTTCAGTTTTTTTATCACGCGCGTGAAAAACGCATCAAAACGCATTGCATCCGCGCGGAAAAAACTGAACAACTGAACGCAATCGCAGGCAAAACTGAATGGCTTTGCCTGTGAAAACGCTCAGTTTTCACTGAACACATCCGCAACGCATCCGGACCTAATCCGGACACGCTCGTGTGAACCCAGCCTTAGTCTAAAATCTGTTGGAGTAAAATTCACTGAATTTATTATGAGGCTCATGTCCCAGAACAACATCCAAAAAACTGCATGGCCCGATAAACTTGGAGTGCACCAGTGTTTATTACACCACGGACAGAAGGATGGTCAATAAGGACCCTGCTGCCCATGGTGACACCCATGGATGTCATATCTTCTTTCCAAAATAAGGTCAGTAAGGACTTTATCAAGCAAAATGTCTTCAACTGTCCCTATGCTGAGCCGTTAGGTTGGAGACTTTAAAGTCCTATGAGTAATTGTATGTAGGGACCCTTGGTGTTCTTCTAGTATTTGGCTTCTAACCTCTGCACTTGAAGACCAGGGAATGCATTTTGCTTGATTTCTTTCCTTCAACTGGTTGCCTTTATCTTTCCTCTTCTAGGAAGCTATTTTTCGCTTGTTTTAAGGTTTACACCAAACTGATACAACCCCAGCCTTTATGGCATCCCCTAGAATTTTACACTTCCAGAAGCATTAAAGGGGTTTTCCATGTTCTTATATATTGATGACCTATTCTCAAGATAGGTCATCAGTATCAGATACCCATTCACTTGATTGGGAGTTGCGCTACATAACCTGGTATGGCCATTACACAGTGGATGGAACTTCAGAGTGAAGGTGGCTGCCTACAAGCAGCTGGTCGGAAGGGTCGGGTAAGTCATCAATACAGTGATCCCTCAAGGTACAATATTAATTGGTTCCAAAAAGCCCCAAAATGTCATCCAAGATAAGAGAAGATGAAGATTTAAGAAAAATAAGCAGATAACTAAGGCAGATAAAACAATCCCTTACATAAAACAGTTAGGAATAGCTGCTAACGAATCCAGCTATTTTACCAGAGAAGTGGCCTTGATTGGTTGGATCTGAGTCTGAGACATTGTGTGTTGAGTCAAGTTTCAACTTACGATGGGTCAGAAAAGACCAATATATGTAGAAAATATTGTATCCTGAGGCCATTGTATATTGAGGGACCACTGTATATAGAAATCCCCAGTGCCCGATCAACTGCTGGATTGTGCCTTTAAAGGGAGTCTGTCACCTAATCTGGGGCGGCGTGACCGCTGCAAGTGCCCTGGCCCCTCTGCGATGAGCCCAGAAAAACACACCTCTTTCAGCCCTCTAGCCGCTGGCGGAAGTCATGAGCAGCACCAGAGGACGGCGGGCCAGCAAGTCTCAGCGCAGCTGTCTAGTTAGCTGGCGCAAGCGCAATATGTAAAGCTCTTCTGCCCATAATGGGCAGAGCAGTGCGCAGGTGCGGGCCAACTGCGCTGAGACTTGCCGGGCCGCTGCCCTCTGGTACCGCTCGTGACTTCCACCGGCCGGAGGAAGAGGAGGAGGTAATAATAGGAAAAAAGGGCGGGCCAGAGGGCTGAAAGAGGTGTGTTTTTCTGGGCACATCGCCGAGGGGCCAGGGCACTTGCAGAAGCTTATTTGCATACGTTTAAAAAGTGTCTTTTTCATGATCTCAACGAGGGACACAGAAAAGAAAGGTACCATTGTAATGGGACTAAAGAGTCTATAATCTGATCTGAGCCGGCTAAAACGCTCAGATTAGGTGACAGACTCCCTTTAAGTTTCTGCCCTATCTTAATATGGGGATGTATTAACTCCTGAAGTTGGGGGATGAATTTGCAGGGTCCTGACAAAGTCTAGCTTATATTTCTCCATGTGTTGTATATGTTTACTGGAAGTCATGTTATCTATGTACTTGTCATTATTGTTCTTCGGTTATACTCCACCTTTAGCAAACATTGAATTGTACACACCAGAATAGGTGGTAGCTTTTTATAAGGGTGTCCATACATTTTATCAAAACAGAACATTTTCGACCAAACAAAACCATAACACTAAGGCCTCTTTCACACAAAAAAGTTTTTTTTTGTGAGTGGACGGGTCCTTTTTTGCGTTGCGTATACGGTCCGTATATGGAACCATTAATTTCAATGGGTCTGCAAAAAAAAACGGAATGCATTCCCTTTCTGTATTTCCGTTCCGTTAAAAGATAGAACTTGTCCTATTCTTGTCCACGTGACGGACAAGGATAGTACTGTTCTATTAGGGGCCAGATGTTCCATTCCGCAAAAAACGGAATGCACACGGATGTCATCCGTTTTTTTGGTGGATCTGTTTTTTGCGGACCGCAAAACCATACGGTCGTGTAAAAGAGGCCTAAGGGGGAAATTTAACAAGGAACAATTGTTTTAGCTGATTGATGACTGAAAAGAAGTCTGTTGTGTTTTAAAGGGACTTTCTCGGCTAAACTTGTGACAGCACTAAGTAGGGGCTAAGGAGAGCAGTACAAACATACCTTTTGTGGAGCTTTTCTCATCAGTAGTAGAGAAAATATGAAGTTTTACTCTGCCAGAGTGCTCTCTGCACCGCCCCTCCCCTCTGTTCAGAGTGACAGCTGTAGTGGTCTCCTGGTTGGGTGCCACAGCTGTCACTCAGTGCAGAGAGGAGAGACTGTTAAGCAGCTCAATGCAATGAGCACATCTTCGGGAAACAGGCCCTGTAAAAGTCACTACGTAATTTTAGCCTTGTTGTACTGATCTACTTTTACAGTACAGCCACACTCCTTCTTATGGAGTTTGTGAACCTCTTAGAATTTTCTATATTTCTACATAAATTTCACCTAAAACTACATTTGATTTTCACACAAGTCCTAAAAGTAGATAAAGATCACCAAATCAAATAAATGAGTCAGAAATATTAGACTTGGTCATTTATTTGTTGAGGAAAATGATCCATCACGTCTGTGAGTGGCAAAAGTATGTGAACCTTTGATTTCAGTATCTGGTGTGACCCCCTTGTGCAGCAATAACTGCAACTTAATGTTTCTGGTGATTGTGGATTAGTCCTGCACATCGGCATGGAGGAACTTTAGCCCAATCCTCCATACAATACACCTTTAGCCCTGGTATGTTGGTTTTCTCCCATGACTAATCACTTCAGGTCCTTGCATAACATTTCTGTTGGATTAAGGTCAGGACTTTGACTTGGCCATTCCAAAACTTTAACTTTCTTCTTTAACCATTCTTTGGTAGAAGGACTTGTGTGCTTAGGGTCGTTGTCTTGATGCATGACCGACGTTCTCTTGAGATTCAGGTCATGGACAGAGTCATTTGCTGGTAGAATTCATTGTTTCATCAATGATGACAATCCTTCCTGGCCCAGATACAGCAAAACAGGTCCAAACCATGATACTCCCACCAGAGTGTTTCACTGATGGGATGAGGTTTTTATGCTGGAAGTGTTTTTTTTTTTTCTTCAAACATAATTCTTATTTAAGCTAAAAAGTTTTATTTTAGCCTCATCTGTCCACAAAACATTGTTTCAATAGCCTTCTGGCTTGTCCAGGTAAAACTGTAGATGGACAACAATCTTCGTTTTGGAGAGCAAAAGCTTTCTCCTTGCAATCCATTTTGAATACTAAGGGCACTATGGGGGCCATTATTAAAGGGGTTGTCCGAGTTATATCAATGTATGTTAAGGTGGCTTATAAGAGTATTCTAAACACATTTGTAATTTACTCACATTATTTATTCTGCCCTGTTTCACCATGGCCGATGCGGGTCATGTGACCACTGACGTCATCCACCAGGCTCTGTTGCTGACGTCTCGTGTACAGGCTTCTCCCAGCTTTAGGGAGTGGCCTGGCTCTGTACACGAGACGTCAGAGCCTTGAGTGCCCGCCCCCCCTCTCTCCTCTGGCTGCCTCTGCCCGCTCTCTCCCTGTGATACACCAGTTTGCCCGTTCCCCTCTGCATCTGGCGATCCTTACCAGCGCCATCCATCGGCACCACTGTCCACCCGAACAAAAAAAACACCCCCATGAAAAAAAAAAAGATAATCATTGTCATATAGATATGACACATTATTGGGGGGCATCTATGGGGACACTTCTTACTGGCATGTTATTGGGGGGCATGTATGGGGGCACTTCTTACTGGCACATAATTGGGGGGCACCTATGGGGGCACTTCTTACTGGCACATAATTGGGGGGCACTTCTTACTGGCACATTATTGGGGGCACTATGAGGGCATCTATTGGGGCACTTCTTACTGCCACATTATTGGGGGGCATCTATGGGGGCACTTCTTACTGCCACATTATTGGGGGGCATCTATGGGGGCCTTCTCTCGTAAATGCTTCTCCAAATCGTCTAGATTATCTTCTCCGTCACTTTCAAGTGGGAAAGTACCCTTAGATCTTAGAAGATCTTCTGCCTGTGTGAGCTAGGAGATGATCATGTGACTGTTTTTTTAATGCAAAGTTAGGATGTGCAGAGCAGGGTGAGGGGAAGGTCAGATTATCCACACCCACAAATATTCATGAGGGAGAGCTCAGGCATTGCAGTCACGCCCCCACAGCTTTGCTGCAGCATGTAAACAAATCAATAATAACAGAACCATGAAAAGGTGTAAGAATGGGGTTTTCTCTTAAAAAATCAAGTTTAACTAATGTATATATATGTCCTGATGAGATTTATGATTTTTTTTTTTCCATAACTCGGATAACCCCTTTAATGCTGGGGAACTTTAGAGCTTCATTATTTTTGCTGATGGCACTACGGGGGTATTGCACTGGGGCACTATAGGGGACATTACTATTGCGGTAGGAAATGTAAAGGAAATATTATTATTGGGGCACTATAAGGGTCAATAGCATTACTGGGGCACTATAGGGGCATTATTGCTTCTGGGGGCTCTAAAGGTGGCTTCATTTCTACTGGAGCTCCGCTGGGAGAATATATTACTAATGGGACCCCTGTAAGGGGGCACTATAAATATTGAGGGCACACAGTTGTTATTTTTGTATGGTGCTAGTATTTTCATGGGGACTAACTGTATGGCACAATATTAATTGGGGTGCACAGTGTAGCACAGTGGCTCAGTGGTTAGCACTGGTGCCTTGCAGCGCTGGGGTCCTGGGTTCGAATCTGCATGGAGTTTGTATGTTCTCCCTACGTTTGGGTGGGTTTCCTCCCACACTTCAAAGACATACTGATAGGGAACTTAGATGTGAGCCCCATTGGGAACAGCTTGACGCTAATGTCTGTAAAGCGCTGCGGAATATAGCAGTGCTATATAAACGGTGCCGATTTTGCGGTTGGGTCCAGGAATGTCACTTCATCTCTGTCTCGCATCAGGAGGTTTTTTTTTATACCTTTTCTTTTTGCCCCAACCAGCAATGCATGCTGCACAGATGATAAGAATAAAGGACATTTTTTCTTTAATCCAATTCCAGTTTCCAGGATTATAACGGCAAATCGATCTTGATCTTCTATGCAACATTAGAGGAGCTTCACGTCTCTTCTCATCCTGCTGTAGCGGGCCTAACACTTTTTTTTTATTGCATTCGTTGGTTGATTTTAGTAAGAGGTGATAATACGGAAGCATCTGATCCGTGTGCACCACCATACATCCTCCTCTCCACTAGGGGGTACTGACACACAGCTTTCAGAGGAAACCTAGATCTGCTAATCTCTTTTATAGACTGGATGACTAGGGATGCTGTGTGTCTGTGTTATCCTTGCCTGTGGTGCTGAAAGCTTTGCTGCACATTCCCATGCATTGAAGCAGCTTCTGCTCCTCGGCAAGAACTAGCTCTCAAGGCTTTGCTCTGCGATTGTCAAGATTGTACTGCCAGGGAGTGATTTTATTTTATAAAAAAAAAATCTGAAACATGAAGATGCATTCACCATGGGCTCGATTTTACTCAAACAGCTGTTGCTTGTGTTGTCATGTCCGCACTGGAACAATTATCCTTGGCGTGTGGAACCTGGTAAGCAGCATCTCATTTTCCTGCCCCTTGATCCGCATCATGTAAAAGAGGCAGATTTTTGGAAATGCCTGAACTGTGACTAGACAAAATTTCCATGTATCTTGTTCAACTCCCCTGTTCCTGACAACCCAGTATTCTGCTTTTTTTTTATATGTTTATGCTATTTTATTTGGTATTGATTTGACTTTTGGCATGTATTGTGTGTTATATTTGACCGTCATCTCTGGCTATGTCTGTCCACGTTTAGGTGGATTGTCCCTTACGTCTGCCTAATAACTTAATACTGACAGTTACAGATCTAATGAGGAATTCAAAGCCGACGTCAGCATAGATTTGTTAGAAGATGACCACGTTTGCTGGCATTGCATGCTCCACTTTATTGTAGGATGATATTAGTCACTGCTTTCCTATGATGGGTGCTTTGCTTTTCATTTCACTATGTATAATGATAATTGATTATGTACAGAATACGTCTCATATAGTGCGGTCTGTTCTATTGTGTTATTGAAGGCCTGACGAGGTTTCCTACTTTATGTTCTGTAGTAGCGTTTCCCAAAAAGGATTCCTTGAAACGTGGTTAGGGGTTCCCCAGAACACAGCAACAACAGTTTCTGTCACCTTAGCAGTAGGCATGTGGTAGTTATAGGGGTTCCCCAAGAAGGCGAGAATCTTGGGGTTAAAATTGTGGGAAATAGCTGCACTAGAGGATTCACATAATTATTCCTTCATCAGCCGTGTCAGATTATGGACTGTTTCCAGCTGAGGAACCTGTATGTCTGTAAGTTACAGATAATGAACGACTTTACACCATCTCAGTGGTAACAACACCGTCTCGTTGTTCCTGACACCATCTCAGTGGTCCTAACACCATCTTGTTGTTTCTGACACTATCTCAGTGGTCCTAACACACCATCTCAATGGCCCTGATACCATATTAGTGGTCCTTACACCATCTTGTTGTTCCTGACACCATCTCAGTGGTCCTAACACTGTCTTGTTGTTCCTGACACCATCTCCGTGGTCCTAACACACCATCTCAATGGCCCTGATACCATCTTATTTGTCCTGACAGCATCCCAGTTGTTCTGACACCATCTTACTGGTCTTGATGCCATACTATTGGTCTTGACACCACCTTAGTGTCACAGATATCATCTTATGGGCCCTGACACCGTATTATTGGTTGTGACACTATCTCAGTGGTTCTTACACCATCTTATTGGTCTTGACACCATCTCAGTAGCCCTGGTACCATCTTATTAGTCCTGACAGCATCAAGGTTTTTCAGTTACCATCTTACAGGACTTCACACCATCCTATTGGTTTTGACACCATCTTAGTGTCCCTGATACCATATTATGGACCCTGACAGCATCTTATTGGTTCTGACACCACCTCAGTGGCCCTAACACCATCTTATTGGTTCTGACATTATCTCAGTGGTCCTGACACCATCCCATTGATCATGACACCATCTAAGTAGCTCTGAAATAGCAGTTTATATAACTACAAGAGCCTTAGTTACAGACATGTTATTTGGTAAAGGGGTTTCTGGAATTTTCATATTGATGGCCTATCCTCAGGATAGGTAAAAAGTTTAGATCAGAGGGGGTCTGATTCCCGGCACCCTCACCGATCAGCTGTGTGAAGAAGCCGCAGTGCTCCGTGAGAGCTTAGGCTTCTTCCTAGGCCATGTGACATCATCGATCACATGGCCTAGGTGCAGCTCTGTCCCATTCAAGTGAATGGGGCTGAGCTTTGATACCAAGCACAGCCACTATCCAACAGCGGTGCTTGGTAAGCTGTGGGGAGGCCTAGGTTCTCACCAAAGCTTGTATTGTTCCTCTGATGGCATCTCAGTTGTCCTGACACCATCTTATTGGTCTTGACACCATCTTAGTGTCACTGATACCATCTTATGGGCCCTGACACCATCTTGTTGATTCCTTAAACAGATGATCAGCAGGGGTGTCGAGAGTCAGATTCCCATCAATATAAATATCCTAAAAAAAAACTTTAATTCTGCAGGCTAAGGAGATAGCGATAGGCAATGCAGAAGAAGTAGGAGTTGCACATGAGCCCCGGTTCCTGAACATCCTCAATGGCCTTTCTGCAACATAAGGATACACCAGTATAATAACTGGCAGATGGGGAGTGGGAGGCCCTGTTTCAGACCTGCCACAGGCAATAATTACCAAAATCTAAAAGATAAAGCTAAGCTAAACATGAGTATGTATAGGTGATTATACTGATTAAACATTCTGCTCTACTGATTATTTCTTACAGTATTTGTACCTGTTTATGTGACTAGCATCGTGATCAGCATAAACACTGGGGGGGTCGGGTCGGGGGGGGGGGGCGGATGGCACCCAGCTTTCCCCAACCAGTGCCCAGTTTCACAGTGATACAGGAAAGGGTTATGTAGCTCTGCTGGACTGGGCAGATTTGGGTGATGCATCCCTAAGAGTAGTAATAACAGCCATTATAGCTGTAACCCAGCTTTCCTAGAAATGGAGAAATGACTAAATAACAACTGGACAGTGGGGGGCATTCACCCCTTTAACTACTAAGTCAGCTTTAGTCCTGATATAGCACAGCGCTCAGTTTCATTCCAGACCGTGGATTTGTATTCTTCTGCATAAGTGACGTGCGGTGAGGAACATAATCCATTTTGCTATATCACAGTATTATATATTACAGTGTTGAATATTACAGTATTATATGTTACAGTTGTAAATATTACTGTATTATATATTATAGTACATACAGATTTAGTATCATACATGTCACCGCCCGTCACATCACTTTTGTCATATCTTGTGACCCAGCCAGCTGATAAGCTGAGAGTCTCCCATTGCTCCATGACTTGACCCACACCCTGTGCAACCTCAGTTCCTCCTACAAGGTTTGCCATGTCACATGCAGTGCTGCAGTCATTGGTGCCTTACACTCCTCATCATCATCATTGGGAGATAATAGTGTACAGTATGTGGCGTCCAGTATGTAGTACTTAAAGAGGACCCTTCACCTCTCTTGACATAAAGGTTTTAGTGCATAAATGTATTCTATATTAAAAGACCATTCTGGAACGTCTATTCTTATGACTCTATGTTGTGCCATTCCTCTATTATTCCTGTTAGAAGTTTATGAATGCATTGCCAACTGGGTGTTATCAGTTGGTGGGGGCGGGGGTGTCTCTGTACAGTCGGACACTGTTCAGTCAGTGCTGTCATTGTCCGACGATGCAGGAACTCAACACTCCCAATGCGTACCAAGTTGGAAGTTAATTCAGAAACTTCTAGTAGGAATAATAAAGGAATGGAACAACATAGAATTATATGAAAACATGCTCCAAAATTGTATTACTTGGGGAATGCAAGCAGTTACTAAAACAGACATGTCAGGAGAAGTGACGGGTCCTCGTTAATAAAACAACAGAGATAATTTTGTGATTTTGTTTAATTAAGTACCTTTACTTACCGGGTACCCTCCACTGATGCTGCCATCCTTGTTATTTTTTACAAATACCCCTTGCTTGCCCCGCCGTGCCCCCATACAGTTTTCGCGCCCAGTAGGTTAATATTAAGCATCGGTACAGGGAGGAGGAGACGCCAGGGTTTCTCAGGGGGCGTCTCCTTCTCCCTGGCTGTGGGAGAAGGTGAGCTGTTTTTCTCCTGGCTGTGATGCACTCCGCTGCGATTGGAGAAATGGAGACGCCATTCTTGTCTCAGACATTTTAAGACCATGGGTAGCAGGGTGGGCCATTAATACTGAACTCCCAGAAAACCCCTGTAAAGGGCATCTGTCAGCAGATTTGGACCTCTGACACTGGCTGACCTGTTACATGTGCGCTTGGCAGCTGCAGGCATCTGTGTTGGTCCCATATTCATATGTGCCCGCGTGGCTGAGAAAAATGATGGTTAATATATGCAAATGAGCCTCAAGGAGCAACGGGGGCGTTACCTTTACTCCTAGAGGCTCTGCTCTCTCTGCAACTGCCGTGCCCTCTGCACTTTGATTGACAGGGCCAGGTGTGATGACTTTTACACTGCCTGTCCCTGTCAATCAAAGTGCAGAGGGCAGGCAGATGCAGAGAGAGCAGAGCCTCTAGGAGTAATGGTAACGCCCCCGTTGCTCCTAGAGGCTTATTTGCATATGTAAAAAAAAAATCTCAGCAATGCAGGCACATATGAACATGGGACCGAGCCACCCCAATGTATAACACGGTAATCTAGGGCATTTCCCCTTAGTGCTACCACACAGTACTTATCCCCACACTGTGCCCCCTTACAGTAGAAATATCGACATTGTGCCTCCTTTACAACAGAAATGCCTACCTTTGTGCCCTCTCACAGTAGTTTTGCCCACATTATGTCCCCTCACAGTAGTTATGCACACCTTTATGCCCCTTCTCAGTAGTTATGCCCACCTTTATGCCCCTTCACAGTAGTTATGCCCACATTTGTGCCCCTTCACTGTAGTTATGCCCACCTTTGTGCCCCTTCACTGTAGTTATGCCCACCTTTGTGCCCCTTCACAGTAGTTATGCATGCCTTTGTGCCCCTTCACTGTAGTTATGTCCACCTTTGTGCCCATTCACAGTAGTTATGCCCACCTTTGTGCCCCTTAACAGTAGCTATGCCTGCCTTTGTGCCCCTTAACAGTAGCTATGCCTGCCTTTGTGCCCCTTCACAGTAGTTATGCCCACCTTTGTGCCCCTTCACAGTAGTTATGTCCACCTTTGTGCCCCTTCACAGTAGTTATGCCCACCTTTGTGCCCCTTCACTGTAGTTATGCTCCACCTTTGTGCCCCTTCACAGTAGTTATGCCCACCTTTGTGCCCCTTCACTGTAGTTATGTCCGCCTTTGTGCCCCTTCACAGTAGTTATGCCCACCTTTGTGCCCCTTCACTGTAGTTATGCCTGCCTTTGTGCCCCTTCACTGTAGTTATGCCCACCTTTGTGCCCCTTCACTGTAGTTATGCCCACCTTTGTGCCCCTTCACAGTAGTTATGTCCACCTTTGTGCCCCTTCACTGTAGTTATGTCCACCTTTGTGCCCCTTCACTGTAGTTATGTCCACCTTTGTGCCCCTTCACTGTAGTTATGTCCACCTTTGTGCCCATTCACAGTAGTTATGTCCACCTTTGTGCCCCTTCACTGTAGTTATGTCCACCTTTGTGCCCCTTCACTGTAGTTATGTCCACCTTTGTGCCCATTCACAGTAGTTATGCCTGCCTTTGTGCCCCTTCACTGTAGTTATGTCCACCTTTGTGCCTCTTCACAGTAGTTATGCCCACCTTTGTGCCCCCTCACAGTAGTTATGCCCACCTTTGTGCCCCTTCACAGTAGTTATGCCCACATTTGTGCCCCTTCAAAGTAGTTATGCCCACCTTTGTGCCCCTTCACAGTAGTTATGTCCACCTTTGTGCCCATTCACAGTAGTTATGCCCACCTTTGTGCCCCTTCACTGTTGTTATGTCCGCCTTTGTGCCCCTTCACAGTAGTTATGCCTGCCTTTGTGCCCCTTCACAGTAGTTATGCCCACCTTTGTGCCTTTTTACTGTAGTTATATCCACCTTTGTGCCCATTCACAGTAGTAATGCCCACCTTTGTACCCCTTCACAGTAGTTATGCCCACCTTTGTGCCCCTTCACAGAAGTTATGCCCACCTTTGTGCCCCTTCACTGTAGTTATGCCCACCTTTGTGCCCCTCCACTGTAGTTATGTCCTCTTATGCCACCCTTTGGCCCCAGTGTCCTCTCAAGCTCCATAAAAAAAAAAAAAACACAAATACTTACCCATTTCCCTGATGATCGAGCACATCCTGCTTTCCCACCCACAGCAGCACGACGTGCTCACACACACACACATTGTGCTGCTGGCAGTGCAGGAGACTGATTCCTGGCCTGCACCGCTCCTCTCATACAGCCAGCAGTGCGTGGACTGCTGGGAGCGCTGGATATCAGCTAAAAGGTGAAGCAGGGAGCGGACGGCTTCCTGATTACATAGTAACATAGTATATAAGACCGAAAAAAGACATTTATCCATCCAGTTCGGCCTGTTTCCTACAAGTTGATCCAGAGGAAGGCAAAAACCCCTGTGAGGCAGAAGCCAATTTTTCCCACTTAAGGGGGAAAAAATCAGGCAATCAGAATAACTCCCTGGATCAACGACCCCTCTCTAGTAGCTATAGCTTGTAATATTATTACACTCCAGAAATACATCCAGGCCCCTCTTGAATTCCTTTATTGTACTCACCATCACCACCTCCTCGGCAGAGAGCTCCATAGTCTCACTGCTCTTACCGTGAAGAATCCTTTTCTATGTTTGTGTACAAACCTTCTTTCCTCCAGACGCAGAGGATGTCCCCTCGTCACAGTCACAGTCCTGGGGATAAATAGATGATGGGAGAGATCTCTGTACTGACCCCTGATATATTTATACATAGTTATTAGATCTCCCCTCAGTCGTCTTTTTTCTAAAGTGAATAACTCTAATTTTGATAATCTTTCAGTGTACTGTAGTTGCCCCATTCCAGTTATTACTTTAGCTGCCCTCCTCTGAACCCTCTCCAGCTCTGCTATGTCTGCCTTGTTCACAGGAGCCCAGAACTGTACACAGTACTCCATGTGTGGTCTGACAAGTGATTTGTATAGTGGTAGGACTATGTTCTCATCACCGATATCTAAGCCCCTTTTGATGCAACCCATTATCTTTTTGGCCTTGGCAGCAGCTGCCTGACACTGGTTTTTACAGCTTAGTTTGCTGTTTATTAAAATTCCTAGATCCTTTTCCATGTCAGTGTTACTGAGTGTTTTACCATTTGGTATGTACGGGTGACTTGCATTATTCCTTCCCATGTGCATAACTTTACATTTTTCAGTGTTAAACCTCATCTGCCACTTATCTGCCCAAGCCTCCAATCTATGGAGGCTTGTAAACGAACTGCCCAATGGGTGCGCCCCTCCCCAGCCTCGGCGCCCGGCTGCCCCCCCCCCCCCCATTGCTATGCCCCTGGTCTAAGACGAAACAGAAGTGCCTCTGGCATTGGAACTAACACTGTGAATGGAGCAAAAATTCCATCTCTGTACAAAGTATAGTGGTTGTGCTGGGTTACTGCAGCTCTGCTACTTTTGAAGTAAAAGGGGTGCAGGGCTGCAACAACTTAACACGGCCACTACACTTTGAACGGCGCTGTGCTTCCTGTTCCCAGAGCTAGTTCTAGTGCCAGAGGCTGCAGGGAACAGCTGATCGGTGGGCGTGTGGGGTGTAAGAGCCTCTCAAATCAGATATTAATGACCGATCCTGAGGATAGGTTATCGATTTCATGGGCCTGGAAAAACACCTCTAAAGCCTCTTTAGGATTTTCCGCCTAACAGACTTTACACTCGAAAGATCCTTGGACGACACTTGTCTTGGGTATCATTACTGGATCAGGTTTTATATGGAGCTTCTAGAATTACCAGCATTGTTTAGTCATTGCCGTAGTCTACAGGGTATGACATTACACCTGACCCTGTCACATTCTCAGTTTTATATAGATTTGGCACCAGGCATGGGCGTAGCTATAGGGGGTGCAGAGGTAGCAGTCGCTACCGGGGCCAGGAGCCTGAGGTGGACCAAAGACCCTTGTGCCGCATAAGAAGACAAAGCACTGAGGGAAGGGGGGCCGAAGATGAACTCTTGCACCAGGGCCCATGAGCCGTTAGCTACGCCCCTGGCACCAGGATTTGCTTAAATTAGGTGATAAGGAGAATCTGCACTTTTATAGAGCTGAAGCGAACATTTTGCGTGTTCTGCTACTTGTAGTTCACTTTTTTGCTATTAGGTTCTTAACCAACATAGGTTCAGGCACAGCAGAGCCGTGTGCGCTGAAACTGTACTGAAGAGCCATAGACGCCATATGGCGCCTCATACAGAATCCAGCAGGAAAGAGTTGTATAGTAGGGCCTCATAGATTCCTGTGCATATGAGACCTTTTCTAGTGACACCTCACTATAACTGCTGGCTCCTATGAATTATATACAGCATTATTGCAGCTCACCTTTGGTTCTGGGGAGTTCTGGTCTAAAGCTCTGCTTCAGCTATTTGTAGCCTACCTGCAGCAGAGAAATTCCACCAGACCATCAAGAAGGTTGAATGTTGGATGCAGTTCAGTTGGCACTAAACGTCTTGTCAGGATTGGGGTAAACAGGGTATGTGCCCTGGGTGCTGAGTGCCAAGAGGGGGCACCAACATTTCCCCTTGGCCAGGCTGCGGGTGTCCTATCACATTGCATGCTGAACACAATTTTGGGACTTGCACAGGGCAATGAGGCGGGAGTGTGAGGATTCAATTTCAGGAAAGGGATCAACAGTAACTCAATTACACCTCATATTCCAGCAGTTTTCTGGTGCCAGAAGTGAAAAAATTCAAAGAAAACAAAAAAGTCAGCTTTCCACTTTATAACAGGACTTGACAGTGTACGGAAGGGGATCCTGGGTCAATGCAGGAAAATACAAATATCCAAAAACATGTGGGGTCATTTATCAAACTGGTGTAAAGTTTAACTGGCTTAGTTGCCCATAGCAGCAACCAATCAGATTCCTCCTTTCATTTTCCAAAGGAGCTGTCAAAAATGAAAGGTGGAATCTGATTGGTTGCTATGGGTAACTAAGTCAGTTCTACTTTACACCAGTTTGATAAATGACCTCAATGGATTTTATTGTTCGAAAAGCGTGAGGGTCCACTCTGAACCTTCAGATTTTTTGAAGGTGTGATAATAAAAGCTTACCGAGCTTTTAATACTGATGACCTGTCCCAAGGATAGATCTTCGGTATCTGATCGGCCAGGGGCGTAGCTAAAGGTTCATTGGCCCTGGTGCCATCGTTCAGTTTGGGCCACCCTTCCCTCAGTGCTTTGTGGCCAGGGGCAGGGAAGCACATGGCCTTCCTGCTGCCTGAGGCAAAAATTGAAAGGCCCCCCCCTCCCCCTATGCCAAATTCTTGACCTAACCCCTTCCCTCCAGCCAGAGGTGTAACTAGAACAGCATGCACTTTCTATAATACCGGTGATTTTTATGCGGCACAAGGGTCTTTGGGCCCGGCCTGGCCCCTACCTTTCAGCTGTTTGAGAAGGCACCAGCGCTCACAGGAGCTTCAGTGCCTTCTCAACAGCTGATTGGTGGGGGTCCCGGGTGTCGGACCCCCACCAATCAGATACTTATGATCTATCCTGCGAATAGGTCATCAGTATAAGAATATCGGAAAACCTTTTTAAGTGCTGGAAGAAACTTTTTTCACTCAGAAGGTAAACAATGGCATGTTGCAGATATTAATGCACTTTCCTATATCCCATTTTAATTGCATGGACACACTGAAACTGGGACAGCAGAGGTCAATCCGACATACTCATTTTGAGGTCTTAGTCAAGAAGTCAAAAGACACCAAGATCACACACTAGTAAATGGCATTGATTTCAAGAGACGTGTATGTAGGCATAGGGCTCCATAGCAAAGCTGGGGCCCCACTCTTATGTGATGATTACAAGGTTTATGTTTGATGTGTGTCTGATCAAGAGCTAATGTGGTCTGTAAATGAATGACTGTTATGGTATCTGGTCCTGGTTCGGCATAACCTGGTGTCACATCTGTTGGTGGAAACAACTAGGTGTCTTTCAGGTATGCGAAGGCCAACATAAAAAAGATCCTTTCCAGTGGTCTGACCCAAGAAGGAGGATGATCACATAGTCATGCCTGACAGTGTAAAAATGGTGGCCTTGTCCACATGAAATCACACTATTTGGGGACGCAATTGATCTGCATTTGTGCACACTGGGAGGAGAAAAAGGACACAGAATTGCTAAATATTCAACTTTTTTCTCTCCTCACTTTTAGTTTTGTTACTGTTTGTGCATGTTGTATGTGTTGTTTATTTTTTCTGTTATTTTGTGTATTTACTATGTATCCATTGAAGCTTCTCCCTGATACCTGTTGACTGCTAGAGTGCAGCCGATGAGAGTGAGTACCTTGTGTGTGAGATGGTGGGACTTACCACCCATATGTAAGTGGTGGCAGCATTAGTGTTCCTGAGTGTGTAGACTATTTTGGTTAGGTGTTGTGCTCAGTTTGTAGCCTGAGTGAGGGTCGAGTATAGGATTGACCTATGCAATAGCGTTTAAAGTTTTTTTTTTCCAAGATTTTTATATTGATTTCATCAATAGGTCATTAATATCTGATCGGTCGTGGTCTGACTTCTGCCATCCTCGCTGATATTCTCTTTTTTTTTCCACTGCTTTTTAAAGTATTGCACCTCAGCTATATTCCATTCAATGGAAATGAGATGTAATACCAGACATATGATGTAGAGTCTTGCTATTTCTGGAAAATTTTAAAAAAAAACTGCTATATCTAATACCCTGGCAGACATGATGTTGACCCTTAAGTCTGCTGTTGGGCACTTTGTATGCAAGGTGTTGTGGATTACAAAGTCTAAGCATATTTATTAAAACTTGAAGAATTATTTTGAAGAAAAGACGTTTTATTGCTCAGTAACCCTGGTAAAGTAGGCGGAGCTGTGACTACCTGTCACATAAATGCTTGTCAGTCCTAAAATGCTCCTTAGTGGGAAAATGGTGGATCTCATGAATAAGTCAAATGGAAAACTTAGAGAGAAGTGACATAAAATGCTGAAAGAGGCCACCTCGGGATATTCTTTGACCACCTTCTAGAAGTGCTTTTCCTCCTTTGTTGTAGACCCCTTGTTAAAGAAGGAAATTTTTAATTAGGAGATCATTCAATTCTGGTTTTATGGCTTCTAATGAGATTTCGATTGTACCGGGCAGATTCGCTGATTCCCCGCACTTCCCTGGTGTCATACTACAGTATAATTTACTTCTATCCTATATTATGACTCCAATTTGTCCTGACCTGCTGCTCCATCCCTACTGCACCACGTGCTGATTTCCAGGAAATTTTTGCCTCTGCAATGAATTTACTGACATATTCAGGAGAATAATATGAAGCCATCCTGGATGCAATTACCTTAATTATCTCTGTAGATACCGGAACCAAAGTGTTTTTTGGCAGCTTGAATATAATATGTCATTGTGTCTCCAGTCTAGAACATATGGTTCATGATACGTAAAAATGTCGATAGGTATTGTCCGTGTTGGACTGGGGTTCCTTGGGCCCACCAGAGGAAATTATTCTCAGGGCCCAACCTCCATATCATGAATAAAGTCTAATAGGTTTGAAATTGCAGAAATAGACTATTTTGGCAAATGACTGGATCCAAAGGTAGTCACATAGTCCGACCCTGGGTATTGTGTATGTTATGCAGAATAAAGCACCAAAGCAGTGACCGCCAACTGGTTTGCTTACCAGGTGTCTGGGAATGCTGGGAATTGTAGTTTTGCAGCACATGGAGAGGTTAGAGACCATTACACTAGAGCAGGGGTGCACAACCTGCAGCCCCCAGAGCCATGGTTTGCAGGTCCCTGTCCTCCTGGACAGATCGTGCGATCAGCTGTGTTTCTGCCCGTAGCACCGCGCCACAGAGCATTACAGCTCCTGCTTCCGCACTGTAGCAGGACAGGTGCCCGGCTGTCAGTGACAGTGGGGGAGCCGAGGAGAAGGCAGAAGTTGTTTATTAGTGCTTCTGCCTTCTCCTCAGATAGGTGAGCGGCGCACTATGCAGGGTGGACTCGGCTTGGGGGCAGAGGAGCGCAGAGCTCCTTTGGATGCCCCAGTTACAGTGAAAATAGTGCAAACAAAAAGTCTGTGTCCCCAAAGGTCTTTCAGTGACCTCTTCAGGGACAAATTATGTGGAGAAAATATATAAAAAAATAAGTTAAAAAATTATAAAAAAAAAAAATTTAAAACAATAAAACACAAATAAAATAAAAAATAAAATAAAATATGATGTGGCATATTAAAAATTATAAAAAGGAAAAATTGCAAAATACAAGAGTGTTCACTGTCCCCTAACAGTCTTTTATGATCCCTTGGGGGACACATTATGTGGCAAAAATATATTTAAAAAAATTATAGATAATTAAAAAATAAAAATAAAATACAAATAGGACTGTTGTCCTTCAACAGTCTTTTTATGACCTCTTGTGGCACATTATTTAAATATATTTTTGCCACATAATATGTGCCACAAGAGGTCATAAAAAGACTGTTGAAGGACAACAGTCCTATTTGTATTTTATTTTTATTTTTTACTTTATTTGTATTTTATTAATATTTTATTGTATTTTTTTATAATTGTTTTATTACTTATTATTTAAATATATTTTTGCCACATAATATAAGTAATAAAACAATTATAAAAAAATAATATAATAAAATATTAATAAAATACAAATAAAAGTAAAAAATAAAAAGGAAAAATTAACAAAAAGTGTCTGTGTCCCCCAAAGGTCTTTTATGACCTCTTGGGGATATTATTTGTAGCAGAAATATATAAAAATTAAGTTAAAAAGATAAAAAATAATAAAATATATAAAAGAAAAAACACCACCAACCAAAACCGTCGCCATTATCGCCCCATTCACATGAAACTATACATATTATATAACAAAACGACCGACACAAAATAGGGAACTAATTATAGTTATTTATTTTGGTGTCAGTTTGCATATTTAAATAATAGGGATCTATAGTTTGAAAAACAAACTTTAAAAAAAAAATGTTTTGTACAGTTTCCCCCACATAAAACTAAAAAATAAATGCGTCAAGTAAAAAATTGTTGCAAAAATTATTTTGGTAGTCCCAACACATAAAAAAGTTACAACCGTTCGAACCACCACGTGCGCTAAATCACAAAAAACAGTGTCTGTTCAGACCTGGTTATTAAAGTGTTAACCAATAAGCGCTTTCCCTAGAAGCAAGGGAAAATGCATGGCACCTGTAACTGGCAGGAGGTGGTAATAACCAGGGAGCGCCGCCCTCTGCAGTGAAGGAAAGCGCTGATTTATGAATAGGAGGCAGGAAGGAAATGTCGCCACTTTTCCTGTAAAAATTATTTTTAACAAGTGCCTGCAGCATGGCCCCTGAACCAGAAGATTCATACTTACCTGCTTAATGCCGCCCTGCCTCCATTTTCCAGTTCCTGCACTTTTACACCTGTCAGTGCATGGCCATGGTCACATAGACTGCTCCAGTCAATGACTGACTTCAGTGGTGACACGCTGCTTGTGGCCACATTACCGCTGAAGCCAGTCATTGGCTAGAGAGGTGCATGTGACAATGGCCATGCACAGGTAAGTAAAAAAAAGCGTGGGGAGCAGGTAAGTATAACTCTTTGGTTTCAGGGACTATGCTGCAAGAACTTTTTACTGGGAAATCCCTTTAAGCTCCTAATACACTGAGATATTCAGGTCTATTTCTGGGAACAAGTCTTCATAGGAGCGCTCATTCATGATAACTGGCCGGTATAATCGCGCTGCACATCTCTCTGTGTAATCAGGGATGTGCCACTGATAATCAATAGAACTAAATGAAGGAGGAATGACTGTGATAGCGATCATTCCTCCCCAGTCACTTTACATTGGCCTGTGTAATAGGCTGATGCAAATGGACGCCAATCAACATTTTTTTTTATTTGCGGCCCCTTGAAATAGAGCGATGTGACAATGCGGCCCTCAGACCAAAGAAGGTTGTGTACCCCTGCACTAGAGCATGCTGGGTGAAAGGTGAAGGCTTGTAGCTCTCATGAAGAGTAATGATACCTTCACACCTAGCAGTTTGTGGTTGCAAATCAGTTCCATCTGAATGGAGTTGGATTTCCACAAGCCCAATTCAGATGAAATTTCTGTAATAAGAATCTGTCGCGTGTGAATGCACCCTAACAAAGTCTGAATCTTGGAGGCTGCAACTTACCTCTGTCCCCAGTTATATGGGTGAGGGCTCATGTACACGGCCGTTGCCCCACCGTGGCTGTATTGCGGCCCGCACGTGGCAGGTCCGCAATACACGGGGCACAGCCGTGTGCATTCCGCATCATGTTCCGCATTCACTTGAATGGATCTGGAAATCCAGAGATGCGGTGTGGAACGGAATCACGGAACAGAAGCACTACGGATTGCTTCTGTGTGGTTCCGTTCCACAAAAAAGTAGTGCATGTACTACTTTTTTGTGGTGCGGACTGTCGGATGCGGATCGCGGACCCCATTCAAGTGAATGGGTCCACGATCTGCATGCGGCTGCCCCTTGGTCATGCCCGTGCATTGCGGACCGCAATTTGCGGTCCGCAGCGCAGGCAGGCCGACACACGGCCGTAGGCATGAGCCCTGACTTAGGTAAATGAGTAGATAGTAGGGGAGGTGAGTAGCTGTGAGATACCTAGGACACCACTTATATCAGGGAAGTGATCATGTGAGTGTGAAACTATATGTCTGATCAACCTCTTCCCAGGGCCGCTGCAAGGATTTTTGCCGCCCTAGGCAGAAGAAAAGTTTGCTGCCCCCCCCATGTGACATCACAATGCCCCACCCATATGATCTGCCATATTAAAGGGGTTCTGCAGTTTATTTAAACTGATAATCTATCCTCTGGATAGATCATCAGCATCTGATCGGCGGGGGTCCGACACCCAGGACCCCCGCCGATCAGCTGTTTGAGAAGGCAGCGGCGCTGGCAGTAGCACCTTGGCCTTCTCGCTGTTTAACGCAGTCGCAGTGACGTCACGATTAATATCACTGGCCTGGGCAGGGCTAAGCTTCATTCAAGTGAACAGAGCTTAACCCTGCCCAGGCCAGTTGATACTGGTCATGATGTCACTGGGCTGGCGGTAAAAAGTGAGAAGGCCGCGGCGCTCCTGAAGCACCGCTGCCTTCTCAAACAGCTGATCGGCGGGGGTCCCAGGTGTCGGACCCCAGCTGATCAGATGCTGATGATCTATCCAGAGGATAGGTCAGCAGTTTAAAATTACTGCAGAACCCCTTTAACTAACGCCAGTTCTCTCTCATCCCCTCTTGTCATTCTCTTCCCCCCTCTTGTCATCTCCCCCCCCCCCCCGTGTCATTCTCTCTCTCCTTCTTGTTATTCTCTCTCCCCCCCCCCCATGTCATTCTTTGTCCCTCCTGTCATTCTCTTTCCCCCTCTTGTCATTCTCTAACCCTCTTGTCATTCTCTTTGTCCCTCTTGTTATTTTCTCCCCCCTTGTCATTCTCTTTCCCAACCCCCCCCCCCCCCCTTAACCTCTAGTGTAGCGTGGCCGAGCTCTGCATGGTCCGCGGGTACAGGTGCTTTTGTTTCCTGTACCCGAGCAGACTGACAGGAAGTGCACACTGTGTGCGCACTTCCTGTCAGTCTGGTCGGGTACAGGAGACAGATGCTGAGTGCTTCCCTCCTGTCAGCCCCTCTCCTCTTGCTGCGCCCAGGCAGTGCGCCCTCATGGACGCGCCAGCCCGGGCAGTGCTGCAGCTGCCAGAGGCTCAATATAGAGCGGGCGGCTGCAGCATGAGGGGGGGCCAGCGCTCCTGGCGGCGCCCCTTCCCAAAGGCGCGGCTGCTTAGCCGGCTTATAGGACTCGCCGGCCCTGCCTCTTCCCCAAATATGAGATTTCTAAGGATAGAGACTAGTGTTGAGCGAATCAAAGTCTACAAAGTGGACTTTGATTCAAATTTCAAGGAAAATCCGATTTGCCGTGAACCCGAATTTCCCAGTGCTTAATGGCAACGAATCGATTTTCCCTGAATGATGGCAAAAAACATTGTGAAGATAATTGAAGATTTTGCAAGAAATCTTGTGCGTGGTGACGATTTTGCGCTAGATCTTCAATCAAGGTGGCAGCGGACAGCTCTTCGCGATCAAATGGATAAGTATGATTTCTTCATTTTTTTACATTTTTCACTGTAATATAAATGTCAAATGCCGCAATCGGCTATGGACATGGTATCTAAGAGGTACAATCATGGGGAGCGGCGCAATCATTGCACCCACTACTTACAAAGAAATGCGTTCGTGACAAATGGGGCTGAGCTGTGATACCAAGCACAGCCACTATACAATGTACGGCGCTGTGCTTGGTGAGCAGAGAGAAGGCCGCAGTGCTCACAGGAGCGCCGGTGCCTTCTTAAACAGCTGATCGGCGGGGGTTCCGGGTGTTGGACCCCGAAGGATCAGATAATCATGACCTATCCAGAGGATAGGTCATCAATAAAAATATTTTGGAAAACCCTTTTAACCTCTTCGGTTTTCGTTTTTTAACTTTTCGTCTTCCTGGAGCTATAACTTTTTTATTTTTCTGTTCACAAAGACATATGAGGGCTTGTTTTATGTAAGACAAGTTTTACTGTCTAATGGCACCATTTACCGTAATATGGCATACAATGTAGTGGGAAGCTAGAAAAAATCCAAATGGGGTGAAATTGGAAAAAAACACAGTTCTGCCCCAGTTTTATGGGTTTAGTTTTTACAGTGTTCCCTATGTAGTAAAACTGACCTGTTATCTTTATTCTCTGGGTTAGTACAATGATACCACATATGTACAGTTTTTCTTGTGCTTTATTATTTAAAAAAAAATAAACACTTCGGAAAAAAAAAAACATTTTTGCTTTGCATCTCCATATTCTGACCCCAATGACTTTTCAATATTTAGGTCTACGGAGGTGTGTGCAGAATGATCTGTAGTTTTTATTGATCCCATTTTGGGATGTGTATGCCTTTTAGATCACGTTTTATTCAAATTTCTTAGGAAGGTGAAGCACTGAAAAAGCAGCAGATTGTCCACTGTGATTTTTCTTTCCATAAGGCCTCATGCACACGAACGTATTTTGTTTCCGTGTCCGTTCCGTTTTTTTTTTGCGGATAGGATGCAGACCCATTCATTTCAATGGGTCCGCAAAAAATAGGGACAGCACACCGTGTGCTGTCCGCATCAGTATGTCCGTTCCGTAGCACCGCAAAAACAATTGAGCATGTCCTATTTTTTTCTAGTTTGCGGACAAGGATAGGCATTATTACAATGGACCGCAAAACACATACGGTCATGTGCATGTTGCCTAAGGCTACATGCACACGACAGTTGTTTTTCTCGGCTTCCGTTTCAGGTTTTTTTGCGGATAGGATAGGAACCCATTCATTTCAATGGGTCAGCAAAAAAATGCTGACAGTTCATCCGTTTGTGTTCCGATTGTGATCCCGATTTGCGGACGGCAGAAAACAACTGTCATGTGCATGTAGCCTTATAAGAGCATAGCTGTGGCAGGCTTTAGAGCCTTCAGAAGGACCGAGGCTGCCACAGCAACCAAACGGCTCCCTCAATCTCAGAGCAGGGGAGCTGTTTGATCCCTACGCTCCTGCGGAAAGACCGATCAGATGCCGTGGGAACAATTGTCCATGGCATCTGAGGGATAAAATGTCCAAAATCTGCAATATCCATAATCACGACATATCCTCTAGGTGTCTGCTGTGTAAAACAGCAGTCACCCTGCGGTTATGGTGCTCGCTCAGCTTCTGGGGGGGGCGCCATGTTTAAACCATGGACTTCCATCATACATGTACGACACAAGCCATTAAGGTGAAAGTGTACTCTCCTTGGAAGCTGTGTAAGATGTACTGCAGCCAGAAATGTTGTGTCTCTCCTGCCTATTCTTGTACCAGTGGTCCAGTGGATGTCTATACTGCCTGCTCCCTCCTCCCTCTCACAGCATACATTCTCGCTAAGGTAGTAACTGCAGCTGCATCCCCTCCTTACTGCCTTCTCCTTACAATATTTGGTCTGAGGAGGTTTTTCAACTTCTCTAGAGTTTATTATCTAGTAAGTAAAGGTAGACAGCCCCACCATGGCACACAACTGAGCTGTCCTGGTTGGTGTACTTTCACACTTGCGTTGGTGCGGATCCGTCTGTTTATTTGCACAGACGGATCCGCACCTATAATGCAAATGTTTGTATCCGTTCAGAACGGATCCGTTTGCATTAGTTTAAAGAAAAATGACAAATCCAAAACTGATCCGTTTTGAATTACATTGAAAGTCAATGGGGAACGGATCCGTTTTCAAATGCACCATATTGTGTCATTGACAACGGATCCGTCCCCATTGACTTACATTGTAATTAAAAACTGATCCGTTAGGCCCCGCCTCTTCAGACGGACACGAAAATGCTACATGCTGCGTTTTGGTGTCCGCCTCCAGAACGGAATAGAAGCGGAACGGAGCCGAACTGATGCATTCTGAACGGATCAGTATCCATTCAGAATGCATTGGGGCTTAACTGATCCGTTTTGGACCGTTTCTGAGAGCCCTGAAACGGATCTCACAAACGGAATCTAAAACGCTAGTGTGAAAGTAGCCTAAGATTTATTGCATGCTGCTACAATGTCTCACCCAACAAAGTCCCCTATAAAGCTATCTTCTCTTCTGGGTGTAACATGAATGTCTGAGGTGAGAATATCCAGAGTGTGAGAATGTCCTGCTGCTTCTGTCTGTAATGGAGGAGAATATATATATATATATATATATATATATATATATAGTCTGTATTAATTCCGGCAGCACTCGCTTTTATAATTTTCAGGTGCACGCGTCTCACCCTTGACATCAGGTATGTATATCCATGAAAAATCAACGCAGCACTCTTCTTATGAAAAAAACGCAGTGTCTTTATTCACACATGTGACACAAAATAGGCGACGTTTCAATCCTCTTCCGGGATCCTTCTCAAGCCAAGCGCCTATTTTGTGTCACATATGTGAATAGAGTCATAAAGAAGAGTGCTGCGTTGATTTTTCATGGAGATATATATATATATATATATATATATATATATATATATATAGATAAAAGCAAAAATGAGGCAGCACTCCTCCAGTGTAGTTGATCCAATGGTGCACGCGTCCACCCCTGGTAACGGGGTCTCTTTACAAATCCAACAAACTGGCGCAGCACTCCTTAGATAAAGTGAACAAAAAGGTGTTTATTCACACATGTTTAACACAGCAACGTTTCAGCTCTCTCACAGAGCCAACTTGGTTTGAAAATGGCTCTGTGAGAGGCTGAAGCGTTGCTGTGTTAAACTATGTGAATAAGCTACCTTTATTCACTATCTAAGGTACTACGTCAATTTATTGAATTATATATATATATATATATATATATATATATAAAATGTATGACTGTTTCTATTCACTGACAGAAAGCAAAGATTTTTAAAATACACGAAAACACTAGGCGCTAATCCTCATCCATTTCTACTCTCTCAGCAAACATGAGGAGAACAAAGAAGGGGCATGGCTATAAAGGGGCAGAAGTATCAGTTGTATTGTAAAACCCAGTTTATGTATTCATACATTTCCAGGAGGATTAACAGAGGAACGACATAACAGAATTCTAAGAAAAGATATTTCAGAAGTATCATGTTATGTAGAACAGAAATATTTACTAAAACAAGAGAAAGGTGTTCTTTAAAGAGGAGCTGTCACCTCTCCAGAAATGTCTGTTTCAGTAACTACTTGCATTCCCCATGTAATATCAATTTTGGAGCATCTATTCTTATGTCTCTATGATGTGCCACTCCTCTATTATTCCTGCCAGATGTGTTGGAATGAATTGCTAGGAGTCTGCAATAAAGGTCCAGATGGTTATTACCCTACACAGTCTCACAGTATCTAATCACTGCTGTCAGTGTCAGACTGTACAGGGACACCCCCCAACTGGTAACACGCATCTGGACCTTCATTGCAAACTGCTAGTAATTCATTCATAGCTTCTAGCAGGAATAATAAAGGAATGGTACATCATACAGTCACAAGAACAGATGCATCAGAACAGATCAGATGCATCAGAAGTAACCGGCAACTATATCCTCAACTAAATTGTGAAAAAGGTTATTTTTTAACCAAAAACAAAACATAATTTTTATTGTTAAATATTGTGGAATATTTGTGAAATGGGAATAATGGTGGAAGAAAACAATTGATTCTTCACTTATTAGAACAAATGATTATAAAGAAGAGTTTGCAGCGTAGAAGCGGTGGGCGCAGACCATAAGATCTGATGTAATTCTCTTAGACTCTCTGAAGTGACCTTTTGCCTTGTCTTGTGTAAGGTGATAAAATCCCTAAGGAGATTACTGTGCTTCTCAGATTTCCTGCCAAGCTCTGTGTGAACAAGGCCATCAGTCCAGGCCCATGGAAAGTAAAGCAGCATTAGGGCTCATGTACACAAACGTATTTTCTTTCCGTGTCCATTCCGTTTTTTTGGGGGACCCTATGCGGAACCATTCACTTCAGTGGGTCCGCAAAAAAACACAGAAGTTGCTCCGTGTGCATTCCGTTTCCGTATGTCTGTATTTCCGTTCAGCAAAAAGATAGAACATGCCCTATTATTGTCTGCATTACGGACAAGTATAGTACTGTTCTATGTAGGGCCAGCTGTTCCGTTCTGCAAAATACATACGGTCGTGTGCATGAGCCCTTATCTGAGAATTTATCTCCGTGTTTGACTAGAATGCACCAACCCCAGTCAGCTTCGAATGTGAGACTACCATCACAGACAATCATCTTGGCTATATCATACATAAATTAGACTTACAACTATTTAGCATATGATTAGTTATGCAGATTCTTGTCATGTAACTGCATTGTTACTGTTTTGCTCCTAAAATTCTAAACGTTATTTTTTTAAATTTTGTTAGTATTTTCTAAATCCACTTTTAGCTTTCAACACTGCCTGAATCCTTCTGGGCATGCTCTCAATCAGATTTAAGCATGTCTTGACCGAAATCTGTTCTCTTCTACATATTCCCTATGTTGGTGCATACAGGTCGACTCACTTGGGTATGAATACAGCTTTTTCTTCAACACTACCCACAAGTGTTCAATTGGGATGAGGTCTGGGGACTGTGGGGGCCAATCTAGAACCTCTACTTTATTGTCATTGAACCATCTCTTCGCCAATCTCGACGTAAGCTTCAGGTCGTTGTCCTGCTGGAACACTGTGTTGTCTTTTTCATACCCATAGTACTTAAGTGTATGAAGTAACTTGTCTTGTAGGATACTCACATATAGCTTAGATTTGAGACCACCATTGATCCTGGTCAAGGATCCAACACCTTTGGCTGTGAAACAACCCCCATATCGTCAGGCTTCCTCCACCGAACTTGAGAGCTCTTTCAATTTCTCAATCCGTTAGCCCCCTTTCCTTTTTTCTTCCAGACCCATTTTCACCCTTCAGAGCCCAGTCTATTGACTTTCATCGCTCCAAATTACCTGTTTCCAATCTTCTACTACTGTTCTTACTTTTTTCCAAACTCGAGCTGACTCTTCTTGTGACGATATTGAAGTCGAGGCTTCTCCACCTATTTTCTGGCCACCACATAACCCAGAGCAAATAATTTTAATCTTCAGTTGCTGTAGGTAACGTCATGGGTGGACTGGGAACTTAAAATGGCCCTGGAAAGAAATACTAAAAGGCACATGATCTGCTGATGTCAGGACACTGCTGATCTCACTTCCCTGATGTATAATGGGACAGCAGTCACATGACAAACCAAGAAGTATGATTCAAGCATGGGGGATAAGAGAAAACTGCAAAAGAGGTAAATTTTGAAAAAAATAAAATAAAAAATGAACATTCCAAGGAGGGATGGGAACTAGAGTAATTGATGAAAATACACCTTAGAGTGAAAATAGTTTCAGGTGCAAACCCTTTAAGAAACAGTTATGTGACCTACATGTGGCTTTGTTTTTTAGGGCACTATAATGAATGGTAGTTAGACTATAACACTACTGATACTGTTATTTGTACACTTTATGACTGCACACCATTTTGAGGGTGTGCCTATGCCTCCAAACATAAGATGCCTCACATTGTACCTATCAACATAGGGCCAGTCCTGGTGCCACCCCACTGTTGGCTTGCTTCTTTGACCAGATGACATCATCAGGCAGTAGAATATTTAAACCTATCCCGCTAAGGCATTCATAAGCTTCCTGATTTCAATCATAAGAGGCCGATTTTTCATGGGCAGTTGAGTTGTGCATCCCATGCATTAAGTTACCAGAGCGCCCTCACCAGGACGCCACAAAGCGGTGCGTCTCAGCAGCATTTCATTTAGAGAACTGTTAGCATTATGTATTCTGAATATAATTGCTTGTGATTCACCTTCTGTATTACTATTCATACACTGCCTAATGGAGTGCTGTGTCAGCTCCGGGGCTTGGTTTGTCCTCTAGATGTCTCTTGTACCTTTTCATTTATCCTTACATCAAAGAAATAATCTATAAAAAGCAAAACCCCCTGAGAGAGCTCTTGTCTCTTTATTTTCTTCCTGTTCTATGTCATTTAATGCGTCGCAGTGGAAGAACATCTTTCTGCGGATTCATTATCAATGTGACATTCTATAAAAGAGCAAAGTCTTGTTTTTCGGATATATACCCATAGGGGAAATCGGCTGCTTATGGCTCATTTTTGTATGTTTTATGAAACGATTTGCTCCATGTCTGCGGTTGGGGCTGTGATATAGGCCGGATACGTCAGCCTATTTCATCAGTGCTTTGGTCAGGATCACTGCTGGTATTTCTAAGCATTACCGTCCGGGCTTTGTGCCTTTACAGAACATGGCAAATAACTCAACAAATGGCAATGATGCACCGATATAATTCATCAAACAAAATGCCCTGGTCTTATGTATGGGGGACATGGCAGTGATTTAAAGAGGACCTGTCACCTCTCCTGATAGTCTTAGTAGCTTTTTTGCACTCCCCATGTGATAAAAATTCTGAAGCATCTATTCCTATGACTCTATGCTGTGCCATTCCTTTATTATTCCTGCTAGAAGTTATGAATGAATTGCTAACAGTTTACAAAGAAGGTCCACATGGGTGTTACCAGTTGGGGGGGTGTCCCCACACAGTTTGACACTATCCAGTCAGTGTTGCCAATGTCAGACTGTGCAGGGACACACTCCCTACTGGTTACAACCATCCGGACCTTTATTGCAAACTGCTAGTAATTCATTCATAACTTATATCAGGAGTTATATAGGAATGGGTTACCATCCATCTGCATTTTTTGTGGACCCATGGACTTCAATGGGTCTGTGGTCTACATTGTGCCGATACATTCTATCTTTTTGCAGAACGGAGATGTGGAAAGCACACAGATCCTCTGTCCGTTCCGCAAACAAGATAAAATGTATCTGCAAAAACTAATGCGGACAGCGCAGGGATTTTGCGGACTGCAAAACTGATACGATTGTGGACAGGAGGCTTAAGGGTACCATCCAGATATTTAGGTCCTGTCCATAATGGAAAAACTTCTTGCTGTCAAAATGACAGAAACCTCAATGGGTTCCCAATGGCTCCCAGTCTCCAATTGGTTCTGTCATGCGATGAATCCAGCACAGCATCATGGCTTCTAATATACATTAAAGCCATGCTATCAGTGTGAACAGAGTCTTAGAAAATCTTGCTCAAGTCTAGCTATCCGTACTCACTACACAGAGATTGGAAAAGTCCCGTCCCTTATAGTTAAATCCCTCTGAGATGAAGTGGAAGTCGTAAATAACTGGTAAATATCATTTTGTGCTGTCCTTGTTCTATTCTCATGTTCTGGACAGTTTTTCATTAGCAATAAGTACCTATTGGCCATCAATGCAGTTCCATTAGTGCCGCTGAACACAATTTAATGCGCAGTGCTCATTAACAAAGCTGGGAAGCCGTAAATCTTACTTACTGCAAGTTCTGAAACCTGCATTTATAAGGAAGGATGAAGGTGATAAATTTCTGGGACCATGAATGAGAATAGGATCCATGCCATTAACAGCTCCAAGACTATATTTTATTAAATGGAGACACTGAACAGTAAGTAAAGTCAATAGGAACGCTTTCGACCATGGGTCACTGGTATTTACTGGTGTCCTAGGTTCTCAGCAAATAGTAGACAACACATAATTGTCCTGAGCTTATGACCAGGGGTGATTTTGGAAGCAGGGCCAAGGTAGTAAGGAAGGGGAACTTAACCACTTCAGCCCCCCTAGCTTAAACACCCTTAATGACCAGGCCACTTTTTACAATTCCGCACTACACTACTTTCACCGTTTATTGCTCCGTCATACAACTTACCACCCAAATGAATTTTACCTCCTTTTCTTCTCACTAATAGAGCTTTCATTTGGTGGTATTTCATTGTTGCTGACATTTTTACTTTTTTTGCCATTAATACAAATTTAACGACATTTTTGCAAAAAAATGACATTTTTCACTTTCTGTTGTAAATATTTTTTTAAAAAAACTACATTTCTATATAAATTTTTCTCTAAGTTTATTGTCCTACATGTCTTTGATGAAAAACTATGGTGCAAAAAAGTGAATTTCTGCATTTTGAAGCAGCTCTGACTTTCTGAGCACCTGTCATGTTTCTTCAGGTGCTAGAATGTCAGGATAGTATAAATACCCCCCAAATGACACCATTTTAGAAAGAAGACACCCCAAAGTATTCGCGGAGGGGCTTGGTGAGTTCATGTATCATTTCATTTTTTTTCACACGTTAGCGGAAAATGACACTTTCTGAGAAAAAAAAAAAAAAAAAAGTTTCAATTTCTGCTAACTTCTGGCAAAAAATAAATAAATCTCCCACGGACTCACTATGCCCCTCAGTGAATACCTTGGGGTGTCTACTTTCCGAAATGTAGGATTGTGGGGTGTGTTTACTGTTCTGGCATTTTGGGCGGGGCTAAATTGTGAGCCGCCATGTAAAACCTAAAGGTACTTGTTGGAATTTGGGCCCCTTTGCGCACCCAGGCTGCAAAAAAGTGTCACTTACGTGGTATCGCCGTACTCAGGAGAAGTAGGGCAATGTGTTTTGGGGTGTATTTTTACATATACCCATGTTGGGTGAGAGAAATATCTCTGTAAATTGTCAACTTTGTATAAAAATTTTTAAAAGTTGTCGTTTACAGAGATATTTCTCACACAAAATATGGTATATATAAAAATACACCCCAAATATGCCCTACTTCTCTGATCATAGCGATCTACATGTCTTTCTGCAGCCTAGTGCTAAAAGCCTAAACTAATGAGTACCTTTAGGATTTCACAGGGCATTTTACGCATTTGGATTCCAGACTTCTTCTCACGCTTTAGGGGCCCTAAAATGCCAGGGCAGTATAAATACCCCACATGTGACCCCATTTTGGAAAGAAGACACCCCAAGGTATTCCATGAGGGGTATGGTGAGTTCATGTAAAATTTTATTTTTTGTCACAAGTTAGTGGAATATGAGACTTTGTAAAAAAAAAAAAAAAAAATATATCAATTTCCGCTAACTTTTGCCAAAAAATAAAAATATATATGAACCCGCCATGCCCCTCACGGAATACCTTGGGGTGTCTTCTTTCCAAAATGGGGTCACTTGTGGGGTATTTATACTGCCCTGGCAATTTTGGGGGCCCTAAAGCGTGAGAATTCAAATGCGTAAAAATGCCCTGTGAAATCCTAAAGGTACTCATTGGTTTTAGGACCCCTTTGCGCATCTTGGCTGCAAAAAAGTGTCACTCATGTGGTATCGCCGTACTCAGGAGAAGTAGGGCAATGTGTTTTGGGGTGTATTTTTACATATACCCATACTTTGTGTGAGAAATATCCAGGGCTGTGGAGTCGGAATCGAGGAGTCGGAGGCAATTTTGGGTACCTGGAGACAAAAAATGGACCGACTCCGACTCCGACTCCTACTAGATTTAAATTGGAATAAAAAAAAATTGGAATAAAAAAAAGCAAGTTTAAATGTCCCAATTCAGATAAAGTTATAATTAATTACTTCTCTACTGTAAGAATAAAGGCCAATGCATGCAGTGCGTCACGTTACCGCTAAACAAAGACGTTAAGTGACCGTGAAGAAGCATGCTTTTCATATGCTTTACTATGCAGTTAAAGGGACACTGACAGGCTGATTTACCGGCTAAAGATATATCTGCTGGTATTCATCAGAGGATTAGGAATACAACTAGACGACTGTTACCCCCAGTTGAGGTTTACTTGTGTTTAAAAACGTTTTAATCAATATGCAAATTCTCTACCTTTGTGCCCAAGGGGCAGGCGCACATGTAGAGTACTGGCAGCACTAGACAGGACTAGGTAGCGAGGAGGAAGAGAGAAAGCTGGCACAGCCTCAGCATAGCCAGACGAGGCTGCTGCCAGCACTCTACACGTGCGCCTGCGCAGGAATTCAGCGTTCGGCTAGCCTGAAAAAAGACCAGTGCAGTGAATAATAACGAGGGGAACAGCGCTGGGAAGCTGTACTCGGGCGCGGCTGGGCACAAAGCCGCAGGAGGCGCTGCCCCATTGGGCACAAAGATAGTGAATTTGCATACAGATTAAAATGTTTTTAAACACAAGTACAGCTTAACTGGGGGTAACATTAGTATAGTTTTATTCCTAATTCTCTGATGAATACCAGTAGATATATATATCTTTAGCTGGAAAATCAGCCTGTCAGTGTCCCTTTAAGAGCGGCAATACTTACACTTTCCATTGTCTTGTGGTCTGCTGTTACAGGGAACCCATGGTTATCCTCGCCTCTCACTGATAACTGATTAAGGACTGGAGACACTTGTATAAGTGAAGGGAATGGATAGTCAATAGTTCAAGACTGAAGCTGTAAACCATTTGAAAAACTGCTATCATTCAGCTAAGGCTATAAAACATGTAAACTCAGATTGTTAGCTTAAATTTTAAACATGACTATGGGATTCTACTAGGAAAATCATGTTTTAAAATAAATGCCCCTTCCCCTGCCCCTTCCTGGATCCTCCCACTGCTCTATCTTCAGCAGAAGATCAGCACACAAAGGAGAAGGCAGCAGCTTCTGCTCAACTACCTCTCTGTGCTAGAGGAGATTAGAAGAACTTGGTGGAACAGCTTCGTATTTGCATATTAAATACAGAGGAGTCGAGGAGTCGGAGTCGGAAGTTTCAAAATCTGAGGAGTCGGAGTCGGAAAATTTATCTACCGACTCCACAGCCCTGGAAATATCGCTGTAAACTACAACTTTTTACATTTTTTTATTCAAAGTTGTCAATTTACAGAGATATTTCTCTCACCCAGCATGGGTATATGTAAAAATACACCCCAAAACACATTGCCCTACTTCTCCTGAGTACGGCGATACCACATGTGTGACACTTTTTTGCAGCCAAGATGCGCAAAGGGGCCCAAATTCCAATGAGTACCTTTTAGGAGGGCATTTTTCGCATTTTTCTTCTCACGCTTTAGGGCCCCTAAAATGCCAGGGCAGTATAAATACCCCACATGTGACCCCATTTTGGAAAGAAGACACCCCAAGGTATTCCATGAGGGGCATGCCGAGTTCATAGAAGATTTTTTTTTGGCACAAGTTAGTGGAAATTGATTTTTTATTGTTTTTTCTCACAAAGTCTCCCTTTCCGCTAACTTTTGACAAAAAGTTTAATTTTTCATGGACTCATTATGCCCCTCAGCGCATCCCTGCGTTAGGCGGTCCTGTAGTGGTTAAAGGCTATGAATACCTTTTGGAGGCAATTTTTTTTTATGATTGCATTTCACTTATTTTTAACTAAAAATCATATTTTCAATTGGCTTTTATTAAAAAATATTGAGCCATTCTGTCACAAAGGGTTTACTGTTTTTCTAACTGTGTGACTGGTACTTTCACTATGTGCCTAAACCTTATCTCTAAACTACTGAGAGGTCAAAAACACTTATCTAACCCATATCCTTATCAATAAAATAAAAGCTGAGCTATAATGAGTGTTTGTAAAGTCAGAGAGCCCGGAAAAGACAAAAATTCACAGGCTTCTGGTATAGAACCTCAGCTTTGTACAGAAAAAAGGATTTCGGGTTGTTAATAAAGACCAATTGAAAAAATTATTTTTAGCTCAAAATAAGTACAATGCAATAATAAAAAATTGCCCCCTAAGGTGTACATGGTCTTTAAATTGGAAGTGGAAGTTCATACTGCTCCTGATGCCCGACCAACACCTTGTTATGAGCCCAAAGTCCAAGGCTGTCTGTACCATGGAGGCAATCCATGTGGCTGCTATGTGGTCCCGGGAGAGAGGGGGTCCATTTCTTGATGGTCTCCTTAAATTATCAGTACTGTAGCTGCAGATGAATAAAATATTAATGACCCATCCTCAGGATAGGTCATCAGATTAGTGGGTTCTGTTGCTTGAAGAGGATGCATCACTCCATTGCTAGGCACCATGTTCATCGGCCACGTGGGCCAGGCACAGATCAGTCCCATTCAAGTGAATGAACCTGCAATACCAATGACAGCCACTATACACAGTATGGCGCTGTGTCTGGTATGCTGTTAGGAGCCACACCGATAGCTGTGACCCTTTCAAATACTGTATTATTGGTAGGGGTGTCGAGAATCAGCCCCTCACCGATCTGATATTGATGACCTATCTTGAGGATATAGGTCAATAATATTGTACTTCTGGAAAAAAAAAAACTTGCATTTCGCTATGGTGCCCTCCGCACCCGAAGCTGTCCATAACCATAATCAGAGGGAACTTGCCGGATCATTACTATATTTTGCATGTACTCCTCAAGGATAAGCTACCAGTCCATTCATGTGAATGTGTACCCTAAGAGAGTACAGTGGATGTCACCGCCATGCCTCGTAGCTCTGAGTTGCCGTATATTTGTCCTTTAAGAGATTCTGCTGTTATTTGTCATCTATGGGACGAGCAATTTGTTTACGAGCTCGGTGAGTGAGATTAATGCTACTGACTCATGTGGAAGGTGACGGTTCAGCTTTTCTTAGCATCACCCGATGGTCGTGTCTCACCTGCATGTAAGCACATTTTGGGTGCAATTAACTACAGCTAACGGTGTGATTTTTCTTCCTTATGTGATGCTGCTGACAGGAACAATGCTGGAAAATGATACTTGTGTGAGTGTGTGTATATATATGTATATATACACTGACGAGCAAAAGGGTAACAATGGGGGACATTTACTAAGAATGCTGCGCCAGAATTTTGGCATAAAATGCACCAAAAAGAATGCTGTTTTGAGTTGTGCCAAATATATCAACCGTGTTCTGCAGAATTTTCACCATAAGGCCAAAAATGAGTTATAAAAGTCAAAGCGGGCAGGGCTATCAAATTGGCGCATATTACACCTCATTTATATTGGCTCAAATTGTTGCGCAATTAAGCCAGCTTATGTGGTTGCTGTTGAAACTCAGAAAGACAAGCCATAAGGTTGTGCAAATTGAGGAAAAAGCAGGAGTCAATGAGATAATTTTTGATAAAAATTTTCAACCACCTAGCTCCAATTTGTGGCATGTGGGAGGAGCATAAAAGCCAGATTCAAAAAAAAGTTTTTTTTAGCTACGTGAAACCTCAAAAATCGGATCAAATTGTGTGGGATGACTGTGTGATGCCTCCTGTTCATAGATATGGCAGTTATAACCATTTGTCACAAACTGAGAGGGACAGAATCCTGATAGACCTTGGTTCATCGTTCCAGCAGATCTAGGTCGAAATGTCAGCACTGTTCAACACCATGTGTCCCGGTGGTTGGGAGAACAACGACAAACTGGAATGACAACAAAGAGGCAAACCTCCACACAAAGCATCTGAAGGTCTTAACACAACATTGGGCTACAAGCCAGAAGTACAGCCACAGGTTTTCCATTGACCTCACACCACCGCTCACAAATGCTATCATGGTGCACAGCATGGCGACAATGGAGCCTGGAATGGAGGTTTATCTTCATCGACGAGTCCCATTTTTGTCTCAGATGCAGTGATAGCCATGAAGAGGACTTCACAAGGGAACGTTACACAGGTCCTACTTCCTCGATTATGTTGTGGGGTGACATAATATATGGTAGGTGAGACTCCTGTAGTCTTCATTTCAGATACACTAACAGCTCAGCGTTACTTTGATTTGCCTGTGGAACCAGTAGGACAGCCATTTCTCCGAAGTATCCTTTTTTCAAGAGGACAAAACCGGCATGTTGCTCGTGCTACTGTGAGCAGACTGCATGGCCTAACAATGCTACCATGGCCTGCAGCATTTCGGATTTGTCTCCCATCGAGCACACCTGGGAAGTCACTGGTCGGCAATTGCAAATGGAGCTGCCAGCAGCAGATCTTCATGATTTACATGCCCAACTGTATTCATTGTGGCAGAAGATTCCTCAGACAGCCGTTAATAACCTCCAAGGAGTGTACATGCATGTATGTGCTCATACTCAATACTGGATAAATCAAGATGTTTTGAATATTTTGTTTTCATTTTTTTAACATTTGCATATCATTAACATATGTATCGATCCTGTGATTTCTATAATTTTATGACTTTCCCTTCTTGGTGTCGCAATCTCAGTGTTGAGGAGTGTATATATCAGTGGCCTCCAGTCAGACCTCACACAGTCTCCACGTGTGTATCAACATCCGCGTCCTCTGCACTTCTGCACATAATACTGACTTTCTAAAAAATGAGTCAACTGTCCTACTGCCCGACTAAATCTACAATGTCCTCTTTACATTTTAAACCTCTAGAATTATTTATAGCTTAATTCTCTGAAATGTTCCACCCATGAAGAAGTTTATCTTGTTTTATAATCTGAAAGAGGATTAATAACCTGGATTGGAAAGGTGACCTCTGTGGGGCTGCTTACATGTATTTCTCTGGTTGCTGGCCAAGTTTATCATCAGACGGTACGGTGCACTCCATGGGAGTATTATGCTATGTATATGTTAGATACATTCAGGTACACTGAATAACAATATATATATATATTAGTCCAGCAATGACTATTACATGGTCAAGTCACATATTATGGCCACCAGATAATATCCAGAGTAACCGCAGTGTGCAGCATGGACAGCAGCTAGAAGGTCTGGGAGTGACTCAATAAGGTCCTGGTAGGTTGTCACAGGTATGTGGAGCCATGCAGACTGCAGTGCACCCCACACTGGAGGGGGCGTGGAGGGAGAATCCATAGAGCGAACATGATGATCCAGGTAGTACCATAGATACTCAATTGGGTTCAAGTCTGGGGAATTAGGGGGCCAGGGTAGTCGCGTGGAGGGAGGATCCATAGAGTGAACATGACCATCGAGGTACTCCCACAGATGCTCAATTGGGTTCAAGTCTGGGGACTTAGGGGGCCAGGGTAGTACTTTAAAGTCTTGGTCATGCTCTTCCAAACAATGTTGGACATGTCACATTGTCTTTCTGGAAGATCCCATCCGCCCCAGGGAAGACAACCAGCGCGTATGGGTGTACGTGATCTTCGAGGATGGAATCATACACAAATCAGTTGAGTGTGCCTTCCACATGGATGGGTGGGCCCAGAGAATGCCCCCAAAACATTCCCCAGACTTTACCGCTGCCACCACCAGCTTGTGTTCTTCCAGCAATGGTTGCAGGGTGTTCGTTCTCTGATGTTTCTTGCCTGACACTCCAACGTCCATCTGTTCAATGAATCATAAAACATGGCTCATTGGAGAAGACAACCCTTTGTCAATCAGTGGAGATCCATTTCTGATACTACCACAAAAATGAAGCCTTTTCTACTGATGCAACTTCGTTAGAATAGGTGCAGTGACCATCCGTCTGCGTCGGAGCCCCATAAGCAGTAGGGTTCTCTGAACTGTTTTAGACACACGTCTGGTATCCCCCGGTTCATTCTGGTGACTCGTAGCTTCACTGTACAGTGTCGGTCAACCCTCGCTCACCTTCATAGCCAACGTTCACCTCTCACATCAATGGCAGGTAGTGCTTTGCAGTTTCCTCATCACTTATCCACTATGGGGCCATCTGTCCACTCACAATACACTTTCACCACAGCAGCATGTGAACAGTTCACAAACTGCACAGTTTCAGAAATACTGCCACCCTTGGCCCGAATGCCAATAATCATCCCCTTTTGCAATTCTGCAGTCCTCCAAATTCTAGGCAAGAATTATAGCACTGAGCCTCCAGATTCAGGAATATAATGTTAGAAAAACAGTGAAGGCTGACACTTAGACCTCTTGCACATGGCCCTAATACATCTCAGGGCTGTATATGGCATTCGTAGAGGTGCATAGAGCTTACTGTACTTCCGGATGCCTCTGACTGTAAGGGCGTTTCCAGAATTTTTATATTGATGGCCTATCCTCAGGTCTTGGAGTCTGAAAGGTCCCTAAAGATCCATCTTCCCCTTATAATGTGAGCTGTACCCTAACTGATGTGGGTGGAGGGCCATGTTGCAGATTTAGCATTAGGGCCCAGCAGGTTTCAGTTAACTCTCTGCTACTGCACAGTGAGGAGGGGTATAATTATACACCATTTCAGATGATGAAAAGGCTTCTTATCTGTGCCGTCACCCATGCGGGAGACCAAGAAAACTCACTAAATATTGGGCGCACTGGTCCATGAAATAAGATTGCACATTCAGACTGTACCTTATAATGCTTCATGTTTTCTCTTTACAGATAATAAATTCGGTGGTCCTCCTTATTCTGCTGAGTGCCCTTGCTAACCCAGACCTGTACCACCTCCCGAACACCGAACTGAGGAATGACTTTGACTTCATGGATGATGCCAGTAAGTAAAGAACTTGTCGGCCGCCCAGTGATGGCAGCTTTCCATACTCAATTCAGATCCTGACAAAATTGTGCATGACCACCATCTGTGGCACTATTATTAGACAATATGATTGTTAACATAGCGTGGCCTCCAAAAAACGACATGTCAGAGACTGATATTACACCAGCCACACATCACTTACAATAAATTAGCATGCCCTCCACTTTTCAGCTTGTGCTATGTACACTCAGTCATCTAATGACAATCAGGGTAAGATTACAATGAAAGGTAACACCTCTATTATAAAGCTGAAGGCAAAGGAGCCTAAAGAGCACAATAGACAATGATAGAGGAGAAGAGCTCTTCATCTCCTCTTTTCTTCCTTCCTCTACCTGCACAGTAACACAGAGCATGCCCACAACAGTCTGCCCCCACTTTCCATACCACCAGTTTTGATACATGTACACCAGGCATGCCCAACCTGCAGCCCTCCAGCTGTTGCAGAACTACAACTCCCAGCATGCTTAGACAGCCTACAGCTATTAGGGCATGCTGGGAGTTGTAGTTTCGCAACAGCCGGAGGGCCGCAGGTTGAGCATCCCTGATCTACACCATTGGCTTCTTATAGTGCAACACCCAACACAGCACAGTAAAATCCTGCGGTATAAAAAAACACATTGATGTGTAATTATGGATGTTGATATTGCTAAATGTAACCGTTTTCGGAGCTGAGTTGTTGTCGAGCACACTGAGAATTAAGGCGTGTAGATTAATTAATACTCATTGTCTCAAGGGATCCATGTGAGATTTTCTCTACATCTGGCTAATCCCTGATCAGAACTCGTGGGACGACTTTCTGCTTCAGTATATGGAAATCTAATACATTGTGCCTCTGTAGGCTACATCCACACAGCAATGTCACTGGGGGAGGATAGCTTCTGAATATGGCATCCAGTGAAGCATTGCACTCTTTTATAAAGGGCGGATATGACTTCTCATATTCTTTTAATTCACTCCTGGGTTTGGCGTCCAAAACTGCATCAGGAATTTGGGGCCCCCTCCCAGTCGCGCCCCCCTCCAACCTGCCTCAACCCCCTGCACGCAGTCAAGGGGCCGGGGAGGGTAAGAATATTAAAGGGGCGGGATGCATGGAAACGAGAAGCACTGGGCTGTGGCGTGCCTAGGGTGTTTAGCACCCGGGGCAGGTCCTTTCTCTGGCACCCCCATCGCCCCCAATACTTGACCACATACCTCTTACATCCAGGGACATCTCCTGTTATCTAGAGCTTTTGTTTCCTCTTCTCCTCCGTTTGACCCAGAACGCCATGACAAATTCTTTCAGCTGCAATTCTTTCGTCTCTAGAGTTTGTAACACAGGCACGTTAGATTTCTCAGTTTTTCTATCAACTTCCCCATCCTGGTCATCCTGCTGCCATTCCCAATACTGTGCCCGTTGTGCTCCCCAATGTCCCAGGTACTATACTGCTGAAAAAATAGTGACCACAGTAGACATAATTGGGGTCATTTATCAAACTGGTGTAAAGTAGAACTGGATTTCCAAAAGAGCTGTGAAAAATGAAAGGTGGAATCTGATTGGCTGCTATGGGCAACTAAGCCAGTTCTACTTTACACCAGTTTGATAAATTACCTTAAATGTCCCTATAGTGTCTACATCAGCATGTATAGAAAAGTTATTTGCAACAAGGCAAAGGCAGCTCACCCCTACTGGTCGCTGGACGGGAGCACGGAGAAGTCCTCTGGTAAGCGCGTCAATGTAATACGAAAAAAATCCAGCTCACCGAAGTCCATGCGATTCTTTATTGTGATTCATTAAAATTTCCAATACAGTAGGACAGACATATAGCACCGTTACGCGTTTCGGACCTCTTACAGGTATGGGCCCTTCATCATGACATAGTGTCTACATCAGCTATAATGTACCCTAGAGTGCCCCCAGTAATAATAATAACACCCTATATTGTGCTCCAGGCAATAATCTCTGTATAGTGTCCCCAAAAATAATAGAATTGCCCCTACAGTGCTTCCCTAATAGCAACGCACTCTCCCCACACTGCCCCTATATAGTAATTTCCCCCACACTGCCCCCCATAGCAATTCCCCCACACTGCCCCCCATAGCAATTCCCCCACACTGCCCCATACACTAATTTCCCCCACACTGCCCCCACACTGACCCCATATAGTAATTTCTCCCACACTGTAGTTTCCCCCACATTGCCCCATATAGTAATTTGCCCCCCACAATCATTTGTCCCCACATAGTAATCCCTCCAATATTCATTTGCCCCCACATGTCCCCCCACACCATAGTTTCCCCCACACTGCCCCCCACACAGTAGTTTCCCCCACATCGTAGTTTCTCCCACACTGCCCCCCACACAGTAGTTTCCCCCACACCGTAGTTTCTACCACACTGCCCCCCACACAGTAGTTTCCCTCACACTGTAGTTTCCCCCACACTGCCCCTCACACTGTAGTTTCCCCCACACTTCCCCTCACACCGTAGTTTCCCCACACCGTAGTTTCCCCCACACTGCCCCTCACACCGTAGTTTCCTCCACACTGCCCCACACACAGTAGTTTCCCACACTGCCCCTCACACCGTGGTTTCCCCACACTGCCCCTCACACTGTAGTTTCCCACACTGCCCCTCACACCGTAGTTCCCCACACCGCCACCACACAGTCATTTCCCCACACTGCCCCCCACACAGTAATTTCTCCCACACTGCCCCCATATAGTAATTTCCCCTACACTGCCCCCCACGCCGTAGTTTCCCCCACACCGTAGTTTCCCCCACACCGTAGTTTCCCCCACACCATAGTTTCCCTCACTCTGCCCCCCACACCGTAGTTTTCCCCACACTGTAGTTTCCCCCACACTGCCCCATATAGTAATTTGCCCCCCCATAATCATTTGCCCCCACATGTCCCCCCACACCGTAGTTTCCCCCACACTGCCCCCTACACAGTAGTTTCCCCCACACAGTAGTTTCCCCCACACTGCCCCCCACACAGTAGTTTCCCTCACACCGTAGTTTCCCTCACACTGCCCCTCAAACCGTAGTTTCCCGCACACTGCCCCTCACACCGTAGTTTCCCGCACACAGTAGTTTCCCCGAACACTGCCCCTCACAACGTAGTTTCCCCCACACTGCCCCTCACACCATAGTTTCCACACTGCCCCTCACACCATAGTTTCCCCACACTGCCCCACACACTGTAGTTTCCCCCCACACTTCCCCTCACACCGTAGTTTCCCCCACACTTCCCCTCACACCATAGTTTCCCCCACACTGCCCCTCATACCGTAGTTTCCCCCACACTGCCACCACACAGTAATTTCCCTCACACAGTAATTTCCCCACACTGCCCCCACACAGTAGTTTCCCTCACACTGCCCCTCACACCGTAGTTTCCCCCACACTGCCACCACACCGTAGTTTCCCCCACACTGCCCCTGACACCGTAGTTTCCCCCACACCGCCACCACACAGTAATTTCCCCCACATTGCCCCCATATAGTAATTTCCCCCACACTGCCTGCCCCCATATAGTAATTTCCCCCACATTGCCCCCATATAGTAATTTCCCCCACACTGCCTGCCCCCATATAGTAATTTCCCCCACACTGCCCCCCACGCCGTAGTTTTCCCCCACACTGCCCCTCACACCGTAGTTTCCCGCACACAGTAGTTTCCCCGAACACTGCCCCTCACAACGTAGTTTCCCCCACACTGCCCCTCACACTATAGTTTCCCCACACTGCCCCTCACACCGTAGTTTTCCCACACTGCCCCACACACTGTAGTTTCCCACACTTCCCCTCACACCGTAGTTTCCCCCACACTTCCCCTCACACCGTAGTTTCCCACACTTCCCCTCACTCCATAGTTTCCCCCACACTGCCCCTCACACCGTAGTTTCCCCCACACTGCCCCACACACTGTAGTTTCCCCCACACTTCCCCTCACACCGTAGTTTCCCCCACACTTCCCCTCACACCATAGTTTCCCCCACACTGCCCCTCATACCGTAGTTTCGCCCACACTGCCACCACACAGTAATTTCCCCCACACTGCCCCCACACAGTAGTTTCCCTCACACTGCCCCTCACACCGTAGTTTCCCCCACACTGCCACCACACAGTAATTTCCCCCACACTGCCCCCACACCTTAGTTTCCCCCACACCGCCACCACACAGTAATTTCGCCCACATTGCCCCCATATAGTAATTTTCCCCACACTGCCCCCCACGCCGTAGTTTTCTCCCACACTGCCCCCCACACCGTAGTTTCCCCCACACCGTAGTTTCCCTCACTCTGCCACCCACGCCGTAGTTTTCCCCACACTGCCCCATATAGTAATTTGCCCCCCCACAATCATTTTCCCCCACATAGTAATCCCTCCCATCATCATTTGCCCCCCACACAGTATCCCACCATAATATTTTTCCCCCCACATGTCCTCCTATGTCCCCCCCCCATGTCCCTCAAAGTTGGCACATAAAAAAAAAAAAAAGCTAAATACTCACCTGCGCTTGCTTGCACAGAAGGCGCGCACACTTCAATGTGCTGCTGCGTCTCGGCACAGGTGGCGCGATGACGTCATCACGCACGCCTGCATCGGGATTTCACTACCGCGTAGGCCTCAGGCCTATTAGGCCTAAAGCCTATAGCAGTGATCAGCGGCGGGGCAGGGAACTATGTGCTCCCGCGCTCCGCCGCAGTATGGGTGTCAGCGCTCATTCTGGCACCCCACTGAGAGCACCGGCACTGGGCACGGGACAGGTACAGCACTACTGCAGGGGTCCACAGGCGGCCGGGGCCCCTGGAGTGCCAGGCCTGGTCGCAACTGCGACCGCTGCGACCCCTGTTTGTACGCGCTTGCATTCAAGTCAATGGGTCCACATCCACAGCACGGAGTGCACACGGCCAGTGCCGGAATATGGCAGACCCACCGTTTGCGGTTCACAATACGGGCACAGAGCGCTTATGTTCATCTGAATGAGCCCTTACATAACATACAGATTTTGAATGACTTTCTCTTGTGTTTTTATCTTTTTTTTCTAGATATGTGCATTGCTACTTCAATTTCCCTCTTAATGATTCTTATCTGTGCAATGGCCACATACGGTGCCTACAAGGTAAATTAAAGGTTTATTCTTGCTGTGTTTTTTCTGGGCAGTTTGTTTCAGCCAAACACCAGAGTGGATACAAATGGGAAGAATCAGTCTTTCCAAAGTTTTTGGATTTAGTGCCGGCTGTGGCTCAATAACTGCATCAAAAACTGCATGTGTGTTTTCAGCTTAAAGGGAACCTGTGACCCGGAAATTCACTGATATACCAGGCATGCTGCCTTGTAGGGCTCACTCTGATGAATATAATGATACCTTTCACTTACTGATCTGTTGCTTTATTGTGGAGAAAAAAAGTACTTTTAATCCATATGCTAATGAGCTGATTTGAGTCCAGTAGTTGATAGGAGTCCAGCGTTTTTTCTATTCAGAGCTGTAGCCCCTCCCCTATTCACTTCTTCAGATCAATAAATAAATAAGCCACGCCCCTTATACATCTGAAGAAGTGAAGAGGGGAGGGGCTACAGCTCTGAATAGAAAAAACGCTGGACTCCTATCAACTACTGGACTCAAATCAGCTCATTAGCATATTGATTAAAAGTACTTTTTCTCCACAATAAAGCAACAGATCACCAAGTGAAAGGTATCATTATATTCAGCAGAGTGAGCCCTACAAGGCAGTGTGCCTGCTTTATCAGTGAATTTCCTGGTGACAGGTTCCCTTTAAGGCTACTTTCACACTAGCGTTAAAGTTTTCCAGTATTGAGTTCCGTCACAGGGGCTCAATACCGGAAAAAAATGCTTCAGTTTTATCCTAATGCATTCTCAATGGAAAGCATTCCGTTCAGTCTGCATCAGGATGTCTTAAGTTCATGCTGCGGTATTTTCTCCGGCCAAAATTCCATTGAAATGTATTAATGCCGGATTTGGTACCAAGTGTTCCAGAAAAACGGATCCGGTTTCCCGGTCTGCGTATGCGCAGACCTTTAAATTTGTAAAAAAAAAAAATATCGGATCAGGTTTTCCGGATGACACCGGAGAGACGGATCCGTTATTGCAATGCATTTGTTAGACGGATCCGCATCCGGATCTGGAAACAAATGTTATCTGTTTACATACGGATTTCCGGCAACGGAACTGCCTGCCGGATCCTCACAACGCAAGTGTGAAAGTACCCTTAAAGAACTTCCACAAATTTTTTTTATTCTCAGACCTGTTAGAAAGGTACATGATGTAAACTGTAGTGAATTTAATCTTCTCATCAGTGACTGTATTTCTAAGTTATCCCTTCCCTTCTGATCCTCAGCTGTGTCATGTGTCCAGCACTCTGACTTTTAAAATAAGGGCTCGTTCACACAACTGTGGTTTTGGTCTGCATCTGAACCGCAGTTTTTGCGGCTCGGGTGCGGACCCATTTACTTCTCTGGGTCCGCATCCGTTGCTCTGTTCTGTGGCCCTGCAAAAGTTATGAGTCATGTCCTATTCTTGTCCATTTTGCGGACAAGAATAGGCATTTCTATAGAGGGCCGTCCGTTCCATTATGCAAATTGCGGAAGGCACACGGGCGGCATACGTGTTTTGCGGATCTGCAATTTGCAGACCACAAAACACGACGCGGTTGTGTGAACGAGCCCTAACGCAGCATCTTATGTGTGGACAGGAAGTCAGTTTTTCTATGTATTCCTATGGGAGCCTCAATGTTAGTCTCATAGGAATGAATAGAGAAGTAACTGACTTCCTGCCCTGTGTCAGGTAAAGATCAGAGAGTTGGTCACATGACACAGCCGAGGATCAGAAGGGAGGGGGTAACTCACAAATACAGTCACTGGTAAGAAGATTACATTCACTACAGATTATATCATGCACCTTTCTAACAAGTTAGAGAATAAAACATTTTTGTGGTAGTTCTACTTTAAGGCCATATTCACATGGCAAAGTATTTCAGCACATAGAACGGCAATTTTACACTTCGTAATACTCTTTAAAAATGCTTGGAAGCAGAAAATATGCACCATGGTTCTCATAGGCAAGTATTTTTACACTACTGTCTTCAAAAAATGTTTGACCAAATACTACTATCCATGTAAATGGATTCACACACAGCATTTGTTTGGGCAAAAATAGTGGATCCAAGAGAAGTCTGTCCTTTATATTTCTTAGGCCCCTTTCACACTTGCGTTGTGTGGATCCGGTGTGCACTTCCGTCCCGCCGGATCCGTCACAACGCATGACAACTGAAGGCATTTGTAGACGGATCCGGATTGCGGATCCGTCTACAAATGCATTGCAAGTGCAGATCCGTCTCTCCGTTTGCCATGCGGAGAGACGTATCCGTCTTGTATTTTTTTCACTGTTTTAAAGGTCTGCGCATGCGCACACCTGAAGGACTGATCCGTCCTTCCGTCTTTTTTTAATGCCAGATCCGGCCCCAATGTAAGTCAATGGGACTTAAGGCCCGATCAGGCGTTCAGTCATGTGTTCAGGCTTTTCAGGACGGAGATAAAACCGCAGCATGCTGCAGTTTTATCTCCGTCCTGAAAAGTCAAAAAGACTGAACTGAAGACATCCTGATGCATCCTGAACGGATTTCTCTACATTCAGAATGCATTGGGATAATCCTGATCAGTATCTTTCCGTCCTAGAGCCCTGAGGAAGAAACTCTAGGACGGAAAGTAAAAACGCTAGTGTGAAAGCACCCTTATTCATTTTGAATCCACAAACTGGCACAAAAACTTCTGAAAAAACACTATGAGAAACCACCCACTGAGTGCCTGTACACACATGATTCAGAGGCTTTTTGCAGCATTATTTTCAGCATTTTTGGACAGTGGCTGCAGTATTTTTTATGTGTTTCTTTATTTCAATGAGGGCATTTTTTAAACATCTATATACTATACGTGCATGTTTGGCTTTGGTGGTTCTGTTGAGTTTTTGAGGTCAGTTTTTGAGGTGTTTTTCCCATAGTATTCTACAGAAGACTTCAAAAATGTCAAGAAAAACCACAAGTACAAAATGTAAAATAAACAAAAACAATGTCATAAGGCCCTATGCACACCTTTGTATTTTCTACCTGTAGAATGTGGACCCATTTATTTCTATGGGGCCGCAAAAGATGTTGACGGCATATGTATGTTCAGTCCATGGCTCTGCAAAAAAGATAGAACGTGTCCCATTTTTGTCCATATTACAGACAAAAAGTGCATTTCTACAATCGTGCAGGACGTGCAGAAAAATGCGGCACGCAGACGGTCCCTATCCTTGTTTTGCAAATCCGTAGTTTGCCGACCGCTAAAACGGATACGGTCTAAATCTGCACAGGCGCTGTAGGCACAAAGCAGTTGGATATGTTTTTTGAATTTATTTTAGATACGTTGTTGCAGCAAAAATGATACAAATGTGGGCATAACCATTAAAATGATTTGTGCTAAAATACATTTTCTATTTTATGTAAAACTTATGCATTCTATAGACAGAAATTATTCCATTTTCTATTAGGCTCTGTATCTCAGTTTCTCTCATGATTTCTGCCTTGCATCGAAACATTCGGGTCAGCATTCAGCAGATTTGATATAAAACAAAGAATTGATATTAACTTTGTAAATTCTGCCACTCCATAAACTCCTCTGAACTGTGGAAAGCAACATGGGAGTAGAGGTCCCTGCTCTAGTTATCAATGGAGGTCCCAGCAGTGAGACCCCCCACTGATGTAATATGTACCCCTTATTGCATTGGTTGCTGATAAACGCACTGAATTGGTGAGATTTTAACTGCTTTCTCTTTTATTCCCAATAGCAACATGCAGCTTGGATTATCCCATTTTTTTGCTACCAAATATTTGACTTTGCTCTGAATTCCTTGGTTGCTGTCAGCGTGCTTGTCTATCCCAACGCCATTCAAGAATACCTGCGACAACTGGTAATTATGACATTTTCTATATTCCTCTTTTTTTTTTTTTATAAGAAGTGTGTGAAGTCTTATTGAGAAGATTTCAACAGGTACAGTACAAGGTGACCACTAGCTTCTGTTTGGAAATGTAAAGCATCTATCTATCTATCTATCTATCTATCTATCTATCTATCTATCTATCTTTCTATCTCATATTTATTTATTTATTATCTATCTATCTATCTAAATCCTATCTATCTATCTATCTATCTATCTATCTATCTCATTTTTATCTATTATCTATCTATCTATCTATCTATCTATCTAAATCCTATCTATATAGCTATCTATCTATCTATCTATCATCTATCTCATATCTATCTATCTATCTATCTATCTATCCCATTTTTATCTATTATCTATCTATCTATCTATCTATCCCATTTTTATCTATTATCTATCTATCTATCTATCTATCTATCTATCTAAATTCTATCTATCTATCTATCTATCTATCTATCTATCTATCTATCTATCTATGTATCTAGCACAAGAAATTCCACAGCACTTCCTTGATGGTGAAAAAAAGTGGCTACTTCAATGGAGTGCACCGAAACGTCGCTTTTTACCCAGCAAATAAAGTAGCCACTTTTTTTCACCATCAAGGAAGTGCTGTGGAATTTCTTGTGCTATATTTCCGTGGACATAGGGGATTGTCCTCACAGCCACTGGCACTCCATCCTTTTTATTGTCTGAACCTGCTGTGCGATCTGTTGCATTTTTTCTTTTTTTTATCTATCTATCTATCTATCTATCTATCTATCTATCTATCTTTCTCATATCTATGTATCTATTTATCTATCTATCTATCTTTCTAACTCATATCTATCTATCTATCTATCTCCTATCTATCTATCTATCTATCTATCTATCTTCATCAGTATATTGACAGCACATTTGAATATATGAACCTTTAGGGTGTGACCTTCCATACAACCAACCCCTGATCAGACTATAGACAGGTTTTGTTTGTAGTCTGCGACCATGGAGACACGTAGCTGTGCGCATAGAAGCTCGAAACACATAATACTAGGACATTTTTTAGACTCTCTGCAAAGTGGCTTATTTTTTTTTAGATGTACTAGAGCAATACAACCATTGGCTACAAAGTGTATATGTCATATATAATATATATTATAATATATTTAGATTTACATGTAAACCTTCCCTTACTGTAAAATACATTACATACAAGTCCCCGTTCTCCAGTGTATATCGTCAATGTACTCAATAACTTAAAGGGGTTATCCAAGATCTAAAAGATCCCCCCCAATGCCCCGGCCCCTTAAATATATTTTACTTACTTGCTCCCCAGCACCCGTGTCACTCCAGATCCCTGCACGGCCACCACCACATCTCGCCGTCGCTGTTAGGAAGGCTCGTCCCTGTCGCGGCCTGCTATTGGCTGCTCCCCCCGTCACCAGATATTTTGATCCGCGCAACTAGGAGATGCAGCAGCAGATGTGCAAGGATCCGGAGCGATGCGGGTACCGGGGAGCAGGTAGGTTTAATGTATACGAGGGGCTGAACTGCAATACCATGCACAACAGTAGTGTTTGGTACGCCGAAAGGAGGCCTTGGAGTGTCAAGGCCGCTTCAAACTGCTGATTGGCGGGGATGGCAGGAGTCGGGCTCCGATCAAAAACTCTTGCAAAAAAAAAAATCAAAACTTCTCGAAAATGAGCATTTGAGATAATTTTTATCTAAAACGTCCACCATTGTATCTTATGTGACCCATGTGGGACCATTTTACTGTCAGGGCATGCTAGGAGTTTTCCGTGGTTTCACAAACTCTGGAGAGCCACATGTTGACGCCTGCAGTAAGTTGTGGAAATGCTTTTTCTATGCTAAATGTGAAACAATGAATTCTTTTAGCTTTGGCGACCTTGTTGAGCAGGCATCGCGTGGTCAGATGTACTGATCCCCAGACAGTCACTTAACCTTGAAACACATCTCCATGACATGATTTTCAGGTTCAAAGCGGTTCTTCGTCTCAATGACCATGACAAATGTGAAAGCTTTGCGGTTTAACAGAGCTGCAAGAATCTGATTTTATTGCTATTTTTGTAATGAGTTTTTGTTTAATTCATTTGCACATGGAGCTCGGCCAACGTTCTCTCCTCTGCAATGTCTGGATGACATAAATTGTTCTGGAGAAGGTTTGGAAGTCCTGCCAAGCAGGGCTTTTAATATCTTCTTGCAAATGCCCAATCTCTTACTCCTTAATCTAGAAGTGGTAGCAGAGAATTATTATTACGTCGCTGAATGAGTCTCTTGTGTGACTAGGTGTTCTCCAGCAAGTTCTTATCTGTTTGTTAAAGGGGTTTTCCAGGAATAGGTAGATTCGGTTTACTTTAAAGCTGTTTTCTGGTCCTTTTGTATTGATGACCTATGTTCAGGATAGGTCATCATTATTTGATCAGTGGGTGTCTGACTCCCACCACCCCACCAAACAGCTGTCCTGCATTGGAGCAGAAACCAGCACCAGAACCACACAGCTCCGTCCACTACACAGTTCTCATGCTGATTTCTGCTGCCGGATCAAGATCTATCTATCTATCTATCTATCTATCTATCTATCTATCTATCATATCTATCTCATATCTATCATCTATGTCATATATATCTATATATCTATCTACCTCATATCTATCTATCTATCTATCTCATATCTATTGTGGTAAGGTGCAAGGTACCGTGGTCGGTACGTGTCACCGAGGTTCCTGGCCTCGGTGAGGTAAGAGCCGGGTTTTCCTGTGTCAGCAGCAGCTAGTGCTGCTTGACACCTTGAAATTTAGTTTGGCTGCAAAGCCAATCCGGGCCGGCTCTTACTGGGAGTAGGCAAAGAGTTGGGTGGGTGCCTACTCCCCACGGTCCAGGCCGGACTTTGCCGGGCCTTTATAAGACAGCCAGCACCAGCAGGTGGGGTGATTATCCTGGAGCTGCTGTTAGGCTGGGGAATCATTTGAGTTTGGAAGTTCTCTGGGCAGGAAGCAAGAGCCCAGCAAGGAGGACTGCAGACGGCCTGGAAACCTGACGTCGCTTGTCTTGCGGCTGGACTGACAGCCAGGTGTGAACCTGCACCTAAAACCTCCCAGGTGACTGGAGCCTGTATTGGACTGTCTTGTTTTTCTCATGATTTCTTATGTGTGTGAAGTAACACCAAGAGACTGTTTTTGTTTATCTTGTGCAAGTGTGAATAAAACACTGTTTATTGCACCTTCGAGACTCCTGTTTTGCCTCGGTACTGCACCCGCACCGCTATCTACCAGAGCGACTCCCCACACTATCTATTGTGTGGCTTTGCTCTGGTAGACAGGTTAGCGGATGCAGTATAGAGGCAAGGAACCAGGTTGTAAAAAAAACTTCACTGTTTTATTCACACTCAGCAAAACATAACAATCCTGGTGCTTGTTCTTGCACAGCACAGCAAAACAAAACAATCTTCACCTGGAATCCTAGGTGTCGGTTCACACTTGGCTGAATGTTCAGCCACACAAATGTTCACTGGCAGGCTTCCAGGCGGCCTGCACTCCTGTTTGCAGTCATAAGCCTTCAGCACAGAGGACTCCACAGCTTCAGTGTCAGATGGAGGACAATCCACACCACCTGATAGTGCTGACTGCTTTTATAAGCCTCCCAAGCCCCGGCCTAGAACGTTGGGAGTAGCCACCCACCCAGCACTTTGGCCACTCCCAGTAAGAGCCGTCCCGGATCGGCTCTACAGCCATATAAACAGCTGAAGTGTCAAACTGCAATCTGCAATAATGACACTTCGGGGAAAAAAGGGCTCTTACCTCACCGAGGCCAGGAACCTCAGTGACACATACCGACCATCAATGACGGCCCCTTGTTCCTTCCTACACTATCTATCTAAACAGCTCCGTCCACTACAGACAATGGAGGGAGCTGTAGTTCCAGCGCTGACTTCCGGGAACAGAGTCAGGGGTGTGGTGTGTCGGACCTTTGCCAATCGGATAATAGTAGGCTGTCAAAATAAAAGGACAAGAAAAACCCTTTATGGGGATGTATAAGTGTACCACCCCCGAGTGGTGTTGCCATTCCTACACCCTGCTACTGTCTTTATTGGTCTAACATCATGTCATCTTGTGTATTTATTCCAGGTCCTCCACAATCTGCATTCCTATTTTGTTATGCATCTGATATGTTCACATGCAATGTGCCTGGCTCACCAGCAGGTGGCAGCAACCATGGCAGAGCTGTATGTAGATAGAATAGAACTTACCATTCCATTCTAATCCCCATCTGGAGAGAAGTGGGCAAGTACTACTTCCTGCAGGAAGGGTGGGGCAGAAGTTCTAGTCAGTCTAGCTTACCCCCTGCTAGGGGAAGGGTGTGCAGGGGCATGTCTCTGCTGGACATGCCCACGCCAGCAAGAGCACCTTAAGCTCTGCTGGCCATGGAGGCCAAAGCTTGAAGCCTCAGGAGCCAGGAGGAAAATTCCGTGGTATAACCTAGAGCCAGACTACAGAGAGAGAGTGCAGCATACACAAGAAGCTGAGTTATACAGCAAGCCTGTCAGTACAGCAGAGTCAGAGAGAAAGATATAGCAGAGTGGAGTTTGCCTGCCAGTTTAATGCTAAAGCCTTATTCCCCCTATTTATTGCTTCGGAGCCAAAGCCTGGGGTCCAGTAGTATCCAGGTGGGAGCACCCTGACACACATAAAGAGACATTTTAGGCCGCACTATACCACTAGGCATTCCTACACCTGAGTCGCACGTTATAGTAGGGCCCTGGGGGGAGGCGCCCGTTGCAATTGGCATCACAAACAGGATTTACTTACGTGCCTTTATGCTACAGACCTAAAAATTTACAGAGAACCCCATGAAAAATGACTTTACTATGTTTATTGCGGAGCGACAGGCGCAGAAAAGTGCGCGCTGGCTACTGAGGGGTTAATTCGCCATCTTTGCCGCTGTCTTGGCGTATGTTCTTCTTGTACCTTAAGAGTGGGAAAACAAAACGCCTAGCCCAAGAGCGGGAAGTAACAGCCCGGGAACTGCCCAGTGCAATTGCAGAGAGTGAAGACTCCACCCCTAAGACTCCTCCTCTCTTACCAGTGTGTGTCAGAGAGACTGAAGACGACAAAATGGCGCGTCCTCTGTGGCCCAACTGGGGCAAAATGGTGTGGGGCGACGAGCCCGAGGTGCAGGCTGCCAGAAGTACGCCTTTCCCAGGTGCAGCGGGACCCAGTAAGAATGTCCAAGGTGTCTGCCGTGCCAGCTGGTGCAGTGGAGGCGGCTGGAGTGTCCACTCCACCGCTCAGGAAGAGAGGTTCATTCTCTAACTTGAACCCAATGGTCCCATCAGAGGTTACAGAGAATGCCGAGACCATTTGGGACTACATGAAAATTATCGAGGACTGGGTGATCCACGACCTGGACTACCCACAGTCCTGTGGTTTTCTGTGATACGCGGCTCCGGTTTCCTGGTGGGCGAAGAGAGCGGCAAGGAACTATTCGTGTGATGCAGGTTTCTGAAACGCCCCTACCTGCCCCAGGCCCGTCACAGCTTGTATGCGGGGGACCACGTGGAGTACATCCCCATGGACTCCCTCAAGGGACCGTTCGCCACCGGGGGGACCCTCCTATCCAAACCTTTTGTCCCGTTGCCAGTAGCTGAGTGCTGGCAGGAGGATCCAGCCGCCGCAAGCCGGGTGCGCTGCCTCCAGGAGAGTGCGGAGGGAGTCCTCCGCTTCCAAGAGAAGCCACAGCCTCAGCCGGAGCTTCTGATCCCGGGTTTGCCCCCACCGCCAACTGTCCAGCTGGGATCCCTATCCACTACTGTGTTTTCCTACAACCCGATGGTGGTTAACTACCAGCTCCCGTGGAAGATGGCGTCCGCTGCAGCAAGAGGTTCCAGGGCTCTATCACCACCACTGGAGATCCCTTGGCCACAGTCCCTACAGCTGGAGATTCTAAGCTCCCCTGCCCCTGCAGGAGGTTCCAGAGGTTCTTGCCCCATTAAGCAACATATTGCAGCAGCTATAGCCAGTGTGACCAGACGGTCATTACCAGAGTCCTCCACCAGAGGTCAATGGAGCTCAACCACAGCAGCCAGTCTTGCATAAAAGAGGCAGGAACGCCCTCTTATGTCCTTCAGCAGCAGCAGCAGAGAGGAGGACTTAAGGAACCTCCTCTAAGGAGCTCCTTTCTTATGAAGATCAAGCCAGAATGATCATGGACTTATGGGAGCCACATCTTGGACTACTCCTGAAGGGTGAGGACGTGTTGGCTATTTTATTTGTTTATTGCCCATGGTTTGGCCCTCATCCAGATTGACATGTTTCTAAGGACTCCCCCCATCTGCAGAAACATCCCCCAGTTGCGCAAGTCAGCGGCCAATTCCTTTTTTCCCCCTTCTTAGGTTAAGCGAGAACCCCCTTTTGCTCAAAGGGTTCTCATTACAATGGCTGCTACTCTATGCATACCCATGTGGATTACAAATGAAGACATTGCTACCTCATGTGGATAACAAATGACTTTGGCACTATTTGTTCCAGTTTGGTGCACTTGATCGACCAGCATTAAAGGAAAAGACTCTAATGTGAATTTGATGGCACTATGTTATTGCATTATATATTTGCACTATTTTTGCACTAATGTTTTACAGTTTCATCAATGTTCAAGTATTTAGCCCATTGTATGTACTCTTTTACAGGTACAACACTTTTAAGTGGACTTTGAACTTTAGATAGTTAGCCAGATAGCTAGCACCTTACTTTCTAGCTCATATGGACTGCCTCTGAGGACGTCAATGCAGAGTCACAAGTAGGTCTAACAACTTCAAGGGTAACCCCGCTGCTAAAAATGTGTATGTAGAGGGATTAACCCTCGTGAGAGTTCTGGGAGAGAACCAGCTCCTCCTCCTACTTTGGTGTGTCCTAAGGCTTAGTGCCCAGCCTTATGGATATGTATGTTTAGCTACCTGTTTAGTCATCAAGGTGACCGTGCGAAAAGCTTTATATAGACCTTGGTGCTAGGAAAGGATTACAGGATGAAGCCACCCTTCTATTTGCGGGCGTCTCATAGTATTGTGAAGGGATTACAGTACATGACACCCCCACGCTCCATATATCACTCTGGCCCAGTCCTGTGTGGAGTATTTAATGCTAAAGCCTGCTGCGACCAAGACAAAGCTTGAAGACTTTTTGTTTCTGATGAACGTTTATTCTAATAAAGTTGCTGTTCAACTACCTACAAGGTCTGGACTCAATCTTTCTTTCAAATCCCTCAATTATTACCCCTATTTATTGCTTCGGAGCCAAAGCCTGGGGTCCAGCGGTATCCAAAAGCACCGTGACACACATAAAGAAATAGAAATAGCTCAACTCATGTCTATTGTCCATGTCTGGTACTGCGGCATTCTTTCCTCTGTTGCTTCTGACCCACAAAAAATGCGGATCAGATGCGGACCAAAAATGCGTTCGCATGCATGAGGGCTTAAATGCTATGTACACTTTTGGGGGCAAAATTTTTTTATTGCGCTGTACTCATTTTGAGCTAAAAATAGTTTTTTTTAATTGGTCTATATTAAAAATATGAAACCTTTTTTCTATACTGGGCTGAGATGCTCAAGAAGCACCCTTAGGATTTTCTGTCTTTTCCATCAGACCAGGAGCTGACAGGCTCCTTATCTCTGCTTTTTGACCTTATAAACATTCATTAAAGCTCAGTTCTTATCTTACTGATAAGAATGTGGTTTACATAAGTGTTTATGACCTCTTAGTAGTTTAGAGTTAAGGTTTATTAGATGACTGGCACAAAGTGAAAGTACCAGTCACACAGTTAGAAAAACAGTTAACCCTCTGTGACAGAATAGCTTAATTAATCTAATAAAGGCCAACTAAAAAAATATTTTTTTGCCAAAAATGAGTAACATGCCATCATAAACAAAAATGGTCTCCGAAGTTGTACATAGCCGTTAAGGTCTATGGGTCCATTATCACCCACATTGGCTGGAGTTATACAGTGACGTTCAATCACCTGTGAGTTACAGTAAAATTGTGGGATTACTGCACCACAAGATTTTCTATAGGAAATAAGATGACAGGAAAGCTTCTAGCTTTCATTGTAAAACTGCAAATAGTGGGTCTGCAATATACGGGCACTGATGCGGATCAATTTACTTGAATGGGTCCACAATCCCAATGATACGGTGCTGTGCGGAACGAAGACAGGGATCGGAAGCCCACAGAAGCTGTACAGAGTGCTTCCATAGATTTGTTGCCTGTGCCTCCGCACCGCAAAAAAGAAGTGAATGCACTACTTTTTCGTGGTGCGGACCGTCGGATGCAAATCGCAGACCACATTCAAGTGAAAGGGTCCGCATCTCCAGATGGTGGGCACACGGTCGGTGCCCGTGCATTGCGGACTGCAATTTGTGGTCTGCAGCACAGGCTTGGCCGGCTTGAGCATGTGCATGAGCCCTTATTTCCATGTAAGCAATGTGCTTTCTAAAGCATCCCTTTAGGGTCAGCATGGACCAGGCATTGACAAAGCAGCCGGGGAGGGGCTGACCACAGTAATGAGTGGAGCTTGGGTGCAACAAGGACAATGATGACACCCTCACTGCACCAGAGGCCTAATTAGCATATTAAGAAAAAAAATATCATAACTTAGGAACGGAGCCTCGGATCAACAAAAGAAAAGCAGCATCAGGTGAAGCACAGCTGTGTGTCTATACAGTCGCTGGTGACCGACTCCCTTTAAGTGCACTGAGAGAGTGCTTTTAATTGCTCATTTGCATATGGATTAAAAGTACTTTTCCTCCAGAATGAAGCAACTGATTGCTAAGTGAAAGGTATCATTACATTCAGCTGAGCTAGCCCTTTTTGCGTTGTGGTTTAATTGAGAATTTCTTGATAACAGACTAAAATGTCCATTTTCTCAGCTTAGCGTAGCCTCCCATTAGATTACTGTGCTCCATCCATCAGTAACATTGTCTCTGCGCTACAGTCTCTGTTTAGGTGACATCATCAGGTCACATGACCATTTTGAGAGGCACAGGGTGTGACTGAGACATACTGTACTTTGGCTGAATAAAACAGCAAAATCCCGTCCCTATTTTTTTCCTTTAATTAACCGAAAAACCTCCAAGGTATTTCAGCAGGCGTGCAGAGCAAGGGCGAGGAGAATAAAAAAAGAGTGAAAGTGTTTTCTCGCTGCTCTTCCTGTTCTGCAAATGATTCATGAATTGTTCTCTTAAGTCTTCGAAAGGAGCATCTGCAGATTATGCTGGCCAATAAGTCTACATAATTGCAAAAGATATAGTCTGCGCCGTTCAAGTAATGCGATCCTCTTGGCTGTTCTTCCAATACTACTCTACAGCGCTGGCGCACATCTGTGCAGCAGGAACATAATTGTTGGCGAAAAGTTACTGCTTAGCTTGCAGAGTTATACAGGAAACACCACAGACCGAATAAAAAGTGAATCATATTGTGGGTTTTTCATTCTTTCAGCCTGACACCCATAAACCCAAGATCAAAAAATAATTTATTTGAAATGGTCTTTTATACATGTGAAGATTTAAAGGGCACCTGTCAGCAGGTTTGTACCTATGACACTGGCTGACCTGTTACATGTGCGCTTGGCAGCTGAAGGCGTCTGTGTTGGTCCCATGTTCATATGTGCCCGCATTGCTGAGAAAAATGTTTTATTATATGCAAATGAGCTTCTAGGTGCAACGGGGGTGTTACCCTTATACCTAGAGGCTCTGCTCTCTCTGCAACTGCTGCACCCTCTACACCAGGTGTGATGACATTTACCCTGTCAATGAAATTGCAAAGTGCGTGGCGGTTGCAGAGAGAGCAGAGTCTCTAGGTGTAATGGTAACGCCCCCATTGCTCCTAGAGGCTCATTTGCATGTAATAAAACATCATATTTCTCAGCAGTGCGGGCACATATGAACATGGGACAAACACAGAGGTCTTCAGCTGCCAAGCGCACATGTAACAGGTCAGCCAGTGTCATAGGTAGAAATCTGCTGACAGATGCCCTTTAACAGTACATTGTCTGGATTAAGTGATTTTCAAAAAGGTCTTTCAAATCTTTCTTGTCTGGGTTCAGATCACGATTTAGTCCCATATTTAACGTATACAAAAAACATATACGTTAAACGGGTGCATCTGACGGATGACATACATTGGCATCCGTCACCATAGAATTCCAACACATACATTAACAGGCAGGGACGGACCAGGAACTTAAAGTGGCCCTGGAAAAAATAAAAAAATAAAATTGGCCTCATATTGTAGGTGGGTCCAAATTGACAGAAGGCAGGACAACAGACATAGGCAGGCCCAGTAATACAATAGTGCAGGACAAAATACCACCCCAGCAGAACATAATACCACAGTGCAGAACAATTTACTTCTGTAGCAGAACCAGGTACCACAGTGCAGCACAAAATACTGCTGCTCGCCCCACAGTATGAAGCTGTATCATCGTCCTGAGGGGAATATAATTCAATTCCAGAGGGCACTGGCCAGGTGCATAAGAGACTAATGCTCCTACATTAATTGCTGCTAAGAGCATCAGATCCTTATGTACCTTGTTGCTGGCCAAGAGGAGGCATTAAGTGGTCCCCTGGGCATTAGCTCACCGGGAAATTTCCCTGTAGGGTCTATGGCCAATCCACCTATGTCTAGGGTGCAAGGTCTAGAGCTGTCTCCAGAGCCTGATACATGTTATAGTGTAAGGTCTAGAACTATCCACAGGGCCTGAAATATGCTATTGTGCAAGATATAAAACTGTACACGGGGCCTGAATAGCTCCCCACTCAAGGATGGCAGGGGATCAGGCAATCACAGTTGTCACTTGGAACAGTAGTTTTCACATGGGGCAACAAGTTTGTCGGTTGCAAGAGTCTCCCAACAGTGCGCTAATTTGTGAGCATCAGTCACCTCCACTTGCTAGCTAACTACTATGCAGTACGGCTGGCCCTCTCTATACCTCTCTATACCAACAGTTTTAGTGTTCTCTACAACTTCTTCAGGATCGTGCTAGACAGCATTTAACCCACAGTGGAGCATTCATTACTTATCATAATGACATCTCACAGCGGTATAATGCACATTAATTGGCATATCATATGTAGCATATTAAAGTGCATCACATATACATGTGGCAGCATGTAATAAGCAGATCACTGATATCTTTCACATGTGGCATATTTTCTTGCTGAAAATCTCTGTGACTGAAAAATCTGTGCCATTCATCTGAATGAGGAGTGCAAAAATCCATGTGCTTCAAATGAATGAAACTGATTTTCTGCAAAAAAAATCTGCCATGTGTGAAGGCATGCTAAATAGAAGTATTCTGGGAGTACAGTATTGATGAGCTATCCTCAGAATAGGTCATCAATATCAGATTGTTGAGGGTCAGCCTTCTGGCACCTCTACTGATCAGCTGTTTGAAGAGGCTGTGGCTCTCGAGTGAGCACTACTACTTCTTCCTAAGGCCTCATGCACACGGCTGTATGTATTTTGCGGTCTGCAAAAAGCAGATCCGCAATAAATACGGATGACGTCCGTGTGTATTGCGTATTTTGTGGAACAGAACAGCTGGCCCCTAATAGAACAGTACTATCCTTATCCATAATGCGGACAATAATAGGACATGTTCTATTTTTTTGCGGAACGGAAATACGGACATACGGGAACAGAATGCACACGGAGTAACTTCCAGTTTTTTTGCGGACCCATTGAAATGAATGGATCCTTATATGGTCCGCAAAAAAAATAAGTTTGTGTGCATGAGGCCTAAGCCTGTGACGTCAAGTTCATCGGGCACGTGGCCTTTCTGCAGCACTGTACAGTTTAAGTGAACACAATTTAGCTGCAATACTAAGCACAGCAGCTATACAATGTGCGGACCTATGCTTGGTTTAGTATGAAAAGGCCTCAGCGCTTCTCCGAGCACTGTGGTCCCTTCAAACAGCTGATTGGCAGGGGTGCTGGGAGTTGGAGCTCCACTAATCTGATATTGATTACTTAGGGCTTGTTCACACGAACATTTTTTGCGTTCCGTATACGGGCCGTTTTTCGCGTTCAGTATACCTACCGTATATGGAACCATTAATTTTAACAGGTCCGCAAAAAAAACGGAATTTACTCCGCTTGCATTCCGTATTTCCGTTTTTCCGTTCCGCTACAATTTGAGTCATGTCCTATTATTGCCCGCAAATCACGTTCCGTGGCTCCATTCAAGTCAACGGGGCTGTAAAAGAAAACGTAATGCATACGTATGTCTTCCGTATCCATTTCGATTTTGCGGAAGCAGCTATTGAAAATTTTATGCCCAGCACAATTTTTCAATGTACTTACTATTAAAACATTATTATATGCTTCTGATTCCGTTTGCGATCTGCAAAAAACGGATCACAAACGAAAACCATACAGAAACGGAACAGAAGCAGAACGGAAATGGAAACACTACTGAAACCAAAAACTTAAAAACGGACCGCAAAACCATACATTTTTTTGCGTACTGTATGCGGAACCATTCATTTCAATGGGTCCGCAAAAAAACTGGAAGGTAGTCTGTGTGCTTTCTGTTTCCGTATGTCCGTATTTCCGTTCTGCAAAAAAATAGAACATGTCCTATTATTGTCCACATTACGGACAAGGATAGTACTGTTCTATTAGGGGCCAGCTGTTCCGTTCCGCAAAATATGGAATGCACACGGACGTCATCAGTATTTTTTGCAGGTCCGTTTTTGTGGACCGCAAAATACATACGATCGTGTGCATGAGGCCTTATCCTGAGGATAGATCATCAATATTTAATTCCCAGAAAACCCCCTAAAAATTTTGTGGTTATCATAATTATGGGCATTTTGCCTGTTTTTATATTCTGTATTTTTCCTTTTTGCTTTATACCACCTCCTGTGTTCTGAATTTTTGTGCATCCGTTAAATGTCAGATGATATCATAGAGCAAGCCTGCACATGCATACTAAGAACTGTATTTTACAAGTCATTCATTCATTATCTACTTGGCTTAGTCCCTCTTGAGGAAAGGCCAAAAAACTGACATCATTTCCTGATTAAAATTAAATTGCTCAGACTAGACTTTAAAGTGTTTTCTTTTTTTTGTTTTATATTCAGGTGTTCACCTATAGTAAAACGGTGCAGTATAAACTGGTGTATCTATATGATGTAACAAAAAGTTGGGGGAATTTTTTTTTTGTTATTGCATTCTAAGTTTGGTTCAGGTCCGAATCTATTCATTCTGAACCAAAGTTGCTCCAATTGCCCTGGGAATCGGCATATAACCCCCTCTAGTCCTCTAAAACACAGATTTTTTTTAATAAAAGCTCCTATCTCGTTTAGTTAATCTTTTCATTTTTCCTCGCCTGTCCCCTCGGTCTGATAAGTGTAACTTTTATCGTTGCTGATGCAAACTGAGGTTATTGTTTGGCAGCAACTGACTGCAATTACCTCCTGCCTGGTGGTGACAGAACACTATTGATTGCTTATGTGCTGGGCGTCGTTTTCAAGGTTCGTCCGAATGGAACCGGAAAAAAATTGGCTTCAATTTGGTGCCTAAAAAATTTGAGATTCTGAACGAATCTGCAAATAGATTCACTCATCTTTAATTTTACTGAATCAATTCTACCCAAATCAAAAGTGCTCAACTGGTCTGAAAATTGGGATGTTTCCTGGGATTCATATTTTTTTTTTGTCTTTTTCTTTTTTTTTTTTACATTTTTCTTTGAATTTCTCTCTCTCTTTCCCCTCTTTCAAGTTCTTTAACAGAAAAACAGCAATTGTAAATAATGTCAGAGTGACAATGACATATATAGCTATGGGAAAACGTATTGTTGATGATGTTAATAAATGCCATGTTTAAAAACACGCCATGCCATTGTATTTATGCTTTTAAAACTAGAAAATGTTTAAAATGTAAAAATACACTAAAATATGCTTATTTAAGTTCTTTTTACTTTTATAAACTGTAGAAAAATTGCAACGTTTTTTTGGGGGGGAAAAAATCCAGGTTCAATTAAACATCCTTTCGCTTGCGCAACCAAACTATACACTGCTATTGATACACTAAAATAAGATTATTTGCGCACGTATACACGGTAGAAAAATTGCAACAGGCCTTTGGAAAAAAAGGTGCAATTGCGCACGTATGCAGCAAAATATATGATGCTGGGAAATATGCCTTTTGCAAGCTTATGAACCATAGAAGTTATGCAATAGGTTTTTGGACAAAAAAAGACTGGCTCCTGTACATAAAAAGTACTGTCTCTTTAAATGATCTTTGTGTAGCGCAGCAGTCTATATATGATCAGCTCCAGCTCTGGCTGCAGACAATGTAACTGGCACTATGCTGTCCCTAAGGCTAGGTCGACACGACAACATTTGTTGCACCAATCTCACGCGACAATTTTTATAATGATAGTCTATGGTGTCGCACTGCGACATGCAACATTTGAAATGGATTTTTCTCACGCAGCATGTCGTAGTGCGACACCATACACCAGTTATGGCTAACTTCCGGCACTCCAGCTGTGGTGAAACTACGACTACCAGTATGCTCCATTTATTTTTATGGAGTTCGGAGAGCAGCCAAGCAAGTGTGCATCTTGGGAGTTGTAGTTTTACCCCAGTGGAGTGCCGGAGGCACCGCCATAGACTATCATTATAAAAATTGTCGCACGACATTGGTGCAGTGTAGTTGTACCCTATGTGTCGAGCGATTTATTGTCGCGCAGACCTAGCCTAATATTAAAGCCTTTCTACCTAGTAATTCAGTAAATAGTAAATATATTTTCTTCATAATCTTTAAACTGTCTCTGAAAGACTCTAAAATGTCTCAAATCTTCTTGTGTGTCTAAATGTTGTCTGTCAGAGACGTGCAGAAACGTCCTATCACATCAGTGGCTGAGCTCTGATGGCTCGCCTGTACCCTTTATCTGTAATTTCCTAACAGCTCATAAACACTCATTGAAGCTAAATTATGGTCATACTAATAATTTGGATTAAATAAGTGTTTATGAGCTGGCAGGGACTAGAGATAAGGGTCATATATCGAGCTGACAGAGCAGCTCTCTCATAGATTTCAGTGAGAAGCAGAAAAAACAGTCTGCTGAGAGAGTGAAACTTGTAGGCTATAGAAGACAAACCGTTGACATTTTTTTATAAAGACTATTAAGTGTAAAAATTATTTTTAGTCCAAGATACACTATATGGAGAAAAGTATTAGGGCAAGTGTTTCATTCAGTCCCACTGCCACAGGTGTATAAAATCCCACCCCTAGCCATGTAGTCTGCTTTTACAAACGTGTGGAAGAATGGGTCGTTCTAAAGAGCTCACTGAATTGCAGTGTGGTCCTTTAATTAGATGCCACCGCTGCCACAAGTCAGTTCATGAAATTTCTTCCTTCCTGGATTTTCCACCATCAGCTATGGGTGGTATTATTGCAAAGTGGAAGCATTTAGGAACCACAGGAACTCAGCCATGAAGTGGAGATTATGTGATGTTAGAGCAGGGTCGTCCAGTGCTCAGAAACATAGTGCATAAAAGTCACCAATGATCTGCTGACTTCATAACTGCAGAGTCCAAACCTCCATCAGCCCAAAAACTGTACGCCAGGAGCCTCATGGCTTGAGTTTCCATGGTCGGGCAGCTGCATGCAAGCCTCACTTCACCAAGCACAATGCCAAGCGTCAGATGTAATGGCGTAAAGCACACCGCCACTGGACTCTGGAGCAGTGGAGTGAGGAATCAGACTTCTCTATTTGGCAGGCTGATGGACTAGTCTGGGTTTGGTGAATGTCAGGAGAATGTTCCCCGCCTGACTGCATTGTGCCAACTATAAAGTCTGGTGGAGGAGGAATAATGACATGGGGTTGTTTTTCAGGGGTTGGCTTAGGCCCCTTAGTCCCAGTGAAGGGAAATTTTAATACTTCAGCATACCAAGACATTCTGGACAATTGTATGCTTCCAACTTTATGGGAACAGTTTGGGGGAAGGCCATTTTATTTTCCAGCTCGACTGTGCCTCAGTGCACAAAGCAAGGTCCATAAAGACCTTGTTGGGGGAGTTTGGTGCAGAAGAACTTGACTGGCCGCACACAGCCTTGACCTCAGTCCCATTGAACAGCTTTGGGATGAACTAGAATGGAGATTGCAAGCCAGACCCTCTCATCTAACATCAGTGTCTGACCTCACAAATGTTCTTCTGGATGAATGGGCAAAAATTCCCACAGACAAATTCCAAAATCTTGAGAAAAGTCTTCTCAGAATAGAGGAAGCTGTTTTACCTGCTGGAAGGGCCACTTTATATTAATGCTTATGGATTTAGAATGGGATGTCATAAAAGTTACTGTAGGTGTAATGTGTAGGTGTCTAAATACCAAAGTAGAATACAGTAATAAAAAATGCCCCTAAATGTGTCCATAGCCTTTAAACCATTGGTAGCTAAGAGGGTCAGTTTACATCTCCTCAAACCAGAAAGAATAAGGTGGGCCTAACGTTCACGGATTGGTTATTATTGGTATTTTATTCTCACACAAAGTGCGATGGTGAGCGCCCTTTTCAAGCTCAATAACAAGGGGTACCTGCTGAGGATAGGGGTCACATATCTCTAATTCATTTTAATCATGGACCTTGCAAGGACAGTAACGGGACTCCATAGTTTGAGGAACATTGGGAGGTGCTAGCTAGCTGGCCACCCATGGATCTCATTTCATGAGATGTCTCAATAACAATGCATTTGACCATATTTCTTTTCTAGTATATTGTCTGAGACCGGTTACTATCCAGATTAATGAGGAACTCGCATTGTCTCGTAGAGGGCTCCTTTATTCGTAATGTCACCCGCAGTGTTTTTGTCTTACATTGACAGGTCCGCTATAAGACATAAGCCCTGAATGTCTCTGCAGAGCACAACTCATGAGGCTTGAAAGCTTTTATTTCACATAAATATAATAAAATTGAACATGTCCCGTAACTCTGCTTCTCCAAAAGTAATTCTGGCCTCTCACAGACCTTTCCAGCATTAATGTCTTGCGTTGTCAGGGATCACAGCTGGAAACACTCTTCTCAGCAAGGATAGTTGACACATGCGATTTATTACTGTGCATTTTCTGATAGACCCTTCTGTAACAGCATTGTGTTTATCTTCCAGCCGTCCGATTTTCCTTACAAGGAGGAGATCCTATCGGTCAATCCCACATGCCTTGTTGTCATCATTCTCTTCTTTATTAGTGTCATCCTGGCTTTTAAGGTAAGTGTTCTGATGGTTGCGCAGTGTACAACGGTATCTTTATTATGAGTCTCCACTTGAATTAGGGTACGGTCACACGGTCAGGTTTCCTTGGAAGCCAAAACCAGGAGGAGTGAATTCAAAAAAGAGGAGAAGTCTTATCTGCCCCTTTATACTTTCTCTCCTTTTATGGTCCACTCCTGATTTTGGCTTCTAAAACTTCTTCAGAAAACCTGACCGTGTAGCTGTACCCTTAGGGCTCATTCACACGGATGTTGGTCGGCCGTTCCGTGCGTTGGGGGCTGCAATATGCGGTCCCCAGTGCACGGGCAACATCAGTTCGGATTCCGCAGATGGATCCAGACCCATTCAACTTGAATGCTGCTATCCGCAGCACAGAAAAACTGCCATGTTCTATATTTTTGCAGTGCGGAGTGCTTCCATAGAGTTCCGTGCTCCGCACCGACTTGCCGGATTGCGGACCCATGCCAGTGAATGGGTCCGCATCCGTAATGCACATGGCCGGTGCCCGCATATAGTACCAGCCATGTGAATGAGCCCTTATGGTAATTATTACATTTATTTATTATGTACACGTTCGGAGATTGCATTTTACTAATTTTGGGCTGAAATTCATTTGATCGGTCTTTTTGGTCTATATTAAAAATGTTTTAAACGTTTAAACGTTTTTGAGATGCAAGGTTCCAAACATCAGTCTGTTTGCAAGCTGTCAGTTCTGTTTTCTTTGACTCCTGTCAGCTGACAGCTCATGTAGAGCTCTTTTCTGTGACAAGCTGACCTCATAAACACTTATTTAAGCCATGTTCTTATCCGTTTGATAAAAATTGAGCAATAATGAGTATTTGTGAGGTCAGGAGGTCAGAGATAAGTGCTACACATGAGCCGTTGGCTAAATGGATAAAAAAAAACTGACAGCTTGCAAACAGACTGATGTTTTAAATCTTGCATGTCAGAAATGTCTGAATATTTTTTTAAAAAGACTAATTGATAAAATGAGAGAGAGCTGTGCCGAACATGTGAAAGTAGCGGATCACAAAAGTCACAAATGTGAACAAACTCTTAGGCCCCTATTACACGGGCGTGATTTCTGCGTGGGTGCAATGCATGACGTGGACGCATTGCACCCGCACTGAATCCTGACCCATTCATTTCTATGGGGCTGTGCAAATGAGCGGTGATTTTCACGCATCACTTCTGCTCATGCTCTATATTGTGCACTTTTCACGCAACGCAGGCCCCACAGAAGTGAATGGGGCTGCGGGAAAATCACAAGCATCCGCAAGCAATATAACATGGTTATAAGGGAAAATAATAGCATTCTCAATACAGAATGCTTAGTAAAATGTGGATGGAGGGGTAAAAAGAAAAAAAATTAACTCACCTTATCCACTTGATCACGTAGTTGCCGATCTCTCCTCTCTTCTTCAAGCATTAGCTGTCGGCTAAAGGACCTGTGATGATGTCACATCACATGGTCCAATCAGATGGTCCATTATGACCAGTGACGTCATCACAGGTCCTTTAGCCGACAGCTAATGCTTGAAGAAGAGAGGAGAGATCGGTAACTACGTGATCAAGTGGATAAGGTGAGTTAATTTTTTTTCTTTTTAACCCCTCCATCCACATTTTACTAAGCATTCTGTATTGAGAATGCTATTATTTTCCCTTATAACCACGTTATAAAGGAAAATAATAAAAACTACAGAATACTCAACCTGAAACTGGACTTCAGTGATGAAGTCCGGGTTTGGGTCTGGGTACCAAACATGCGGATTTTTCCCATGCGCGTGCAAAACGCATTAAAACGCTTTGCACTCACGCATTTTCCCGCAACGCACCCGCCTCTTATCCGGGCGTCTAACATGACACACGTGTGAAAGAGGCCTTACAGAGCGTTGCAACCCAGTGGTTTGCTGCCTATAAATGTAAACATGACTATTCTTATTCACTGACAGCAAACAGGTATCTTGGAATATGGTTACGAGTTGAAAGGCAAAAACGATTAGCATATTTCATTTATACAGAGATGTAGCATTATTTATAGAAAACCCCTTTAATTGCATTGTGATCATTTTCAGTTTCCTTTGTATGATATACTTAAGAAAACTGTTATTTCCCTCTCTCCCGTGTCATTGGCCCATCTAAACCCCTTATTTAAGTAATTTCTCTGGAGGTTTGGATGCTGTCCTGAGGTTATACATCTGTTCAGACTGCGCCTGTATAAACACCATTATGGCCCAGCTCTAGCCTTGGCGCTCTCTTCATGAGGCTCTCACGCTAATCTCTCCGTGTTATGGCTCTAATAGCTTTTCTGTCACATACATATGATGATTCTGGGCCTCTCTCTATAAAGTGAAGTCATGTATTTGAACTTCTAAATGCAAACCACAACCAAATGAAGCCTTGTATATTATATCTGTAGTTTTAAGGGCATCTATCAGCAGGTTTGTCCCTATGACACTGACTGACCTGTTACATGTGCACTTGGCAGCTGAAGGCATCTGTGTTGGTCCCATGTTCATATGTGTCCGCATTGCTGAGAAATATGATGTTTTATTATATGCAAATGAGCCTCTAGGAGCAACGGGGGCGTTACCATTACACCTAGAGGATCTGCTCTCTCTGAATCTTGCATGCCCTCTGCACTTTGACAGGACCAGGCAGTGTAAACATTCACACTTTGCCCTGTCAACCAAAGTGCGGAGGACGCAGCAGTTGCAGAGAGAGAGCAGAGCCTCTAAGTGTAATGGCAACGCCCTCATTGCTCCTAGAGGCTCATTTGCATGTAATAAAACATCATATTTCTCAGCAATGCGGGCACATATAAACATGGGACCAACACAGAAGCCTTCAGCTGCCAAGCGCACATGTAACAGGTCAGCCAGTGTCATAGGGATAAATCTGCTGACAGATGCCCTTTAACACGCTTGCACTGGATGTTCTATAAAACTCTAATTAATGGCCGCTTGACTGCTGTGTTTCTCCAATATGACCGCCCCGAAGAAGTTCTAAAAGGAAAAAAAAACAAGTGCAACATTAAAAAAAAAAATTATGATTTAGGGTCCATATAATTACATAGATTAAACTAAATGAAATACATGAAACGTTACCGTTAGGAAATTATTGAAATTCCAGGGTCAACATTTTACAAAATTAAAATACCCTGAAGTAGCTTGATGCCCTGGTCTGGGCCACAAATCATCTGCACTGAATTTGTACATTCACCCTGTAATTAATGTGGATATCTTTCATACACTCCAGTCTGCTCACACCAATGCATCCTGAAAAGATAAGTGTAGATGCACTGGCTTTTGATGACCTGTAATGATGGATATTATAATAAAGCCATATATTCTCCACTTCTGCTGTTTTTGCCAATATTTTTAGTGTGAGCAGGAACTGATGACTCCGGTCTGGTGCAGATACTATGACATCAGGTTGTGTTCGTATCTAATTGTATACACACATGAGGGGTGGATTGGCTATAGACCCTACAGGGATATTTTCCATTAGGCCTAATGCTGGGGCGAGGAAGGCGGTATTTTGTGCTCCACTGTGGTATTTGGTTCTGCAGGGGCAGTATTTTGTGCTCCACTGTGGTACTTGGTTCTGCAGGGGCGGTATTTTGTGCTCCACTGTGGCACTTGGTTCTGCAGGGGGAGTACTTTGTGGTGCACTACAGTATTGTTGGCCCCGCCTACTACTGTTGTCTCTGCCTACCTGTTAATTTGGACCTACCTACAATATGGGGCCACTATTACTTTTTTTCGAGGGCCTTTTTAAATTCCCAGTCCGCCCCTTGCTTATATAATTCCTCTGCAGATGTTACCAGTTTTGTAAGAATGTCATTTTCTCTTTCCTCCTCCTTTTCCCTACTGGGGGACATTGGGAATACGGGTAGTAATTATTTTTTATTAGAGTATATTCTTGTCATGTTTGTCTGATAGGATTATCTTTTTATTCTTTTTTTGTATATACAGTAATTAATGTTAAAACAAAAAAAAAAAACCTGCATCATCTAAATTAATTAATGAGAAATGTCTTTGCTCCCAGGCATACTTGATCAGCTGCGTGTGGAACTGCTATCGGTACATCAACAACCGTAACTCCTCAGATGTCCTCGTCTATGTAACCACCAATGATACAACAGTGAGTCCGTGTTCATTATCTGCTGAATTTATAAAATGAGTTTAAAGAGACTTGTGAAAATCGTTCGCAGTGTTCCCAAGAAAAAGTAATTTTATTTATGTAATTTTATTATTTCTGAAGGCTCCCAGTGCTTTCATAGTGAGCTACCTAGAAAGCTGTACACAAGGCACGGGCTGTGAGGCAGCCAGCGAAAATCCCATAGACTGCAAAAGTATTCTATTGCAGTCTATGGGAGAAGTGGCCAGAAGATCGCATGTACAAGGGGACTAAAAAGTACAGTAAAATTACTGTAAAGTGCCCTCTTTCCCCAGGGACCACTATAATCAATCATCTAGGGTGACTTGCTGCTGTCTACCTCTTGGTGAGCAGGTAGCATTTGCATGTAGTTACGCAGAGGGCCCCTAGAATAAATTTTACTGGTGGGCCCTACGCATCCCAGTCTGACACAGCTCATATGGCTATGTGAACAGAAAAATGTTATGGCTCTTAGAAGGCGAGGAGGAAAGAATGAAAACGTAAAAACAAAAATTGACCAAGTCCTTAAGGAATCAATATAGAAGTGTAAAATACTACCATAAACTGGAGAACTCATCACCAAACCTTAATGTCTGCATAAAAGCTGACACCTAAATGAGTATTTTCCACGTTGCCTGTAAAGCAAGGGCTACACGGTGACACTGCTCGCACGACACCTGTCATGGCCAGGATCGCTGAGTAGCGGGGATCCCATAGAAATGTTTGGGATCACCACGGCAGTCGCAAGAAATCCAGCCAAATTGGGTTTCTTGCGACTGCCACAGCGATCCCATTCATTTTTATGGGATCACCACTACTCAGCGATCCTGGCCCGCGACTGGTGTCACACGACCAGTGTCGCCGTGTAGCCCTTGCCTAAATGCCTGTGTCAGAATATACTATGAGAGGAAGGCCTCATGCATACGACCGTATGTACTTTGAGGTACGCAAAAAAGGGATCCAGAAAAAATACGTATGATGTCCGTGTACTTTCTGTATTTTGTGGAACGGAACAGCTGGCCCCTAATAGAACAGTCCTATACTTGTGCGTGATGTGGACAATAAGAGGACATGTTCTATTTTTTTGCGAAACGTACATACGGAAATGGAATGCACACGGAGTAACTTCCGTTTTTTTTCTTTTGCGTACCCATTGAAATAAATAAAAATAAAAATATACGGTCCACAAAAAAAACGGAACGGAGACAGAAAGAAAATACGTTTGTGTGCATGAGCCCGAATAAGCACATACTAAGGCCCCATGCACACGACCGTTGTTTGTTTCCGCGTCCGTTCCGTTTTTTTTCACGGATAGGATGCTTCCCCATTCATTTCAATGGGTCCGTCAAAAAATTCGGATGGTCAACCGTTTTTGATCCGCATCCGTGATCCGTTTTTTTTGACGGACGCAAAATTTGCAGGAGGAGCGGACGCGGAGGCAGGCAACGGTCGTGTGCATGTAGCCTAAAGCACATACTTAAGCACATACTTAAGCTAGCCTGGCCAACATGAAGTGCAAAAAAACAAAAATTGGACAATGGAAATAGTAAACAGGCTAATTTTTTTAATTGACTTTTATTAAATTACAAAAATCTGTCCACTAACCATAGTAATCAAACCCTGTGCTACCCTTGTGGATCCAGAGGAAGATAAAAAAAAAAAAGCAAATCGAAACAAAAACCAATATGTCTGGGATGTCTGGACTCATTGTAAAGCCCTAGTTCACACAGCCAGTGGTGCACATTTACTATAGGGCCTGCCCCTATTTTCAGGAGTTAAAAAGCCTGTTTCTTATTTTTGAAGTCAAATTTACCAAATGATTTTGCGCTCTTTAGGAGGCATTTGCACTTTGTTCGTGTTATTCTTATTATGAGACTAATATTGGAGATGTCTTTGTTTTCTGCCTTATTTCCGACGTACTTATATTGGTGCGCCCTTTTTTGTGCCTGAATTTGGCGCATAAACAGTCTTGTCGACAGAACTTTCTTTTCCGTCCTGGATAATGGAAACCAGGCAGTACCGTTATGCTAGCCCATAGACCTCTATTATGACAGATAAAAACAGAATGCCTCTAAAGGTTTCCGTTTCGAATTCCATCTACGAATTCCGTTATTGTCTTTTATAACGGAAAACAATAACAGAATTCGTAACGCTGATGTTAACCCGCCGTTATTTCTACCCCACACCTGACCAGGCTCATTTTTCCCATCTGATTTGAAGGGAAAGTTGCACAATATTTTCCATCGAAAGAGACAGAGTTGCAACTTTTTTCCGGTCATTTGCTCAATTTTTTCATGCGCAAACCAATGAGACAAGTCTGAGGCCTGGGCTAGACTGCGACTTTTTGTAGCACGACACATTAATTTAAACTATTGAATGATAGCTGCAGTCCACAAGATTACATTGAACTGAGTACATTTATTTGTAGTGCAACTGTAATTAAATAGTTAAAATTCATCAGTCGCGCTACAAAAAGTAGCAGTGTAGCTTCACCCTTAGTGAATATGAACCTGTCTTACAAGAAAACAACAACTAGAGGTCAGCCTTATACCAAGAGCTTGTTCACATCACCGTTATGGATTCCGTCATTGTTTTCCATTACAACATGGTTATAACTGAAAATAACGGAATCCATAAGACAGAAGTCAAAACAGAATCCTTTAAGAGACATTCCGCTTTGATCCGTCATAATAGAAGTCTATGGTCAGGCATAACGGATCCATCTGGTTTCCGTTATGCAAGACGGAAAACAAAGCCCTGTCGACAGGACATTTTTTCCGTTCTGCATACTGGAAACCAGGACAGATCCGTTTTATTATCCTGTCCTAATCACACAACAGGACAAGTTACTTCACATCACTGAGCTATAGAGCCGCCCCATCTCTGCTCTACCTGTCAGGGGTTATGAACCTGAATACAGATGATAACATCTTCAGCTGAATCTCTGTAGGAATGGAGTTTATGAGGAGACATGAAGTACAGACAGGACAGAATGTGGTAATGGAGACTGCATACAAGTGCTGCTGCTCATTATCACCTCCCCACCTCCTCTCTGTACTTCAGGTCTCCTCATGAACTCTATTCTCCCACAGAGAGTCAGCCGAAAGATCATATTAAACTGTATTCAAAATCCCTGACAAGTAGAGCAGAGAGGAGGATGAGGCAGATCTTTAGCTCAGTGTTGTGAAGTAACTTGTGCTGCTGTGTGATTAGGACAGGTTTTATGTGTACTAATAGGATGGCGGCCATTTTATTTCTCCTAATGATTGCTCCCCAGACAAAACTGGCTATTATAAGTATTGCAAGGTATTTGGGAATATATTTATAATAATGTAATATTTAAGTATTTTCATTTTCTTAATTCCAGGAGAACCCCTTTAAGTAGGATAACCCCGTTAACATGGTTTGCAAGGGACTAGAACAAAGGCAGGCTGATAAAATAATAATAAAAAAAAAAAACTTGAAGTCATCTTCCTGATTCCCCGCTTATCCAGCATTGCTGCTCCATCCTCTCAGCTGGGCTTCAGCCTGAATGTGTTGCTTTGGCTGCAGCGGTGATGTCCCATGTATTGTTGCAGCCAATCACTGGTCTCGATGGTCTTATGCAGTAACTGTTGAGGCAAGTAATTGGCTATAGCTGTAAACGGAAAAATGGGACGTCACCACTCCAACCAAGACAAAAAGTCACCCCAGCTGAGAGGGTGGAGCGCAGGGGTCTTGGAAAGCTGGGTTCAAGTAATTTTTTGTCTGCAGTTTGTCTCTATATAATTTTAACTCAGAAAACCTCCTTAGGCCTTATTCACACATCCGTTGTGTTTTGCGGATCCACGGAGCCGCGGATCCGCAAAACACGGACACACCGGCAATGTGCATTCCGCATTTTTGCGGACCGCACATTGCCCGAACTCCATAGAAAATGCCTCTTCTTGTCCGCAATTGCGGACAAGAATAGGACATGCTCTATTTTTTTTTGCCGAGCCGCGGACCGGAAAATCGGCAGCGTGCTCCGCAAAATCGGATACGGAGAGCACAGTGTGTGCTCTCCGCATCGTTCCCGGCCCCATTCACAGTCAATGGGTCCGCATGTATTCCGCAAAATTGCGGAATACATGCGGACTACATTGCGGATGTGTGAATAAGGCCTTATAGTTCTTTTTTATTCCCCCAGGGGTATATTTCTGTGCCTGTCTAACTGATCTGAATGAGGCTTGCAGAAATGCACAATTTTTTCTGCAACAAAATGTGCCTCGGGTGGCTGTAGCGTAAGGGTTGCAGCATGACGGTGAAGCTGGGCACGTGATTTTACCCATTATACTGTGTGTGGTCGTGGCTTTGCCACATGCGACCATCCACACTATTATGCTGTACCCTAAAGCTCTGAAGTCTGGATGTGATCCCAACTTCTGGAACCCCTGTAGATATCACCAGCTCTCAATAATTTTGAAAAAAAAATTACCACAATACTATTCTGTTTACATCCCTCACAAATCTGCCAAGGTCCATTTAAAGCTATCATGAATTTTAAAGGGGTTTTCTGCTGGCGGTCCCACATCTTGTTTGAGAAGGCACCAGCGCTTGCAGTAGCACCACGGCCTTCTCGCAGCGTAGCCTAGGCCATGTGAGATGACATGCACCGGCCTCATGTTCTAATAGCCAGGAGCTGTGCTCGTGACACGACAGAAGGGCATTGGGCTACTGTGAGCGCCGGTGGCCTTCTCAAACAACTGATCGTTGAGGGTCCCGGCTGTTGGACCCCCACCTTTCCAGAGAATGAGTCATCAGTTAAAAAAATCTTGGAAAGCTCAACTTCAACGTCTATAAAGCAAAGTGCTCTGTGTCCCTGTGCTGTCACATGACTGTATGCATTATCTCTGTACTGTGACATTGCCTTGTGCATTGCCCCTTTTCATTACACGATTGTGTGCATTCTACCAACACTGTAACATTGTTATATGTCTTCCAACTACCCTGTGAATTCACCATGTGCATGGTGACATTTCTATGTGCATTATTTCTATTTGATCACTATGTGACACCACTTTGTGTATTATGCCTGACATCACCCTGTGCTTTCCCCACTTAATGCATTTGTAGTACCCCAGAAGACTACTGCAAACGGGTTAATTTGCTACTAAATGGGTTAATGGTAATACACTTTTTCTATGCAATGTTTCCAATCGCTAAAATGTGAACCGCATTTAGTTTTTGCGCCTTACGCAGTGGAAGGAGGCTGGGCCTATCAGTACCACAACTACCTCTCCCATCCTCCTCAAGGCTCTCCCACTGGAGGTCGCGGCACATTATCCTTCTACCGTGACGTTGCTTTGTGCATTGCCCTTGTACTGTGACACTTTGTGTATTAGCCCTGTACAAGGCGCTTTGTACAACAATTGGAAGCTTATGTTCTGAGCACACTTCCTTGGTCATGGACATAGAGTTGGGCCTCATGGTTAGTTCCTGATCGAATCTATAAAAGAATCCAGAGCAATTTTACTTATACAGGTCTCTCCACCTCGTTTGGGACAATCTACCATGAGAAACAGCAAAGAACCACTGGAAAGAGTAGCTCCCAACATGGTGGGAACGATCTACTCATTTATTTGAATGGACATCGTGTAATATTACAATATCTCACTGTGATCTAAATTTTTTCCCGTGATACCAGCTGATCGCTCGGAATCATTTAGTAATGGGGTTGTCCAGTTAATTTATTTTTCCTATGCCAACAGTCATCTGGAGGATTGACCAAACCTCAAACCTTCGAAGCTTGGAGGCGATGCTGTGATTAATAGACAAAGTCGAGGATGGAGGTCATTGCTAACATTTACTCTTTTTACTGCATTACTCATCTTTTTTTATTCCTTTCAAATTCATGTCTCTTATTAATATACTCTGTGAATGAATAGTAATGTATTCAAGTTGACAAGCAAAATCGGACAGAAGTTCTCCATCAATCAGCCCTTTACTTGGATTACCATGAATGACATTTTGGCGACTACTGCTTCTGTGCAATAACCAGGAATCATTTTTGCTTTGTAATTTACGTGTTTTGAGGTTTATGATTTTCCTGTACCTCATCCAACCTTACTCTTTGGGGGCCAAATAATCACAGCATGGTATAGTCTGCAGACAGGAATTTCGTCTTCCCACTGAGTAACGATGTCCTTGGCTGCACTTGGACAGAGTGTCTGTGAATCAGTAGCTGGAATATCCACCAGTGGGTAAACCACATGTGCTGCAGTCCAGAATAGTATGCCGGTGTTTACTAAGGTCAGTGCAAAGCTCCGCAGGTTAGTGTTAGTCAATTATCAGGACTTTATGAAACTTCACGGCCAGTTCACATACCCATGACTGCACATCACAATAGCCTGATAATTGGACGTTGAGAATATTGAACATTTTTCTGTTCGTTGTCCCTTTCCTACAAAATTCACCGCGAAGAGTCGCTTCTTTTTGGTGCCTAAAGGAGCTTTATCCAGGCCTTAAAGGGCTTGTTCAGCCTTTGAGACTTTTGTAAATGTCCCAGGTGAGTATGATTGAAAAAAAACATACTCGCCTACTCCCCACGCTCAGCTCCCTGGTCTTCCAATCTCCTGAACAGACGGTGAAGGGCGTGCACTTACCCCTGTCCTTTTGGTAGTTTTTCAGCTGGGGACTAGAAGATCTCTGAACAGAGCATGGGCGACATGAACCAAGTGACGAGGAGCAGATGATTTTTTTTTTTCAACAGGTAAAGCTGGGGATAGATAAAAAATGACCATAGGCTCTACAACCCCTTTTAAGATATTTTGAAAACCTCAGAATTGCAGAATAGAATAAATAAAATCATACTCGCATCTCACCAGTCTCATGCTGATGCTTCCCAGTCACCCACTGGTAAACAATTCTTTGGTGCCTCTCGAGATGCAGGAAATGCTTGCTCATCCACTCGCAGGCAGATCATGCTTTCGCCCAGTGATTGGCTTAGAATTACTTTCTTTCACTGCCTTAATAGATAGCACGGTGGCTCAGTGGTTAGCACGGTGGCTCAGTGGTTAGCCCTGGTGCCTTGCAGCGCTGGGGTCCTAGGTTCACACTTGACCAAGGACAACATCTGCATGGAGTTTGTATGTTCTCCCCATGTTTGCATGGGTTCCCTCCCCCACTCCAAAGACATACTGAAGGGAACTTAGATTGTGAGCCCCATTGGGGACAGTTGGAGGCTAATATAGTAGTGCTATATAAGTGCATAAAATAATAATTATACCATTCTGAGTATTTACTAAATATTCTTAAGTGACCCGTCACCTCAACAGTTCTTTTAATTCAGTTTCACTTTTACCTTCAGCTGAAGACCTGAACTGATTGCTAGCGTTCATACCCATGCAGCAAACTGCAGGGGGAAAGCCGAGAATAGAGGAATAGTAGTTGTGGCACAGATGGGAGTTGTAGTTGATTCATGGTGGCTGTTCTTACTTCAACATTCCCTGGGCCCGTACAGAGAATGGAGGGCACACCCTTTCTTCCATCAGGGCACACCCTGGTGTTGGGGCTCCTTCCTGGTGTTAGATGTAGGGCCCTTGATGTCAGGTACCTGAAGCCTATGGCAGATACATAATACATAATATGACATGAGTACAAAATATAGCAAACAATTACTGATACCCCTTCTGGGTTATTGCAGAAACAATACAATGAGTGTCTATGACGGTTTGTATTACAGATCCGGACAGGTCTGTGAATACAGAATTAACATGAACAGCAGCCTTGGTTGGACACTTTTTTGGTTAGCTTAAAAGGATTGTCTAAAGACTACTGGGGTAATTTATCAAACTTATGTAAGGTAGAAATGGCTTAGCAACCAATCAGATTCCACCTTTCATTTTCCAAAGGAGCAGTCAAAAATGGAAGGTGGAATCTAATTGGTTGATATGGGCAACTAACCCAGTTCTTAATTACACCAGTTTGATAAATGACCCCATACAACCATATTATGTGGGTATTGCCCTTTAGAAGCATTGCTAGAAGGGGAGAACACAGTATATTGAGGAGGTGCTGCAAGCCTCTAAGAAGTCAGTGCAGAGGATGGGAGTGGTAGTGGCCCAGATGAGATGTTGTGTCACAGTGTACTCCCTCAGACCATCACTCCCTGGGGTTGGGTGGTGTGAAGAAATCAGGCAGATGTAGAAGAACAAACATTTTTCTTTACTGAGTGCAAAGCATGAGTTAAAGTTTATCCAGCTGGCGTCTGTACAAAATGCATTGTCTCTATCCCCAGATGATGAGGTATGGTGGCAGGCAAGATGGCCGACAGTTGCGCTCCTGAGTAGTCCTTCTCTCTCTCTCCTGATTTCTCTTTGTTAACAGCAATAAGCTGGCACTTGTGGCTATAGGTGTCCACTTGTGAAATGCGGGCTTTTGCATGTGCCTGTCCTGAACTGGGGTGATGGGTGTCTTAACTTGTTATCCCCTCACCTGCAGCAGAGTCTGTATAGCTGTGGTGCTGATCACTCTGCAAGCTGTAAATACTGTAGCTTGCTGTTCTGTAGCCTAGGAGTCGGCAGCCTCCCTGGAGTTGTGGTCCTCACAGACAAGCTGTAGCCTTAGTCCCAAGGAGTGGGAGTAGATGATGTGCTCCCACACTCCAGGCTTGCTTAGCTAACTCTCCATAGAGTTCCCCTTCCTGTCAGGACCAGCCCACTCCTAAAAGGAGGGAGAAATGGAATGGTCAGTTCCATTCCTTATGCCTACCATACCTTTTCTTTCCCGAAGCCTATGGCAGATACATACATAACACACAATATGACATTAGTACAAAATATAACAAACAATTGCAGATACCCCATCTGGGTTACTGCAGAGGCAATACAAGGAGTGTCTGACGGGTTTGTATTACAGATCCGGACAGAATTAACATGTACAGCAGCCTTGGTTCGACACTTTTTAGATTAGCTTAAAAGGATTGTCTAAAGACTACAATCTATGTGCATTTAACATATGGACTTTATGGAGCTGTGTACCTCAATCTGGAACCATTTTCTGAGCCAGAACAGACAGCAGTCCAGGAATTACATCATCTGAACAGCCACCATGTAATAGTATAACGTCTGGTTGGCTATGGCTTCCCTCAGCAAAATCAACTGTAGGCCAGGGATGACGAGAGCCAGACCACAGCTCCCATATGTGGTGAGATAAACCCTCATTAATTGCTGTTATTATACTAACAAGATCTACGGTACTATAATACTAACAATAAGGAACCAAAAAGAACTCTCTAAATATTGAGAAAGGGAGAGGAAAACCGATGAGAAAAGAGCCGGGTCAGGAAAATAATGACACGTGAAGGGCTAAGGCGAGATCTGTTATACAGCGTCTATGGACAAGAGGCTAATGATCCCACAGAGGGCTTCTCTCTGAGGAACGCTCTGTCACATTAATGAAATTGAATCCACTTCTGAATAATGCATTTGTGCTCGATGGAAAATGCAGTGTTTAATTTGCAGGCAGGCCATGAGCATTCGGTCGTACAGAGCTCTGATTAGATGGAAACCGTTCACTGAGAAGCTTCTCGATGATGTCATATTCCGCTAAAATTAGATCACCGTCTTGCACTTCACTTGTTTTTTTCAAGACATTTCCAGTGACAACTGCAAGTGTTTGGAATACTAATAGTGAGCTCCAGATAAAAAGGTTACAGTCTGCATTATGGCATGCAATAGTTTTCAATTACTGACTGGAATGCACATGGTTGTGTGCATGAGGTCCAAAGATGTCCTCCAATGATGTCCATCAGAAGGGTCACATTAGTAAGGCTCCTGATACTCTGACCCTGACAGATCTTGGCATGCCTCCATTGAAATTAGATCTAGACCTCATGTTCACGGCAGAGATAAAAACGTCTGTAGCTGAGGCATACCGTCCGCAAATTTCTGGACAGTCTATAAAGATAAGTGACTTTTGTCCTGTGTCCTTGAAAAAAAATTGATATGTCCATGATTTTTTTTCAGATTGGTGGTACTTGACTAGATCATTTTGGTGGTAATTCTCATCATTTTACAGCTCACAGTAAATGCTGGTAATGAGTTATTAGTATACTATAGACAGGTATTACTTAATCTTTATCATTCATTATGATTTTCCAATTTGTCCGTAAAAAAGTGTTGTCTGTCTGTGAATTTGGGATAAGGTGTCCAGAAAAATGAAAACTTTTGGTTGGTAACCCTGATAGAGACATGCTGTAGATGGAGTTAGAAGCGTAATCTAAAGCTCATGGGCCCCACTGCAAAAATGTAATGTTTTATGTGTCTTTGGGCATTGGACCTCCTCCATGAACCAGGGCCCAGTGATAAGCATCCTAAAGCCACGTCTATGTTTCGAGGTTTTACAGAAAACTACAAGTGAGACATCATTGCTTTCCTAGACATGGGCCAGATTCCCACCTGACAATAATGCCTGGGAGTCCATGATGCTCAGACACCCCCATGGATCATGAGGACAGGGGCCCCGTACCTCTTAGAGAAGCCCCCTGAAATGGATGGAGCGCACAGTCGCACATGCGTGTGATCCCTCCAGTTCTTTCTATGGGAGTTCTGGAGACAATAACACTCAACATCTCCTAGCACCCATGAACGAAAAATGCATTGCATCCAGATGCCGTCCACACGAGTAAGCTTTCTGTTCGGATACAATGCATGTGGTGAATGCATAGCATCCTGACTGAATCCGGACCCATTCATTTCAATAGGTCTGTAAACATGAACGTCGTTTCAGGGAAAATTGCAGCATGTTCTATATTGTGTGTTTTCCCATGTAACTCTGGCTCTATTATGTGATAAGCTGAAGGATTCCAGATGCCGTGAAATTTTCCCTGATGGCTGCTTGGAGATGTAGATTCAGTTTTTCTTCATGCACGTGATAAACACATCAAACTTCTCAACAAAGCTCCAACTGAGCGTTATTAGGAGAGGCTGTCTTCAGTCTTCAGTTCTACTGAGCGCTGAAGATGCCTGTGTGTAACATACAGAGGCTTTCAGTCTGACTCTTGTCACTACTCCAGTCTCTGACTATGCACAGTAATGTACAAAAGCTTTAGGCAGTTTTAGAAAAATGCTGCAAATTAAGCATGCTTTCAGAAATAGAAGTGTTAATAGTTTATTTTTTATCAATTAACAAAATGCAAAGTGAATGAACAAAAGAGAAATCTAAATCCAATCAATATTTGGTGTGACCACCCTATGTCTTTGGAACACCACCAGTTCTTCTAGGTACACCTGCACACAGGTTTTGAAGGAACTCTACAGGGAGGTTGTTCCAAACATTTTGGAGAATGGACCTCAGATCTTCTGTGGATGTAGGTTCACTCAGATCCTTCAGTCTCTTCATGTAATCCCAGATAGACTGGATGATGATGAGGTCAGGGCTCTGTGGGGACCATATCATCACTTCCAGGACTCCTTGTTCTACTCTATGTTGAAGATAGTTCTTGATGACATCGGCTGTATGTTTGGGTCGTTGTTCTTCTGCTGTCAGGGCATGATGACACAGTAACATGCACAGACAGGGAAAGTGTAACCCTGAAACTTCCCAGACCCACTACGTGGTGACCCCACAACTGGTCGATGGTCCCTATACTAAGTAAGAGAGGGAGTGACTCACAAACAGGGAACAAACAAACAGACACAATAAGAGTAGTTGCACGATACCAGTGTCAAAAGCCAGTCAGTTAAGGAAGTGCCAAAAAGCAAACGGGAAAGCCAGACATGCCAGAAGTAAAAAACCAGAAGAGCAATACAAGACCAAATCGCCAGAAGCCAGAAAACATAGTCACAATACCAGAACCAGAAGTCACAGCCAAAGTGAAGCGCAGTACAGGGGAACAGCAGGGGAGCCAGAGGAACAGAAATTCATCGGCATCTGTACTCGGCCTTTATACTGAGAAGAGGCAGCTCAGCCCAGTATGCCTGCACTCTGGGCGGAGCTGCCGCCCATGGTGCTTGATGCCTGGGAGCTTGATGCCTGGTTGCCATAGTAGTAGTGGGGAGCGGGGGAGCAGTATACTTACAGTCCGTGCGGCTCCCGGAGCGCTCCAGAATGACGTCAGAGCGCCCCATGCGCATGGATCACGTGATCCATGCGATTACGTGATCCATGCGTGTAGGGCGCCCTAACGTCACTCTGGAGCACCCCGGGAGCCACATGGATGGTAAGTATACTGCTCCCCCGCTCCCCACTACACTCTACTATGGCAACCAGGACTTTAGCGTCCTGGCTGCCATGGTAACCATTGAGAAAAAGCTAAACGTCTTATCCGGCGATGCGCCGAAATGATGGGCATTAATTCCGGATCCGGCATGCTGCGGTATTTTCTCCGGCCAAACAACGCTCCGGTCCTGAACTGAAGACATCCTGATGCATCCTGAACGGATTTCTCTCCATTCAGAATGCATTGGGATAATCCTGATCAGGATTTTTCCGGCATAGAGACCCGACGACGGATCTCTAGGCCGGAAAACAAAAACGCTAGAAAGAGCCCTTACACATTTATTTTTTAAAGCATTCTCCCTTTGCAGCATTTTTCTACACCTGCTTAAAGGGAATCTGTCACCTGCATATTACCTTTTTTTTTTTTTCATTTATCCAAGTGTAATAAATTTTATATGTCCTATATATAAATAGGACGTATATAAAAGGTACCTTATATACCTATACAAAAGGTATATAAGGTACATATAAATTTTATATGTACCTTATATGTCTTCTTCTTTTAGTTGTGTGTCTTGTATTTTCTTCAAAAAAACGCTTTATCAATTATGGAAATTAGGTCTCAGAGGTGCTCTTCTAGGTGCAACGCCCCTGATGTGCCCGGCCCGCCTAAATTTGAAACATAGGAACGCCTCCAGCTTCTCAAATCGCCTCCCAGAGGCGAGGCTAAGTGCCCAGGGACGCCGTTGAGGCTGTTGCCCTCAGTTGCCGTATGATCGCGAGGCGCAGGCAACCACTCCTCTGGGAAGCGATTTGAGATGCTGGAGGCGTTCCTATGTTTCAAATTTAGGCGGGCCGGGCACATCAGGGGGACGTTCCTGGGCACCTTAGAAGAGGAAAAACACCCCTCTGGGCTCATTAGAGCCTAATTTGCGTAATAGATAAAGCGCTTTTTGAAGAAAATACAAGACACACAACTAAAAGAAGAAGACATATGAATATAAGGTAATTTATTACACTTGGATAAATGAAAAAAAAAGGTAATATGCAGGTGACAGATTCCCTTTAAAGCTTCCTACCATGTGTCCTAGCTTAAAACGTGTCCTAACTATCACGGCCCATCACACTGCTTATCTGATTTGTTACACACATGTGTCTTTAGCTCTCAGTAGAACAGAAGACTGAAGACAGACTCTCCTTAGTATTGCTCATTTAGAGCTTTGCTAAGAAGGCTATTTACACCGTTTTCTAGCACAAAGCTATGTCTATGGCGGATTTAGGTGAGTGAACAACACCCTGATTTTTATGAGCAACATGTAATGTAGGCACTTCTTCCTGCTGTTGCCTGTGATTTAGGTCTTCTGCCTCACTAGGTTTTGGTGCTCTCTATTCCTGGTATTGCTGACTTCCTGCTTTGACCCCAACCTTTTCTTGCCTCATGATTTTGGACCTTAACATTACTTCCCGGTGTTGACACTGTGTAACACCCCAGAGTGGTGTTACCACTCCTGCACCCTGCTACTGTCTTTATTAGGCTAACAAAACGTAATCTTATATATTTCTGTCCAGATCCTATACACTGTGCATTCCTAATCTTTTTGCAACTGTTATGTTCATGTAATGTACCTGGTTCACCAGCAGGTGGCAGCAAACATGGCAGAGCTGTACTTCGATAGAATGGAACTTACCATTCCATTCTAACCCCCTCTAGAGAGAAGTGGGCTTGTCCTCCTTCTTGAAGGAAGGGTGGGGACCAGTTAGTTCCAGTTTAGGTCTTCCCTAGACAGGGGAAAGGTGTGCAGGGGCACATCTCTGCTGGACATGCCCACGCCAGCCAGAGCACCCTAAGCTCTGCTGGCCATGGAGGCCAAAGCTTAAACCTCAGGAGCCAGGAGGAAAGTTCCCTGGCATAACCTAGAGTCAGACTACAGAGAAGCATACAGAAGAAGCTGAGTTATACAGCCAGCCTGTCAGTATAGCAGAGTGAGAGAAAGATATAGCAGAGTTGAGTTTGCCTGGCAGTTTAATGCTAAAGCCTGCTGGTACCAAGACAAAGCCTGAAACCGTTTATTCAAAGTAAAGCTGCCATTGAACTTCATCTCAAGGTCTGGACTCAAGTTATTCTTTCCAATCCCTCAATTATGTCCCCTATCATTTGCTTCGGAGCCAAAGCCTGGGGTCCAACAGTATCCAGGTAGGAGCATCGTGACACACATAAAGAGACATTTTAGGCCGCACTACACCACTCGGCATTCCTACTACACCTGGGACGCGATATACAGAGGGCCTGGGGGCAGGCGCCCGTTGCAACTGCTTACGTACCTGCTTTTGTCTTCTGATTTTGCTCTGATCGTTTCTCCTGGTTTTGACCCGGTCTGTTTTGGTATTCTTTTGCCTCGCCATATTTATCTGGTTTCCCTGGTGCCTGTCTGTCATTCTTATTTAGGCCTGTGCACTTAGCAAACAGCGAACGTCATCCAGTTGGGAGCCCTCACCTAGGACAAGTCGTCCAAGTAGGTAGGGATAGTGGTTGGTTGGAGACAAGGGGATGCACTGACCCCTACCATGACATAATGCTTCTTCTTCCCTACAGGGGAGCTGTTGTGGAATTGCACACTTGCTAAAGCTACAGCTGCCATCCAAAAAATTAGATTGAGTTGCATGCAATGTTATGGACTACCACTGTTAATCAACAGTAAACGGGGGTCTCCGGGCACTCCTATATTGATGTCCTATCCTCAGGATAGGTCATTAATATCAGATCGGCCGGGGTCCGACACCCAGCACCCCCGCCAATCAGCTGAGGATAGGTCATCAACATATTCTCTCTGGATTTCAGTAAGTCGGCATCTCAAAGGACTTTGTTTGCTCAAAAAGTAATAAATGTTTTCCTACTCTTCACAAACATATTACAGTAACAGAGAAAAAAATGGAACCCGTGAATCAAGACATCATCTAAAATACTGTAATACAAATGAAGTCCCACCCACGTCTGATACGTCCTCCCTAGCGCATTACAAGCTAGTATTGAACGAACCTGCTGCATCATAGATGCAGGTTGATAATGAAGACATTTCTAGAAAATGTCAGCAATCCTAATGGCGTTTTGCAGGCGGCAGCTGCGTCCTCCCTTGAAGTTTCCACATTAGTCAGGATATGTCTATATTTCACACAACATGCTCTGCCCTCTGTAATACAGGCAGCTCTCCGGAGAGACAATAAAAGGAATGTAATAGAAAAGTGTATATCTAGCTACAGTTTAGACGGTCAAACAGGGACACTTACGAAATACGAATCTATCAGAAACCAATGACCAGAGCTCTACCTTTCACACAGTGGATGCAAGTACAAATTCAGGGGGCAAATACGTTTGAAATCAGTTACTTATATAATTAATATTGGTTAATAGGTCTTGCAAAAAAAATTGGGACTGGGTCAAAAAAAAAAAATTTGTTGCCCTGCCAACGTGATTTGACATGTCATCTGCACCCCCAGAACATGGGTGAGGGGTACAGTTGTATTTTAAGGCATCTTTACACGGGCCTAGAATCCGACAGATAATCGCTAATGAGCATCTGTAGGAACGAACGTTAGCTTACCTGGCGGTGTAAAGGTGTAAACCTTGTTCATCGGGTAATATGCTCTTTTGTGCCGGCACCTAAATCATGGTTTGCCGGCAGCACGTCGTGCCATCTAAACACACTCTGCTGCTGGCAAACAACAACTCTGTATGGGGACGAGCGATGGCATTACCGATCGCTCTTCCCCATACTGTGGAGGTGATAGCTGCATGTGAATGCAGCGGTCTCCTTCACTAATAAGCAGGCGATTACTGGGAAGGAACTCTTTCTTTCAGACAGTCGCCTGCCTAATTGTCCCATGTAAAGGGACCATTAGTACAATGCAAATAGAACCCATAAGTTCTCACTTATATAGCTATGTTACTTTTAATATGACCAGAATGGTGAACACCATGGCCAATATTTACTAATGTGTCTGCGCCATAAATCTGGTGCGATTTGGGGCATCTAGGGTTTCCAATATGCTCAACAAGGCGGCAGGGCTTCACAGGAAGGGGGCCAATGCCTAAGGGGCACCATTTTGTGACAAAATTGCATCACAATGCTGGCATAAAAATCTGTCTCAAAATAAGTCAACCAACATTGGTATGGAACCAGAGAAAAGTGCCCATCCCTGTGCCAGATTTATCATCCAGACTGAGCCACTGCGATAAATCTGGTGCCGGTCTCAGCTTACGCCATTTATAAAATGAGTAAATCTGGGCCCATATCTCCTGTACAGTAACACTGAACAAAAGTGCCTCTCAGATGGTGAGGTGGGCCACCCCAGTCTCTGAGGCATGGCATGCCTCCAAAAACCCTGGAGCACGCAGTACACAGCCCATGTCCTGAGACTTGGCATTTCTGTCCAGGTAGAAATTGTAGATCATAGATTGATTCTCCTGTGCAGATTGGCTTAGAGTACTTTCACACTTGCGTTGCTGGATTCCAGCAATCTGTATACAAACGGACAGCATTTGTAGACGGATCCGGATGCGGATCCTTCTCACAAATGGATTGCAATACCGGATCCGTCTCTCTGGTTGTCATCCGGAAAAACAGATTCGGTATTTATCTTTTTCACATTTTTAAAGGTCTGCGCATGCAGTCTACAATACCGTCAATGTGGCAATACATTTCAATGAAAATTAATGCCGGATCCGGCATTCCGGCAAGTGTTCCGGAATTCTGGACGGAGAAAATACCTCAGCATGCTGCGGTATTTTCTCCGGCCAAAAAACGTAAGAGGGACTGAGCTGATGCATCCTGATGCATCCTAAACGGAATGCTCTCCATTCAGAATGCATTAGGATTCAACTAATCAGTTTTTTTACGGTATTAAGCCCCTAGGACGGAACTCAATACCGGACTAAAATAACGCTAGTGTGAAAGTAGTCTTAGTTTAAAGTATTATAATGGCCTATCCTTAGAACAAACTATCAGTATCTGATCAGCAGGAGTCTGGGACTGAGCTACAGTCCTAGGAAGAACCACAGCCAAATGTACAGTGCAGTGTCTGGTAAACAATGGAGGGGATACAATACAATGTCCTGCATTTACATTGAATATAGAGGCCAACCATGATGTTTGTCAACATGAAAGGCTGCGGTTGTTAGGCAGTGTATCCCTAGTGTTGGAGTAGGCCCCATGTAAATATGTAGATATCATCCTTCAATCATCAATCATCATTATACAGCAAAACGTCGCTAGTAACAATGAAATGGTTAATTTAACATTCACATATTTTAACCATGTATGAATATTTTATTTACGTGAGAATACATGAATTACCGGAATATACTGGAAGTTTATTTTATAAACGGTTTATCAGCTGCTCATAGCCTCCGCTACTAGAAACGGGTACAAATTGGCATATTCTGTCTTAAAGAGGACCTTTCACCAATATAATACCCCCCAAATAACTCTCCTACCGGAGAGTGCGTCATCCACTGATGTTCCCCATTTTATTTTATTTTTTATCGACCCCCTAATTCCTTCCTTATCGCCCCGTTTCTTCTGCCGCCTCATATGCAAATGAGGCGGACTTTTGTACGGGGCGTTGCTAAACATCCTGGTTGGGGGCGTGTGTGCTGGCTTCCCGGCTGAGAGAGCAGCCAATCGCAGCGCTGGTCTCTCAGCTAGGGAGAAGGAGCTCAGAGCTATTATAGGGTTATTTGGGGGGTATTATATTGGTGAAAGGTCCTCTTTAATCTACTGTTTTGTAGAAGGAGATGTACAGAAGTGACTGCCACTGTTACAACTGCAATGAACTTTACCAGCCCTTTCTTTGGTACACGAGGGACACTCTGGCTATTTAGATATTATATTTTTAGTATTATATAGAATCTGTTCAAATAAAGCCAACCAGATTGGGAACTACTCTTTCCAGTAGTTCTCTGCTCCATGACCAAAGAAGTGTGTTCAGAACATAAAACTATTTCTGATTGTTGTACCAATCATCTTTTTAGGGTACTTTCACACTTGCGGCAGAGGGATCCGGCAAGCAGCTCCGTCGCCGAATTCCCTGCCAGATACGGCAATCTGTGCTAAAACGGACAGCATTTGTAGACAGATCCGTCTCACAAATGCATTGCAGGAATGGATCCGTCTCTCCGGTTGTCATCCGGAGTAACAGATCCGTTATGTATTTTTTCACATTTTTAAAGGTCTGCGCATGCGCAGATCGGAAGAACGGATCTGTCAATGCGGTATTTTTAATGCCAGATCCGGCATTGATACATTCATATGGAAATGAATGCCGGATCCAGCATTACGGCAAGTGTTCTGGCATTTTGGACGGAGATAAAACCGCAGCATGCTGCGGTATTTCCTCAGTCTAAAACGCCGTACAGTGACTGAACTAAAGACATCCTGATGCATCCTGAACGTATTTCTTTCCATTCAGAATGCATTAGGATAAGGCCCTATTCACACGTCCACAATGTCCTCCGCACCTGTTCCGCAAATTTGCGGAATGGGTGCGGACCCATTCATTTTGAATGGGGACGTGATGGATGCGGAGAGCACACACTGCATTTGCGAAGCGCGCCGCCGATCTTCCGGACGGCGGCTCCGCAAAAATATAGAGCATGTCCTATTCTTGCCCGCAATTGCGGACAAGTATAGGCATCTCTATAGGGCCGATGGCAAGGTGTTTTGCGGATCCGCAAAACACTACGGACGTGTGAATAAGGCCTAAAACGGAAGCTTTTTTTCTGGTATTGAGCCTCTAGGACGGAACTCAATACCGGAAAAGAATATCGCTAGTGTGAAAGTATCCTTATAATGCACAGGACTATTACACACAGTGATGTCACAGTGTAAGGGCAATGTACAACGTGATGTCATCACAGCACAGGGTGATGGTATATATAATATTATTGCAAAAGTTCTAAGAAGAATTAAAAAAAGTCACAAAACAGTGTCACCATTCACACAGTGACTTCACCGGATAGGTGGAAAACACATAATGATAGATTGTAAGCTCTTGCGAGCAGGGTCCTCGTTCCTCTTGCTGTAATTGTTGACTTGTCTGTTGCTATGTTATTTATGACTGTTTGTACATGAACTGTAAAGCGCTGCAGAATATGTTGGCGCTATATAAATAAAGATTATTATTATTATTTATTATTATAATGATGTCATAGTGTTGGTATACTGCACACAGTGATGTCACAGTAAAGGAGAAGTGCACAAGGCAATGTCACAACACAGAGAATACACACGGCGATGTCACAGCACAGGGATTATGCACAAAGTGGTGTCACAGCTCAGGAATAATGCACAAAGAGATGTGACAGGACAAAGTGATGTCACAATACAGGGATAATGCATAAAGGGATGTCACAGTATGGGCATAATGCACACAGTGATGTCACAGTACAGGAATAACAGACAAAGTGTTCTCATAGCACAGACGTAATGCACAGAGTGATGTCACAACCCTGAAAAAAACGCACATTGTGATGTCAGTATTCCTGTCCTCATATAAAACGTACAGAATCTTAATTTTTATTAATAAGAATCGTTTTTTTTTTTTTCCTTCAGGTTCTTCTACCTCACTATGATGACAACGTGGCTGGAGCAGCTAAGGAGCCTCCTCCACCTTACATTTCCGCTTGATGACAGACACAACATCCACCATCAGACCGAATCTTCACGCAGCAGCTTTCTACATGGCCGAGGCACTGGGGCAATAGTACATTTCATTCACAGGATATACCCTACTGAACAGCAGCACTACCAAATATATTGTCCGTTAGCATAATATGAGGTAGTTGTACTAAGCTCCGCTCACAAGACATCCTGGTCTCCTCAAGTCTCCGACTTTAAGAGCTGGGTCAACTTGTGCGAGAGAAGCCAAGTACATCTCACCCGGTATTTTACCTTGGCTTTGTACTGTGAAACCTCTTGAGACGTGTGTATTTGTGCAATCTGTATACTGTAGCCTCTGTATCCTTACCTACCGGTTATGCCCAAACTGCGTTTACTGGTCCCATTGCTTTTTAATAGAGGAATGAAAAAACAAACTCAATGTTGATATTGTATATAGGATACAACACGCTGTCCTTTGACCACTGTATTTTTTGTCACATTTACAGTGTTCTAGTTGGCATCATGTAGATAACATATAGCTAGAACATGATATAATTGGGTAAAAGATAATAGTAATTATAATCAGGGTGCATGATTCAACATGAAGCTTTCTATTGTGATAAACTATGATCCTAATCCTACATACCACTGCCATATTTAAAGGGGGTGTCCAGTTTTATGTAACTAAAGCTTATTTGTTGCATCATGGATGGTCTGCACCTTACTAATATACTTTATTCTTATAAAATAAGTTAGTGTTATGTACATAAAATCGGAAAACCCCCTTAAAGAGGACCTGTCACAACTCCTCTTGGCTTCTATGTGCTAGTGAAGGCTTGTATTCCCCATGAAATAACATTCTGGAGCATTAGTCCTTAGAACTCTGCATTGTCGGTCCTCTGTTATTCCAAACAAGAAATTTAAGAATAAATGGATAACTGGGTGTTACCAGTTGAGGTGTCCTACATACTCTGACACTGTTCAGTCAGTTAGGGGGGTGTCCTACATACTCTGACACCATTCTGTCAGTTGGGTGGGGGGTGTCCTACATACTCTGACATTGTACAGTCAGTTGGGGGGTGTCCTACATACTCTGACATTGTCCAGTCAGTTGGGGGGCGCCCTACATACTCTGACATTGTCCAATCAGTTAGGGGAGTGTCCTACATACTCTGACATTGTCCAGTCAGTTGGGGGTGCCCTACATACTCTGACATTGTCCAGTCAGTTGGGGGTGCCCTACATACTCTGACATTGTCCAGTTAGCTAGGGGGGTGTCCTACATACTGTGACATTGTCCAGTCAGTTGGGGGAGTGTCCTACATACTGTGACATTGTCCAGTCAGTTGGGGGGTGTCCCACATACCCTGACACTGTCCATTCAGTTGGGGGGTGTCCTACATACTCTGAAATTGTCCAGTCAGTTAGGGGGGCGCCCTACATACTCTGACATTGTCCAGTCAGTTGGAGGGTGTCCTACATACTCTGACATTGTCCAGTCAGTTGGGGGTGTCCTACATACTCTGACATTGTCCAGTTAGCTAGGGGGGTGTCCTACATACTGTGACATTGTCCAGTCAGTTGGAGGGGTGTCCCACATACCCTGACACTGTCCAGTCAGTTGGGGGGTGTCCTACATACTCTGAAATTGTCCAGTCAGTTGGGGGGTGTCCTACATACTCTCACATTATCCAGTCAGTTGGGGGGTGTCCTACATACTCTGACATTGTCCAGTCAGTTAGGGGGGTGTCCTACATACTCTGACATTGTCCAGTCAGTTAGGGGTGCCCTACATACTCTGACATTGTCCAGTCAGTTAGGGGGGTGCCCTACATACTCTGACATTGTCCAGTCAGTTAGGGGGGTGCCCTACATGCTCTGACATTGTACAGCCAGTTGGGGGGGTGCCCTACATACTCTGACATTGTCCAATCAGTTAGGGGGGTGCCCTACATACTCTGACATTGTCCAGTTAGTTAGGGGGGTGCCCTACATACTCTGACATTGTCCAATCAGTTAGGGGGGTGCCCTACATACTCTGACATTGTACAGTCAGTTGGGGGGTGTCCTACATACTCTGACATTTTCCAATCAGATAGGGGAGTGTCCTACAAGCTCTGACACTGTCCAGTCAGTTGGGGGGTGTCCTACATACTCTCACATTGTCCAGTTAGCTAGGGGGGTGTCCTACATATTCTAACATTGTCCAGTCAGTTGGGGGAGTGACCTACAAGCTCTGACATTGTCCAGTCAGTTAGGGGGGAAGGGTGTTGTCCTACATACTCTGCAATTGTCCAGTCAGTTGGGGGAGTGTCCTACATACTCTGGCATTGTCCAGTCAATTAGGGGGTTGTCCTACATACTCTGATACTATCCAGTCAGTTAGGGGGGTGTCCTACATACTCTGACACTGTCCAGTCAGTTAGGGGGTGTCCACATACCTGACATTGCCAGCGGGTGTCTGCATACTGACATTGTCCAGTCAGTTAGGGGGTGTCCTACATACTCTGACATTTTCCAATCAGATAGGGGAGTGTCCTACATACTCTGACATTGTCCAGTCAGTTGGGGGGTGTCCCACATACCCTGACACTGTCCAGTCATTTGGGGGGGTGTCCTACATACTCTCAAATTGTCCAGTTAGCTAGGGGGGTGTCCTACATATTCTAACATTGTCCAGTCAGTTGGGGGAGTGACCTACAAGCTCTGACATTGTCCAGTCAGTTAGGGGGGAAGGGGGTTGTCCTACATACTCTGACATTGTCCAGTCAATTAGGGGGTTGTCCTAAATACTCTGACATTATCCAGTTGGTTAGGGGGGTGTCCTACATACTCTGATACTATCCAGTCAGTTAGGGGGGTGTCCTACATACTCTGATACTATCCAGTCAGTTAGGGGTGTCCTACATACTCTGATATTGTCCAGTCAGTTAGGGGGGTGCCCTACATACTCTGACATTGTGCAGTCAGTTAGGGGGTGTCCCACATACCCTGACACTGTCCAGTCAGTTGGGGGGGTGTCCTACATACTCTCACATTGGCCAGTTAGCTAGGGGGGTGTCCTACATATTCTAACATTGTCCAGTCAGTTGGGGGAGTGACCTACATACTCTGACATTGTCCAGTCAGTTAGGGGGGAAGGGGGTTGTCCTACATACTCTGATACTATCCAGTCAGTTTGGGGGGTGTCCTACATACTCTGATATTGTCCAGTCAGTTAGGGGGGTGCCCTACATACTCTGACATTGTGCAGTCAGTTAAACGGGTGCCCTACATACTCTAATATTGTCCAGTCAGTTAGGGGGGTGCCCTACATACTCTGACGTTGTGCAGTCAGTTAGGGGTGCCCTACATACTCTGACATTGTCCAGTCGGTTAGGGGGTGTCCTACATACTCTGGCATTGTCCAGTCAGTTAGAGGGTGTCCTACATACTCTGATATTGTGCAGTCAGTTAGGGGGTGTCCTACATACTCTGACATTGTCCAGTCGGTTAGGGGAGTGTCCTACATACTCTGACATTATCTAGTTGGTTAGGGGGTGTCCTACATACTCTGATACTATCCAGTCAGTTAGGGGGGTGTCCTACATACTCTGACATTGTGCAGTCAGTTGGGGGGTGTCCCACATACCCTGACACTGTCCAGTCAGTTGGGGGGTTGTCCTACATACTCTCACATTGTCCAGTTAGCTAGGGGGGTGTCCTACATATTCTAACATTGTCCAGTCAGTTGGGGGAGTGGCCTACAAGCTCTGACATTGTCCAGTCAGTTAGGGGGGAAGGGGGTTGTCCTACATACTCTGCAATTGTCCAGTCAGTTGGGGGAGTGTCCTACATACTCTGACATTATCCAGTTGGTTAGGGGGGTGTCCTACATACTCTGATACTATCCAGTCAGTTAGGGGGGTGTCCTACATACTCTGACATTGTGCAGTCAGTTAGGGGGGTGCCCTACATACTCTGACATTGTGCAGTCAGTTAGGGGGTGCCCTACATACTCTGATATTGTGCAGTCAGTTAGGGGGGTGCCCTACATACTCTGATATTGTCCAGTCAGTTAGGGGGTGTCCTACATACTCTGATATTGTGCAGTCAGTTAGGGGATGTCCTACATACTCTGATATTGTCCAGTCGGTTAGGGGGTGTCCTACATACTCTGGCATTGTCCAGTCAGTTAGGGGGTGTCCTACATACTCTGACATTGTCCAGTCGGTTAGGGGGTGTCCTACATACTCTGACATTGTCCAGTAGGTTAGTGGGGTGTCCTACATACTCTGACATTGTCCAGTCAGTTAGGGGGGTGCCCCACATATACTGTTATTGTCCAGTCAGTTAGGGGGGTGCTCTACATAATCTTACATTCTCCAGTCGGCTAGGGGGGTGTCCTACATACTCTGACATTGTCCAGTCAGTTAGAGGGGTGCTCTACATAATCTTACATTCTCCAGTCGGCTAGGGGGTGTCCTACATACTCTGACATTGTCCAGTCAGTTAGGGGGTGCTCTACATACTCTGACATTGTCCAGTCGGTTAGAGGGGTGCTCTACATACTCTGACAGTGTCCAGTCAGTTAGGGGGGTGTCTTACATACTCTGACATTGTCCAGTCGGTTAGGGGGTGCTCTACATACTCTGACATTGTCCAGTCAGTTAGGGGGGTGCTCTACATACTCTGACATTGTCCAGTCGGTTAGGGGGGTGTCTTACATACTCTGACACTGTCCAGTCAGTTAGGGGGGTGTCCTACATACTCTGGTGTTGTCCAATTTGTGCTAAAAGTGTCAGACTGTGCAGGGACATGGCAAAGAGATGGTAACAACCAGTTTTCAATATATTCATACATTTCTGGGAGGACCAGGACAACAGAGAACTCTTCCAAAAAATAATTAAATTAAATAATTTCCACAATTGTGATTTCATAGGGAATACATACATTTAGTGAGACAGGTCAGAGGAGTGGACGGGTCTTCTTTAAGTAAGCTATTAGTAAAAACTGCACATTCAGCTGAAAGAACATTTGCATTTGTTTGCATGTCCATTCATAAAACTCGAATGATCGTTTACAATGCAGAGAAATTGTTACTAAAATGTTTTTTTACAGTGTTAAAGACATAATACAGAATATACATGAAAACTAATATCCATAGAATATATAGGGATATTCATTAGTATTTAACAGGGAAAACCACTAATAGATAGCTACTGTAGATAGATAGATATAGATAGATAGATAGATAGATAGATAGATAGATAGATAGATAGATAGATAGATAGATAGATAGATAAAAAGTAAATAGCAATCATTTGACCTTAAAATACAAAAAAGGTCCTAGCCGGTGTATCCCGGCCACAAAGTGGAAGGTTACGTATAGTTACAGAAGCCTATCTTATGGATATGCTATAAATGTCTGTTTCTGGAATACCACTTGAAAAGGATTGTCCACAAAAAGGATAACACCCATTTCCCAGGCAGCCCTCCAATACTGAGCTGGTTGCAGCAATACTGAAGGGGAAATGTAATATTACCCATATGATCTTCCTGAGCAAGTTCTTCTCAGTGGTTCTCCACTCTAGCTGATGAAGGATCCAGAGCAGGGGTCCTCCTCTATGACATTTATATGCCCTAATAATCTTGGTTGGACAATCCCTTTAAAATATTGTCAGTACTTTCTTAAGGGTCCTTTATACTGCTCGATGTAAGAGCGTTCATACGGACACTCGGAACTGATTATCTGCCGGTATAAAGTTGCTGCCGATTACCTGATGAATGAGCGAAACGCCTGCTCATTGGGTAATAAGATCCTTTGTGCGGGCACCTAAATTATCATTTATGCCGTCTAAACAGCCTCTGCTGCCGGCAAACAATGATTCTGTATGGGGACGAGCGATGGCATTAGTGATCACTTCTCCCCGTACTGTGGAGGAGAAGGTAGAGATCTCCTCCACTGATGAGCAGGCGATTATCAGGAAGCAACGCTTCCTTCCCGACAATCTCTTGCTACACTGGGCAGTGTAAGAGGGCTTTAACTTTAAATTCAGTTTCTGGGGGGGGGGGGGGGGGAGACAGTAGATATTAGCAGAGATTGTTACCCATCTATCCTAGGTTTCTGGCTGGTAAGTGTAGGCAGTGTCAGACTGGGGTTCTTTGGGTCCACCGGAGCGCATGCTCTTTGGGTCCACCATGAACCTATACAAAACATTTGCTTATCACTTTTAATCTCATAGCAAGAGAAATAGCCACTAGTGATAAATTATTGGCTGTAAAGCTCCAAGTTGAGTAGATTTCTGTTGGACCTTAGGGGCCTTGTTGCATTAGGGATACATAATTGTGTCAGAGCCTGGGCCCACCAGTACTGGTTGACAATCCTAAAGGATCTTACATTCCCACCATATTGGTTCCAATGGGACTGTTGGCTTGTCAGCTTCAAATGTGGTCTGCTAGACCTTTGGGACTGTTGTATTAGGGGCCTATTACTGTTTCAGAGCCTGGGACCACTAGAGATTCCTTTATTACTCTGGTGGGCCTGTCTGACCTGGTATAGTATCTGGTTTGAGTCAATATTTCTTTCCTATAGGGTCCATTCACACATCTGTGTGTGTTTTGCGGATCCACGGATCCGCAAAACACGGACATCGGCAATGTACGTTCTGCATTTTGCGGACCGGCACATCACCAGCAGTCTCATAGGAAATGCCTTTTCTTGTCTGCAATTGCGGAAAAGAATAGGACATGTTCTATTTTTTTGCGGAACGGAAGTGAGGACCCGGAAGTGCGGATCCGCAATTCTGGAACCGAGCGGGACATAGTGTGTCCCCCATAGAAATGAATGGGTCCGCAATTCCGTTCCGCAAAATGAATTGCGTATGTGTCACTGGAGCTATAAGCTGTGGGTGCACTTTTTTTTTGCAAATATACAACACAAGTGTTCAGTTTCAATATTTTATATTATTGCAAGGTATCTAATGGTTATTTATAGGATAAAAGTATATAAACTGATCTACTATCTTACTAAAAGTAAGTAAAAGTTCCATTCACCCAGAAACTGCTGATCCACAATTCCAAAAATAGTCCCTATGCTGGAGTTTTTGAGCAAAATCAGCCAACATTCCAGAAATGATCCTGCGATGAAACGCTGGAGGTGAAACACCTCTCCTGCTAAGTCCCTGGACAACCAGTAGTGGTCAAACTCTCTCATCTCTATTGTGCCAGGTTATTGGAATTTTCTGTAGTAATAACAGATGTGTATAATTAGAAGGATTGATTGATTGATTTTTTTGCATTTAAACATTACCCAAATTTCTGGTGGCGCTTTGTGGCTTGTAGAGATCAATTGTAATGAATTCCGTAAAATGCAGTCATGATGTACAACTTCACTGGGTAGATTCCACCAGTCTGTCCTGCTATCTGCATACATTTCTGCAGTGCTTGGTTTTTACTGATATGTATCTCCTGGTTTTTCTCCCTCGTTCCTGTATATTTGCAGAAATGTTCCCTTTATTCTGATAGATGTATGAAATAAAGGCAGATTTATATAAACAGTATCTACAGTCTTTTCATTAATATTTACTACGTTCTCCAATAAGTAATTTTTCCACCGTGAAATAAACGTGTACGTGTGGACCAGGTATTAGTTCTAATGATTACCCTTCTTCCATATATCTATGATGCCAATCATCTAAATTTTCGCAACCGTGCTCACTTCATTTGTCTATAGTGTAACAAAACCGTTCCTCCCTTTTTCGAAATCACGCATTTTGTCAGAGTTCGATCAACAAAGCTGTATGGGGAGTCTTCTGGCTAACGAGTGTTGACAAATATGGCGATCCCACCTTATAACCAAGCAACACATCAAAGCGAGAGGTGTGTGTGATTTCACCCCGTGAAATGACAACGGGTAAACCATCAATACAGATGGAAGTGCTCATTGCTAGAGTGCCAGGGAGCTAGCGGTCTATTCACTCACTGACCGGGCATTATATAGTGTGTGGGGGCCACAGGGGGCATTATACTGTGTTGGGGACCACAGGGACATTATCGCTGGGCAGTGAGGAACTTCCTCCTGTCTGTACCATTGTATAATGAAGAGGGTATTTAAGGGAGTAACCAATGATCCTTCTGCCTGAAACTAATGGCACTGATATCTCTGCACAAGCTGTGCAACGTCTGTGGTGTGTGAGGGGCACAGGGGGTATTATACTGTGTGGGGACCATAGGGGCATTATTGCTGGGCGGTGAGGAACGCCCCCCCATCCTGACTGTACACTTGTATAGTGAGGGGGGTGTTCCCCTCCGCCCAGCGATGATGCTGGGCTATAATCACTGCCCCTCTGCCCGAAACTGCTACACAGCCGGGAACTAGGAAGGAAAGCCGCACAACGCTGGATTCAGAACTGTAACAGTTTTCTAATGATGTATTTCATTCAATATGTCAAAATATAATTTATTTATTTAATTTGGTATGGGGTGTGCCAGAGAAAGGTCCTGCCCCAGGTGCCAAATACCCTAGACACGCCACTGTAATCTATCCTGAGGATAGGTCATCAATAGTCTACTCCCAGAAAACCCCTTTAACAAGTGATATTGATCGATATCCTCTGCCTTGGCCTCATCTATGGAGATTGAAATGTCATGTCATAAAATCTACTTCACATCATAAAATCTACTTTAATAAAAGAGATGTTGACTTTTCATTGTGAATCATTTTATATTAATATTTTTGCCATCTGCTTTTATCTTAATCCTCTGAAAATGGTATACAACAGTATAGTTCGTTTCAATGTGTTTTTTGCATTCTCTGCCCGGCTAACACCCTTTTTATGTTTTTTTTCAAGAGTCATGTCGTCCAGAAATATGTATTTGTGTTTCCATGACACAGCTCAACAATCCCTGGATATAGCGGTGCCCACAGAGCAGTTCTGTGTTAAGAGCAATGGGAAAAGGTAGATGAAAAGCACTAAAGGAAGGGATCATGGTGAAACGCCCTACAGTATAATGTTCCATATATATATCCAAACTACTTGATTTTTGGATTGCAGAAAAGCTAATTTATTTAACTGAAGGCTCCACATTCTACACAGAGGCGTCACTTGAGGCTCATGGTCCTAAGTGCAAAATCTGTAACAGGACCCCTACCTATTAGGTGGTATAGCGGCCTTCTCAGGCCTAGGTGAGGCTGTGACTTCTGCTGCCCCCATGATTCTACAAATTACAGTCAATTGTCAGATCATGTTGTGGTTACAAGAAACAAGAATGTTTATTACAAAAGATAATAAAATTGAAATAATCAATTAAAATATTCCCTAAGAGCATTTACATATGTCAAATTGTTTACACACGGCATATGAAGATAGGCCAAGAACACTCACAAGTGGTGACTAATATTTGGATGTTACCGCAAAGTGTATACACTTGATGTTATATGTTACCACAGGAGATAAAAAATTTCCACAAGAAATGTAAAACTCAGAGGGTTAGCAATTTCTTGCCCCTTATTAAGAGGGTTAGCAGTTTCTTGCCCCTTATTGAGTCTCTTATTGGCATATAATTGTTGTAAAAGTCCTTATAAGGTAATGCAACAATGCGAGGGAGTCATCCGTTCGTTTGGCAATAGTAGTTTATAATGATCCGTTACTGTCTTGTTTTAATATGTGTCTCGAATCAAAGACTGTTCTTACCTTCCCTGTTTACCAGTCTATCGGGAGGTATACTCACGGAATATCTTCTTAGTTCAGACGCCAACATCCAGGCGGGAGTTCACCGCATATAGCGTGGTTTGCTTTGCCCTTCAAGGACCTTTCTCTAGCCCTCCTTCTTTGTTGGTCACGTGTGTCAGGTGGCGTCCCACGTGATACACACAATGTTTATCCAAAGTGACTTCTAACAGCGCGCTGTTTCTTTATAATTGCAAGTCCAAAAATATGGATTATAGGATTACTTTAATGCCAGTTTACCAGACGCGTTTCGAGGGTTCACCCTCTTCCTCAGTGGCTTTTTTAGTAAACCTATATTTTTGGTCCCGGCCTTATATAGGCGTCTTTGGATTTTCTTATTGGCTGGAAGGTTGGTTAAGGGAGGTAACAACAAAATTCAAGTCATACGTAACTTTTAACCCATTATTTTCTCTTATTTTGCAATCTTTGTTTTAATATGTGTTTGGCCGAATCTTCCTGTCTTGTATTTTGCCCATGTGTAATATACAAAGAAAATGTATAAAAAAGGGTATAATAAAGAATATATAATATATATAAAAAAATCTATATAAAAAATATATATAAAAAAACAAGCAACATACAATTAGGCAGTTTCTAAATAAATCGCATGTAGATCGCATATAATTGCGAAATAGCGCATAAAAACCGCATCATTGACTTAATTACCCAATTTTGTTCAAATATATGAAACAAATTGGATTCTTGTATATTAGCTCAATTTCATATCCTATATTTAGCCCATATACAATAGATAAAAATATATATAAAAGATATAACGTTCTAAAATATATTCGATATGTATTTTAGCGATTTATGAGTACAAACGCATATAAATCGCATGTAGTTGTGAAATATCGCATAAAAACCGCATAATTGATATAATTGTCTAAATTTATCCAGAGACATGGAACATGAAACATAGACTTCTGTGTGCTAACTCCTTATGCATAATTTCCATCAGATTTATAGAACTGTGTATATTCTCATTTGTACATATTATTGATTGTAGATAAGAGCGGGGGACCTTTCCCAGAGGCAAGATGGAGGTGCTGGAAAAACAGCCTGACACTCCATTTTGCAACGGAGAGAGGAACCCCGCTCAAGATGTGTCAATGAACTCCTTATAGAAAACCAAAAATCTCGAGCTCGGCGTTTAATCCTTTTGGGCCGAGATTCGAATTCATATATCCATTGGGATTCTCGTCGAGACATGGCGGAGATGTGGTCTCCACCTCTCCATGATCGCTGAACTTTTTCCAGAGCCATACATTTTAATCCAGATGGATCTTTATTGTGAATGTCCCTAAAATGTCTCGATAGGGAATGGTGTTCATAACCCTTTTTAATATTATTAAGATGTTCCGATATTCTTTTTTTCAAAGTACGTTTAGTACGGCCTATATACTGTTTAGGACATCCGCATTGGATCAAATATAAAACATCTGTAGAATTACAGGGTAGGTGGCTTTTAATATCTATTTTAAAGGAGTTCACAGTGGATTGGACTTCAAGGGTCCTCCTAGGGAAATTAGTGGCTCTGCAGTTGATGCAGAAGCCACACCTAAAAAAACCTTTAGGTCCAACCAATGAGCGCTTTTCTTTTTAAATGTTCGGCTACATGTGGGTGCAATTTTTAGACTCAGACTTGGTGCTTTGGTATAGACAAATTTGGGAACCAGGTTCATAGACGATCCAATTGCCTTATCTGCTAGCAAAAAATGCCAATGTTTCTTGACAATTTTTTCCACCTTCCTATACTGACTATTAAAAGGTAAGATCAAACGGATCTGTTCGTCTTGGTTTTTTTCTTGTTTTTTAGGTTCAAAGAAGGTTTTTCTATCTATTTCTTCTACCCTTTTTAAAGCATTGTCTACTAATGTAACCGGATATTGTTTTGCAAAGAAATGTTCCTTTAGTTTCACTGCTTCTTCTTTAAATTGTGTATTTTCAGTACAGTTTATTTTTAATCGTCTAAACTGACTTAAAGGTATGTTTGTCAACCAATTTGGTAGATGACAGCTGGTGAACAGTATATAACTGTTCTTCCAGGTGTCTTTCTGGTATGTTTTACATTTTAGTTTAGGTCCAACTTTTTGGATTGTGATATCCAAAAAATCGATCTGTATTTTGCTGTAATTTGCTGTAAATTTTAAATTTTTATCATTATAATTGATATCTAAGAGGAATTGTTGTAATTCCTCTTCTGGCTTTTTCCATATAAACACAATATCGTCAATATACCTACGCCAGAGTACCAGGTCCGCCCCCAGTCGTGGGAGTATGATGTCATCTTCCCACTGGGACATAAACAAATTCGCATAACTGGGGGCGAACCTGGTACCCATGGCGGTATATATTTGGTTTTTCCAGCACCTCCATCTTGCCTCTGGGAAAGGTCCCCCGCTCTTATCTACAATCAATAATATGTACAAATGAGAATATACACAGTTATATAAATCTGATGGAAATTATGCATAAGGAGTTAGTACACAGAAGTCTATGTTTCATGTTCCATGTCTCTGGATAAATTTAGACAATTATGTCAATTATGCGTTTTTTATGCGATATTTCACAACTACATGCGATTTATATGCGTTTGTACTCATAAATCGCTAAAATACATATCGAATATATTTTAGAACGTTATATCTTTTATATATATTTTTATTTATTGTATATGGGCTAAATATAGGATATAAAATTGAGCTGATATACAAGAATCCAATTTGTTTCATATATTTGAACAAAATTGGGTAATTAAGTCAATGATGCGGTTTTTATGCGCTATTTCGCAATTATATGCGATCTACATGCGATTTATATGCGATTTATTTAGAAACTGCCTAATTGTATGTTGCTTGTTTTTTATATATATTTTTTATATATTGTGGGGAGTCGCTCTGGTAGATAGCGGTGCGGGTGCAGTACCGAGGCAAAACAGGAGTCCCGAAGGTGCAATAAACAGTGTTTTATTCACACTTGCACAAGACAAACAATAAACAGTCTCTTGGTGTTACTTCACACACATAAGAAATCATGAGAAAAACAAGACAGTCCTATACAGGCTCCAGTCACCTGGGAGGTTTTTAGGTGCAGGTTCGCACCTGGCTGTCAGTCCAGCCGCAAGACAAGCGACGTCAGGTTTCCAGGCCGTCTGCACTCCTCCTTGCTGGGCTCTTGCTTGCAGCCCAGAGAACTCCCAAACTCAAATGATTCCACAGCCTTACAGCAGCTCCAGGACAATCACACCCTTCACCTGCTGGTGCTGGCTGTCTTTTAAAGGCCCGGGAAAAGTCCGGCCTGGACCGTGGGGAATAGGCACCCACCCAACTCTTTGCCTACTCCCAGTAAGAGCCGGCCCGGATTGGCTTTGCAGCCAAACTAAATAGAAATGTGTCAAAACAGCACTAGCTGCTGCTGACACGCAAGAAAACCCGGCTCTTACCTCACCGAGGCCAGGAACCTCGGTGACACGTACCTGCCATCGACCACGGTACCTTGCACCTTACCACATACCCCCCCTCTTTGTTCAACCCTGAGGGGGTGAACACAAGTGAGGCAGTGGACGCGGGACAGGGCATCTGCGTTACCCTGCAAGCGGCCTGCCCTGTGTTCTACCGAAAATTTGAAATTTTGCAAGGACAGGAACCACCTGGTGACCCGAGCATTCCTCTCCTTGGCCTAGCTCATCCACTTGAGAGGGGAATGGTCGGTCACCAGACGGAACCTCCTCCCTAACAGGTAATAGCGGAGAGATTCGAGTGCCCACTTGATAGCCAGGCACTCCCTCTCCACTATACTATACCTGGTCTCGGCGGGGGTGAGTTTCCGGCTCAGGAAGACAACGGGATGTTCTTCCCCATTGACTTCCTGAGACAGCACTGCACCGAGACCTACCTCCGAGGCATCCGTCTGAACGACGAACTCCCTGTTGAAGTCGGGTGTCACCAAAACCGGGGACCCACACAGGGCCGACTTCAACGCGGAGAAAGCCTCCTCCGCCTTCTCACTCCAGCTAACCTTCCCAGACTTTCGCCCTTTCAACAGGTCGGTCAACGGCGCTGCTATTGTGGCAAAGTGGGGCACAAACCGCATGTAGTACCCTACAATTCCTAGGAAGGACTTTACCTGCCTGGTGGTGACCGGTCGGGGCCAGTTACGTATGGCTTCTACTTTAGTTACCTGCGGCTTGATGACTCCCCGCCCAATAACATATCCCAGGTATTTGGTCTCTTCCAACCCAATCGCACACTTCTTTGGATTGGCGGTCAGTCCAGCTTTCCTCAGGGCATCCACTACCGCCTGCACTTTGGGCAAATGGCTTTCCCAGTCGGTGCTGTGGATGATTACATCATCTAAGTAGGCCGAAGCGCACCGACGATGAGGTCGCAGTACTATATCCATTAACCTTTGGAAGGTGGCGGGGCGCCATGCAGGCCAAAGGGTAACACCTTGTAATGATACAGGCCCTGCGGGGTAACAAAAGCGGTTTTTCCTTGGCCGCCTCCGTTAAGGGTACTTGCCAGTATCCTTTAGTGAGGTCTAGCACAGAAAAATAACGGGCTTGCCCTAAATTCTCAACAAGCTCGTCTACCCGGGGCATGGGATACGCATCGAACTTGGACACTTCATTTAACTTGCGAAAATCGTTGCAGAACCACAACGTCCCATCCGGCTTGGGTATTAGAACTATGGGACTGGCCCACTCACTTTTCGATTCCTCAATGACATCAAGCTTCAACATTAACTGCACTTCCTCCGCGATGGCCCGTCGCCGAGCCTCGGGTACCCGGTATGGTTTTAACCGGATCTTGGCCTGAGGCTCAGTGATGATGTCATGTTGGATGAGAGACGTGCGGCCAGGGAGGTCCGAGAACACATCCGTGTTCCGACTGACGAACTCCCTGACTTCCTGAACTTGTTTGGAAGACAGGCTGTCTGCAATTTTACCGTGGTTACTGCTTCACAGGCCACGAACTGTGGGGCTGGACCCTTTTCACCTAGAAGCCCTGGCCGGGGCTGTGGTCGTCGGCCGTGTCCCTATCTTTCCACGGCTTTAGTAAATTCACGTGGTACACCTGCTCCGGCTTGCGCCGCCCTGGCTGGTGTACTTTGTAATTTACTTCCCTACCTTCTCGATCACCTCATAGGGGCCCTGCCACCTAGCTAGGAACTTGCTGTCCAGGGTGGGTACCAGAACCAAAACCCGATCTCCCGGATTGAAGCCCCGTACCCGAGCCTGACGATTGTACACCCTACTCTGGGCTTGTTGCGCTGCCTCCATATGCTCGCGGACCAGCGGCAACACCCTTTCCATCCGTTCCTGCATCTGGGTGACATACTCAATGACACTTTTGTGGGGGACAGGCTGTTGTTCCCACGCTTCCTTGGCGATATCCAACAGGCCCCGAGGGTGTCTGCCATAAAGCAGTTCGAAGGGCGAGAACCCAGTAGAGGCCTGGGGCACCTCTCGCACTGCGAACATGAGATAGGGCAGAAGCAGATCCCAGTCCTTCCCATCTCTAGACACCACCCTTTTTAACATATTTTTTAAAGTTTGGTTAAACCTCTCGACAAGACCGTCTGTTTGCGGATGGTAAACGGACGTCCGTAACTGCTTTATACGCAACAATTTACACAGTTCCCTCATAACTTTGGACATAAAAGGAGTCCCTTGGTCTGTCAGAACCTCTTTTGGCAGGCCCACACGGGAAAACATTTCCATTAACTCTTTGGCGATGAGCTTAGCTGAGGTATGTCGCAGAGGCACCGCCTCCGGATACCGAGTGGCATAGTCAAGAACTACCAGAATGTGTTGGTGGCCCCTGGCAGACTTTGGTACAGGCCCAATTAGATCCATAGCGATTCGCTCAAACGGGACCTCAATAATTGGAAGAGGTACCAGAGGACTACGGAAATGTGGCTGGGGGCTATTTATCTGACAGGTGGGACAGGACTTACAATAATTTTCTACCTCCTTGAACACACTGGGCCAATAAAACCGCTGCAGTATGCGGTCCTGGGTTTTCTGCCACCCCAAGTGTCCCCCAAGAACATGTTGGTGGGCAAGCTCCATGACCAGCTTGCGGTACGCTGTGGGCACCACCAACTGTTCAACAGGTTCACCTCGGATTTGGTTCACCCGATATAACATTTCTTGGTGAACAACAAAGCGGGGAAATATTAACTCAGCCCCTGGTTTCTGGGGTTTACCATCAATTTCCAGCACATTCTCCCAGGCCCTGGTTAGGGTTTGGTCCCGGTGTTGGGCGGTCCCAAAATTATCTCCGGAGACGTGGAGGTCTGCCAACTCAGGTCCGGGTGGCAAGTCCTCCATGTCTCCCACCATTACACTCAGTGGGGGTGTCTCCCTCTATCACAGAAGTGGTGGTCACCCCTACCGCAGGCCCTTCGGACTCGGGCTCCCAGGGCTCTGGCCTCCCACAGGAACCAGGCCACTCTGCTAGGGTTATCCCTGTCTCAGGGCTATTAGTCACTTTCACCTCAGGCCATAGTGACGGAAAACCAGGGAAGTCTCTCCCAATTATTAGTTCATAAGGTAGCTTTGCGGAGATCGCCACTTCACAAGTCCATGTGCCGGCCGCCGTGGACAGAGACATTACAGCCGTGGGATAGTCCTTTAAGTCTCCGTGTATGCACACCACACCAACTTTCCGGCCCGTATACTGGGAGGGCTGTACCAGGGCAGCACTTACCAGGGTTACTAGGCTCCTGAGTCCAGCAGAGCCACGGCCAGATTATCACCCACTTGCACCTGGCACAGGTGACGATTGTCTATTGTCTCGGGGTGCCGGTTGCACACAGTCTCCGGGCATACATGGAAGCCCGGTACCCATAATTAGTCTCCATGGGTTCTCCCCGGTGTGGACAGTCGGCCCTTACGTGGCCAGGCTCCTGACACCGCCAGCAGACAACCGGGGCCGGGTCCACAGGGGCACACCCGAACAGGTCTCTCAGGTATCAGACGTCGGGACTGGATGGGAGACCTCCGGGGTTTGACCGGCCCCTCCCAACAACACCCCTTGCAAGTTTTTTGTGGCCTCATAGCGCTCTACCAGATCAACCATTTCAAGGGCATTAGTGGGGGATACCTGGCCAATCCAGTGCTGAAGGGGGTAAGGCAGAGCCCTCCAGAACATGTCGGCCAGCAGACGGTCCAGCATAGCAGTCGGACTTAGAACATCAGGCTGCAGCCACTTTTGCAACCTGTGCAGCAACTCATAGTACTGCGGCCTGGCGGGTTCAGCCGTTTTAAAGTCCCACTGGTGGACCCGCTGAGCCCGGACTAACACGTTTACCCCCAGTCTGGCCAGGATCTCCCCTTCACCGTGGGATAATCAGCAGCCTGGTCATCTGCTAAGTCAAAAAAACTTGCTGGGGTCCGGATGCCAGGAACGGAGCAACCACCTCGGCCCACTGGTCACGGGGTAACTTTTCCCTCACGGCGACCTTCTCAAAGACCGCCAGATATGTCTCCACGTCGTCTGAGGGGGTCATTTTTGGGATCGCCGCACGGACCGCTTTCCGGGCATCATGGTCGTGGTGGGACGCTCCTGCAGCTTGTAACGCCATCACGTGCTGTAATAGTAGCTGGTTGGTCTCCCGCTGCTGCACGTTAGCCTCTATGAGAGCTTTCACAGCCGCCTCCATTTTGTCAGGGAACAAAGGCTGCAACTTTGCTGGCCTAATATAGGACATCCAGTCGTGCCCAGCAAAAACAAAAATTTTCGGCGTTCACGCCAGCCTCACTGCGCATGCCCGCATCCGACACTAAATGTGGGGAGTCGCTCTGGTAGATAGCGGTGCGGGTGCAGTACCGAGGCAAAACAGGAGTCCCGAAGGTGCAATAAACAGTGTTTTATTCACACTTGCACAAGACAAACAATAAACAGTCTCTTGGTGTTACTTCACACACATAAGAAATCATGAGAAAAACAAGACAGTCCTATACAGGCTCTAGTCACCTGGGAGGTTTTTAGGTGCAGGTTCGCACCTGGCTGTCAGTCCAGCCGCAAGACAAGCGACGTCAGGTTTCCAGGCCGTCTGCACTCCTCCTTGCTGGGCTCTTGCTTCCAGCCCAGAGAACTCCCAAACTCAAATGATTCCACAGCCTTACAGCAGCTCCAGGACAATCACACCCTTCACCTGCTGGTGCTGGCTATCTTTTAAAGGCCCGGGAAAAGTCCGGCCTGGACCGTGGGGAATAGGCACCCACCCAACTCTTTGCCTACTCCCAGTAAGAGCCGGCCCGGATTGGCTTTGCAGCCAAACTAAATAGAAATGTGTCAAAACAGCACTAGCTGCTGCTGACACGCAAGAAAACCCGGCTCTTACCTCACCGAGGCCAGGAACCTCGGTGACACGTACCTGCCATCGACCACGGTACCTTGCACCTTACCACAATATATTTTTTTATATATATTATTATATTCTTTATTATACCCTTTTTTATACATTTTCTTTGTATATTACACATGGGCAAAATACAAGACAGGAAGATTCGGCCAAACACATATTAAAACAAAGATTGCAAAATAAGAGAAAATAATGGATTAAAAGTTACGTATGACTTGAATTTTGTTGTTACCTCCCTTAACCAATCCTCCAGCCAATAAGAAAATCCAAAGACGCCTATATAAGGCCGGGACCAAAAATATAGGTTTACTAAAAAAGCCACTGAGGAAGAGGGTGAACCCTCGAAACGCGTCTGGTAAACTGGCATTAAAGTAATCCTATAATCCATATTTTTGAACTTGCAATTATAAAGAAACAGCTCGCTGTTAGAAGTCACTTTGGATAAACATTGTGTGTATCACGTGGGACGCCAGCTGACACACGTGACCAACAAAGAAGGAGGGCTAGAGAAAGGTCCTTGAAGGGCAAAGCAAACCACGCTATATGCGGTGAACTCCTGCCTGGATGTTGGCGTCTGAACTAAGAAGATATTCCGTGAGTATACCTCCCGATAGACTGGTAAACAGGGAAGGTAAGAACAGTCTTTAATTCGAGACACATATTAAAACAAGACTGTAACAGATCATTATAAACTACTATTGCCAAACGAACGGCTGACTCCCTCGCATTGTTGTATTACCTTATAAGGACTTTTACAACGATTATATGCCAATAAGAGACTCAATAAGGGGCAAGAAACTGCTAACCCTCTTAATAAGGGGCAAGAAATTGCTAACCCTCTGAGTTTTACATTTCTTGTGGAAATTTTTTATCTCCTGTGGTAACATATAACATCAAGTGTATACACTTTGCGGTAACATCCAAATATTAGTCACCACTTGTGAGTGTTCTTGGCCTATCTTCATATGCCGTGTGTAAACAATTTGACATATGTAAATGCTCTTAGGGAATATTTTAATTGATTATTTCAATTTTATTATCTTTTGTAATAAACATTGTTGTTTCTTGTAACCACCACACGGTTCCGAGTGCCCGTTAGTACATTTATAAAACCAATCCTCCTCAGGTAGTGGGGTCTACCACCCATACGTGAGCACCGGATTTACCTACTTTTATATTTGGTAGTGAGCCACCTTGATTTATACTAGTTTTACAAATTGTCAGATCATGTTTGACAATTGGTGCCTGGAAAGCCCTAAACCAGGGGTGGACTGGACATAGACCATACAGAGAAATTTCCCAGTGGGCTGATGCCCAGGGGGCCACCCACGCCATTCTCACGCTGCCGGCCAGATACATAACGATCTGATGCTCTCAGCATTAATTAATGCTAGGAGGATCAGATACTTATGCACCTGGCTGGCTGCCACAGTTGCCCTCCTGAATTCAAGTCCTCAGTACAGTGATATAGTTGAATACTGCAGCGGGGGTGGCAGTACTTTTTGCTGAACTACGGTATTTGGTTCTGCTGGGGCAGTATTTTGTGCTGCACTGTGGCACTTGGTTCTTCTGGGGTGGTTTTTATGTTTCAAAGATGTTTATTGAGATTTTTTTATATTATTCATTCAATATGTACTGTATACAATGCTGTAAATCAATACAAGGCAGGTGTACAAACATAACTGGAAAGAAGGTAAAGGACATTACGTCCCAACTAGCTACAAGCATAGAACAGTAATAGTCACAGGGAGAAAGTCAATTAAGAGTATATTATCACAATTATCATACTGGACCGAGCAGTAAGCTCAAACAACCCGTAGGCCCACCCGATTGCAATCCTAAACCCAGTGCAGTAGCAGCCCATCACAATGCTGAGTAGGTGGAAAAATCGGTAGAATGAGGGGAAGACGACCAGGGCTCCCAGACCCTCTCAAATTGCAGAAATGAATCCGAACGAATGGCATTTAGACGTTCGTTCAAATATCTGGGGTGGTATTTAGTGCTGCACTGTGTTATTGCTGGCCCCACCTATTTCTGTTGTCCCTGCCTTCTTGTGTTGCTCCCTCTTCTTTCAGTTTGGACCCGCTTACAACATGGCTTTTTTTTTAGGTTTTTCCCAGTTCCCAGTCTGCCCCTGCCTGCCCTATACAGATTTCATGCAAGCACTGCCCTGACATTTTATAATACTAATTGCGTTTTTAAGCATTTATTAAAAATTCAGCTGCAACTCCTCCTCTTGTCTTTGACTACAAACTCTTGCTCTGGGTGTAGAGCCAAGACAACCATCGCCTGAAGATGACATCAGGAGAATCAGCCTCACATGCTTTGCCTGATCATTGAGGTTCATTCCATCCCTGGCTCTTGTTTCTCTAAATTACTACTGAGTTTCAATCCTGATCCCGACCTCTGCTTGCTCATATCCCCACCTCCTGTCTTGTCCCTTGTGTCATCTGCCTGGTACCCGTTGTCCACCTCCTTGGTCTGACTTCTTTTTTCTCCTATGTTCTTGGTATATCACCTTCTTTGTTGCATTCCAAGTAATCTCCTGGTAAAAACCTTAGGTTATGTTTGTGACTATAACTTGCATAATAAAAGCATTATGCAGTTCGGTATACCACACATGCATTAAATGTAAATGGCTAACTTATTTTTCAAATGTAGCACTGATAAAGGTTCACCTACCAATGTATTCTGCCACCGATGTATGTAAGAGAAGTCTCTATCGAATGTGAGTAGCAATTTCTTGTGCAAGCAATAGAAGAGAGTGAACTCGATATATTCATTCCCTTAGCGACACAGTTGCATGTAGAATTACAGTGAGACAAAGGCAATTGATATGCTTTTAGTTAATTTATTGAGAAATGATGATAAAGGTCAAATGAAAATCCGTTCTACAGCACTGGACACAGGATACGAGCTCACAGAAGAGGAGGAGTTACAAGACGAATGGCATAATGAATTACAACCATCCATAACTTCATAAAACCAAAGTGGAGAACAGATGTATCAGAAATAATACAATAATGAATTGTAGTTCACAGGCCATGGCTGGGACAGCACACAGTGAGTATTAACCATATCAGTTCAGCAAAGAGGAGCAGGTTAAATTCCATCACAACAATGCGGAAGACTGATATTAAATTATAGGAAGTTATTGGCTGCAATAATTACTGCTGAAGATGGTACTGTACATCCAGTTATGATATATAAAGTATATCTATCATTCCAGGTGAGTTCACAGAGTATGTCATGTGTGTGTGTACTTGAGTAATAAAAGTATTTTTTGGTCATGCATCTGGCCATAACCCCCCTTCAGAAGGGGCTGGCACCACCACATACAGTTGTGATCAAAATTATTCAACCCCCACTGAAATTGAGTGTTTTGGCCAGTTTGACATTGATTTTGATCATTTCAGTCATCTTGTTTACAATTAAATCAAAGAGGCACTTGTAAGTCAGACAAATATAAGATAACATTTATAATGAAATAACCACAAATGTCTTTTCTGTGCTCACATCATTATCAGTTTTATTCAACCCCCAAGTGACATTCACTCTTAGTACTTAGTACAACATCCTTTTCCAGTTATAACAGCTTTTAAACGTGAAGCATAGCTTGACACAAGTGTCTTGCAGCGATCTACGGGTATCTTCGGCCATTCTTCATGGGCAAAAGCCTCCAGTTCAGTCACATTCTTAGGCTTGCGCGCTGCAACTGCTTTCTTTAAGTCCCACCAGAGGTTCTCAATCGGATTTAAGTCTGGTGACTGCAATGGCCACTTCAAAATGTTCCAGCCTTTAATCTGCAACCATGCTCTAGTGGACTTGGAGGTATGCTTGGGATCATTGTCCTGTTGAAAGGTCCAATGTCTTCCAAGCCTCAGGTTTGTGACGGACTGCATCACATTTTCATCCAATATCTCCTGGTACTGAAGAGAATTCATGGTACCTTGCACACGCTGAAGCTTCCCTGTACCTGTAGAAGCTAAACAGCCCCAAAGAATGATTGACCCCCCCGCAGAGCTTCACAGTAGGCAAGGTGTTCTTTTCTTCATAGGCCTTGTTCTTCCTCCTCCAAACATAGCGTTGATCCATGGGCCCAAACAGTTCTAATTTTGTTTCATTAGTCCACAGAACACTATCCCAAAACTTTTGTGGTTTGTCCACATGACTTTTGGCATACTGCAGTCGACTCTTCTTATTCTTTGGAGACAGCAAGGGGGTGCCCCTGGGAGTTCTGGCATGGAGGCCTTCATTACGTAGTGTGCGCCTTATTGTCTGAGATGAAACTTCAGTACCCGCATCTGACAAATCTTTTTTCAGTTCCTCAGCAGTCACACGGGGACTTTTCTCCACTTTGCGCTTCAGGTAGCGCACAGCAGTCAAAGTCAGCATCTTCTTTCTGCCACGACCAGGTAGCGTTTCAACAGTGCCCTTTGCCTTGAATTTGCGAATGATGCTTCCTATGGTGTCTCTTGGTATGTTTAACATCTTTGCAATCTTCTTATAGCCATTGCCCTTCCTGTGAAGAGAAATCACCTCTTCTCTTTTCTTCCTGGACCATTCTTTTGACTTCACCATGTTTGTAAACCCACCAGTAAATGTCTAGAAGGAGCTGAGTATCACAGTCATTTTACATCTGCCTAATTGGTGCTTATTATGCTTGATTGCTGCTCCTTGACATCCACAGGCGTTTTCAATACCTGATCGAAAACACTTGAATGAACCTCTGTTCTTAAGAGCGGTCATCTTTAAGGGGTTGAATAATTGTGTCAATGAAGAAATCACAAAAAAAACATTTAATACTGTATTACAAAAACAATTGATGTCATTTTAGTTGCATTTGGTTCTTTAAAAAGTCCTTGTAAGATTTCATTCTGAACACAATTACAAATGTACACTAAATTCCCTAAAACCCTTTACAGCATTGGGGGTTGAATAATTTTGAACACAACTGTACGTGGAGGTCCTACCACACTCAGGAGCACTGCACCTTCCCCTCCACCCACAGTTCTGTACCTAGCTAGTACAGTCATATGTGACATCCCCATGTTCTTCCAGCCTCTTCACCTTACTGCTCCCTGAAAACACAACTTTAAAGTGGTTTTCTAACCAAGACAATATCTTTTTAAAACAAGACTGGTGTGGTAATCAGCTGATTGCTTGAGGTCAAGCTTGTCAAGTAAGTGATACGCTGGTATCACCAGAGGAACCTGCATTTGCCACTCCATTCATTGCTACTCAAGGATATGTAGAATTACATTCCAGCCATTCAAATGGATGGCTGACATTATAATTCATGAAGGGCTGAAGCCTTCTCTTTATGATGTATATATCCAGTAATAAAGCATAGTGATAAGTAGCAGGGGCTATATTCGAATTCGCGATATTTCATGAATATTTGGGCAAATTTGAGAATTCGTCATATATTTGCGAATTCGAGATTATTTTCTTGATTGTGAAAAACCGGCAATGTAATATTCGTGTAATGCACGCAAAATACAGGCGTGGGTCACTTTTGCTACATTTTCCAAGCTGCTAGAAGTTTCCTGAGACTAGAGAAAATGGTTGGCACGGCAGAACATTAAAAATGGCTTTATATGCAGATAGAGTGCTCCAATATATTCGCGATTGCGCTAATCGGCACTAATGATGCAAATATTTGGGCGCAATATGTGGCACTTCACATTTTAGCAGGTCTGCATGTACCTAACACCCTGCACTGGAACCTATCAGCTACACTATATCACTATCTAATCTACACTGACTATCTCCCACTAACTATTTGTATTATATATAAGTTAACTAACTATCTATCTAATGTAATGAGTGAAAGCACAGAGCACAGCAATGACACTGCTGTCTCTCTCAGAACTTTAAAAAAAATGCAGAAAATGGCTGCTGGGGAGATTCTTATTGAGTAAGGGGTAGGCAACTGTCCTATTGGTTGGTAGGGATGTTGCTAAGCCCAGACAAAGACATTGCAGCCTTCTCATTGGCCCACAAGCAAGAAGGGAGGTTACTGATGAAAAAAAAATCTCGAATATTCAAAATTACAATATATATCACTATATTCTAAATATTCGCAAATTCTCGAAGTGCCGATATTCGAGATTAATATTTGCGATTCTAATATTCACGCCCAACACTAAGCATAAGGCAGCCCATTTAATGCCTAATAATTTTCATGGATTTTTCAGTGAGTGCAGAGATTCTGAACAGCCACAAATAGTGAAGTAGCAGGTATACAGCACAAGAGGTGTCTGATTAGAGGAGAAAGAAATATTTCTCTTTAACAAGGTGATTTTGGAATACACTATTAATTTATGGGAACATGTTATGCACTAAAGGGGCAGATACTTTTCTGGTGCTTATGGATACTTATATGACTGGTGTAAGTGTTGGATAGTGTTTGAATACATTCAGTAGTAATTTCAACATTGTTATGTGTTTCTTTTATCTTGTTTTATGTTTTTCAAGAAGTAAAAACCATATGGTAATATGCATACATAATAGAGAAATCTGAAAGGGGGCAAATACTTTATCAAAGCACAAAGCCTGCAGCGGAAAGCTTCCTGGTTCAACTCCATTGACATAAACATACCCTAAGGGGTTAAACGTTCACCAAGCTGTCAGTAGAAAGTCTTTTGAATGATGAATTTACAGACCACAGTGTGAACTTTCTATGCACTGTGACATGAAGACTCTGAGTAATAGAATATTTTCCATCGTAATGATAAAGAAGATGCTCTCAGTGCACATCTCAATGGTTCTATTGACTCTTTGTACTGTCTCCTTACTGCTGCTTTACAAAGACTTTTTCATTTTTTACCATCACACATGTACAATGCAACCTTAAGACACTGTGCCCTTTTCCACAATTAATGGAGTGCTGGCTAATTTAAAGGGACAACCTCTGTCCATATAGTCCTCAGTCAGGATCCCATCTATAATCCACAGCAAACAGCAGCTCTTAGGGTGCTTTCACACTTGCGTTCTGAGGATCCGGCAGGCACTTCCGTCCCGCCAGATCCGTCAGAACGCAAGTCGCCTGAAAGCATTTGAAGACTGATCAGCATCCTGATCAGTCTTCAAAATGCTTTTAGGATACCATGGCAGCCAGGACGCTACTGAAGTCCTGGCTGCCAGGGTAAGTACTCCGCAGCGCTCCTTCATGGTGTCACAGGTCCTGTGACGTCATGAAGGAGCGCCCGGAGGCCGCAGCGCAGGTAAGTACACTGCTGCGGAGTACTTACCATGGCAGCCAGGACTTCACTAGCATCCTGGCTGCCATGGTAACTGATCGGAACCCCAACTTACACTGGGGCCCTGATCGGAACTGCTGCTGCGCATGCGCAGAGCTAAACGTCGGATCTGGCGAAGCGCTGAAGCGATGTTCAGCTTAATTCCAGATTAATGCTCTTCAATGGGCATTAATTCCGGATCCGGCGTTACGGCAAGTCTTCTGGATTTTTGGACGGAGACAAATCCGCAGCATGCACCACGCACCCTATGGGAGTGCTGAAAGTATCCAAATGGCACGCTTGATTGTTTTTGGAAGTCTCATTGGAATGTATGGGAAGTGCACAGCGCAAGCGCGGACACCGCTCCATTCAATTTATGGGGCTTACAGAAATAGCCGAATCAGCACTCGACTATTTTTGGCAGTTCCATAGAAATGAATGGAGGGTGGCCGCGCATGTGAGGTGAGTCCTCTGTCACTTTTACGGGCTCCGTTCTAAGGATAGGTGTGGGTCCTAGCGATATTCCCCTAATGTCCAAGATGATACAACCCTTTTAATTTCAGCGGCTCCAGTAGATGGACCAGAAGCATTTAATCATTTGTTAGAAAGGTTTTGTTTTAATAATACAACCAGTTTACTGCACAACTTTTCCCAAAATTAAAAAATAACGTTTTAACTGCAATTCGCCCCAGTGTCACACTCACCTTCCTTACGTCATACTCAGAGGAGTCCAAAAAGCTTAAGGGTAAATGCACACATTCAAGATTTATGTGCGGACAATCAATTAAATCTGCAGGTGTTTGCGGGGAAATCTGTGCGGTCAATTAACATTAATTGGTGCGGATTTGCATGCGGATTTGATGTGGATTTAACTGTCCCTATTGAAGTAAATGGAGAAAATCCAGACAGGAAAAATAAAATAAATCGACATGGTGCGGATTTTAAAATCCGAACCGTAGGTCAAAATCCGCGTGGAAACAAATCTGCATCGTGTGCATGAGAATTTAAAATTTTCATAGAATACAATGTACATGACCTACGGTGTGTATTTACCGCACGCAAATCCGCGCAGAAAATCCGCACGCAATCCTGATCGTGTGAATTTAGCCTAAAGGGGTTATCCGGGGACTAAAAAAAATATTCCCTTACTCATTGTAATCATCCTTAGTTACATATTATTTCCCTATTGTCCCTGTTCACCTGCTTCAAGTATTATTCATTTCGCACAGGAACTCATATGCAAAGAGATATCTCCCATGAACAGAGAACAACCATCTTGCTAGCGCCACCTTCTATGTCAAAGTCTGACTTTTTTTTTACAAGCCTTGGGACATGCCAAGATAAAATAGCCAATTCAAATATCCATAGACAGCTGTTTTGAGGTGCTTACCTGTTCTGCCTCTCCAGTCTAAGCACTACAATGTGATCTCTGAACTTACAGTTGTGATGAGATGGCAATAACTGCAGTCTTAGGTGAATTGGCTGACAGTGACTCGATCCAAAGGACACCTTGTAGATCCTGAAGAAGTTTATTTCAAACTGTGCTGATCATACACCGATGAACAAATGGATAGGTCAAAAAATCATGCTGTGAGCAGCTAACAGAGCATGTAGCTGAGATGAGGGTTGAAGCCAGAATGAAGAAGAAGGGAGGAGACAAGAGAGAGAGCAAAAGCTAGGGGAAGAGAGAAGGGACACACATAATGAAAAGGCAAATCATGCATGTGTAACATGACACTCCCCGTCGAAATCTATGATTTCTAATAACATTTATCAATAATAACTTTGTTCAAGTCCATGAATGTTAGATGTTTTTCTACTGGAACACCTGCAACAACAAAAAAGAACAGCAAAAAAGAGCATCACAAGAAAAACATTAGACAACAGTAGGAAAGATATAGTTCCATGCGTCATCTTCAGAGGGGAAGGCAGCAACAGCACAAGTCCTTCTTACCTCCCTTTAACAAGTTGCCTTGAAGGTCAGTCTTCAGAGGGGAAGGCAGCAACAGCACCAGTCCTTCTTACCTCCCTTTGTATCAGGCCGGTGTACGGAGTTCATCTTCCTGTTTAGGCAGAAGCAGTACTAGTTCGTTTATGGGTCTGAAGTAGCATCTAGCAGAACCTTCTTTTATTACTTGACTTCTGCTTTCCGTACCTTGCCATCGTTACTTGGAATAGTCTTTGTAATAAGACCCATAGGCCAATTGTTACGATGAGCGTCCTTATCTTTAAGGAGAACGATGTCTCCAACTTGCAAGTTGGGTTTGCTTATGACGAATCCTACTCCTATTCCACCATTGGAGTATACGGCCCGGAGATAAGCTACTGCAGCTATGGCTTCCATGGATGCATCAGAAAAGACATGGATCTCTAGTCTGGTGGCATTCTTCAAGGACACAGGAGTGTAAGAACGTGATATCTTAAACTGTTCCAATGCCTGGAGAGACTGTTTCCAGGATTCCCACCTTTGTTGTTTCTCCTTGGGTAACAGGGTATCCCAGTCAGTGTTCTCTGTAGTGAGTTGTCTGAGTAATATCTTACCCTGAATAGTAAAGGGTGCAATGAATCCCAAGAGGCCGTAGATACTGTTCACTGCGGACAGTACTCCTCTTTTTGTGAAGGGCTTGTCGCAGGCTGATGTTTGAAATGTGAACGTGTCTTGTTTAACATCCCATAGCAATCCAAGGCTGCGTTGTGTGAGGGAAAGGTCAGACTCTGGTTGGAATTCCTTGGCACTGACAGCATGATCATCGGCAGGAAATGCTCCCATTACCTTATTGCTGTTGGAGATGATTTTGTGTAGTCTGAGGTTGGCAGTGGCAAGCATGTCCTGGGTTCTGGTGAGAAGGTCAATGGCCTCTTCTTCCGTAGGTAGGGACTTAAGACCGTCATCCACGTAGAAGTTCCTTTCTACAAACTGACGTGCATCCGTCCCGAACTCCTGTTCTCCTTCTTGGGCAGTTTTTCTCAGTCCATAAATGGCAACTGCGGGGAAGGGCTATTGCCGAACACGTGAACTTTCATCCGATAGTCTATGACCTCGTTGTTGACATCATTATTGCGATACCATCGGAACCTGAGAAAGTTTCTGTTATCTTCACGGACGATGAAACAATGAAACATTTGTTGAATGTCGGCCATAATGGCAATTGGCTCTTGTCTAAAGCGGAGTAGGACTCCTAAGAGGTTGTTGTTCAGATTGGGTCCAGAGAGAAGATTGTCATTGAGAGAAACGCCTTCATGACGAGCGCTTGAGTCAAAGACCACTCTAATCTGGTCAGGCTTACGAGGATGGTAGACACCAAAACACGGAAGGTACCAGCATTCTTCTCCTTGTGTAAGAGGGGGTGCAGGTTCAGCATGGTCTCTCTCAAACACCTTCTGCATAAAGTCGACAAAATGTTTCTTCATCTCCGGTTTCCGGTTCAGGTTGCGCTCTAAAGAGATGAACCGTGAATCTGCATGTTGTCTATTATTTGGAATTCTCTTCCTTGGAGTGCGGAATGGTAGCGGTGCCACCCAGCTGTTAGAATCATCTTGATAGAACTCTTTACTCATGGTTCTCAAGAATTCCTTGTCTTCCATTGTGGCTGCTAACTCATTGTCTTCTGTGGTAACTTCAAACACTGTGTTACCAATGTTGTCATCCCCAAAGATAAATGTTTTCTTTTCATTTAGTATGATGCGCTCTGGCGTACCTTTGTCACACAGCCTTTCTTGTCTTGTAAAGCAAGTAGTTCGTCCATTGGGCAGGACATGTGTTTTAAAGGAAGAAACCGAGAGAGGTTTCCTGGCATTGCTAAGACAGACGTTGCCGATAATGACCCAGCCTAGATCCAGACGCTGGGCATAAGGTGCATCATGTGGGCCGTTGATTTGATGGCGCACCTTGTGCACCCTTAGGATGTCTCTGCCGAGTAGCAACAGGATTTCGGCATTTTCCTCAAAGGCTGGTATTTGATCAGCTATGTCCTTCAAATGAGTATGGTGCAAGGCAGCTTCAGGAGTGGGGATCTCATCCTTGTTAGTTGGGATCTGATTACACTCAATGATAGTAGGCAAAGGTATTTCCAAGTTGCCATTGAGAGGAGTAACTACAAGGTCATTGGCTCTTCTACCCCAGACTTCTGTAATGCCTGCACAAGTACCCAGGGTGTAAGGTAGAGCACCTCCTGCTATGCCTAAGAGATCAAAGAACTTTGTACTTGCGAGAGATCGGTTACTCTGGTCGTCAAGAATGGTATACAGTCTTACAGCTCTTTCAGGTTTGCCCTTTTGGTATACACGAACCAAGCATATCTTAGCGCAGGATTTCCCACAAAGTCCTTCCCCACAGACTTCAGTGCATGTTGAGAACACTGAGGTGGAGGTTGCTGTTTGTTCAGCGTTCTCCCCGCCAAGCTTTGCCCTGGGGGGAAAGTCAGTGGATGGAGTGGTGCTGTGTTGGTACAGGTGAAGGGCTTGAACGTGGTTGTCACTACCGCATTCTATGCATTTAATGATGGCCTTACAGTCTTTTGCCATGTGTTCTGTGGAAGAACAGCATCTGAAACAAACTCCAAATTCTTTTAAAAGTTCCTTGCGTTCCTGTAGAGATTTCTTTCTGAAACCGATGCACTTCTTAAGTGGGTGTGGCTTGTTATGTATGGGACATTGGCGATTTGGATCCTCAAGTTTCTTGTTTTGTCCAGTCTTCGGAAGAACAGTAGCAGGCGCAGGTTGAACATCAGTTCTTTTCACTGACACTGGACCCCTGCGGTCTCTGTGCATTATGCGCGTGTTTGGAAGTCCTGGAGAAGGTGGACTAAGAGGGATACAGTCACCATAGAAGAAACTTGGGTCATTCTTAGAGTCTGCGATTTCCTTTACGAAAGTACAGAAGTAGGAAAAGGGAGGAAAGGCAACTCCATACCTTTTCTTGTAAGTAGATCCTTGACTAACCCATTTTTCTTGGATGCCATATGGTAGCTTAAGAACAATAGGGTTGATGCCACGAGAGGTGTCAAGGTAACTAAGCCCGGGTAGGCGGGTGTCAGCTTTAGCTAGTTGAAGCTCTAGTAGAAGATCGCTAAGTTCTTGAAGCTTTAGATTGTCTTTAGCTGTAATCCTTGGGAAGCCTTGCAACCTTTTGAGTAAGGCATCTTCGATGGCCTCAGAGCTGCCAAAGCTACGTTCAAGTCTGTCCCAAGCAGCTTTGAGACCTGCAGCAGGATTGGAAGTGTAAACTGTTTTAAGTCTCTTAATACGTTCAGCTGACTGAGGACCTAGCCATCTGATGAGTAGATCCAATTCTTCTGCAGCAGTAATATCTAGTTCACTGATTGTGGCCTTAAAGGTGAATTTCCAGCCTCGGTAAATTTCAGGTTTGTCATCAAACACGGTGAGGCCTGTCCTAGTGAGTTCTCTGCGAAGGATGTACTTGGCAAACTGCGACATGTCTGTGTTTTCAGACTTTGGATATACAATTGCAGGCGGAACTGAGTTTGTTGCAGGGGCTGGTACATTGACGTTGAGTGACTTAGGAACATAAGATGGTGCTAAGGCGTTTAACACTGGAGCTGGTGTACGGTCCAAAGGTGTGTTGGTTTGTAGCCTTATAATGGATTGGTTAGAGGATGGCAGGTTAGTGTGATAGTGTAATGGGTCATTTCTATCCGTAACTGTTTCTGCCACTTGAGAAGGTGTAGTAGATGTAGAGAAAACACCTTGGTTGAGTTCTTTGGCTGTTATGACAGATTGATGGCGTTTTGATGAGGTCTGTGATGACACTGATGCATAAGATGTAACAGAGTGATTGCTACTGACACCTCTTTCATTGTCACTTACAGCCTGCTCTAAGACTCTTAGTCTTGCCATGTCTTTGGCGTGCTCACATTGTTTTTCAAAAACTTCCATTTCTGCTCTCTTCCGTGCAGCCTCAGCTTCCATTTCTGCTCTCTTCCGTGCAGCCTCAGCTTCCATTTCTGCTTTCTTCTGTGCAGCCTCAGCTTCCATTTCTGCTTTCTTCTGTGCAGCCTCAGCTTCCATTTCTGCTTTCTTGTGTGCAGCCTCAGCTTCCATCCTTGCTTTCTCTTGGGCGAAAGCTGCCTGGATTTTAGAAGCTTCTGCATCAGCGCGGGCTTTGATGAGTTGTTGGCTGAGAGTAGAAGATGTTGATCTTAAGGATTTGGAAGATCTTGTGGAGCGCTTGGAAGTTGTGGAGAGATGGGATCTGGATTCATGGAGATGTGCGATTTTTACATCTGTTTTTGTCCTTGTTTGTATTACTAGATCGTCTCTTTCAAGATTGAGCTCATTCAATTCCTGTAATTCTTTTAAGGAATTTTCGGTGTTGTACCGCTTTAAGAGATCAGCATATTTAGCAGACAGTCTTTGGTAGTTCTCATAGGCAGCATTCAATTGCTTAACAGCGCCCTCTAGGTGCAATACCTTATGAGTTGGTTGAGACAGAGCTGACATGCATTCAATAGTGTTAGACCATGAGTGGCTGAGGTTCTGCAGCAGTTCTTTCCTGTCAGCCTCATAGTTCTGTTGGACCTTCCAGGTAGGTTTCACTGAACGTTTTTGTTTTATGTGGCTTTGAGGATCTGACTCCTGATCTGTAGGAGGTTCAGGTCCTTGCTGTGTATTAGGTTCCTCAGATTGTACATTGCCTTGCTGGTGCATTGTGACAACAAGCAGAGGGTTAAATCACAAGGTATGTGTTTGCATAGAAATGTATCAATCTTCTGGCTCTGGGAGAGGGTTTCCTAGGCAACCAGTGGGAGGGGGAGTCAGAGAGAAGTTTAGCAATGGCTGCTGCAAAGTTAGTGTGGATTGCATACAGAGCTTAGATTGACTTGTAGGCAGAATGCATGTGACAATACAGTCAGTCTAGGAGCTGATTATATAACAGTTGCATGAACAGTTTGCTCAATAATCTGTGCAGAAAACTGATGAATCTTATGCTGAGATTTACTTGCTGGCTGGAGCATACAGGCTTGTACATATATCCTGCTATATTCCAGTGTCCATATACATCTCACTATACATGCATAGCTAGCAAGGATCCCTTGAAAGATATTTGGCAGATCTTGTAGGATCCCTTCACTGATTTTTTGACTGTTCTGCCTCTCCAGTCTAAGCACTACAATGTGATCTCTGAACTTACAGTTGTGGTGAGATGGCTATAACTGCAGTCTTAGGTGAATTGGCTGACAGTGACTCGATCCAAAGGACACCTTGTAGATCCTGAAGAAGTTTATTTCAAACTGTGCAGATCATACACCGATGAACAAATGGATAGGTCAAAAAATCATCCTGTGAGCAGCTAATAGGAGCAAGTAGCTGAGATGAGGGTTGAAGCCAGAATGAAGAAGAAGGGAGGAGACAAGAGAGAGAGCAAAAGCTAGGGGAAGACAGAAGGGACACACATAATGAAAAGGCAAATCATGCATGTGTAACATGACATTACCCCTAATCACTACGGAGTAGGATTCTGGCTGGTTGAGTGTGATGCCTTGAACGCAGCATGCTAGCTCTACTTAAAAATACCAGCTGTGTATGGAGACTGGTCCATGGAGAAAAAATATGCAAAGGGGTATTTCCCAGGGAAAGAGAACTATCTCGCTAGGGCCACCTTTTGAAAGTGGCTCCCTATGAGTCAAAATCCGACTTGACATGACAAGAGAAAATAGCCAAGCCAAATATCCATCCGTAGACAGCTGTTTCGGGGGTAGGATTCTGACTGGCAGAGTGCAATGCTTTGAATCCAACTTCCAGAAGTACTCCATACTGATGACGCGTAAGCACCCCAAAACAGCTCTCTACGGATGGATATTTGGCTTGGCTATTTGGACTGGTCATGTTCCAAGGCTTAAAAAGTTGGACTTTGACTCATAGGGGGCCACTTCCACAAGGTGGTGCTAGTGAGAGCGTTCTCTTTCCTTAGAGATACCTCTTTGAATATTTTTGCCCATAAAGCATTGCCAATAAGTCTCCATACACACTTAGATTTTGAGCTCTGTTGGGGACAGTGAATGATGACAATAGCTATAAAGTCAGCGTTATATAATTAAAGGGGTCATCTAAAGTGTAAAACATGCCCCCCCCCCAATGCCCGGGCCCCTCATATAGATTATGCCCCGCTCTATGGCACCTACGTCGTTCCTGATACCTGCACGGCCACTGCAGCATCTCGCCGTTGCACGGATAAAAACATCTGGTTGATGGGTAGAGCAGCCAATAGCAGGCCGCAATGCGGATGGACCTCCCTAGCATTGCAGGTGACGTTAGGGAAGCTTGTCCATGACGTGACCTGCTATTGGCTGCTCCCCCAATCGCCAGATGTTCTGATGCAGATTGAGATGGCCTCTTTGGTGTACCACTCCGGCATCTACTACCCTCCAGCGGCACAGTGTCTGACGAAGGCCGAATTGTTGGCTGAAAACATTTGCACGCACAAAGGAAAGCCGCTATTTCCATGTTTTGTGAATAAAACCACTATCAACATATTTACTTACAGACAGGATGTTGTAGCCGCCGGATGCCTGTTGTTTTACACCCGGAGGCATTGTCAGCGATAACGCTGATCACAGACTTTTACCCCTCAAACGCAGCATCTGAGGTGAAATCTTGGGAAAGCTGGCACTCCCGAGGCCTACACGGCTCCCCAGCACCGAGATTGAGGGAGCCGTTCGGTTGCTGTGCTTGTGTAAGGGTTCTTTATGAACATAATGAATCTCCCATAGACTGCAGTTTATAGGAGAAGCGATCAGATGATCACATGTTAAAGTCCTCTAGGGGGACTTAAAATATGTTTCAAAAACAGTTTAAAAAAAAATATGAAAAAAATATGAAAATTCTAATTATACCCTGTCCCTTTCCCCATATAAAAAATAAAAATTAACATTAAAAAAATTAGGGCATAGACATGTCCCTTTCCGTAGACTCCACTCCTTTCATAAAGATGCCGGACTTTTTTTTGTGATGCATCCCTTCCCTTTAGAGCACCCATGGGCGCTGGGGCAGCATCTAGTGACTTGTGTAAGGTAATTTATTTAGTAAATGTTGTGGCAGTGAAATAAACCTTTATATTTTACGCTATCGCTTTACTTCTATGGTAAAAAAGGGAGTTGTAAAGTGAAGCTAACAGTTGTACTAGAGTTTGTCCAGGCCAGGAGAGGGCCCCTCCCCGACCCATATGGAGCCAAAGGGCCACACAGCCTCATTAGCATTCAATGCACAGTGAATACTAATAGGGATGAGAATTTCACAGACATGAATTGGCCTGGCAGGGACTCAGTGCTTACTGGGAGCCATGCACGTACTGCCCTGATGACAGCCATAATGAGGAAGGGAACAGATTTATGAAATGTATATTTGATGGTGGAGGAGACATTATTTACCTCTGCCATCTTCTCCTGAAGGCTGGGTTGCAGAGACGTGTACGTGTGTGGGAAAAGAGAGGGAGGGGTGAATGAGTAGGAGGAAGCTGAAGGATTCTAGGAGAAGATTTCAAATCCCTCCTCCAGGAAGATAGACATGGGCATGGGTGGCATAGCATGGTACCAAAGAAGCTGGGAAAATGAGGTGAGGGTGGCTGCAATATGTATGACTAAGTTAAATATTACTATTAGAACCTTATAAGAGCTCCTTTTTTTTTTAACTCTCTAGATAACCCCTTTAAAGGGATTATCCCATGATTAATGTAAAAAATGAAAATCGGACATGATATAGAACATGGCAACCTCTTTGTAACAAAGCTAGAATCAGCCCTGTACCTCACATGGATCAAAAGATCTCGCTATTCATTATTCGGCTAGATTGATATCAAGCTGACAGCTCAAGGGGAGTGTCTTTTCTGCTGTAGATAAGGGGGCGTGTCTCAGCTCTCCCTATCACAGCTCAGGAGGCAGATGAAGGATGAAACTGAGCATGTGCCGCCATCTCAGTGAGCCGGTCAAAGAAATAAGAAAAAAACTAACAGCAGGAGGCGCTATACAGATAGATTTTATTGAATAACTTAATAGCTATGCCTAATTTTAATTACATGCAATTACAAAAGTATTCAGATCCAGATGCTGGTTTGAAAACAGTAGAATATTTTTCATGGGACAACCCCTTTAACTTTGGCCTATTGTGTGCAGGATCCTTGCATGAAAGATCTAAGTGCCTCCGATTTACGTGGATGATGGTAAGCAATCACCTGTGAATAGCTGGACCCAAAAAAATGTACAGTATACTTGTTGAGGACATTTGTCCCTTCACAGCAATGAAAAATAAGGCAATTAGGCTGAACGCCATATTCATCAAGGTCCGCAATACATTTTTTCTAACACTTGCAATGTGCAACATTTATTTCCCCAAAAATCTTCCAGTAGACCAGAGGCGAGGCCAGACATAGATCAGGAGGTGTGTCGTATTCATCCAGTGGTGTAGCCTTTGTTGAGGAATTTGAGGTAAGCTGCATTCAGTTTACATACTGGTGCACCACACTAGTACATGTGACTGCTGCTGGCAATCAATGGTCTCAGTGGTGACGTGGGCTTGAACGGCTAAGGCCATGGGCGTAGCTATAGGGGGTGCAGAGGTAGCAGTCGCTACCGGGCCCAAGAGCCTGAGGGGGCCCAAAGACCCTTGTGCCTCATAAGAAGACACACAAAGCACTGCGGGAAGGGGGGCCCAATCTGAACTCTTGCACCAGGGCCCATGAGCCGATAGCTACGGCCCTGGCTAAGGCCATTCATTGGCTAGCAGTGGCCACGTACGTGTATATGGTATGTCATTGCTGTTGGGTTGGGGTTTGGGACTGGATCGCAGCACTGGAACCCGGACACTTTGAAAATGTCAGTGTTTGTTTCTGCTATTAACCCTTCCCCAGCCAGCATGCAAATTTTATCGAGTCTTGGAAAACCCCTTTAAGCTATAAATATTTGCATGGCAAATAGGTTGAGTAGAAAAGCTAAAAATTTCATACATAGTTACTAACCATTGTAGTTTATTCGGGACATGTAAGCAGGGCCGCACCGCCAATTAGGCGAGGTAAGGCGAGCGCCTCAGGCAGCGCATCCCTGGTGACAAGTGGGGGGTGGCATTGTGGAAGCACTCTCCATAGTCATCTGTATCGCCGTCCTCAGGACAGCGATACAGATGAATGTGCTGCGGAGAAGGGGAGAGGCGTCTCCCTTCCTCGTTCCTCTGATAGCCTATCAGAGGCCGGCACAGGCGGCGCGATGACATCATCGCGCCACCTGAGTCGTACAGCGTGGGGAACAGGCCGGAAGAGGCCTGCATCGCAACGCTGTCAACCTCATGGAGGTAAGTATAAATGTTTATTTTTTTTATCTAGGGCACTCCTTACTGGAACATTATTGGGGGGCACTATGTGGGCAAAAAAGTGGTATTTTATATGGGGGCACTATGGGGGCATCTAGGGCACTCCTTACTGGCACATGGGGCACTATGTGGGCACAAATGTATTTTATAAGGGGACACTATGGGGGCATCTAGGGCACTCCTTACTGGCACATTATTAGGGGGGCACTACAGTATGTGGGCACAAAAGTGGTATTTTATATGAGAACATCTGTGCCAATAGGGGCACTCCTTACTGGCACATTATTGGGGGCACTATGTGGGCACAAAAGTGGTATTTTATATGGGGGCACTATGGGGACATCTAGGGGCACTTCTTACTGGCACATTATTGGGGGGCAAAAAAGTGGTATTTTATATGGTGGCCGCTATGGGGAAGGGGGGAGAGGAACATTATGGGGGCATCTAGGGGCACTTCCTATTGGCACAGTATTGGGTGCATCTACTGAGGGCACAAAGAAGGGTCATATCTTATATGGGGGGCTCTGTATAGGGGCATTTTATATGGGGGGTACTATGGGGAAAGATGCGCACTATGAGGGCATCTACTTGGGACAACAAGAAGGGGTATTTTATACTGGCAAATTATGGGGGCACGATGGGAAAGGGGGGGAGAGGAGCATTATATAGGGGTATTTATACTTGGAGGCATTATGTAGGGGTATTTTATACTGGCACACATTATGGGGGCATTAACTCAACTGGGGGCACTAAAAGGGGGTATTTTTTGCACTGGCACACATTATAAGGGGGGAATTTTTGCACTGGTGCTCATTTTAAGGGGGCATTTTTCTACTGTCAATTTATAAGGATAATTATTACTACTGGGGGACTGTGGGGAACATAATTACTAGTATGGGCACTATAGGAGCATTATTACTTCTGGGGCACAGTGGGGACATGTTGGGGGCACAGTAGGGGCAATATTTATACCAAGTTTGCTCTGGCAGACAATTATTAGTTGGGACTTTTTAAAGCACTATTACCATGGGGGCACCCTGGGTTTATCTGTTTCTGCAGTATAGTATTGGGGAGCACAGCAGCACAGTATTGGTGGTGGTAGGATGATTTGTCCAGAAGATGGGAGGATGATGGAAAAGTAGTAAACTAAGATGTTTTTTGTCAAACTGCAGAGATAAGAGATTGCTTAAAGAAATCATCATGGCGGTCTGTACTGAATGGAGAAGATGAGGAAAGAGAATATCTACATTAGAGGAGACATCACTGGATGTAAGAGGTATAAGACGCTGTATTACCCTGTATGTTCCGTTGTGATATGTGTAATGTTAGGAGGGAGGGGTTAGGTTGAGAATTTGGTATAAATGGGGGGTGGGGGGGCGCTGTTTCAATTTTTGCCTCAGGCAGCAGAAAGGCTAGGTGCACCCCTGCATGTAAGCCCCACCCCTGGACATACCCCAAATCCAGAGGGACTTTCCACTTAATGGTAGGGGCTTACTAAGCCCTGCCCCTGCTCATTTTAAGCAAATTTGCGGGGACTGTCTCTGAAAATTAAGGCCAATTCCTGCAAATTTCTGACTATTGGCAACCATATTGCATAGCACCCTAAGGTAAGCCAGATCTACTATGTTTCATGATGTCATATGTGGCAGAGGACCCCTTTGGGCACCGGGGTCTAGGAGCAGCTGATACCTCTAGTATACCTTATCTAGTAAAGGCAATAAACCTATTATGGTGGACAGGATAAAGAATCCATCCCCACCTTCTCTTTTTTGGTGCGGGCACGGATGTCAGGTCTAGGCAATTATTTTTAACTAAAAGCAACATCTACAGCCTTGAAGAAGTAACTGCGCACAGTAATAAAACTGCGGTTAACAGCCACCATTAATTTCATGAAGCAGAAAAAACATTGCATTGTGTTTCTGGAAAACATTTTTCAGAGTATTAATGTTATCACTGGAGATAGAGGAGGAAGGTGGGAGGGGGTGTAGGAAGAGCCCAATCTGTAAAACGAAGAAAGCCGGACTGTAGATTATTATTGCCATTTTCAGAAGGAAGGAATGAAACGTACAACTTGCTAATTCATTTTTAGTGAGGTTTCCTCCCTCGTAGTTTATACATCGTCATTATAGAGCATTTTCTACAGTCAATATGCAGCATTCCGTGTAAGGTACCATCAAACTGGTTGCATGACTTTTTACTGATAGCTTTCTGTTCTTGAGGCAAATTTGTGCTGACGAAACTCAAATTTATCTCTCTAGCCCAAATGCTACATCTCTGATATTCATAATCCCAGAGGGCCTATTAGCTGTATCCCCCTTTTCTAAAGCTCAAAATAGAGAAAACGGAAGTCAACATCTTTTCTGCCATCTCTTTCCCCCAAACAGACCTATCAATAACAGTTAATAGGCCATTAATTTCTGATTTGCAGGAGTGCGACATCCAGCTCCCCCACCTATCAGCTGTTCTGCAGTGCCCCCGGCGCCCTGCTGGAGCTCCACAGCTTCATCCATTATGTAGCGGATGGAGTTGGTTACTTCAGCGCTGGTCTAATTCACTTCAATGCACAACGAATGGAACTTTATCAGGGGAGTAGCTAAAGGCTCATAGGCCCTGGTGCAAGAGTTCAGCTTGGGCCCCCCTTCCCTCAGTGCTTTATCAAGTTACGCCTCTGGCTGGAGGGAATGGGTTAGGTCAAAAATTTGGCCTTGGGGGGTGGGTGCCGTTTAAATTTTTGTCTCAGGCAGCAGGAAGGCTATGTGCTCCCCTGCCCATAGCCTTCCTGCTGCCTGAGACAAAAATTTAAACGGCACCCACCCCCCAAGGCCAAATTCTTGACCTAACCCCTTCCATCCAGCCAAAGGCGTAACTTGACCAGCATGCACTTTTCCTAACATATAGTAGGCAATATAACAAAATCCAAAATATAATAAGAAGATATTTACCAGTATTATATGAGGACAGTATATTGAATACTATACTAAAACAGGGTTGCAGAATAGTTCCAAAAAGACCCCCTACAATAGGGAACTCTCTTTCCCCGTCTCTGTTTGTACGAGGAACACAACAACAAACAGCTACGTGGCTAACTTATAAAGGATTCACACGCTGCGGTAGTCAGCGGTGCCGCACATGCAATTATGTGCGGAATACTAAAACCTTTTCCAATGCAGACCAAACTGAGATATTCAACATCAAGCCATATATTAATTGCAATACAAGAGCAGTGATCTATGTGGTCTGCTGTGAACACTGTGATTCAATGTATGTTGGGTGTTCTACAAGAAAATTCAAAAACTGAATTTTAGAACATCTCAACTACATTGATAATCCACTATGCACCAATATCTCAAATGCCGCAAGACACTTTATAGATAAACATAATCGCAGTACAAAATATTTCAAGGCATATGCCATAGAACATGTGAAAACACCACCGGGGAGGAGACATTAGACCTAGTAAATCTTAGGCCCCTTTCACATCAGCGTTTTTGCTTTCCGTCCTAGAGTTCCGTCCTCGGACGGAAAGATACTGATCAGGATTATCCCCATGCATCCTGAATGGAGAGCAATCCGTTCAGGATGCATCAGGATGTCTTCCGTTCAGTATGTGAACGTTATTTGGACGTTAACAAAAGCGCAGCATGCTGCGGATTTGTCTCCGTCCAAAAATCCGGAAGACATGCCGTAACGCCGGATCCGGAATTAATGCCCATTGAAGTGCATTAATCCGGATCCGGCCTTAAGCTAAACGTCGTTTCAGCGCAACGCCGGATCCGACGTTTAGCTTTTTCTCAATGGTTACAATGGCAGCCAGGACGCTAAAGTCCTGGTTGCCATGGTAAAATGTAGTGGGGAGCGGGGGAGCAGTATACTTACCATCCGTGCGGCTCCCGAGGCGCTCCAGAGTGACGTCAGAGCGCCCCACACGCATGGATCACGTGATCACACGGACCACGTGATCCATGCGCATGGGGCGCTCTGACGTCATTCTGGAGCACCCGGGAGCCACACGGACTGTAAGTATACCGCTCCCCCGCTCCCCACTACTACTATGGCAACCAGGACTTTAATAGCCATTAAAGTCCTGGCTGCCATAGTAACCTGAAAGCATTTCGAAGACTGATCAGGATCCTGATCAGTCTTCTAATGCTTTCAGGCGACTTACGTTCTGACGGATCCGGCGGGACGGAAGTGCCCGCCGGATCCTCAGAACGCAAGTGTGAAAGAGGCCTTAGAGAGGCATTTTGAATATTCAAACTGGAAACAAGATATCCAAAAGGAATGAATATGAGAAAAGAGATCATGCATTTCTACTAAGAAAGCGTGTTTTTTTTTTTTTTTTTTCCTTTTGCCTTCCAGCTTCTCTGTCCTCTCTTCTTAAAACAAAATTATCCTGATATATAATTAATTAAATATACAAGGGGAGGGGACAGAAAAGACAGAAACACAGGTTCGCACACAAACATCACAATAGATAAATGGAGAGTATTATTGAAAAAAGAAATCAGAAAACAACGAAGGTCATGGGGCGAGTTCTCCCCCTTTTTTGTATCTGTATGTTCTAAACAAAAAATTTTATGCTGATATGGCATAACGGGACCGAGCATGTAGTGAGTGAAATATATGAACTTATTGCAATCCCATCCCAATGTTTTTACTGCAATGTTGTATCTTAGATATGGAACTGGAATGTATCTGAGATCCCAGGTGATAGCTAATAGTGTTTGAGATTCCAGGTGGTAGTCAATCAAAGCTTTTCTCCTCCCCACATGGATCTGAGAGGGAGGCTGGACTAACACTTGGATAAACTCATTTGGCTATATACACCCAGGGAAACCAGACACATATTACTGTTACGAATAAGAAGTTTTTCGAAAACGCGTCAACAGTCACCATACCTGAGAGATGTATTGTCCTATATGTCTGTGAAGAATTTACCTCAATAAAATACGGAGAAAAGACACCTCAACAAAAGTTAGTGCTGGAGCCTACACTTTACTGTTTATCGTACATTTCCTGAGGAGGTTGAAATACCAGACACCGTGCATACGGGTACACCAAATTAACTAAAGTGAGCTGGGTTCCTTATTGGACATTCTTGAAACAGCATGCACTTTCTATAATACCAGTGTCTTCTTATGTGGCCCAAGGGTCTTTAGTCCCCCTCAGGCTCCTGTGCCCAGTAGCGACTGCCCCTCTGCACCCCTATAGCTACGCCCCTGAGCTTTGCCGTTCTGGCACCGGAACTACTGCAGTATTGCAGATTAGTGAGGGTACGGGGTGACTGACCCCACTGATCAGATATTGATAGCCTTTCCCCAGTTTCACAAGTTTGCTGTCTCGAGATAACCTTTGATTCTGCCGTTACCAACCCTGATGCCTTCACCCTCCACCATCTCGTGACCGTACAGTAAACTCTCAGCTACGCTGCCTGATTAATTCATCATTCCACTTGTTCCCCACCTATCTTCTCTAAAAATGTCTTTACTGGTTCTCCATTGTTCATAGAATTTAATTCAAAATACTGACAATGACTTAGGCCTGTATTACATTGTCCAGATCATCGCCAACTAGCATTCATAGGAATGCTCATTAGTAATAATCTGGCTGTGTAATCCAGCCCTAAAAGTGCCGCCAATCAGCCGTTGAACGAGCAAACTCGTTCATAGGGAAATCAAGATTTTTAAGCACGCTTAAAAATCATTGTTTGCCGACGGCAGATTGTGCTGTCTAAACGCGCTCTGCTGCCACCAAACAACAAGTCAGTATGGGCACAAGCGATGGAATTACCGATCGTTCTTCCCCATATAGTGGAGGAGATCGTTGCATGTAATAGCAGCGGTTTCCTCCGCTAACGAGCAGATGAGAAGTAACATTTCCCTCCGACAATCGCCTGCAAAATCTTTTAATGTAATACTAGCCTTAGAACACCGTACACAACACATCCCCTCCATACGCTCCCCACACATAATCTCCGATCCTCCAAAAACCTGCTTTATTGCTCTCCTCTTATCTGCTCCTCACACAATCGTCTCCAAGACTTCTCCCGTGCATCCCCCATACTCTGGAATTCACTATCCCAACATATCAAACTGTCGCTTACCTATGAAACCTGAAAACCCTCCTCTTCAGGACAACCTACCACCTACAATACCCCTGCTTTCACCACACATCCATATGAACAGCTTTTGCCCTCACATACTGCCTCCTTAAAGTGGTTGAAGAGGTTATCCAACCCCTATAATGCCCCCCAAAATGCCCGGGCACCTCATACAGGTTAAACTTACCCCGCTCCCCGGCACCCGTGTCGCTTCTGATGCCCACACAGCCTCCGCGGCATCTTCCCATTGTGCAGATCAAAACGGGTGACACTAGGGAGGCTTGTTCCTGCTGCACACTGCTATTGGTTGCCCCCCTGGTCCCCGGATGTTTTGAACCACACGATGGGGAGATGAAGCGGCTCTGCGGGCATCAGAAGCGACGCGGGCTCCAGGGAGGGGGTTAAGTATAACCAGTGTGAGGGACTCGAACATTTTGAGGGGCATTATATAGTTTGGATAACACCTTTAAGTACAACTTTTAGCATTTAAATATCTAAGGGTTCTTTCACACTAGCGTCAAAGTTTTCCGTCATTAAGTTCCGTCCTCGAGGCTCAATAACGGAAAAAAACTGATCAGTTTTATCTTAATGCATTCTGAATGGAAAACAATCCGTTCAGTTTGCATCAGTTTGTCTTCAGTTCAGTCCTTTCACGTTTTTTGGACGCAGATAAAAGCGCAGCATGTTGTATTTTTATCTCCGTCCAAAAATGCGGAAACACTTGATGAAATGACGCCATTCATTTCCATTGAAATGTATTAAGGCCAGATCCGACATTGAAAATTGACGCATTAACGGATCTGTTCTTCCACAACGGAAAGACGGAATCTGTTATTTCAATACAATAGTCAAACGGATCTGCAAACGGATCCGTTAGCAAATGAAATACATTTTCAAACGTTTTAACGTTGACGGAACTGCATGACGGAATCCTTCAACGCAAGTGTGAAAGTACCCTTAGTAGCATGTCCAAATACGTTCAACAAAAAAGTTAATTTGTCAGGACACGTGCACTGATTTAAAAAAAGAAATAAAGAATAAGCATAGGATATGACATGGGCAGGTTTAATGACACTCTTCCCTGATATGGGGTTGAACAACCTTTGGCACTAATGACAGCCTACAAACATTTTTGAAGCTATCTGTGAGCTTCTTGCACGCTCTCATGAAGAGATGATGGCCTGTCATGATACCCTGATGGCAGATAACGGGCACCTCTAATGGTAGGACTGGGTACAGCGCTCTTAGGGAATTTAGAGTCACACCTCTGCCTTTCCTCTATATTCCATATTTTTCAAGTTTAATTGTGTAACCATAAACTGTAGAACACATTGTAAAAATATTTTAAAAGATGGAGAAGGGAGTTTTGTTCCAGACATCTTGGAGGACTAACCACAGATCTTCTGTGGATGCAGGCATGCTCAAGCCCTTCTGTCTCTTCATGTAATCTCAGACAGACTCGATGATATTGAGATCAGGGCTCTGTGGAGGCCAAATCATCACTTCCAGGACTCCTTCTTCTTCTTAGTTCTTAATAACATTGGTTGTATGTTTGGGGTCATTGTCCTACTACAGTATAACTTTAGAGCCAATCACACTTCTCCTGATGGTATTGCATGATGGATAAGTGCCTGTATTTCTCAGAATTTAGGCCACCGTTAATCTCAATCACGTTGAGATTAATGGTTTGGCCATTAAAATTTAGTGAAGAAGATGAAAGGTACACCATGCTTACTTCCTTTCGAACTCAGAAAATGTCCAGCAGTGTCATCAGCTCAGGACTGGCAGAAACCAGTGGGACCCAGGTACACCCATGTACAGTTCAGAGAAGTCTGTCCAGAAGTGGTCTTCATAGAAGAATTGCAGCCAAAAGGCCATACTTTTGACATGGAAACAAGGCATCAAAGTGACTCAACTATGCATTAAAACATAGGACCTGCGGCGCAGAAAAATAGCAGAAGAGACAAAGGGATTGGAGAAAGCCTACATCCACAGAAGATCTGTGGTTAGTTCTCCAAGATCTTTGGAACAACCTCCCTCCTCAGTTCCTTCAAAGGCTGTGTGCAGGTGTACCTTGAAGAACTGCTGCTGTTGTGAAGGCAAAGGCCGGTCACACCAAATATTGATTAGGTTTAGACTTCTTGTTCATTCACTTTGCATTTTGTTAATTGATAAAAATAAACTATTAACACTTCTGTATTTGAATGCATTCTTACTCTGCAGCATTTCTTCTTCATCTAAAACTTTTGCACAGTGCTTTAGGTGTGCAGATTTAGTTTCACTTAACGTGTGCTCCGTGTAATATTTCACTCTGTGTTTTACGTAACATAATATACGTCTGTGGTGTGTAACGGATACCACATTAGACGTATAGGACTGGTGCGGTATATTCCAGGAGTATGCAATAATAATGATTTCATTAGTTAGGGGAGTACGGTGCTTCACAGAGAAATGCTATCCGAGGCTAGAATTCCTTCAGCTCATTAGCCGCCATTTAGAATTCCTTCGGTTTACGATTTGCACTCATCCAGGGTGTCCGTTTCGTAGGGTGAGTTTTGTTAATCCTAAAAGAGTTAGAAAACATGAACAGACAGAATAAAATAATTTACACAACGTAAAGGTTACAGAAACAGTAATCCATGTGTGTAAAGAGCTACAATAAATTCATTCAGCTAAGGCTGGCAGCTCAGGGGGCATGTCTTTTTTTTTTTATGCATTTCAGGAGGTATGACCTTTATGCTGCAGCTCTCGCATCATCCTAGCACAGGAGTGTGTCCTTTCTGCTGCAGTTCTCTCCCTATCCTAGCTCAGGGTGCTTCCTTTCTGCTGCACCTCTCTCTCTATCCTAGCTCAGGGGATATGTTCTTTCTGCTGCAGCTCTCTTTCTAGGGTGAACATATGCGCTCCCTCCGACTCCTGAAGGGTCAGGATGTGCACCCTAATCTTCATCAGCCAGTGCCTGGCACCATGGCCTAAAGGGGTTGTCTCATCATGGACAATGGGGGCATATCGCTAGAATATGCCCCCATTGTCTTATAGGTGAGGGTCTCGCCCCTATATCGAGAACAGAACCCCGCAAGTGAAGGAGGGCACACTACACATGCGCAGCCGTCTTCCATTCATTTTCTATGGGGCCGGCGATAATGAATGGGAGTGGGGGCCGCGCATGTGCGGTACGCTCTCATTCACTTCTATGGGGAACGGGTTGGTGGTGACCAGACCGGAGTCCTCCAGCCACCACCTTGCGGGGCTCCGTTTTCGAGGTGGGATCCACACCTATAAGACAATGGGGGCATATCCTTTAAAGAGGTTGTCCGGTCCCAAAATCAAATTTCTTTTTATGTGCTCCTAACACCCCACACTATCCATACATATGCCCCCAATACCTGTTTGAAAAGAAGAAGACGGCGCTGGACCAGAAGCCTGGAGACTGCGTTTGGAGCTGTCACATGACCGTAAAGAGGATCCTATGAAGGGCTGCTCTGCGGAGGGTAAGTATACCTGTAATATACTTCCCTCCACAGGTAATTAAAGTTCCCCAAATTTAAAGAAGAGGCTGGAGAACCCCTTTAAGGCACCTTTCCCAGTGGGAGTGTGCCTGAGCAACAGGTTCCTAGATTGCTAGTTCCTGCAAAGGTGTGCTTTATTTGTTTTTCTGCCCGTGTACTGACTTTCAGCCCATTTACTGAATTCTGATCCTCCGCAGCCTGACCTAACTTCTGCCTGACCTCCTCAGCAGTGACGTGTCCCCAAGCATTGGCTGCAGCAGTGTATATGACGGAATCTGTGTGAAAGCTGACGGACAAGAACTAAAAGACCAGTGAGGAAAACCAGGGATCGGGAACAGAGCTACAGGAAAGTATGGATTTCTTCAGTGTCAGACTTTCAGAATTTTGGTCCCTCATCAGTAGACAGGATGGTTCTGCTCAGGAAAATTGCTCAGGAGTTTGGCAATTTTAGGTCAGGAACCAACACTTTCCAATAATACATTTTCCACACATTTCGGTAAACCTGATTTAGCTTTGTTTTTGCAGGCGTAATGTTAAAAAAAAAGCTGAAATGGATTTAAATGTGTAAAAAGTGTTTTAAGACTTTTTGCATACACTGGGGCAGATATATTAAGATTGATTTTATTCTGGAAAATTGTGCCTGTGCCTTTTGTATTATGACCAGTATGTATTTGGATTGTTACATGCATTCAAAGCTGTCATTTTGCTGTAAAAAGTTTATTTTATTTTTTATGTATAGCAGTCTAAAGGGATGATGCAAAACAATGCACTACAGGGCTTTATTTTATACCACTTTTTTAGACCATCTACAGTGACTTGCAGTCATGTCTAACGTGTCGCAAAATGTGTGGCCACATGCATTTAATATATTTAGCGCAACAAGCGCGCGCCACAAATTCTTGCACAAAAAAAGTGAGATTCTAGGTGCACATACTATGATATACTGTATTTCCACACTGTTTATAATTAGTGTTGAGTGAATCGAAGTCCACAAAGTGGATCAAAATTTCAGGATAAATTTGATTTGCCGCGAAGCTGAATTTCCTCGTGCTTCGTGGTGGCGAATTGATTTAACCTAAAATAATGCAAAACACAAAATCATACTTACCTGCTCCATTTGCCTGCGATGGGCCATCCGCCGCTATCTTGCTTGAAGATCTCGTCCGAAATGCTGTGCGCGGTGGTGTGATGACGTCATCTCGGCCCGCGCAGGATTACATATCAGCTCTTCAAGGAAGATGGCGGCGGTCGGCCCATCGCAAGCAAATGGAGCAGCTAAGTATTTTTTTTTTTTTTGCTTTTTGCACTATTTCAGGTTAAATTGATTCGCCACCACGAAGCACAAGGAAATTGGGCTTTGCGGCAAATCAAATTTATCCTGAATTTCTTTATTCTACACCATGGTATGCATCTGAGGGGTACAATAACAACCCTGCTCCTTGTCATTGCACCCACTACTTACAAAGAAATGCACTTTGTGAATAAGTAATTCATCACAAAGCAAATTTTTTTGTAAAATTCAGAGAAGTAGCCGAATCCAATTTTCAAATACTTCGCTCGTCTCTATTCATAATAATGGATTTGGGACAAATTGGGAGCATCATGTTATATGTATGACTTTCCATAGTTTTAGATTCCATTAGGCTCATAAAATTTTCGGTATTTGCTTCCACCCACTTGTTGCATAACCGTTGTCTGACAAAGCAGCCATAAATCATTGACTAATGGCTATAAACGTTCCCCACTGTCTTGTAACAGCAGTTGTTTCTTTGAGAGTCGTTGATAAAGGGTCTTGTTCTTTGGAACAGAAGAGTAAGCAGTCTTGTTCCAGTTGGCCTAGGTTCAGGATCTGCTTGGTTTTCTATGAATGATATCATGTAAATAAGTAGAAACACACAAAAATGAACTCAATTGACCTTGCGTGTCCTAAAACTTGTATAAAGTTAGCCAGAGAAATATTCAAACAAACAATAAAGCCAAACCACAAGCATTTGTGCTAAAAAGTCTAAAAAACTTTCATCAAAGGACCTGACAATCTAATTTTTTTATTTTTTTTTCAAAGGGGTTGTCCCATCACAAAAACATTTCCCTGTCCACAATTTCCTATCAGCAGGGGTCCGACCGATGAAGCCCTTGACAATCTCGGGAATGGGGGCCTTGTGTTCCCCTGCTTAAATTATGTGGCGGTTTTGCATTTGTTGCTCTATTCAACTCTATGGGACTGCCAGTGAGTACAAGCGCTTAGCTATTTCCAGCAGTTCTATAGAGTTGAATGAAGTAGCAGTAGATGCGTGACCACCACTCCATTCAATAGTGGAATACAGGACCCCCGTAAAAAGACTAGCCTAGAAGAAGACATGGGTCACTGGACACATTTCCTAAAACTATTTCATTAAATAAATACATAAAAAGAGGTAATAGTAGTTTAGCTTTATCCTGCATCACTACTGACAAGTAGTTCAGTTCTGCTTGTTTTTTTGTCTTGGTTTTTGCTATAGGACACAAGGGGCACAACCTGTAGGAACATCTCACCATCCCTGCCTAGAAAGTTGTCATGCACTGTTCATAGAAATAAACCAAGTTTGTTCAATGACAAAAAGACTGCGTCATTCTGAGGGGAGACCCTCTTAGATGCCCCTCTCTGCAGCGAGCTGGAGTTTGTACTCTGCCCATGACATAAATGCTGCTGCATAAGGTGCAGTCTGTAGCCTCTCCTGTGCATTAAAGGCACTGTCAACTTTTTTTTTTATTTGCTGCCCAGTCACCTGTACCTGTGTAGAAATCCATACTCCCCTGCTCCTGTTTCAGGTCACTGGTCTTCCAGTCCCTGTCTACCAGTGCCCACATGGACACATGAGCCCCACAAGAGCCTTCTCTGTATCATCCACAAGTAGTTGGCCTTAAAGCAGTTGTCTCACTACAGCAAATGGCATTTATAATATAGACAACATTTATACAAGGCACTTACTAATGTATTGTGATTGTCTATATTGCCTCCTTTGCTGGCTTGATATGATTTTCCATTGCACTATACATTGCTCAAATCCAGGAGTTATGGCCACCACAGACATGCGGTGTCCACGACGTAAGACACTGTGCATGCTTGCTTATACATGCTCCAACGATCACGGCCGGCACTTTTTCCTATAGTTTCAAGCACGACCACAGCTGCAGGATTGCAGGGTGGACGTAACCCCTGGATATGAGCAGTGTATAATGTGATGGACAGGGGCGTAGCTAACGGCTCATGGACCCTGGTGCAAGAGTTCAGCTTGGGCCCCCCTTCCCTCAGTGCTTTGTGTGTCTTCTTATGCGGCACAAGGGTCTTTGGCCCCCTCAGGCTCCTGGGCCCGGTAGCGACTGCTACCTCTGCAAAGGAGGCAATATGAACAATCACAATACACTAGTAAGTGCATTGTATTAACTTATGCTGAAGTGAGAGAACCCATTTAAAGTAAGAAAGACTCTAGTGCAACACTGTCAGAAGTAATTTCCAATACACCATAATAAGCTGTTACCCTTAGGCCAGGTAACAGACATGTTGTGACACGTGTTACTTCTGAGGATTTTATGATATGTGTTTACTGTGCAACCAACTTGCAATGTGCCGCCCCCCAGGGCCCACCATGTCCCAGGTTTTTAGGAATGCCGAGTGGTGGTGCGGCCTTATTAGTTTTGTGTGTGTCACGGTGCTCCTACCTGGATACTGTCGCTCCCCAGGGTTAGGCTCCATAGCAATAAAGGGGAGAGTGATGGTGGAGTAAGAGTCCGGAATTGGTCAAAGTTCAACAGCTTTACTTGAATAAGCTTGCATCCAGACAATATTGTTCACAGAAGAGATGAAACCAGCGGCACTCACCAGTGTATATAAAGATCCAAAACTTTATTGTAGTCCAAAAGTACATCAGCCGGGCTCGGGGGCAGACGTGCTCTCCTCACGAAGGCGTGAGGAGAGCATGTCCGCCCCCAAGCCCGGCTGATGTACTTTTGGACTACAATAAAGTTTTGGATCTTTATATACACTGGTGAGTGCCGCTGGTTTCATCTCTTCTGTGAACAATATTCAATGGACTTTATCTTACCCAGCGTAGCACCGCAATACGTGTTGAACCAGATTAGAGGATTTTCCGGCGGTGAATGGTGGAAAGAGCGGAGAGTCTGGTAGTGCCGCCCCATATCTTACTCCTGTTGTGATTGCATCCAGACAATATTTGGTTTTTCTCTTGGCTCCAGCTGCTTTTGGGGTAAACTGGCAGGCAAACTTAGATACCTTGCTTTATCTTTCTCTGCTGTGCTACACTCACTTCAGTCTGGTAGTTGGACTCTGTGACAGTTCTGGTACCTTTTGGTAGGGTGCCTTTGGCTGTTGACCTCTGTCTGTATCTGTAAGAAGTCCAATAAAAAATGGCAAAGGCAGCATATCCGGAAAAAATCCCTTTATTGGGGACTGCTCACATAAAAAACGTGATTACAAAAAAGTTGCTACGTTTCGGCTAATCCCAAGCCTTTATCAAGTGCTTGATAAAGGCTTGGGAATAGCCGAAACGTAGCAACTTTTTTGTAATCACGTTTTTTATGTGAGCAGTCCCCAATAAAGGGATTTTTTCCGGATATGCTGCCTTTGCCATTTTTCATTGGACTACATCTCTGGGGATCTAGGACTCCAGGCGGGCTGTTGCATTCCGGGCGACCAGGAGATCCGGTGAGTGCCACTCTTCTACTATATATATTTGTATCTGTAGGGAGTCAGAGTGCTCTGTGAGCTGCTTCCCTTGGGAGACTCCTGCGGCAGGAGGGGGGCCATTCCTCTTACTTCCCCATGACTGACTTGTCTGCTTCCAACTCTAGACTCCACTACACTGACTATAGCTTCAGTTCTATCTAAAGATCTCTCTCTCTCTCTGCCAGACACATTGCCACTTACTGGTGAACCAGGCACATTACATGGACATAATAGTTCATAAGTTGCATAACAATATTATTAATGCACAGTATAAGAGGACCTGGAATAAATATACAGATGAGATTATTGGTTAGCCTATTAGAGACAGTAGCAAGATGTAGGAATGATAGGGCCCGCTCTGGGCCACTACACACTACCCCATGTGGCTGGCACCACTTTACATGTCTACACCTCGTTATGTCACGTGACATATAGTTATCAAAGTGTTTACCTGCAGACGCTGCAACATGAGGTAGAACTCTCTTAGGCCCCTTTCACATGGGCGAAAATTCTGTGCGGGTGCAATGCGTGACGTGAACGCATTGCACCCGCACTGAAATGAATGGGCTGCATGAAAATCGCATTGCATCTGGGTATGCAATGCAATTTTCACACATGGTTACATGAAGAAGATGTAAGTAAATTAATTAAAGTCAATTCTTAATACAGAATGCTTCCTAAAATGTGGCTTGAGGGGTTAAAAAAAATAATAATAATTAACTCACCTCATCCACTTTATTGCGCAGCCGGGCATCATCTTCTTTCTTCTCCTGTCAGGACCTGCAAAAGGACCTTTGGTGACGTAATCACGTCCTGCTGAATGAAGATAGAAGATTGGGTCCTGTTGAATAAAGATAGAAGATTCTTTTATCTTCATTCAGCAGGACCTGCGCTGACGTCACCGCGCTCACCATGTGGTGAGAGCGATTAAGTCACCAAAGGACCTTTTGCAGGACCTGAAAGGATGAGGAAAGAAGATGATGCCCGGCTGCGCGATCAAGTGGATGAGGTGAGTTAATTTTTTTTATGTTTTAATATGTTTTAACCCACATTTAAGCCACATTTTAGGAAGCATTCTGTATTAAGAATGCTATTATTTTCCTTTATAAGGGAAAATAATAAAATATACAGAATACTGAACCCAAACCCGAACTTCTGTGAAGAAGGGTTCGTGTCTGGGTACCAAACATTCAGATTTTTTACACGCACATGTAAAACGCATTAAAACGCATTGCACTCGAGTGGAAAAATCGCTCAATTTCCCGCCACGCACCCGCATCCTATTCGGCCCTCACACGCGACGCCCGTGTGAAAGAGGCCTTATAGTGTGGGCTAAGCTAAAGATGATAGGTGTGGTTTTGCAGTAGTTTTTCTTTAATTACTGGGAATATTCACCTTTGCAGCTACTAACTGAGTTATTAGCGGATGAGGCTCTTGTGATCCATAAGACACCAATACTCATCTGGGTGAAATTTCAGGTTTCTTGCCAAACAATTTTTGATCACTCCATAAAACAGCGTTTTATTATTTTTGGCGTTACGTAGGCCTCTAGCAATTTCACACGTTGTAAATATGATGAAAACATCTGCTGCCAAGAATAATCTATACCATAGATATGCTCTGTCAATTCACTGACATAATGGTACAATTCTGTATTTAAAGGGGTTGATTTTTTATTCAGTTTACCAGATTGTATTAATCCAACCCTTGTTTTGTTTTTCTTCATCTCCTATCTGCATCAGCAATGTAAATTCTGCTTACATTACTGCTCGTTCTTGAGTTGGCATAGTGCCATCAACACATTAACTCTCCTGTTCACATGACCTCCACTTTAGTTATTATGTTAGGAGATCACTGCCAGAACAGGTGCAGTACCCCAGAAGGACTACTGCAAAGGGTTACTATTGATAGAGCTAATGCAATGTCTCTTTGAGTTAAATGTTATGATTTGTTGTGAATGGCATTGTATGGACAACATCTGGTTAACAACTTGACAAATAGTGTTAGGTTGTCAGGTGATGGACTAGGTCCACCCCCTGACTAGTTAGCGTTGAGGGAGTCTAGTCTGAAGCAGCCTGGAGGAAATACTTGTCTCGTCTCTGAGCCTACAACTGCCCGGAAAGCTGCCATACTACCAGAGTACTCCTAAGAGAAGGAGAGACCAGACATCTGAGAAGGTCTAGAAATCACAAGGTCGTGCATTGGACTCAGACAGCAAGGTATTCTCCAGAATGTACCAGAATGCATTCCATTCCATTTGGTTGCGTTCCCATGATGGACAGAAAAAAGCTGCAAGCCCTGTTTTTGAGTGTGTCATGGGATACGGACCAGGATGGATCCGGCATGAAACACTATGTAAGTCAATGGGGCCAGATACTACATTTTCTCGGACACAAAAGAAAACGGATCCTTCCCCCATTGACCTACAATGGTTTTAGTGACAGATCCATCATGGCCATTTTAGAGATAATACGTTCATAATGGATTCATCATATTATTATATTATTATCATAACGGAAGCGTTTTTGCTGATCCATGAAGGTTATGTTAAAGAGGACCTTTCATCAGGGTAAAAAATGTGTACTTAGTATGCTGACATGTAGAGCGGCACCCAGGGATCTCCCTGCACTTACTATTATCCCTGGGCGCCGCTCCGTTCTCCCGGTATAGGCTCCGGTATCTTCTAGGACTTGGTTATACTAGGAGGAGCCTAGTATCACTTGGTTATAGTAGGCGTATCCCAGGCTGTAGCACTGGCCAATCGCAGCGCACAGCTCATATCCTGGAAGTTTTTTTTCTCCCAGGATATGAGCTGTGCGTTGCGATTGGCCAGTGCTACAGCCTGGGATACGCCTACTATAACCAAGTGATACTAGGCTCCTCCTAGTATAACCAAGTCCCAGAAGATACCGGAGCCTATACCGGGCGAACGGAGCGGCGCCCAGGGATAATAGTAAGTGCAGGGAGATCCCTGGGCGCCGCTCTACATGTCTGTATACTTGGTACACATTTTTTTACCCTGATGAAAGGTCCTCTTTAAGGGGGTTGTCTCACTTCTTACAATGATTTTTATTATGTATACAAAGTTAAGGGTAATCAAGCTACTAACATAGTCTTGTTTTCTATACTGCCTTCTCTCCAGGATACTTTTGCCCATTGTAAAATGCCTGTTGCTGGCGTTACAGCCACCAATGCAATCCAGCAGCAGTGGCTGTGCTTGCTTAACCGCTACAGGACCGCCTAACGCAGGGATGCGTCCTGCGGGCGGCCCTGTAGCTCTGATACGACGCATCGGCGCGTCATCTCGCGAGAGGCGAGATTTCCTGTGAACGCGCGCGCGTGCGCGCGCGCGTTCACAGGGAAGCGCGGCACAGCAGTTCGGCTACAGCCTGCCAGCGATGATCCATCGCTGGCAGGCTGTAGATGCGAATAAAATCGCATCAAACTGCTATATCAGACGCTGTTTTATGAACAGCGTCTGATATAGCTGCTACCTGGTCCTCTGGTGGTCCCATTTACTGGGATCGACTCACCAGAGGACCAGGTAACACAGTAAAGTTGCACCAAACACTACACTAACCCCCCCACCCCCCTCACCTATTAACCCCTTGATCACCCCATCTAGACCCCTGATCACCCCCTGTCATTGATCACACCCCTTGTAAGGCTCCATTCAGACGCCCATATGTGTTTTGCGGATCCGTGATTCACGGATCCGCGGATCCACGGATCCGATCCGCGGATCCGATCCGCAGATCCTCAAAACACGGACACCGGCAATGTGCTTTCCGCATTTTGCAGATCCAAGACATTGCCAGAACTATATAGAAAATGCTTTTCTTGTCCGCAATTGCGGACAAGAATAGGACATGTTCTATATTTTTGCAGAACGGAAGTGCAGACTCGAAGCGCGGATCCGTAATTCCGATCCGAGCGGGACAAAGTCTGTCCCCATAGAAATGAATGGGTCCGCAATTCCGCTCCGCAAACAGAATTTCGGACGTGTGAATGGGGCATAAGGGTCCCTTTATCACCGCCAGTTAGCTAGCTACTTGTTAGGTAGCTAGCGCCCAGCCCACCGCACCGCAGTCACTGATTTTGGCAGAGATTTTTTCATCCACATTGACCGATGCGAATGAAAAATCTGTGCCGTTCATTTTTTTTTTTTTCAGCGCAGAGGCTGAACGGAAAAATCTCATTACCCGTATGCTCAATATACGGAGAATCGCAGAAACTCCTAATGCTGGCCATACGTGTAATGATTGTGAAGACCCTCAAAATGCCAGGGCAGTACAAAACCCCACATGTGACCCCATTTTAGAAAGAAGACACCCTAAGGTATTCCGTGAGGGGTATGGGGAGTTCATGTAAAATTTTATTTTTGTCACAAGTTAGTGGAATATGAGACTGTAAAAAAAAAAAAAACAATTTCCGCTAACTTGTGCCAAATTTTTTTCTGTGAACTCGCCATACCCCTCACAGAATACCTTGGGGTGTCTTCTTTCCACAATGGGGTCACATGTGGGTATTTATACTGCCCTGGCATTTTAGGGGTCCTAAAGCTGAGAACCAAATGCGTAAAAATGGCCTGTGAAATCCTAAAGGTACTCATTGGTTTAGGCCCCTTGTGCATCTTGGCTGCAAAAGTGTCACCATGTGGTATCGCTGAACTCAGGAGAAGTAGCAAGTGTTTGGGTGTATTTTACATATACTCATGCTGGTGTGAGAAATATCGCTGTAAACTGACAACTTTTAATAAAATTTTTATTCAAAGTTGTCAATTTACAGAGATATTTCTCTCACCCAGCATGGGTATATGTAAAAATACACCCTAAAACACATTGCCCTACTTCTCCTGAGTACGGCGATACCACATGAGTGACACTTTTTGCAGCCAAGATGCGCAAAGGGCCCTAAAACCAATGAGTACCTTTAGGATTCACAGGCCATTTTTACGCATTTGATTCTCACGCTTTAGGATCCCTAAATTGCCAGGGCAGTATAAATACCCACATGTGACCTCATTTGGAAGAAGACACCCCAAGGCATTCTGTGAGGGGCATAGTGAGTCCACAGAAAATTAAATTTTTGGCACAAGTTAGCGGAAATTGTTTTTTTGTTTTATGTTTTACAAAGTCTCATATTCCACTAACTTGTGACAAAAATAAAATTTTACATGAACTCACCATACCCCTCACAGAATACCTTGGGGTGTCTTCTTTCCAAAATGGGGTCACATGTGGGGTATTTATACTGTCCTGGCATTTAGGGCCCTAAAGCGTGAGAAGAAGTCTGGAATCCAAATGCGTAAAATGCCCTGTGAAATCTTAAAGGTACTCATTAGTTTTAGGCCTTCGCATCCAGGCTGCAAAGTGGCACACATAGGTCGCCAGATTAGAGAAGTAGCAATGTGTTTGGGGTGTATTTTATATATACCCATACTTTGTGTGAAAAATATCTCTGTAAACGACAACTTTTAAAAATTTTTATACAAAGTTGACAATTTACAGAGATATTTCTCTCACCCAACATGGGTGTATGTAAAAATACACCCCAAAACACATTGCCCTACTTCTCCTGAGTACGGCGATACCACATGAGTGACACTTTTTGCAGCCTGGGTGCGCAAAGGCCCAAATTCCAATGAGTACCTTTAGGTTATACATGGCGGCTCACAATTTAGCCCCGCCCAAAATGCCAGAACAGTAAACACACCCCACAAATGACCCCATTTCGGAAAGTAGACACCCCAAGGTATTCACTGAGGGGCATAGTGAGTCCGTCTGAGATTTTTTTTTTTTGCCAGAAGTTAGCAGAAATTGAAACTTTTTATTTTTTTTTTCTCAGAAAGTGTCATTTTCCGCTAACTTGTGAAAAAATGAAATGATACATGAACTCACCAAGCCCCTCCGCGAATACTTTGGGGTGTCTTCTTTCTAAAATGGTGTAATTTGGGGGTATTTATACTATCCTGACATTCTAGCACCTGAAGAAACATGACAGGTGCTCAGAAAGTCAGAGCTGCTTCAAAATGCCGAAATTCACTTTTTGCAATATAGTTTGTAAACGCTATAACTTTTACCCAAACCAATAAATATACACTTATTGGATTTTTTTATCAAAGACATGTAGAACAATAAATTTAGAGAAAAATTTATATAGAAATGTAGTTTTTTTGAAAAATTTTACAACAGAAAGTGAAAAATGTCATTTTTTTGCAAAAATTTCGGTCATTTTTGATTAATAGCAAAAAAAGTTAAAATGTCAGCAGCAATGAAATACCACCAAATGAAAGCTCTATTAGTGAGAAGAAAAGGAGGTAAAATTCATTTGGGTGGTAAGTTGCATGACGGAGCAATAAACGGTGAAAGTAGTGTAGTGCGGAATTGTAAAAAGTGGCCTGGTCATTAACCCTCAGTTCACACTTTCGCGTAAAACGCCGCTTTTGAACGCACATAAAAACGCACAACAGTAAAGGAACCATGCATTCCAATGAGGGTGGTTCACACTTGCGCGTTTTTATGCGCGTTCATAGGCGCCTATAAACGTCGGACGCATAGGCAAGTTTGTTCGCGTAACTCGGGCTTTTTCGAGCGCTTGGTGCTAATAGACTTCAATGGGAAACGCGATAGGCGTGTTGTTCGGGCGTTTGTGCTGCGTAAAACGCGCCTATGGACGCGCGTTTTTCACAATTCACACCTCAGATTGGCCAAACTATATAGGGAGGGCTGTTTGGTCATTGGCCAACTATGCAGTCAATCACAGAAACGCGCGTCAAACGCGCCTACACTATTTACCAAAACGCTTGAAAAAAACGCGCCTACACGCCAGTCTTGAACGCACCAAAAACGCTAGGCTTCAAAACGCTCAGGTCTGAACCCAGTGTAAGGGTGTTTAAGCTAGGGGGGCTGAAGTGGTTAATGCACAAGAAAGTGCCAGCCTCTTTGGTGGCCGGGATCTTTTTAGCACACATAGCCGCACATGCGCAGTAGTTCCAGGCCCAGCCACCTCATATATGTGGTATTACTGTGCAGTGTATCTCCTAAGGATAGAAAAGCAATTCCGATCATGGCAGCCACACTTATCATTGGTTGTCACAATTTGCAAAAGATCCACTGTGCTGAGGCTGGGGAAAGCGCAGCTTGCCTGTGTTGTCTGTCAAACTAACGGGTACCGCCCCCCTAGAGCACCAAAAGTTCAGGACTGCAGCGCTGAAACAAGGAGGTGAGAGAACACCTTTAAAGGACATAATTTATTAGGTAGATTAAATCAATAGGTAGAGAAAAGTCAGGGTTTTATCAGAGAGGTAAAGTATAAGGTCAGAGTTCTTTACATGTGTGTTTAATACTGAGGACGGCTGCTGAGAAGTGGAAAGCTTTATGTAATGCACTGAAATCACCCAAATCCTTCACCAACCTCATTTTTTTTTGACACGAACAGCCAGCCTTTTTTTTTAACTTCAGGTGTCTACAGTTCATAAGTGTTTCATCGGCTTATTCCCAGCACCTCCAGCAGAATACATTTTGCTGGAAATGCTGTGCAACTGGGCCTTTTTATTTCCAAAAAAGTTGCAGTTTTGCAGTTTCTAATTATGTAGTTCGGCGCATTTCAGTGCGTTTCAGTGCATCAATACCAGTGTTTTATACAAAAGAATGTATAATTGCGCATCTTTTAATCACTAAAAAAACAGGTGCATTTTTGCTACAGTGTGTAATTAAACAGTTCAGCGCATTTTACCAGGACCATTTTAGATGCATTTAATTACTGAAAAAATCTGTTTCAATGTAGCTATCATTTTTAATTATGCATTTCAGAGCATCAATATACCGGTTTACTTTAATGTACTGTACTGCATCAAGATACCATGCAGTTTAATTTAATACATTGTACTTTATCAATATACCAGTTATTTAACGCATTGTACTGCATCTGCCCCCATTAAGGCATCATTTTCAGACACTTGCTCAGAACAGAACAAGCCGATGTTTCTTCCAAAACTAGCATGTGTTCGTATAAACAAGGGCAGCCAGTTAAGAGATAATTTTTAAATGCTTGTTCAGAACAAGTCACAGTTTTTTTCAGACAACACTGTATGTATTTAAACATCACTTGCCCCCAATAAGGGACAATATATTGAATGTTTTTAATTTTAAAAAGCACAATATAAAGAAGCAGTGTGTTTTTAAACATGCTGCTTGTTAATGCCGTCAACCATGCGTTTACTCCAGGAGTGGACTGATACTTTAAAGTGGAGCTGGAAAAAAACAAAAAGTGGTTCTATGTTGTAGGCAGGTCTAAATTGATAGAAGGTAGGGCCAACACTAGTATGCTGGGCAACGTTCTGCAGAGGTCAGCAATACAAAAGTGTGGCCCTTGAAGAAACAAATACCACGGTGAATCACAAACTAATGCCCCAGGAGCTACCCCCCTGCGGCCAGAGCCAGCAGCCCCATTCTGTTCTCCTACTGCAGTTGCCTCAAAATGGCAGTTCAGTTAAATTAAGGTGTCAGAAGGGCACTTATGGCCACTGACCAAGTAGATAAGTAGTTGACTCTCTCAGCATTAATTAACCTTTGGGAGCGTCAGCTCATTGCTTACCTGGCTAGCAGCCATGAGGAGGACTCCAGAATCATTATTACAAGGGGAAAGCAAGTAGTTACTAAAACAGACAAGTCACGAGAGGTGACAGCTTCTCTTTAAGGATATGAAATTCCCCTTGTATTGAATCGGCTGACCGTGAAATTCACCACTTTTTCCAGAGAAAGAAATGTTTTTTGTAGTTGATCTTCTATCTGGCAGGAGACCCCCTGTATCAACTTAGAATTTCTTAAAGGGGATATTTGAAAATATGTTTTCTAAACAAGACAAATCCTTTATGTTATTATTGGCCTAGCCTGAGGACTGGGACCTAGATCATGAGCATATGTCTTTACATGGTAAGAGTGCAGAACTGACCTAGTTCACCTACTTTCATCACTAATGGGATAATCAAGTAAAATTTGGTAACAATTAGAATCAGAAATGTGGTCTTGGTCTGCATCGTATGTCCTTGTATAGTCATATAGTTAGCAAAACATACAGAAATTTTACAAAGTCCAAATGAGATTGGGCGTGTTCCCCGCATGTGCTGCTCTGAAGTCTGTGTCCAAGCAACCACCATATTGTGATCATTGTTGTTACTAAATCATTGCAAGAGTAAATCCCAGTTGAGCAAATCCAACATAGCGTATCCTACATGACAATCCTAAAACCATCACACAAATGGACGTGAGGTCATTTAGCAGAAGCAATATAAAGAGCTCTTTTACCTAAAATGAAAGTCATGGTCTATAACTAATTCGTATTTGTCCCCCAAGTTCTTTTTTGTAATATTCTTTGGACATTTGCTTTCCAGAAACGACAACAGAAATGGCCAGGACAAGTTTTAGGAGGTGAGAAACTGGACAATTGTCAAGGGAGCCCATTACTTAAACATGTAATGAGAATCAGACATCATATAGTACAAGACAATCTCTTCTCTTTCTCCTATCTTACATGGATCCAAAGATCTCTTAATTCATTGCACCAATTGCTCTGCTACACTTATTTCAAGAAGGCAGTTCGGGGGGGGGGGGGAATCCCCTTACTCAGTGGGCATGTCCTTTCTGCTCCAGCTCCCTAACTGTAACAGTCACAACTTCTAACAGTAGATAGAGCTGGTGGTATTTGAAGGATGGAACTGAGCATGTGCATCCAGCTCAGCAATCTTACTGAGGTGGACAGGGATATAAGTAATCGAAAAAACAGCAGGTGGCACTATACAGATAGATTTTATTGAATTACTTAGTGGTTATTGAAAAATGGAGAATATTTTTAGCAGGGCAATCCCTTTAAGGGGCTTCTTGAATAGCGATCCCAAAAGAAAACTAAAACTGCCTAGACATATTTAGAGATGTACTGTAGTATTATTTTGTGGGCTCCTTAAAAGGGGTTGTAATGTAAAAAATTGAAAATCATACATAATCTGAGGGTACTTTCACACTTGCGGCGTCGCCGGAACTGCCTGCCGGATCCGGCAATCTGCATGCAAACGGAAAGCATTTGAAGACGGATCCGGCTACAAATGCATTGCAAGAACGGATCCGTCTCTCTGCTTGTCATGCATTCACATTTTTACCGGTCTGCGCATGCGCAGACTGGAAGGACGGATCCGGCATTGCAGTATTTTGAATGCCGGATCCGGAATATATTCCAATGGGTAAAAATGCCTGATCCGGCATTCCGGCATGTGTTCCGGAATTTTGGCCGGAGCTAAAACTGCAGCATGCTGCGGTATTATCTCCGTCCTGAAATGTCAAAAAGACTGAACTGAAGACATCTTGATGCATCCTGAACGTATTTCTCTCCATTCAGAATGCAAGGGGATAAAACTGATCAGTTCTTTTCCGGTATAGAGCCCCTATGCCTGAAAAGAAAAACGCAAGTGTGAAAGCACCCTAATACATGACAACCTCTTTATAACAAAGCCAGAACCAGCCCTGTACCTCACATGGATCCAGCTATCTCCCTATTCATTGTTCCAATTGTTCTGCTAGATTTATTTCAAGTTGGCAGTTGAGAGATGGAACTGAGCATGTGCGGCCATCTCCGTGAGCAGGACACAAAAATTGGAAAAAGAACAAACAGCAGGTGGCGCTATACAGATTACTCAGTAGCTCTAATACATTTTTAATTACATGCAATTACAAAAGTATTCAGATCCAGGGGCTGGTATGAAAAGGGAGTATTCATTATTTAATGAAAGGTAAAAACTTCAGAGCTGGTCATGTCCTTCATCAGACCTATTTTTTCTTTTTATGTATACCCAAAAACAACTATTGTATAGAAAAGGAATTCTTCATAACTATATCCACGTTTCTTCTGGCAGGCTGTCCATGCTGATCTCTATTTGTCTCAAAAGGACCTAATACAAGAAAAAATAGAAGACTACTGCAGCACTCTCTTGTCTTCTTTCCAATAATAGAGAAGGTTTATCACCAATACGAATGCAACGTTTCGACTGCCACAGTCTTTGTAAAACATTGGCTTCATCTTGGTGAATAAACCTTCTCTACTATTGCAAAGAAGACAAGTGAGAGCTCACCAAAAGCTCAAGGAGGGCCTTGTGATCTTTATCATAACTATGTACGAGGGTGTGACATTCTAGCTAGTATTGTAAACTTTTACCTTAGGCGAGTGAGACACTCCTTGACTATGTACTAATTATTTTATATAGCTTTGTTAGCTTGTATGACAAAACCATTATTTTTTTTTCAAATATAGACTTGTCTAGGGTAAATACTCAATTCCTCTTTGATCTGTATTCTTTGTATGCACATGTACTGAGAAGAAGTGACAGTCTAGTCCAGGGCTGGCCAACCTGTGGCTCTCCAGCTGTTGTAAAACTGCAACTCCCACCATGCCCTGCTGTAGGCTGATAGCTGTAGGCTGACTGGGCATGTTGGGAGTTGTAGTTTTGCAACAGCTGGAGAGCCGCAGGTTGGCCAGCCCTGGTCTAGTCTGAGCCACCGTGGCCTGCATGGTGGCTCAGTGGTTAGCACTGGTGCCTTGCAGCACTGGGGTGCTGGGTGTAAATCTGACGAAGGACAACATCTGCATAGAGTTTGTATGTTCTCCCCATGTTTGCGCGGGTTTCCTCCAGGTTCTCCGGTTTCCTCCCATTCTCCAAAGACAGACTGATGGGAACTTAGATTGTGAGCTCTGGTGGGGACAGCAAGTGATGTGCTGTGGAATATAACAGCGCTATATAAGTGCGTGAAATAAAAATAGTTATATAAAATAGTATGCAACTTTTGTACACCTATGCAATGCTGCCAAACCATACACCTAAACAATGCCGTCACACTGCAAACCTAAACAATGCAGCCATCCTATACACCTAAACAATTTCACGACACTTAGAGCATGCTGTGATTAAAAAAAAACAGGGGACAAAAAACACCAGAAAAGTGGACTATGCCAGGTATAACTTTCAGTAGCTGCTTCATATCCCTCAAGGGGTGAATAAATATGGCGTCTGTACTACACACCATATAATCTGATGCAATTGCTTCTAATGATATAAGACTGACATAAATACATGTAGACGGATATAAAATCCACTTCTTCCTCTCACAAATGTCTCCGAAAAATTTATCACAGGAATAATTTCAGTCCCACCGAAAGGAATATCTGTCTATTGTAAAATAATATCTGGAGGAGAGATTAACCAGACTCATTCCACAAACCACGGAGAGCCGAGGGACAGCCATTAAAACCACCCTGAATATCTGCCATATGTTCCTGAACCAAAAAACACTGCATTTATACAATTGTGCCATCAATCATCATGTTCCAGCCATGACAGACCATAGATACTTAACACTAAGGGGCTTCTCCAGCACGTGTTGTTCAGCCTGCCTTACCCAAAATGTGACTATCTGCTTTTTTTTTTTTTTATTGAATTAACTCTTTACATTCTAACAAAGATGTCCAGTAAATGTTAAAGGCTACATACAGCTTCTGGGGCAATTTTTTATGATTGTATTTTAGGCTAAAAATCTTTTTTTCAATTTGTCTTTATCAAAAATATTCAGCTGATCTGGCACAAAGGGTTAACTGTTTGTCCATCTGTGTGAATCCTACTTTCACTGTGCCGGTCATCTAATACACCTTATTTCTAAATTACTAAAAGATTATAAACAATTATTTAAGCCACATTCTTATTAGTAAGATAAGAATTGAGCCATAATGAGTGTTCAGAGATCAGAGATAAGGAGCCATCAGGTGAGATGCCTGACAGAACAGAGTGAAAACAGACAGCATGCTAGAGAATCTTACGGCTGTACAGAGAAAAAGGCTCAACATTTTGTTGATTTTTTACCTCAAAATGGGTACAATGCAATAATAAAAATGAAATTGCCCCCGAAGGTATACATAGGCTTTAAAGGAGTTGTAGGCGATAAAAATAGAAAACCCAAAGCCCCTATGTTTTTTTAAATACAACTTCCTTAATGTTCTTAGTTCAAAGTGATGCACATGAATGCAATCGGTGGGGTATAGCAATGGGACAGCGCTGTACATCTTTGGGATTACAGGCACAACAGCTGTGTCTGAGCAATCACCAGCAGAGGTATTGCTGTGCCTGACAACCACTTGTAGGCAGTAATAGCCAGGACCAGAGAGTGGGCCAGCAGTGATAAATCTTGGGGCGCAAACGAGCTGTACTCTAAGAGATGCCTGTGCATTGTATAAAAGCAGTGATGTATTGTAATATGCATACATTGCTATGAAATCATTATTACATATTTAGGGACCATTCACACGTCCACAAAATGGATCCGCATCTGTTCCGCAATTTTGCGAAATGGGTGCGGAGCCATTTTTTTTCAATGGGGTCGCAAAAAAAGCAGACAGCACACAGTGTGCTGTCCGCATTCCTCACTTCCGTTCCGCAGCCCCGCAAAATAATAGAACATGTCCCATTCTTGTCCACAGACAAGAAAAGGCATTTCTATTATAGTGCTGGTGTCCGTGTTTTGCGGATCGGCAATTTGTGGACCGCAAAACAGATGGACCCTAACAGGTGGATGATTTGTTGATGTTAATTTTTAAATCACTCCATGTATTTTCCTTCCAGTCCTAACTTCCTCTTTGTTAGGACTTAGTACAGCAAACAGCCTCGCCTAACTCTTTCAGTCAGACCATCTCTGGGACCAGGTGACTTATTAGAGCATTACACATTACACTGAACAGTGCAAATCTCTTCTGTGGGCATCTTTATCAAGGCCTATGAAGAGAACAACAGAGCTGTCATACTGTTATCCCAATTCTACACCTACTGTTATCATGATGAGTACCCTTCAGATCAAATCTTCCCCAGCAGTAAACTGACATTGGATTACTTATTTATATAGGTGTCTTATCATTTGTGTTGACTGCTACAGAAAGACAATATTTTGGATTTAAAAGGAGTTGGTCGGGGGCTTTCCCGGGCGGCGCTGAGGACAGGACGTGTTTCCCTGCAGCTCCTGCTACCCGGCCTCAATATATCTCCATCCACTGCTTCTTTGGGTGGCACCAGCACCAGGGACCTACCTGAAGAGGCACCGGACATCAGCTGGGTTGGTTGGAGCCCGGTCTGAGGTCTCCAGGCTATTTTAAGACAAAGATCCGGGTGCGGCCTACTCGGGCCTGTGGATCCCCAGCCTCAGGTGACTGAACTTTTTTTTTTTTTTTTTAAATCACTTGCGGCAAGTTTATCTCTTACATTTCCCATTAAAAAAAAAAAATTGCAGTCCTCCCTACTCGCTTCACAAGCTAATCTCACCGGGGCCTATAAAGAGTTTAAACTTAATGATACTTCAGAAACAAGAAAACGGTACCTAGACGCTAAGCTTGAGGCAGAAACTATAGCTCTTGAATGTGCCCTGTTAGATGTTAATTATCAAAAACATAAATTTTTTCGCTGGGGGAATAAGCCAGGTAGATTGCATGCAGCCTTAACTAAACCATTCCGTTCCTCCACAAAAATTTCTAAATTAAGACTAAATACGGGGTCATACATAACTCATACCAAGGAAATTGGGGAACAATTTAGATCCTTTTTTGAGTCATTATACACTGCCCCTTCTGAAAACACGCCTCGAGCATCACCCTTTCTGGTAAACGACTTAGCTCCTGCACTGATGGACGATCAAAGACTATTACTGAATACTCCTATTAGATCCAAGCTTTCTAAAGCGCCAGGGCCTGATGGCTTCGGGAGTGAATACTATAGACTGCTTAGTCCCTCATTAAGTCCACATCTACAGTCACTATATAACCATATTATCGCATCTAACACCAACTCAGACGGCTTTAATGATGCTCTTATAACAGTCCTCCGAAAACCAGGGAAGGATCATTTATTAGTGGAATCTTATCGCCCTATTTTACTTTTGAATGTGGATTTTAAAATTTTCACCAAAATACTGGCAAATAGGTTACAAAAAATTCTGCCATATATTATTCACCCTGGCAAAACAGGCTTCATGATAGGGAGACCTATTACATGCAACATTCGGACCACGGTGGGGGCAATTTCATATACCAGAGCCAATCGGCGAACCAATAACATACTGGTTAGTTTGGACGCTGATAAGGCTTTTGACCGGGTCTCTTGGAATTATTTGCAGGACCTTCTTAGACTACGACAGTTTGGTCCATTGTTTTGTGCTGCGGTCAGGATGTTGTATCTCACCCCTCGCTCAGCAATTTGGGTCAACTCAACTCTCCCTCATTCAGAGGGGGCAGGGGAACCAGGTAAGGTTGCCCGTTATCCCCTTTGTTATTTAACTTGGCCCTAGATCCATTGATTAGGTCTCTACATTCCCTTCCATTATTTCACGGTATACGAGCAGGCCTTACATGAGACTAAAATCTTGGCTTTTGCTGATGATATACTGCTAGTCATTTCCAATCCGCGTCAGGCTATTCCAGACATTATGTCTACGATAGCGGAATTTGGTAATAGCTCTGGTTTTAAGGTTAATTTCCAAAAATCTGAAGCATTGCCCATATTTAGGATGGCCAGAAACCAATGGGGTGCAGAATTTCCCTTTCAGTGGCGCCCAGAATCTATCATCTATTTGGGGGTCAAGTTACCAGCTAATCCAGATCACCTGTATAACTTAAACTACAAACCCCTTATTAATTCTCTTATCACACTTATTCACTCCTGGCAACATTTCATACTATATTTCTCGGGTCGATGTCACCTACTCAAAATGGTAGTGGTTCCCGAGTTGCTCTACCTGATTCAAACGATCCCACTTTTACTCCGCTCGACGGACATCGAAATTCTTTAGAGGTCTTTGAGGCGCTTTATCTGGAAATCCTCCATGAAAAGTCGTATTAGTTTATACAAGCTTCAGCAGCCAAAAATATTAGGAGGCCTTAATTTCCCGGATGTCTTGTTATACAACCTATTCAGGAAGAGATGATGGAGGCAGCATGTCCGGTTGAAAAATCCCTTTATTGGGAACTGCTCACATGAAATACGTGAATATAAAAAGTTGCTACGTTTCGGCTATCACATAGCCTTTGTCAAGCACAATGTGAATTATACATACAAGTGTTTATAAAGTGAAGACTCCACCTCCACATAGAGATGTGTCCAATCATTTTTTCTCATTGTTAATCATTCACATACAGGGTTAACATCACACATCCAATCCGTGTCCCGCTCAGCAGCTGCTTTATATAAAACTTAAAGGTCAATCATACATAGTGTTCTCACCTGATCAAATATAAATGTAGAGGGAAAATACGGTGTCATGATGCACACTCATCCGCGCGTCTGGTAATCACCACGTTGAGAGTTTCCCAATGATGGCTTACAAGAGGGGGACCAATTTACGTGACAAACTGGTGAAAAGTGAGATCACTGAGCCCCATGGGGATGGACAGACGTATTTGGCACCAAGAAAGATGGGATGTTACCCTTGTCTTGGTTGCTGCAACTGTGGAAATATGATCAAGGGTGATACGTTTTGTCATCCCTACAGTGGCAGAGCCTACAAAATTAAAGAATTTTTTACGTGCAGATCACGTGACGTTGTCTACATGATCACCTGCCCCTGTGGACTCATCTACATTGGTGAGACCACTATGGAGGCACGTGAGCGAATGAATTCACATAAGAGCAACATAAGGAGGGGTCTCATTGACAAACCAGTGGCCAAACATTTTGTGGAACGTGGGCACTCTGTCAACCAGCTACGCTTTCGAATCATTGACTCAGTGGGTAGCATGAGCAGAGGGGGAGATAGGGAACGTCTCCTAAGAACGAAAGAACTCAGATGGATATTTGAGCTGAAAGCCCTTCAACCATATGGGCTTAACATTGAATTCAGTGTGGGGTCAATATAATTTATTTATGATGTAATCTGCTGAATTGTACTCAGTGATGTGTTTTTATGCATTATTATCATGTTTTTGTACGGATTGGGGGTGGGATATATTATCACTCGCACAATCAGCACTTTAGGTTGTGGTGAGTGCTTCGGTCCCATGATGCACTCTCTAGATGCGATAATTTGAGATGGGGTTTAATTTACCTTTTCAGCGATGCGATTCTAGGATGCATTAGTGTGAACAGCAGCTTATGTTGATGAGGTCCATATATGCTGACACTTTTGTTTTTTCATGATTGTGGAGCTGTTTGGCCCTATATTATATATAGGGGCTGATGACTGAGAGCTTAGACAACCCTGTGATTTATTTAAAGAGGACCTTTCACCGATTTAAAAACTAAAAACTAACTATACCTGTGGGCAGAGCGGCGCCCAGGGGTCCCCCTGCACTTACTGTATGTCTGGGCGCCGCTCCGTTCGCCCGGTATAGGCTCCGGTGTCCGAGCTCCCTCTGTTGTATGGGGCGGGGACTTTGTATCAGCGTGTCCCTTGCTGCAGAGCTGGCCAATCACAGCGCACAGCTCATAGCCTGGCTATGAGCTGTGCGCTGTGATTGGCCAGCTCTGCAGCAAGGGACACGCCTGATACAAAGTCCCCGCCCCATACAACAGAGGGAGCTCGGACACCGGAGCCTTTACCGGGCGAACGGAGCGGCGCCCAGACATACAAGTAAGTGCAGAGGGACCCCTGGGCGCCGCTCTGCCCACAGGTATAGTTAGTTTTTAGTTTTTAAATCGGTGAAAGGTCCTCTTTAACGCTTTTAAACACTGCACTATGCTGTTTAAGTCACATGATCGCAAGGACGAGTATGTCCGTGATCATGTGATTGACCATTTGTGTATGGGTGTTGCCTCTCTCTATCACGCCCCTTGGATGCAGGACGCGTTGCTATGTGTGATCGTGTGATCATCGTGATCACGTGGTCGTGACCCTCCCTCTCCCTTCTCTGACATGCGCACTGGTGATTACCAGACGCGCGGATGAGTGTGCATCATGACACCGTATTTTCCCTCTACATTTATATTTGATCAGGTGAGAACACTATGTATGATTGATCTTACGTTTTATATAAAGTAGCTGCTGAGCGGGACACGGATTGGATGTGTGATGTTAACCCTGTATGTGAATGATTAACAATGAGAAAAAATGATTGGACACATCTCCATGTGGAGGTGGAGTCTTCACTTTATAAACACTTGTATATGTATACACACATTGTGCTTGACAAAGGCTATGTGATAGCCGAAACGTAGCAACTTTTTATATTCACGTATTTCATGTGAGCAGTTCCCAATAAAGGGATTTTTCAACTGGACATGCTGCCTCCATCATCTCTTCCTGAATCGTCTGCATAGGAGCCTGTATGGATCTGGGGCTCCAGGTTGGCTGTTGCATTCCGGTGGACCATATGATCTGGCGAGTGCGGTTCCATATCGATTGATTGTTATACAACCTGGCGGCCAACTTTAGATGTTATAGAATGGCTTCGAGTTAAATCCCATTTTGCTAATGTTCAATTGGAAGGTCAATTGTTTTCTCATATTTCTCTATCAGCTCTTTTACATCTACCTTCTGACAAGGTCCCCACTAATATCAGAGATTTCCCGCTTGTATGGAACACCATCCAGACATGGCATAAGGTACGTAAGATCAGTGAATTGAGTGGTCTGCACACATATTTTCAACCCTTTGTGGGTCATCCAAGATTTCTAGAAGGCAAACCGCCTAGAATATACCACACTCTAGCTCTACAAGGCTGTGTGTATGTGGTGGACTTGTCAGACTCCAACTATGCTGTTCTTCCGTATTCAGATGCCGTGCAACGTTTCCCAGCATTTTTATATAATCAATTTATTTATCCACAAGCACGTGGCTTTGCCCAGCAGTGTTTGAATGGGGTTCCGGTGAATTCCAGAGGGGCTTGTCTAGATATATTTCTTAAATAGAACTAGAACCCAGATTTCCTCCACCAGTAATATTTATAATTTCCTTAGACCTACTATAGACTGGGAAAATACTACTGTAGGCCCGGGGAAATGGCTTAAAGATCTCCCTGATCTAGACGTTAAATCACTGTTGGAGGCTACACTGAAAATTCACAAGCATACCTCGGTTAGTAGTTATACGGACATGGCACTACTAATCTTCCATAGAGCCTACATAACTCCGAACATTAAAATTAAAATGTTGGGCGATAATACGTTCTCATGTTCTAAGTGTAATATATTCAACACGGATTTATTCATTAGTTGTGGGGTTGCATATCTATTAGAGCCTTATGGGAACAAGTAAAAACTCACCTACTAACCATGTACAATATATCTTTCTCTGTGACTCCTCAATGGGCTATTTTTAATATCCTAGCAGAAGAAGACCGAAGTCTCTCTAGGAGTCAGAAAGCTTTGTTGCATATCTGGGCCGCCGCAACACGTAAAAGTATTCTGCATCTATGGCTCGACCCTTCCCCGCCTACTATTTCCTTTATCTTAACAAAAGTGCAGTTTTTATTCCATATGGATTGGATCTTTGCATTATCTGACAAAGAAAAGATAACCAAAAGATTTTATTTATTTATTAAGACTTTAGACAACTCTGTTATAACTAAACTTATTTCACATTTTGAAAATACTACATGGTATTTATATGAAGTACTCTGTGGACGCACTCCTCTAAGTGTTCCGGGGGGTTCGTGAGGTTGCCTAGGCAGCAGGTTCCTTTCTTTACGTAACGCACAAGATGGGGGGAGGGCGGGGGAGGAAATGTTATGTTCTGATTGCTCACACTTGATTCTACACCGTGTAATAGTCATGCTTAAATTGCATTGTAACTGATCATTTTCTTGGTGTTATGCTATTAAACTCAATAAAAAGATTGTTAAAAAAATATATATATTATATGCAAAATAAGTTTTATTAAACTGAGTTTAGCCCTTGGTCACCTTTTTTTACTATATTCAATCCGCCTCTTCACTTGTTCCCAGTACCCCCCTTTGCGCCTTCTAGTCTTCCCCTGTTCTGCAACGTCACTATTTTCATTCAATTCTTCCCGCAACATATTTGCGCTACTTACTGAGAGTCCAAAGCCGACAGCACCGAAGGCAGCATGCCAGAGCAGGCAGATTCCTGTTCTGCGGCTACGTAGAATTTCAGGGAGACACACACTGACCACTGGCATAACCCCCAAAAGGAGGACATCATACCCAGGAGAGTGGATGATGATACTACAATACATAATCTATATTACAGCGTCAGCCAAATTACACTAGAAATCTATAACATAAGTGATTGTTTTACTCACCAAACGTGGCACCTACTTGTGACAGGCACCCCTGAGGAAGCCAGCAGAGCCTGGCGATACGCGTTGGGCTTTTTTCCCCTGTCCACCGCGCATACTCCCACCATGCCATTTCCATGATAAGTATTATACTCATATCATTCATGTTGATGGATTTTATGCACTTTAACTGAATCTTATTTATTGCTTACCTATGTGGGATTATGCTTACGGTTATGTGGTAGAGTCGGGGTGGCGTGCGGTACTTATTTGGTCCACACAGCCATGATTTATTGTATACAATGATTTTAATCTGTCTCTGTTGTGTCTGTTGTTTTCAATAAATTTGATATTTTTTAGATGTGTGACTCTTATCTCGGCATTCTTTTTCTTTTGGCATATGTTATATCAGAGGACATTGAAGGGAGGGGTATGAGAAGACAGAACTATAACTCACAGCATGTACAGGCTGTTATTTGGTGATATCAGAGGGCATTACAGGGAGGAAATATTAAAGGAGAAAGAACTACAACTCCCAGCATGCCCAGGTTATTGTTAGGTGATATCAGAGGACATTAGAGGGAGTAGATATAAGAGTTGACAATTACAACTCCCAGCATGTCCAGGCTGTTATTCGGTGACATAACAAGAAATGACAGGACGAGGTATACGAGGAGAGAACTACGACTCTTCACACTGAATCCATCGCTTCTCTACTCTCTTCTCCTCCTCCATACAAAGTTCTGCCCCTTCAGGTCACATAATGCAATTACAGGTCCTTCACCACCACTTCTCTCCACTGCTGAGCTCTACCTCCTGCACTGATGAAATGACAGTGACATCATCATAGGTCCAGTATAGCAGTATTGCAGTATAGCAGCTTCAGAGCAAGTCCTGCTTGGTAGTCACTGATTTTGTGTCTGAAGCTCTCTTGTTATCAGCCATTAGCAGAGCACCACAAGCCACCCCCACCCTCCGAGGTGACCAAGGATGGGAAAGTGTGTAAAAAATATATACCAGGTGGCACCTTACGCTCACGCCCTCTGGTCGTTAAGTGTAAATACAGCCCTGGTTGATTTTCATAAACAGAGTATGCTGAATGATGCATCAGTCACCAGTATTTAATGCTGGAGATTTCTTGTACAAGAATTGAGAAATCCAGCCCAATGTCTATCATCTTCAAAAGAAAATACAAGTCCATTTTCTCTGAATTATTACAACTGAGGTACTTTGTTTATTTTACACCTTTGTAAGTAGAGATGAGCGAAGTTTTGGAAAATTTGATTTGGCTGCTTTGCCAAATTTTACCCAAAAATTTGCGCTGTGTGACTTACTTCGTCACGAAGTGCATTTCTTTGCAAGTAATGAGTGCAATGACAGAGAGCGGCGATTGCGCCCCCCCCCCCCCAGTACCACCACCACCACCACCACCCCTAAGATGCCTTACCTCTATTTGATCATGACAGCCCAACCACCGCCATCTTGCTGGAAGATCTGGCGTGGAATCTCGCTCGGCCCGAGATGATGTCTTGAGCAAATAGATCAGGTAAGTATGATTTTTTTTTGTTTTTTGCACTATTTCAGGTTAAAAAGATTCGCTACCATGAAGCATGACGAAACTCGGCTTCGCGGTGAATCTAATTTATCCTGAAAGTCGGATCGAAGTCCACTTCAGCATTTGGTAAAAAAAAATAAAAGATTACAGCAGACTTTTTTAGTTTTATCACATCTAATGACTGGCAGCCACTGATCCTTCTGGTGTCATATTATGTAAACTTGCATCTCCTGCTGCAGGCACGAGGGGGAATTATTGCGGGTGCTTATGACAATGTTATGCAATTCTTCAAAAAGTTTTTAAACTAAGAAATCAATAAGTTCCCGTAAGGAATCCGCTTTCCCTGCCGTCCGTCCCTCATCACTATAATAATAGCTCTAGTCCCTGACTTGAGCTGCAATAACTACAATCATTTGAAGGGATGTATTTAATTAATTATAGATGCCTGAATTAAACTGAAAGCAGACGTACGGTAATTAATTTTACTCAGCGGAACAACCCACAGCATTGAGCCGGGTTATTATTAACCAATACGTTTTCCTGACAGCTCTCGTTCCGGCCAAGAGTTTTCATCAAAAGCAAGAGTTTGAGAAATAAGAACCGGCATAATCTGCCCTTTTATTTTTATTTATTTAATTTATTATTATTTAGTTTATCCAAAAATGGATCTAGAATATCACCATGATAAGGTGTGTGATTTGGTATGAATCAGAGGCATGATGAAGCACACTAGGGGTCCATGCATATCTTTGGTTTCCCTTTTACCCTCAGTTCACACTTGCGCGTTTTACAGCGCGTTCGAACGCGCTGTAAAACGCTCAACAGGAGAAAACTCATGTTTCCCTATGGGCATGGTTCTCACCTGAGCGTTTTACAGCGCGTTTGAACACGCTGTAAAACGCCCTACGCTCAAAGAAGTTCTTGAGCTTCTTTGGGGCGTTTTGTCGCGCGTTTGCACCCATAGACTTCAATGGGAACGCGCGTAAAACACACGTAAAACGCGCATTTAACACGCGTTAAAGTGTAGATATGCCTTTTTCAATTGGTCTCCAGAGTCACGAACGCGCGTATGACGCGCGTTTCCTATTTGCAAAAACGCGCTGTAATACGAGCGACAAAAACGCGCGTCTCAGAAATGCTCAGGTGTGAACCCAGGGTTTTGGTTCTGCTTTTCATAAGACCTTAGGGCTTGTTCATACAGCGGGTCCACAATACACGGGCACCGGCCCGTGTGCACTCCGCATCACTTGAATGGGTCCGCAATCACGGAGATGCGGAACGGAAGCACGGATCAAAACCCCACGGAAGCACTACAGAGTGCTTCCGTGGTGTTTCTGGCCATGTCTCCGCACCACAAAAAAAATAGAACTTGTTCATTTTTTTTTTTTGTGGTGCGGACCGATCACGGACCCATTCAACTTGAATGGGTCTGAAACTGTCCCGGCCGCCGCACGGATGTTGCCCGTGCATTCACAACGGCCATGTGAACAAGCCCTTAGGGTCCATTCACACATTTATAGAATGGGTCAGAATCTGTTCCGCAACGTTGCGGAACAGATCCGGACCCGTTCATTTTCAATGCGGCCGGAAGATATGCGGACAGCACACAGTGTGCTATCCACATCTGCATTTCCAGTGCGAGTCCCCGACCTTCCGGTCCGCGGCTCCCGAAAAAAATAGAACATGTCCTATTCTTGTCCGCAATAGCGAACAAAAATAGGCATTTCTATAGAGGTGCCAGCCAGGTCTATTGCAGATCCGCAATTTGCGGATCTGCAATACACAACGGACGTGTGAATGAACCCTTAGGCTGTACTTACATGTCACAGTCAATTTGTGTTTTTTTTTTATTTTACTACAACTTGTGATGACACCCTTATGTTTTCTTGCTATTTTTATGTTGTTTTTTTTTTAACGGAGCCACTAAAAGCCACATCTGATCCTCATCACATTGACCAACAATCCAAACTTTAAAGCTAGGGCTACTCAACGACACATAGGGCACAACTGGACTGCATGTGTCGCGCGACATTGATGTCACGCGATAATTTTTATAATGACAGTCTATGGTATCGCACTGCGACATGCAACATGCTGCGACTGCGGCAGTCTCAGAAAAATCCATCCATCATTATAAAAATTGTCGCGCGACATTGGACCGACAAAATGTTGCGCAAAAAATGTTGTCGTGTAGCCCTAGTCTAACTGCCCTGTTTTCACGGGCCACGTACCAGAGCAAATATCAAGAACTAGCTTTCATACGAACGCTCGTTCCTGATAAGTGCCCCAAGTAAAGGTGCCACCGATCCCCCAGTGAGTGAGCAAACACTTCATAGGGTGATCGCAGCTTTCATGTGACCCATAAAACCATCTTTTGTTGGCAGCACATTGCCCTGTGTAAACAGGGATCTGCTGACGGCAAACAATGAATCTTTATGAGGACAAAGATCCCCTCCACATCTTGAAAGCAGAGCACTAAATGCAACACAGCCCGCCCAAACCGACCAATAACAAAGCTCCTTTCTGTAAGGAGCTTTATTATCGGTTGATCGCTGCACTGCCGGTGCCGTTCACATTGTTCCCTGAGCTAATTAATGGCAGAGAACCTGCAACTGCCGGGTCCTCTGCACTTTGACAGGCCCAGGTGTGATGAAGTTTTCCCTGTCTGGCCCTGTCAATCAAAGTGTAGAGGACGCAGCAGTTGGAGAGAGAGCAGAGCCTCTAGGTGCAACAGAAATGCACCTGTTGCTCCCAGAGGCTCATTTGCATATATTAAAACATGTGCACATATGAAAATGGGACCAACACAGATGCCTTCAGCTGCCAAGCGCACATGTAACAGGTCAGCTAGTGTCATAGGTACAAAACTGCTGACAGATGCCCTTTAAATCCTGGAGAGCCCCTTTAAAGAAGCTCTTTTACTCGGATCAATGCTACCCCATATAGCCTGGTAGGGTTGATGATGCTGACAAAAACTCTACCTTTCTTTCTGCTTCGGTGGTCCTCTGGTGGAGAAAAATGCGCAAAATAAGTATTCGAGCACCAGGAGGCGGGCTTCTGCAGGTCGAGCACAGCTCCAGCAACGCCCATGGTGCTCTATAATGACGCCCTTCTGCTGTAATTCACGCCCCCTGCCTTTAGATTAATAGTAATAGACCCTTTTGTCTAGTGCTGAGATACCGCGCCTGTACACCAAGGCCGTGATGGCGCTTGCGGACTATGCATCTTCACAAGTCAGGAATACGGCCGAAAATCTTGTGCGCACGTGCTGTTCTGCGCACGGGTGCGCAGGCATAGGATCTTAGCGCTAGACCAGAGGGTCCAGAGCTGAATCTAAAGGCAGGGGGCTTGAACTACAGCAGATGGACATCATTATGGAGCACCAGGGGCATCGCTGGAGAAGTTCTTAAACCGCATTAGCCCGCCTCCTGGTGGTCAAATACTTCATTTGCAGATTTTTAAAAGTTAAATTTTTCAACCACCAGACCACCGACAGCAGAAAGAAAATAAAATTTTCGTCAGCGTCATCAACCCTACCAGGCTATAGAGTTGTTGTACTGTTGATCCGGTGACAGAGCCTCTTTAAGGTTACAATGTACCTGACTTTCTGAACTGCACTGACTTTTTCCGAATGCTCTTTTGGCTCCTGACCAAATTTTTTTTCATTTATTTTGCCCAGAAAAAAAAGAAATAATTGATTTGTGAAGCCAGGAAATTTCAAGGCTGCTGAAGACTTTGTAGGCAATGTTCTGCGTCCAGAATATTCCGGAAATATGTAGCACCACATCATATTCCCTGTATGCTGCCAAAGCCTGTTAACCATTTCACATTGCAGTTGCAGAAACCTTTGATATTATCTGACCATGAATGTGTAAGAAGCAATGTTTGGATGAGGTCACAGGACGTAAGATGTCACATTTAGGCCTTTTGCACACATTAAAGAACATCTGTCAGCAGATTTGTGCCTATGACACTGGCCGACCTGTTACATGTGCACTTGGCAGCTGAAGGCATCTGTGTTGGTCCCATGTTCGTATGTGCCCGCATTGCTGAATACAATGATGTTTTAATATATGCAAATTACCCTCCAGGAGAAACGGGGGCGTTACCATTACACCTAGAGGCTCTGTTCTCTCTGCAACAGCTGCACCCTCTGCACTTTGGTTGACCTGGTGAGGCGTGATGATGATTTCACTGTCAATAAAGGTGCAGAGAGAGAAAAAAGTGTACCGGCAACGCCCCCGTTGCTCCTAGAGGCTAATTTGCATATATTATCACTTCATTTTTTTAAGAAATGAAGGCAAATATGAACATGGGACCAACACAGATGCCTTCAGCTGCCAAGCGCACATGTAACAGGTCAGCCAGTGTCATAGGGACAGATCTGCCCTTTGAGGCTCTTTACTTATCCTTTATTTATCCTCTATCCACAGGATCAGTGGTGGCCCCGGCAATTGGACCCCTAGCAATCAGACACGTATCCCCTATTCAGTGGATAAGGGATATGTTGTCTTTATGGGACAACCCTTTAAGCGTTCCATTGGTACATACAGGACAGAATACCTGAGAACAAAATTGTAAACCGTTCAGTCATGCTGTTTTTAGGGGAGAACACCTTTGTACAGTGTCGGACTGGGGTGCCTAGGGCCCACCAGTAAAATTTATTTTGGGGGCCCACCGTACGGATACATTCAAATATTACCTGCTCACACAGCAGCAAGATGCTACCAGATGACTGAATATGGGGGTCCCTGCAGTGACTTAGAGGAAGTAGGTCCTGGGGGAGAAGAGGACACTGGCAGCTTTCCTCTATAGCTAGAAGTCGTCTCAGCTCTGATCGTGTCTATAATAATAAACTGGGGCGTTTCTTTAATAATCTATCAAGTTTTTTATATAAACATCGGCTGGTTGAGGTGCTGTACACTGAATATATGTATGTAGTGCAGTAAGTCTACTGTGTTATGTGCCACTTGTGCAGGGGGTGGGAGACTAGGGGCCCCCCTTGCTCAGGGGCCCACCGGGGGATTCACCTGTACCCCTGTGGGCCGTCCGAACCTGCCTTTGTGATACAGTACCCCACAATGCACCATGCAGTCACACACGGGGTGCCTTCTGTGCATAAGACAAAATCACAGGGACTCCATGTGTGGTTATGCAGGCCCTATGGATAGGGGATTGCACCTTGTAGATAAATTATAAGCACATATCACACTTAAGAGTACGGCCCCACGGTCAGGTTTCCGCATGCAGTTTTGGAAGCCATAAAAGGAGAGAACATATAAAGGACAGATACGACTTTTCCTCTTTTTTGGCTTCCAAACTTGCATGCGGAAACCTGACCGCGTGGTCGTACCCTAATGCAATTGTGTTAGACCACAGTGTATTATTTCAAAAGGTATTTATTTGGGTTTAACAGTAAACAAAGTAAGACTCCACAATCGTAGAATAGGTAATGGTACATGCGTTATATAAGCATACTGATTACAGGAACAATCAGAGCATATTGAGTAATAGAAAAAACAAAAGAAATATATTTAAAAATAAAAAAGGAGAAAATAAGACAGTAACAAAATTCAGAGTATTACAAAAATACAGAATACTAGAAGGACAGTAAATCACAAGGAATTACAGTATCTGATATCAGCGGAATATGGGGTAGCAAGCCAGGGCTCCCACAGCTTCTCATAGGCGGGAAAGTTATCAGTGCGGATGGCACTTAACCTCTCAAAGATCAGGAGTCTATTGACTCTATCCGGGACAGCCTGACAGTGTATTATTACATCCGATGGATTCCTATGGGATTGGCAATTGGCTATTGCACACAGTCCAAGAAAATGTGGGATCGTTTGGGATAATTGTATTCTTCCTGTAATATTAAAATCAGATGCAATTACACATAAACACATATTTTCATCCTGTTTGAGTTGTAGAGTTTCATGAATCTGCTCACAAATTGCAAACCATTGGGGCACACGGTCAGGTTTCCTGATGCAGTGTTGGTAGCCAAAATCAGGAGTGGATCATAAAAGGAGAGAAAGTATAAAGGACAGATACGACTTCTCTTCTTCTTTGAAGTAACTCCTGGTTTTGGCTTCCAAAACCGCATGTAGAAACCTGATTGTGTGGTCATACCTTTTAAGCTGATTTTTCGGCAGATGATCGCTAACGAGCGTTCGTATGAAGGCTTGTAAGTAATCATCTTGAAGTCTTGAAGTGTAATACTGCCGCCGATTGCCCGATGAACAATCAAACGCTTGATCATCGGGCAATCCAAATCTTTTTACATGTTAAAGAATGATCGTTTGCGGGCGGCAGATCGCTCTGTCTAATAGTGATCTGCCGCCGGCAAACCACTATACAGCATGGGGACGAGCGATGGTATAATGATCGCTCCTCCCCATGTAATAGCAGCATCTCCTCCGCTAGAAAGCAGGTGATTGCCGGGTAGGACCGCTTCCCTCCCTCTTGTCTGCCACATTGGGCTGTGTAATGCAGCCTTTAGGATTCACTGTATTCTATGGACTGGTAAATCTGCAGTTGGGTAATGCAAGGTAAGACTGTATCAGGCCTCCTCCACACGAACGATACGGATTGGCTCTGGATGCGTTCCGTGAAACTCGCACCATTTTGCAGGCAAGTACAGTCAGTTTTGTCTGCGATTGCGTTAAGTGTTTCGTTTTTTCTGCGCGTGTGCAATCCGTTTTGATGTGTTTTTTATGAGCGTGAAAAAAAAAATGAAGGTTTACAAACAACATCTCCTATCAACCATCAGTGAAAAACGCATTGCTCCCTGACTGCATCCAAGTTACATCCGGATTAGGGCTTGTTCACACGACCGTTCTGCAGTCTTTATATGATCTCTTAGGGGACATATTATGTGGCAAAAATATATTTAGCAAACTAAGTAATCAACCAATTATAAAAAATATTACAATAAAATATTAATAGAATACAAATAAAAGTAAAAAAGAAAGAAAAAGTGCAATTTTTTTTTTTTAAAGTGTCATTGTCCCACAAAGGTCTTTTTATGACCTCTTGGGGGAGATATGTAACAGAAATATATTAAAAATTAAGTTAAAAAAAAGATAAAAATAAAAAAAATTCATAAAAGAAAAATCACCCACACCAACCAAAGCTGTTTCCATATTCACCCCATTCATGTAAAACTATACATATTATATAACAAAACGGTCAACACCAAATAGGCAACTAATTATAATAATGTGAACATTAATACATAATTTGAACAATATGGAGCTATAGTTTGAAAATAATTTTTTTTTTTAAAATGTTTTGTACAGTTTCCCCAAAATAAAAATAAAAAAATAAATTATAAGGCCTTATGTGTCACGTAAGAAATAGTTGCAAAAATCATTTTGGTAGTCCAACAAATAAGATAGTTATAACCATCTGAATTACCACGTGGTCATTAAAGGTGTTCTCCAAGAGTATAGAATGTCCCCACATGTGCCCGACACCCCACATGGAATATACTTACCCTGGTCCCCGCGCCGCTCCTGGTCCCCGCACTGCCGTTTCTCCCTGTACACGGATAAAAACATCCAGTGTCGGGGGTGGAGCAGCCAATGGCAGGCGGGGACAGGGACGAGCATTGCTGGTGACGCTACGGAGGCTCGTCCCCGTCTGCCATTGGCTGCCCCCCCCCCCCCAACACCAGATGTTTTCATCCGTGTGCAGGAAGAAGAAGCAGCGGCGGTGTGGGGACCGGGAGCAGTGCCAGGACCGGGGTAAGTATATTCCATGTGGGGTGCCCGGCACATGAGGGGACATTTTATACTCTTGGAAAACCCCTTTAAGGCCTTTTCAGACCTGGCTATTAAAGTGTTAACCAACGTACAGGCTCATGCACACGAACGTATGGGTTCCGTTTCCGTACTGAGCACCGCATATGCACATGCGCAATAAATGGACACCATTCCGTGTGCATTCCGCATCACGGATGCGGACCCATTCACTTCAATGGTCCGCAAATCAGGAGATGCGGAGCGGTGCGGAACGGAAGTATGGAAAAGAACCCTACGGAAGCACTACGGAGTGCTTCTTTGGGGTTCTGTACCGCAAAATGATAGAACATGTCCTATCTTTTTGCGGAACGGAGGGATGCGGACCCATTATTGAATGGGTCTGGATCCGTCCCGGAGGCCTCATGAACGTTCTCCATGCATTGAGGACCGCAAATTGCAGCCCCAATGCACGGAATGGAACACATACGTTCGTGTGCATGAACCCTAAGGTAAAGTGCTTACTGATTATTACAAGGTGCCTGTAACTGGGGGACAGGAGGCGGTAATAAACAGGGAGCGCAATCCTCTGCAGTGAAGGAAAGAGCTGATTTATGAATGGAAGGAAATGTCGCCACTTTTCCGGTAAAAATTATTTTTAACAAGTTCTTGCAGCATGGCCCCTGAAACAAAAGATTCATACTTACCTGCTTCCCGCCGCTCTGGTCCTCTGCGCTGCCCCGATCTTCCGGTCCCTGCACTGTTTACACCTGGCAGTGCATGGCCATGGTCACATGCACCTCTCCCGCCAATGACTGGCTTCAGCAGTGACACGCTGCTTGTGGCCACATCACCGCTGAAGCTAGCTTTTGGCTGGAGAGGTGCATGTGACCATGGCCATGCACTGCGAGGTGTAAACAGCGCGGGGACCGGAAGATGCAGGCAGTGCAGAGGACCAGAGTGGCAGGGAGCAGGTAAGTATAACTCTTCGGTTTCAGGGGCTATGCTGCAGCACGATATGACTGTGAACAAGTCTTCATAGGAAAGCTCATTTCTGATATCTGACTGTTGTAATCGTGCTGCTGATCAGCTGATAAACAAGGAATCACTCATTTGTCGGCTGATTTTCATATTTTATCAGGATGAAAGATGTACAATTATCGTCAGCACATCTCCCTGTGTAATCAGAAATCTGCTACCAATAATCAATAGAACTGAACGAAGGCAGAATGACTGTGGTAGTGATCATTCCTTCCCATTCACTTGGCCTGTGTAATAGGCCGATGCAATGAGCACCGATCATTTATTGGCGGCCCCTTGAAATAGAGCGATGTGACAATGCGGCCCTCAGACCAACAAAGGTTGAGCACCCCTGCCTTAGACAGTCTTATGTGGCTGTCCTTATCGTTAGCGATCATTAGTCGAAAAAACGGCAGGTGTAATACAGGCTTTACTGACCCCAATATCACAAAGGAAATTTTTATTTTGTATATCAACTCAAAGAAGCCATCACCTAAAATTTACAGAATACTGCATAAAAATCATGACATTTACACATGCCGCTTCACGCAATGCAGTATCCTATAGCTTTACAATGCACTGATTTCATGCAGTTTTACAGAGGTGAGCAAATCTAATATCTAAAGCAGAGTGTGTGTGTGTGTATGTCCGCTAAAGGAATCCGCACCGTCGCATTTACAATCACAAAATTTGGCACACAGGTACATCAGGTGTCCGGGAATGTTTTAGTCTCAGCTCTCTAGCACGTACCGTTCCTGATATATTGCAAAAAAATGCATTAGCCAATAGAAGCCTGGTCACATGACCCTTATCAGCCAATAGAAGCTCGCAGGCCCTTAGTCTCCACATAAACACAGTTTTACTACAGGTTTCCATAACAACCAAGCCATTTTTCTTCACTGCTGTAGGTCAGCTTTAAAGGGGCAGGGCGCTGTGGATGACACTGTTAAGGGAGCAGAGTGCTGTGGAGGTCAGAGTTCAGGGGGCTGGTAGGGTGGCCATTCAGGCCACTCTAAAAAGACGGACCTAAAACCCCACCCCCCAGGTCCCGCTAAATCACGCCCCTGACTCGGTCAGGCCACGCACCCTTCCACTCCGCTGGGCAGACGGGGATTGAAAAAATGAAGGAAAAATCAGCTTCTGTCAGCTGCAGGGGTGGGAGGGAGGGTGACTTTCTCCCTGCAGCTCACGCTCAGACAGCACAGTGCTGCTGTCTGACAGTGAGCTGTTCAAACGGACATCCCTGTGTCCATCCAGGCCCTGCACTGGATGGAGGACAAGGAGTCTGAAAGACTGACTGTCCGGCCCAAAACCGTACCTCTGGCCACCCTAGGGGCAGGCTGCTATGGAGGTCACAGTTAAGGGGACAGTCCGCTATGGAGGTCAGTGTTAAGGGGCAGATGACGGGGTGTTGTGGAAATCGCTGTTAAGGAGATGGGGCACTGTGGAGGCCACTAATAAAGGGGCGAGCTGCTGTGGAGGTCACTGTTAAGGGGCGGGCTGCTGTGGAGGTCACTGTTAAAGGGCAAAATGCTGTGGAGGTCACTGTTAAGGGGGTGGGATGCTGTGGAGGTCTCTGTTAAGGGGGCAGGGAACGGTGGAGGTCACAGTTAAATGGACGGTCCGCTATCGAGGTCAGTGTTAAGGGGCGGGTGTTGTGGAGATCACATTTTAAGGGAATGGAACTCTGTGAAAGTCACTGTTAAGGGGGCGAGTTATTTTGGAAATTACTGTTAATGAGACGGGGTACTGTGGAGGTCACTAATAAAGGGGCGGCTGCTGTGAAGGTCACAATTAAAGGGGAGGGCACTGTGGATGTTACTTTTAAGGGGGCAGGCCGCTGTGGAGGTCACTATTAAAGGGATGGGATACTGTAGATGTCACTGTTATAGTGGATACTGTCGATATCTTTTAATGACACACACAAACATTTAATGAAATAGATGAAATATACCCGTGCGAAGCCGGGATCTTCTGCTAGTTAGTTCTAAAATTCATAATCAATTTGGAAATTCGGCGCTAGAGTTTTCCAGACAATCTGAGCACTTTCGACATGAGTTAACTTGATTCGAACCGTAATTGAATTGGACCCAAATCGAAGTTTAGGAAATGTGCTCATTTCTAATTCTATCTCATCCAAGCCCATCACCTCCTAACAAACCCTGATTAAGTCCACGTGCACAAGGGGCAGTAGGATCCGTGCAGTAACAATAAGGATCCGTGCAGTAATTTGTCAGGCTGACAGCAGAATGGACTTTTGAAGTGACAGACCAATTTTCAGGGCCAGAAATATGTTTTTGGCAGTTCATACAAGGTACATTGCCCAGCAGGGACTGACAAAAAGCACATAGGAAAGTCCCTCCCAGGGTCATTATAGCCTTAGATGGAGAAGAAATTATTTTAATGGTGACTCTTCTCTCTGAGAGATTGCCTGAGTATCTATGGTAACACATTGGTTCCTGCACATATTTATGTGAGGGGCTGGGACAATTTCCCTGTCCTTATATCTGGATTGTTATATGCACAGTCCTTTGATAAGGTTGTCCTATAATAGAGATATGTGCATGAGTATAATAGATCATACTACCGTATCACAAAAAAGGGGGGGGGGTGGAACAAAACGTCACTTTGAATAAATAACGAAGTCCAATAAAATCACATACTAACATTAACCCCTTCACTACCAAGCCACTTTTCACCTTAAATCCCAGGCCGATGTGGTAATAACTTTGAAACGCTTTTACTTATCTAGACCATTCTGAGATTGTTTTCTCGTGACATATTGGGGACTTCAACTACCCAGATATAGACTGGGAAACTGAAAGCTGTAGATCTCATAAAGGAAGCAGGTTCTTGGCAATAACCAAAGACAATTATCTTTCCCAACTGGTTCACAACCCGACTAGAGGGACGGCCATACTGGACTATAGACCTAACAGAACAACAGACGTGCAAGTTGGGGGACACTTGAGAAATAGTGACCATAAAGTAATAACCTTCCAATTATCATTCAAAAAAGCATTTCTACAGGGAGGAACAAAAATACCAAACTTCAAAACAGCTAAATTTAGCCAACTAAGCGAGGCCATAGGCCTAACTAACTGGGACAAAGTCCTCAAAAATAAAAATACAGCCACAAAATGGGATATCTTTAAAAGCATCCTAAAATCTCATTGTGAGAGGTACATACCGTATGGGAATAATAGGTTAAGGAACAAAAAGAAACCAATGTGGATAAATAGAAATGTAAAGAAAGCAAAAAATGACAAAAAGAATGTTCGGACTGGGAGAAAATGTCTGTATGTGGGTAAGTAACTGGCTGAGTTATAGAAAACACACTCAGATTGGGTCACTGTCACTAGTGGGGTACCTCAGGGGTCAGTATTGGGCCCTATTCTCTTCAATATATTTATGAATGATCTTGTAGAAGGCTTGCATAGTAAAATATAAATTTTTGCAGATGACGATAAAGTAATTAACACTGAAGAGGACAATTTACTGCTACAGAGGGATCTGGAGAGATTGGAGGCTTGGGCAGATAAGTGGCAGATGAGGTTTAACACTAACAAATGTAAAGTTATGCACATGGGAAGGAATAATGCAAGTCATCTGTACATACTAAATGGTTAAACACTCGGTAACACTGACATGGAAAAGGACCAAGGAATTTTAATAAACAGCAAACTAAGCTGCAAAAAACTGTGCCAGGCAGCTGCCGCCAAGGCCAATAAGATCAAAAGGGGCATAGACGCCCGTTATAAGAACATAGTCCTACCACTTGACTAATCACTAGTCAGACCACACATGGAATACTGTGTTCAGTTCTGGGCTCCTGTGAACAAGGCAGACATAGCAGAGCTGGAGAGGGTTCAGAGGAGGGCAACTAAAGTAATAACTGGAATGGGGCAACTACAATACCCTGAAAGGTTATCAAAATTAGGGTTATTCACTTTAGAAAAAAGACGACTGAGGGGAGATCTAATAACTATGTATAAATATATCAGGGGTCAGTACAGAGATCTGTCCCTTCATCTATTTATCCCCAGGACTGTGACTGTGACAAGGGGACATCCTCTGCGTCTGGAGGAAAGAAGGTTTGTACACAAACATAGAAGAGGATTCTTTACGGTAAGAGCAGTGAGACTATGGAACTCTCTGCCTGAGGAGGTGGTGATGGTGAGTACAATAAAGGAATTCAAGAGGGGCCTGGATGTATTTCTGGAGTGTAATAATATTACAGGTTATAGCTACTAGAGAGGGGTCGTTGATCCAGGTAGTTATTCTGATTGCCTGACTGGAGTCGGGAAGGAATTTTTTATTCCCCTTAAGTGGGGAAAATTGGCTTCTACCTCTCAGGGTTTTTTTTACCTTCCTCTGGATCAACTAGCAAGATGACAGGCTGAACTGGATGGACAGATGTCTTTTTTAGGCCTTATGTACTATGTTATTATGTTACATTGTACTTCATTACAGTGGTAAATTTTAGTCGATAAATTTCACCTTTTTTTTATTAAAAAGCCCGAAAATGACAGAAATTTTATTTTCTATAATTTTCTCTATGTCTACTTTATGTTGGCTTAATTTTGTAAATGTCATTTCATTTATTTAGAACGTTCGAAGGCTTACAATTTTAGATTACATTTTTCAAAATTTCAAAGGGCTTATGTAATGGAAACCACTCATAAATGACCTAATTTTAGAAACTACACCTCTCAAATTACCATATTTTTAGCCCTATAAGACGCACCGACCGTTAAGATGCACCTAGGTTTTTAAGGAGGAAAATAAGAAAAAAAATATTTTGAACTAAAAGGTGTACTTTTGGTGGGTTTTGAACTAGTGGTGGTCTTTGGATGACACTATTATGGGGAATCTGTGGATGACATGGTTATGGAGGGGATCTGTGGATGACACACTGTTATGGGGGATCTGTGGATGACACTGCTATGGGCGATCTGTGGATGACACTGTTATGGGGATCTGTGGATGACACTGTTATGGGGATCTGTGGATGACACACTGTTATGGGGTATCTGTGTATGACGCACTGTTATGGGGATCTGTTGATGACACTGTTATGGGGATCTGTGGATGACACTGTTATGGGGATCTGTGGATGACACTGTTATGGGGATCTGTGGATGACACTGTTATCGGGATCTGTGGATGACACTGTTATGGGGGATCTGTGGATGACACTGTTATGGGGATTTGTGGATGGCACTGTTATGGGGATCTGTGGATGACACTGTTATGGGGATTTGTGGATGGCACTGTTATGTGGATCTGTGGACGACACTGTTATGGGGATCTGTGGATGACACTGTTATGGGGATCTGTGGATGACACTGTTTTGAGAGATCTGTGGATGACGCACTGTTATGGGGATCTGTGGATGACAATGTTATGGGGGGATCTGTGGATGACACTGTTATGGGGGATCTGTGGATGACACTGTTATGGGGATTTGTGGATGGCACTGTTATGGGGCTCTGTGGATGGCACTGTTATGGGGATCTGTGGACGACACTGTTATGGGGATCTGTGGATGACACTGTTATGGGGATCTGTGGATGACACTGTTTTGAGAGATCTGTGGATGACGCACTGTTATGGGGATCTGTGGATGACAATGTTATGGGGGGATCTGTGGATGACACTGTTATGGGGGATCTGTGGATGACACTGTTATGGGGATTTGTGGATGGCACTGTTATGGGGCTCTGTGGATGGCACTGTTATGGGGATCTGTGGATGACACTGTTATGGGGATCTGTGGATGACACTGTTTGGGGGGATCTGTGGATGACACTGTTTTGGGGGATCTGTGGATGACACTGTTATTGGAGATCTGTGGATGATGCACTGTTATGGGGATCTGTGGATGACACTGTTATAGGGATCCGTGGATGACACTGCTATGGGGGATCTGTGAATGACACTATTATGGGGGATCTGTGGATGACACTGTTATGGGGGATCTGTGGATGACGCACTGTTATGAGGATCTGTGGATGACACTGTTATGGGGGATCTGTAGATGACACTGTTATGGGGATTTGTGGATGACACTGTTATGGGGGATCTGTGGCTGACACTGTTATGGGGATCTGTGGCTGACACTGTTATAGGGGGGATCTGTGGATGACACTGTTATGGGGATTTGTGGATGGCACTGTTATGGGGATCTGTGGATGACACTGTTATGGGGGGAATCTGTGGATGACACCGTTATGGGGGGAATCTGTGGATGACACATGTGTCATCGACAGATCCCCCCATAACAGTGTTCCTGTGAGTGAATGACCCCCAATACAGGGGGTGGGAGCTGGCATCTGGTGTTGTAATGGCAGCGGGGCCCGTTGCAGTCACTGTATTCTATTACACCGGGCCCCGCTCACTGTAGTATTCATATCGTGTAGGCATTAAACTATAGCAATCGCCTGCAGCACTCACTTGAAACTCCGTCTCCCATAGCAGGCAGGCCGGGCGGCAGTGTAACTTACTATGTCATGCGCCTGCTTCATTCATAAAGTGGGAGGAGCAGGCACGTGACGTAGTGAGTTACGCTGCCGCCTAGCCTGCCTGCTATGGGAGCACCCCCATACGAACATTTTAAGGGGTGGAAAGGGCACTTTTGACCTAACAGGTGTTTCACAGAAATGAATATGTAGTGGTTGGTGAAAAGTGGATCTGTAAGCTATGCGGACTAAATCAGAGATATAAGGTGGTAAAACTACAGGGTGCATCATGGATGAAATTAAATTAATACTCCATGGATGAGTGGTAGATTCAGAAACAATCTTTGATGCACAGGCCAGGTTTTCCAGGGCAGGTTTTGCAGTGGTAAATGGTGTCTTTCCTTATCCCCCTTTTGGGACACGGCCTGCATCTTTTTTGGGTCCTTCCCTTTCTCGCTGTTTGGGGGACTTCACCAGGGAAATATTGCCCTGGTACAACTCGGGCACCGTAACTTGCAGAAGTACTGGGGCCCTCTATTGCTTGGTTTGGAAATATTAGGGCCTTTATCACCACCTCTTGAAGTTGTAGGAATGTTCTTGTCTGGCTTCTGCATCTAAATAGCATGTACACATTGTACAGCACCATCTGTAGGAGGTGCACGGCCAGCTTTTTGTACCACACTTTTGTTTTTCGTGTGGCACAGTAGGGCTTCAGAACCCCGGCCATGTGCCTGTTGTAGTCCAGAATGCAGTCTGGTTTGGGGACAGTGGTAGTGGTACCACATACGGGGGCAGGGGAGCTTGTGTTACTGTGAATGGTGGACAGCAAAATGACATCCCTCTTGTACTTAACCACCAACATGTTCTCATTGAGGAGAGCACGGCTGTCTCCTTTTCTTAGTGGTCAGTGGCGTAATGTGGATTGCCATCACCCGGGGCAAGCCAAGTATTGCGCCCCCCCGAACCTGTGGCCACGCCCGATAATGAGTAGATGTCACCTGCAGTCCTACAGTATGTAACACCACAGATAACACAGTGATAACTCTCTGAGTACAGATAATGTAGTAGATGGTTGTGAAGTCCCAGAATTCAGAACACACACAGTGTGACCTGAAGTCTGGGGCCGGTCTGCGGCAGTGTGGGCCAAATTCTCAATCTCCTCTGCCTAACCCTACCAGAAACAGATATTTGGATGGACATTACATCGCTATTAAATATACAGTAGAATACAGCACTATACCTTTTGTAGACTCTTTCCTCAACGTCTTCATTCGGAGATAAGACCTTCTTTCAGCAGCGTCTCGTCTCTGCAGAGTTTCAAAGAAAACTATCATCCTCTCCTTGGTGTCTCAACACTGTCGTCCTGCTGCTACCTCCATTGCTATGCTAGTGCCAGACAGATAGTCGCCCATAATATTATTCCCCCTGTGTATTATAGTCCCCCTGTATTATTATTATAATGCCCTCCCCGTATTATTATTTTAATGACCCCTTCTGTATTATTAGTATAATGGCCGCCTCTGTATTATTAGTATAGTGGCCCCTCTGTATTATTAGTATAGTGGCCCCCTCTGTATTATTAGTATAATGGTCCCCTCTTTGTTATTATTATAGTGGCTCCCTTTCGTTATAGATGCCCCACTTTGTTATTAGTAATATAATGACCCCCTCTTTGTTATTAGTAATATAATGGCCCCCTCTTTGTTATTAATAATATAATGACCCCCTCTTTGTTACAATACTTACCTCTCTTCCGCTCTCCGTCACCACTTGAGGCGTCCCAGCGCAAGCAGTCACGAACATATCACTGTGACCTCCTGTGCCGCATCTTCACGTCATCTCGCGAGACCCGACGCAGGAGGTCACAGTGAGGTAATCACAATCTCCTGCACTGCCTTATAGGCTTCAGGCCTAGTAGCCTGAAGCCTATGAGGCATAACGGAGGGGACAAGAGCCATAGGCTCGCGGGGCCCTCATTGAAATGCCTGCTGCCTGTTGTCACCTGCAATTTGGCGCCCAGGGCTACCCCCCCCCCAACGCTACGCCACTGTTAGTGGTTGCCCTACCAGGGATCTAGGGAGGCCTCTCTGATTTTTCGTACTGTGCCGCAAGCTACAGTACCTCTGGAACCTAGTGACCGGAACAGTGGTAGACTTGTGTAGTAATTATCCACGTAAAGATGGTAACCCTTATCCAGCAGTGGGTGCAGTAAGTCCCACACTATCTTCCCACTAACTCCTAGGGGACATTCTGGGGGTTCAATCCGGGTGTCCCTCCCTTCATAAACCCGGAACCAGGGCCGGCGCGTCCTATACGCGGAAAAGGCCGCCGCGTAGAGCGCCCCTTGGGAAGGGGCACTGCTAGAAGCGCCGGCCCCGCCTCATGCTGCAGCCGCCCGAGTGCTCTGAATTGAGCCTCTGGCGGCTGCAGCACTGCCCGGGCTGGCGCGTCTATGAGGGCGCACCGCCCGGGCGCACCAAGAGGAGAGGAGCTGACAGGGGGGAAGCGCTCAGCGCTCCCTCCTGTCACTCCATTGTAGCGTGGCCGAGCTCTTTATGGTCGCGGGTACAGGAGCATCTGTCTCCTGTACCCGGCCGGACTGACATAAAGTGCGCACACAGTTCAAGAAGAAGTTGATCATCAGCCTGCCAGCCAATGATCAGCGCTGGCAGGCTGATGACTTTTAAAAAAAACGAATCACAAGCCATCTAACACATTATTTTATAAATATAATGTGTTAAATGTCTTCTGTGCTCCCTGCTGGGTCCTTTTCGTCGGTTGGACCCAGGAGAGAGCACATGTCACAGTGAGTACACCAATCACTACACATTTAGCCCCAGATCACCCCCCCCCATCACCCCAATTAACCCCTTGATCACCCCTTTCACCTGTCAATCACTAGTGAAAGGGAAAAAAGTGATCAGTGTAAACTGTCACTTTTTTTTCACCAGTATTGACTGTTAGGTTTAGTTTAGTTTAGGCCCCTTTGGTAGGTAGTTAGCTTCCGTTAGCACCCAGCCCACCGCACCGCAGTCACCGATTTGCTGATTAGCATAGCGCTAATCAGCATTTGTACTTTTATAGTATCTGTAAGTGATCAGAACTGATTACAGTCAGATCTATAAAAGTATTGTTCTCATGCCTCAGTTCCTCTATGTGTTACACAATAGTCCGATTTGGATACCCATGAATTATTTTTACAAAATCCAAGGTTTGTTTCGATCACTAATTTGGAACCAAAAATCCCCTATAATTCGATTAGAAACGCTACAGAGAAATAAAAATAATGGGGGACTTGCAGTACCCAACCCTTGGCTATATTATCTGGCTTCACAGGCACAGCAGTTCCACGCTTGGGGCGTTGATGGTAGAAATAATCCTGTGGGTGCCCTCGTGTCCTACCTCCTAGGAGGTAAACCTCCTTCGTATATCTTGGAACTGAGTTCAGACACCCGCCCGTCTGACGCTATTCCCAGTGTAGCGCAGTTCCGTAAGGTATGGTGCAAGATAAAGGAAATTACAAAAGCGTCCGGATGCACTAGGGTTACCCCATTATGGGCACACAACGCACTGCCAGAGGTGCAAAAATTGTCTGGATTCAGGAATTGGAGGGATAAGGGCATACTCTGGTTGGCACAGCTATATATGAATGGGGTTTTTAAGAGTTTTGATCAATTGAAAGCAGAATTTGATTTAACCAACTCCAATTTTTATCAGTACCTCCAACTCCGACATGCTTTGTCGGAACAGGGTAAGGTAATGGATATCGCGATAAAGATTTCAATAATTGCTGATCAGATCAGAAAAGGTGGAGAAACGAGAGGAGTAATATCAGCATTTTATAGGATTCTGTTTTCGTTTTATCAAGACTACTTCCCGTTAACAGTTAAAGAAAAATGGAGCGCAGACTTGGGATCTCTATCCGATTCCCAGTGGGCAGAGGTGTTGGAGAGGGGCCCTACGCTTTCACTCTGTGAATCACAGAGATTATCGCACCTATATTTGGTGCATAGGGTTTATAGAACACCGTGGTTTCTTCATAAAATAGGCCTCCGGGACACGTCACAATGCAAAGTGTGCAGTACCAGATGCACATATTATGCACATGTTCTGGGAGTGTGTAGCGTTGGGGCCCTTCTGGACTGATGTTCTGGATATTATCTATGAAGTGTACAACATTAGGCTTCCAACTGATCCGTCGGTCTGCCTGTTGGGCCTTCTGAGTGAGGATTCGATAGAGGGTACGATCATTGGTATTAGTAGGATACTGTACAATGCCAGAAAGATGATAGCCAGGTATTGGATTAGTGCGGATGTACCTACCAAACAAGAATTTATTGCTCGTCTGAATGTGTCCGTTGAATTGGAAAGAGGGATCTATTTTAAAAGAGGTGCTATTAAAAAATTTGATTCTATTTGGGATCCGTGGATGCAAACGCCAGGTATGCCTTCTAGACGACTTCTTCTTGCTAATGTGAGAAGGAATCTGCTGGGGTAACAATGTACAGGATTGTAAGATCACAGTGACGGCTGTGGTCCCGTATATGATGGCACTGAGCGTTGCAGCGCGCAGAAGTACGATCAGCTATGTGTACGCTGGTGCGACTTGGGGGGGGTGGGAGGGAAGGGAGATGTTTGATACTTTGTATGTACATGATGCCTCCTGGTTTATTTCTCAGATGGACTGGATTTCGACCTTAAAGGGGTTATCCAAGTTATATTTATTGATGACCTATCCTCAGGATAGGTCATCAATATCAGATCGGCGGGGGTCCGACACCCGGCACCCCCGCCGATCAGCTGTTTGAAGAGAAGGCGAGCGCCGTGCCAGCGCTGCCTCCTCGTCATTGTTTACATGCTGGCCGTTGCATCTGCAGCGGTGAGCAGGTGTAATTACACCCAAGCCGTTCCATTCATTTCAATGGGACGGCTCGTTTCTATACAAGTGTATACTACAGAGCCATCCCATTGAAATTTGATCTTTTTTATCAATCGCAGCGGCTTCTGTACTTCGCTAGCCTCCCATTTGTAAGACAGGCTTGCTCTTTTTCTTGGGTAGTCCCAGGGAATACCCCCTAAATTTAGTTGTCCAAATGTCAAATAAGGGGTATTCTCCTGAAGAGGCCTACAGGATTCTGACCCAGTCAGATGAGGAATGGGAACCCTCATCTGACGAATCTAGCGGGTCAGAATATGAACCTGTAGAGAGCAGTGGCAGTCTGACCCAAAGTTCAGACGAGGAGGTTGAGGTCCCTGATACCACCAGGCGTACCGGCCCCGTGTCGTAGGACCACAGGTTGCGCAGGATCCGCTTCAAGGGCAGCAAAGTGGGGCTGGCGCCGCCGGATTACGTGGTGAGGCATACACCAGCAGCGCAGCCCTTCCTGGACCTAGCACCAGCACTGCCGTAGAACATGGTGAAGTGGCGAGCACCAGAAGGGCAGTTGAAGCTGGTACGGTGGCACGTGCAATAGTTCCCCCGTCGCAGCCACCGCACAGACAGGCCCGTAGAGCCCCTAGAATCCCTGAGGTGCTGGCAAACCCTGATTGGCAGTCCCCATCTTCAGCCGCACCAGTAGTTCCCGCTTTCACCGCGCAGTCAGGAGTTCGGGTGGAGACAGCTCAGATTGGATCGGCGCTGGGGTTTTTTGAGCTGTTCTTCACTGTGGAGCTCTATGGCTTAGTTGTGGCAGAAACAAATCGGTATGCCACTCAATTTATAACCGCCAACCCGGGAAGCTCTTATGCCCAGTCTTTCCGGTGGAAACCAGTCCAAGTTTCCGAATTTAAAACTTTTCTGGGCCTTTTTCTCAATATGGGCCTAACCAAAAAGCATGAATTGCGGTCATATTGGTCCACGAACCCAATTCATCACATGCCCATGTTCTCTGCTGCCATGTCCAGGACACGATTTGAGACCATCCTGCGTTTCCTGCACTTTAGTGACAACACCACCTCCCGTCCCAGAGGCCACCCAGCTTTTGACCGGCTCCACAAAATTCGGCCCCTCATAGAACACTTCAACAAAAAATTTGCAGATTTGTATACCCCTGCACAAAACATCTGCGTAGACGAGTCCCTTGTACATTTTACCTGGCGCCTTGGCTTCAAACAATACATCCCAAGCAAGCGCGCCCGGTATGGGGTCAAATTGTATAAGCTCTGTGAAAGGGCCACAGGCTATACCCACAAATTTCGTGTCTATGAGGGTAAAGATCAGACCCTGGAGCCGGTCGGTTGCCCTGACTACCTGGGGAGCAGTGGGAAGACAGTCTGGGACTTGGTGTCACCCTTATTCGGCAAGGGGTACCATCTTTATGTGGACAATTTCTACACAAGTGTGGCCCTCTTCAGGCATTTGTTCCTAGAACAGGCTTCCCTCAACGGCTCGTTACCACCCATCTTGCAAGGGGGGAGAGGGCTGCCTTGTGTAACGAAGAACTGCTCGCGGTGAAATGGAGAGACAAGCGTGACGTTTACATGCTCTCCTCCATTCACGCAGACACGACAATCCAAATTCAGGAAGAGATCATCGAGAACCTCCTGTATCCAGGAGGTTCTGTGGCCCCAACCACCAATGTAGCGAGCTGTCTACACGAGCGACATTTCCCCAATGTCGTTGCTGGTACCTCAAACCAACCGCCACCCTGAAAAAGATGTCGTGTCTGTAGCAGGAGTGGAATAAGGCGTGACACCCGCTATTTCTGTCCTGACTGCCCTGACCACCCTGCCTTATGCCTAGGGGAGTGTTTCCGGAAGTACCACACTCAGGTACACTTAGGGACAAAGGGACCGCAGGACACAGGTAGTTTTTACACTCAGGATCTAGGGTCTCTCAGGATACTAGGTTTTGAGAGACCCTAACACATAGGGGTGCTGGTGTGCTACAGCAGAAGTGTGAAACGGTAGAAACGTCTCCTTTCACTTGGGATAAAGCGCATAATGTACTTCGCACCATCTCTGTGCGATTTATACTTTACACATTGTCCCATGGGAGAGGAGAGGTTTCTGCTAAGAAAATAAAGAGTGAAAAGAAAAAAATAAAAAATTAACAGGTAGCAAGAAAAAGAAATCTTGAGTTAGTTTAGGTTTTAAAAGTTTTATGATGTTCAGGTTTATAAAGTTCGTAACGTTTAAATTTATGAGCCTGGTGCTTGTTTTTTCTTCTTTTTTTTTTTTTTTACTAACCACCCTTTATTTTCCAGCTGGACTAACCGACGAAAACGCTGCAGCACTGATGTGCATTCTGAGAGAAGCATTGCGCTGCTGTCAGAAGACACATGAAGTCGGTGTATGCGGCGCTGCAGGACGAGATTTCTTCTCCGCAGTACAGGTACGTTTGCCCAGGCATATGAGCTGAGGAGAGGTGTTGGAGTTCATATGCTTTGGCAAACACTTTGTATCAAAAATCTGGCAAAGATGTCTTCCGCCACAACGATCGATTGCTCCATATAAGGAGAATAGCAGAAACTCCTAATGCTGGCCATACATGTAATGATTGCAGAGACCCTCAAATGCCAGGGCAGTACAAACACCTCACATGTGACCACATTTTGGAAAGAAGACACCCCAAGGTATTCGCTGAGGGACATATTGAGTCCATGAAAGATTGAACTTTTTGTCACAAGTTAGCGGAAAGGAAGACTTTGTGAGAAAAAACTAAAAAAATCAAATTCCGCTAACTTGTGCCAAAAAAAAAAAGTTTTCTATGAACTCACCATGCCCCTCACGGAATACCTTGGGGTGTCTTCTTTCTAAAATGGGGTCACATGTGGGGTATTTATACTGCCCTGGCATTTTAGGGGCCCTAAAGCGTGAGAAGAAAAATGAGTAAAAATGCCCTTCTAAAAGGTACTCATTGGAATTAGGGCCCCATTGCGCATCTTGGCTGCAAAAAAGTGTCACACATGTGGTATCGCCGTACTCAGGAGAAGTAGGGCTATGTGTTTTGGGGTGTATTTTTACATATACCCATGCTGGATGAGAAATATCTCTGTAAATGACAACTTTGTATAAAAAAATGGAAAAAGTTGTCAATTTACAGAGATATTTCTCACACAAAGTATGGGTATATGTAAAAATACACCCCAAAACACATTGCCCTATCTCTCCTGAGTACGGCGATACCACATGAGTGACACTTTTTTGCAGCCAAGATGCGCAAAGGGGCCTAAATTCCAATGAGTACCTTTAGGATTTCACAGGGCATTTTGATTCCAGACTTCTCACGCTTTAGGGGCCCCTAAAATGCCAGGGCAGTATAAATACCCCACATGTGACCCCATTTTAGAAAGTAGACACCCCAAGGTGTTCCGTGAGGGGCATAGTGAGTTCATGGAAGTTTTTATTTTTTGTCACAAGTTAGCGGAAAATGAAATTTAAAAAAAAAAAAAAAAAAAAAATCCATTTCCGCTAACTTGTGACAAAAAAAAAAAACTTCCATGAACTCACTATGCCCATCAGCGAATACCTTAGGGTGTCTACTTTCCGAAATGGGGTCATTTGTGGGGTATTTCTACTGTCTGGGCATTGTAGTGCCTCAGGAAACATGAAAATGCGGAAATTCACTTTTTTGCACTATAGTTTGTAAACACTATAACTTTTACCCAAACCAATAAATATACACATATTGGATTTTTTTTTATCAAAGACATGTAGAACAATACATTTTGCGAAAAATTTATATAGAAATGTATTTTTTTTTTTTTATTACAACAGAAAGTGAAAAATGTCATTTTTTTGCTAAAATTTCGGTCATTTTTGATTAATAGCAAAAAAAGTAAAAATGTAAGCAGCAATGAAATACCACCAAATGAAAGCTCTATTAGTGAGAAGAAAAGGAGGTAAAATTCATTTGGGTGGTAAGTTGTATGACGGAGCAATAAACGGTGAAAGTAGTGTAGTGCAGAATTGTAAAAAGTGGCCTGGTCATTAAAGAGGACCTTTCATGACTTCTAAAGATAACAACTAACAATGCTCACATGGAGAGTGGCGCCCAGGGATCTCCCTGCACTTACTATTATCCCTGGGCGCCGCTCCATTCTCCCAGTATAGGCTCCGGTATCGACGCTCACCAAGTTATAGTAGGCGGGGACTTGGTGGAATTGGTTATAGTAGGCGGAGCCTGCCCTTCATCTCCTTCTCCCCGGCTGTAGCGCTGGCCAGTCGCAGCGCAGAGCTCATAGCCTGGGAGTTTTTTTTCTAGCCTGGGAGAAGGAGATGAAGGGCAGGCTCCGCCCACTATAACTTAGTGAGCACAGATACCGGAGCCTATACCGGGAGAACGGAGCGGCGCCCAGGGATAATAGTAAGTGCAGGGAGATCCCTGGGCGCCGCTCTACATGTCAGCATGCTTAGTTGATATCTTTAGAAGTCATGAAAGGTCCTCTTTAAGGGTGTTTAAGCTAGGGGGGCTGAGGTGGTTAAAGTGTAAGGCCTCTTTCACACTTGCGTTCTGAGGATCCGGCAGGCACTTCCGTCCCGCTGGATCCGTCAGAACGCAAGTCGCCTGAAAGCATTAGAAGACTGATCAGGATCCTGATCAGTCTTCGAAATGCTTTGAGGTTACTATGGCAGCCAGGACGCTATTAAAGTCCTGGTTGCCATAGTAGTAGTGGGGAGCGGGGGAGCAGTATACTTACAGTCCGTGCGCCCCGGGAGCCGCACGGACAGTAAGTATACCGCTCCCCACTACACTTTACCATGGCAGCCGGGACTTTAGCGTCCTGGCTGCCATGGTAACTCATTAAGAAAAGCTAAGCGTCGGATCCAGCGATGCGCAGAAACGACGTTTAGCTAGGCCGATCCGGATTAATGCCTTTCAATGGGCATTAATTCCGGATCCGGCCTTGCGGCAAGTGTTCAGGATTTTTGGCCGGAGCAAAAAGCGCAGCATGCTGCGGTATTTTCTCCGGCCAAAAAACGTTCCGATCCTGAACTGAAGACATTCTGATGCATCCTGAACGGATTTCTCTCCATTCAGAATGCATTGGGATAATCCTGATCAGGATTTTTCCGGCATAGAGACCCGACGACGGATCTCTATGCCGGAAAACAAAATCGCTAGTGTGAAAGAGCCCTAACTGCCGTTCTATTTTTATTTGTGTATTGTGTAGGGGCAGTGATACTGACCATTTTTTTAATATACTTTAATTACTGAAATTGTACATTTCTATTAAAAAATAGCTCTAAAGTGGCCCATTTTGAGCCTTAGTCTCCATTTACACGTCCACAATTCTGTTCCGCATTTTGCTGAACGGAATTGCAGACCCATTCATTTCTATGGGGACACACTATCTCCCGCCCGGATCCGGAATTGCGGATCCGCACCCCCGGCTCCCCACTTCCGTTCCACAAAAAAATAGAACATGTCCTATTCTTGTCCGCAATTGCGGACAAGAAAATGCATTTTTTAAAAGAGTGCCGGCGATGTGCGGTCCGCAAAATGCGGAATGCACATTCCCGAGGTCTGTGTTTTGTGGATCTGCAAAACACACATGGACGTGTGAATGGAGCCTTAGCAGCGCTCCTCTGTCTCCTGTTTACATAACACAGTTAGTGCTGAGCAAGTCTCCACTGTTATGTAAACAGGAGACAGAGGAGCGCTGCTAAGGCTCCATTCACACGTCCATGTGTGTTTTGCAGATCCACAAAACACGGACACCGGGAATGTGCATTCCGCATTTTGCGGACCGCACATCGCCGGCACTCTTTTAGAAAATGCCTTTAGGAGCAACGGGGGCGTTACCATTACACCTAGAGGCTCTGCTGTCTCTGCAATTGCTGCAGTTTAACAGGGCACGGGTATATTTTATATTTCTCAGCAATGCGGCCACATATTAACATGAGACTAACACAGATGCCTTCAGCAGCCAAGTGTACATGTAACAGGTCAGCCGGTGTCATAGGTACAAAGCTGCTGACAGATGCCCTTTTAGGTGCAGTCATTATATATGCAGTGGGGTCCTTTATATACATGAGCTGTGACATAAGAAAACTGCTGACAGATGCCCTTTAAGGTGCAGTCATTATATATGCAGTGGGGTCCTTTATATACATGAGCTGTGACATAAGAAAACTGCTGACAGATGCCCTTTAAGGTGTAGTCTTTATATATGCAGTGAGGTCCTTTATATACATGAGCTGTGACATGAGAAAACTGCTGACAGATGCCCTTTAAGGTGCAGTCATTATATATGCAGTGAGGTCCTTTATATACATGAGCTGTGACATGAGAAAACTGCTGACAGATGCCCTTTAAGGTGCAGTCATTATATATGCAGTGAGGTCCTTTATATACATGAGCTGTGACATAAGAAAACTGCTGACAGATGCCCTTTAAGGTGCAGTCATTATATATGCAGTGGGGTCCTTTATATACATGAGCTGTGACATGAGAAAACTGCTGACAGATGCCCTTTAAGGTGCAGTCATTATATATGCAGTGAGGTCCTTTATATACATGAGCTGTGACATGAGAAAACTGCTGACAGATGCCCTTTAAGGTGCAGTCATTATATATGCAGTGAGGTCCTGGATATACATAAGCTGTGACATGAGAAAACTGCTGACAGATGCCCTTTAAGGTGCAGTCATTATATATGCAGTGAGGTCCTTTATATACATGAGCTGTGACATGAGAAAGCTGCTGACAGATGCCCTTTAAGGTGCAGTTATTATATATGCAGTGAGGTCCTGGATATACATGAGCTGTGACATGAGAAAACTGCTGACAGATGCCCTTTAAGGTGCAGTCATTATATATGCAGTGATGTCCTAGATATACATGAGTTGTGACATGAGAAAACTGCTGACAGATACGCCCGTTAAGGTGCAGTCATTATATATGCAGTGAGGTCCTGGATATACATGAGCTGTGACATGAGAAAACTGCTGACAGATGCCCTTTAAGGTGCAGTCATTATATATGCAGTGAGGTCCTGGATATACATGAGCTGTGACATGAGAAAACTGCTGACAGATGCCCTTTAAGGTGCAGTCATTATATATGCAGTGAGGTCCTTTATATACATGAGCTGTGACATGAGAAAACTGCTGACAGATGCCCTTTAAGGTGCAGTCATTATATATGCAGTGAGGTCCTGGATATACATGAGCTGTGACATGAGAAAACTGCTGACAGATGCCCTTTAAGGTGCAGTCATTATGTATGCAGTAAGGTCCTGGATATACATGAGCTGTGACATAAAAAAACTGCTGACAGATGCCCTTTAAGGTGCAGTCATTATATATGCAGTGAGGTCCTGGATATACATGAGCTGTGACATGAGAAAGCTGCTGACAGATGCCCTTTAAGGTGCAGTCATTATATATACAGTGAGGTCCTGGATATACATGAGCTGTGACATGAGAAAGCTGCTGACAGATGCCCTTTAAGGTGCAGTCATTATATATGAAGTGAGGTCCTGGATATACATGAGCTGTGACATGAGAAAACTGCTGACAGATGCCCTTTAAGGTGCAGTCATTATATATGACAGTGAGGTCCTGGATATACATGAGCTGTGACATGAGAAAACTGCTGACAGATGCAGCAGACAGTCCTCCTCTCCAGCCTCCTGATATCTTACAGCCATGTATGTATTTCAGTGGGACTGTCCTTCCTCCTCCATCTTCTGGATGCTGGAAACAGTCACCATGTCAGTGATACAATCCTGACATAACATATGATACAAAAGTAAAAGTTCTCCTCCCCCCTCCATGCATGTAAGGACCTGGCACAGATTTGCTCCGAGGTATAGGAAGTCTTCTGCTCCTCCAGATGTGTGCAGCCTGACTTTCCACATCTGTGGACTGGAATAACACAGGGACTTCTCCTCCTCCTCATTTCTCCCACCTCAGAAGCTTTGGCATGCCCTGTGCTCCCTCAGCCTGCGCTGTGTGCCCGGTCACTGGCCCTGGTAGGGAGGAGGGGCGGGTCCTTCCATGCCTGATGAAGGGCAATCTTCCTTCTGGTGGTCACTGGATGTAGACGTCTGTTTGTGTGTCAGGAGCCGGGCTGTCAGGGTCTCCTCCTTCCCTAGGAGCAGGTAAGTGCCATGGCTCTGGCTGCGCGCTCCACGCGCGCCATGCGCAAGTTGCGCGCCCGGGGGCTGCAGTCAGCGCGCGCAGTAGGTTGGTTATGGGGGTTATGGTCTGTGCAGATACCAGACTATAGTATTAGCTGTGTGATCCATAGAGAAGCTCCTAGCACGTCCCTGTGGCTGGGTCTTGTAGGTTCACAAGAACTTGAGAACTCCAGGCTGAAGAAAAGAAGTGCAAACAAGAAAAAAGTTCCCAGACAGATAATAGTCTTGAGTCTGCCCGGAAAACTCCCATTCGGTTGCTGAGGCAGCAGAGGTGAGTTTGCCATTTGCACAGTGTGTTGATAGCTGTGACATCACTGTGTGCTGTGGTTTTGCCTATGACTGGATTAGGTTCATTAAGAGATTGCAAATTCAGCTCTGCTACATGTGTATTTCCAGATGGTATTATGCAGTGCTGTATCAGACAATACAGGCTCTGCCAGGAGATTTATCAAACTGGTGTAAAGTAGAACTGGTTTAGTTGCCCATACCAACCAATCAGATTCCACCTTTCATTTTTCAATGGAGCTGTGAAAAATAAAAGGTGGAATCTGATTGGTTACCATGAACAACTAAGCCAGTTCTACTTTATACCAGTTTGACAAATCTCAGCAGCTGGCATATAACATGGTGAAATGGGGGGGGGGGGAGGATATGTCATGCTTGGCCTTTGAGTATCACGGTCATACAAGGAATTGAAGAAATTCTTTTTGATTCATTTTGACTTTGCAGTTTGCTACATATGTCAAGTTGATTTATTTTATTTATTTTTTTCTTTACTGGACAATATATTGCAAAAATCAGCTACAGCAAAAACTTTTTACAGATGGCTTTAAAAAAACTTATAGGGGTTGTCTCACTTTAGCAAATACAAGGCATCTACTAATGTGTTGTGATTGTCCATATTGCTTCCTTTGCTGTCTGCATTCATTTTTCCATTACATTATACACCGCTCGTTTCCAGGGGTTACGACCACACTGTAATCCAGCAGCAGTGGTCATGCTTGCACACTATAGGGAAAAGGTGCTCTAGCCTCTCTGGTGCCCAGGACTGTGGGAGCGCACATAGGCACGTATACGCAGCATCTCCCGCCCCTACCGCCTCCTATCTGCGCTACAGCGGTGGTCGTAACCCCTGAATACGAGCAGTGTATAATGTGATGGAAAAATGAATCCAGCCAGCAAAGGAAGCAATATGGACAATCACAATACATTAGTAAGAGCCTTGTATTAACTTTCTCTACATGATAAAGGCTATTTGCTGAAGCGACACAACCCTTTTAATGAACCGTGAAGATAATATATGATATTTGTCGTCATATCCGAGTAGTGATGGTAAAACCTCTGCGTATTTTACTGTGAACTGTAAAATGAATGTAACTACAATCAAAATAATCCGCACAAGTTCCTCCAAAAACTGCAGTTTACAGGCAGTTGGCACCCCTGTGGCCGATGGGAGTTCTGAGTGGTTATGTGGTGTAGTCCTCTCATATCCGAGGACGTTCATATGGACTTGTTGTCACGTTAGTATGACGGCTCGTAACACTTTTAGAGTGCTGCCACATGCAGTTTTGTGTTGTGTATTTTTTGGGGGCCAAAAATTTAGTTTTTGCCCATGTAGTAGCCCAGATTTACTAAACCTGTAAATGGTGTAAACTTAGGGCATAAGGTATCAAGTGACCTGCACCAGAAAAGTGAAGTGATTTTGGAGTAAGCGCTTATGACAAATTTATGACATATTTGCACCATTTTTGGGGTTGTATGCACCAAGCCTGGCAGCGTGCATTCACTACAGGTCAGCCGAATGTTCTGTGGGCGAAGCTACATTTTTAGCTAGATTTATTTTATTTTTTGCAAAAAGTCACAAGCAGTGGTGTAACTAGTACTGACTGGGCCCCACGGCAAATTTTTAAATTTCTCCCCGCCACAGCAACTCCCTCCTCCCATGCAACCCTCAGTCCTGAGGTTAGTCAAGATCACTCTCTCGGACCAGGCCCGGCAGCCGTCCCATCCATTTCCTACACGTATATATTGTATGTCACTGTATAAGGGCTCATGCACACGCCAGTTGCCTGGCCATGCCCTTATTGCGGCCACAGTATGCCAGCACCAGCTGTGTGCTCACTGCATCACGGATGCGGACCCATTCACTTGGCTCAGAGCTGCCATAGATTTCTGCCTTCATTTCCTGCAGAAAACTGGCGCAAATAAAGATAAATTTGTTGGGGTGCTGGTCACGCCCACCCTTGCCATGCCTCCTTTAGGGAAAGTGGCGAGGGCAGTGTAAAACCCTGCGTAAAAGTCTGCGACTTTTTACTGCCACTTTTCAGGCGCAAATACAATGATAAATCTCCCCCTAAATGTTGTATATTACGCTCCACGCCTTTCCCACAAAGCCGCGTTCACTTTCCCATAAGCCACACACCCTTGCCTGGCTAGGAATAGATCATTTCTCTTAACCTATATGCACCAAATTCTGCCAAAGTATGCACCCCCAGTAATGTTACTTCCTCTGTAGAGCCGTGTGAGGAAAATACATTGGTACCAAAAACACCATCAAAAATGCCAACACCCATAGCCCATAAAAAACGAATGGAGGTCTATGGGAGAAAAACCAGGCAATGATAGAAAAAAACGCCAGTGTTGGAGCATACTGCAATTTAAAAGAGGCAGCATTGACCGACCCACAAACAAACGCACTTCAAGAGTAAAAACTACAAAAACGCTTGTGTGCGCTGCATTTAAAATTTTCCATAGACTTCCATACAACATCTGGAGTTGGTGTTTTTAACTAAAAATGCTCTAATAAAAACCCCAAAAACCGCAAAACCCCTTAAAAACATCAAAGAAAACCTATGTGTGACACCAACCTTATAGGTGTGCCCCATAACATCCATGGTGCACACAGTTGTGTTACACACATTCAGTTCTTGGCTCAAGATGCACCTTGCACCTCTATGGACAATTCTGCCAATATCTCCAAGTTGCCTTCAGAGACTAGAATGAAGTGGCCGGGGGGTGTTGGAGAGGGATGGGAGAAGCCTTGGCATTTCTCCGTCTGAATCTGCTTCCAGGAAATAAATAACCTTTCCATTAGTCTTCGTTGTGGTGAACGGTGGTTGGAGGACGGCCTGTGCACCGCGTCATGTAACCACAGCTTCTCACATCTACTCATCATGTAAACAGTGACCGCATTCACTAGAAGGATCAGTAAGTCCCCCTTGTCCTAGTCATTGTTTTATTTGGACCTGGGTCTTGGAAGGATCTGCCATATGGACTAAAGCAAAAGCAGAAAGGAACTCTGGAGCTTTAGTTTCCTCTCGTGTCGTAGGGGAAGCTGGAACTGGAATATAGTGAGTCACTCAGTATATTCAGGCTGTCCACTCTTACTTTCACTAGGATTGATACCAGTATTATACCAAGGTCACAGGAGGCATTTTTCTTGAGGTTTCACCACAGTTTCATCTTACTGGAGTGACCAGATGTGAAGTGTAAAGGTCCCTGGACGATGTACCAGCAGATTATTGAGAGGGTAGCGTTCCTTCCCGAATATCTGCTGGTCACTAGTGGAGGAGACCATTATTTAAATGCAGCGATCTCCTCCAGAGTACGTGGATCGAACAATAATACCATCGCTCTTCCCCATGCTGTCTCGTTGTTTTCCGGCAGCAGATCAGGTCTACACATTTACTGGCGGGAAACAAGGATTTTTGTGTTTGCACAAACTATATAATTACCCGATGAACGAGTATTCTGCTCGTTCATCTGGCAATCGGCGGTGCATTCACACAGCCAGATCATCGCTAACGAGCGCTCATAGTAACGAGGGTTCTTGATTTAGGCAATTCTCGGCCTGTGTAAAGGACCCTTTAGTGAATGGGAATTTCTCTTTATTCTTATTTAAATTGGAGCGATCGCTATGTGGTGCTGTCCCCCATTGACTTCTAGAGTTGGTTTTATCTGTGACTCACATGGTTCTTGAGGAACGATTTTCTACCACTGTTATCTCTAGAGAACATGTATGAGATATAGAAAGTGTAAGAAAGATAAGGCTGGATGAAATATATTACAGTCTAATGAATTTGGGGTCTTCAGCTTGGTGGAAGTGTCGTGATGTTTTATTGTAACTCGACCAGTATGACCCACCAATATATTTTGCAGTCACAGCTGATGCTTATCCAGACCATGAACACCACAACCTAAGAGCATGGATCCAGCTCCAACCAGCAACAACCCATCATCCCTCAGTCAGTGTCTTAAGTACCAATGCCACCCTTGGGGTTCAGGCTCATTCTCCAGAGAACACCTCCCCCAATGCTAACTGTGTAATTGCAGATGTATTCCCCTCACCTGAGACTACATGTGAGTCTACCCGTCACCATCCTCATAATGGCATTACTGGCTGGGGGTATAGTGGTTCAATTGAGGCCCTCGAGACGCTAACGAGGCTAATAGAATGATTGCTTTACTCTAATTACCAATAACGTCCCTGGCCTTATGTGGATGTAAGGTCCAACCAGCACGTCTCACCTCATGGCAGGGCCGGGCCGACACAGAGGCTGGGGAGGCTCCAGCCTCAGGGCGCAGGCAGGGGTCGGCGAGAGGGAGAGGGACTGACAGGGGGGAACCGCTCAGCGCTCCCTCCTGTCATTCCCTGAGCCGGGCCCCGTCAGAGCGCTCCTCTCACCTCCATTATGCTGCTTCAGGCCCCCAGCATCAGGCCCCGCTGCCTCTGGCTCTAACTAGAAACAGAGTAAGCAGGTGGGCGGAGCCTAACGGACCTCCGTTAGGCTCCGCCCACCTGCTAATGTGAGGCAGCGCTGGGGCCTGATCCCGGAAGCCTGGAGCAGTGACCATAATGGAGGTGAGAGGAGCGCTCTGACAGGCCCAGCATTAAGTACAATGAAAATGCCGGGCCCCCTTTCATTAAGTCTGTGACAACATGGGGGGCAGAAAGAGCATGACAACATGGGGGAGGTAAAAGAGCATGAAAAGATGGGGGAGAATGACAGGGGGCAGAAAAAGCATGACAAGAAGAGGGGATTATGACAAGAGGGGGGGGCATAACAAATTACTATGTGGGGGCACTGCTGTGTGGTTGAGGGGGGGGTGGGGACATTACTGTGTGGGGGGCAGTGTGGCGGACATTACTGTGTGGGAGGCAGTGTGGCGGACATTACTGTGTGGGGGCAGTGTGGCGGACATTACTGTGTGGGAGGCAGTGTGGCGGACATTACTGTGTGGGGGCAGTGTGGAGGACATTACTGTGTGGGGGGCAGTGTGGCGGACATTACTGTGTGGGGGGCAGTGTGGCGGACATTACTGTGTGGGGGGCACTACTGTGTGGGGGGCAGTGTGGCGGACATTACTGTGTGGGGGCAGTGTGGCGGACATTACTGTGTGGGGGCAGTGTGGCGGACATTACTGTGTGGGGGGCAGTGTGGCGGACATTACTGTGTGGGGGCACTACTGTGTGGGGGGCAGTGTGGCGGACATTACTGTGTGGGAGGCAGTGTGGCGGACATTACTGTGTGGGGGGCAGTGTGGCGGACATTACTGTGTGGGGCAGTGTGGCGGACATTACTGTGTGGGGGCAGTGTGGCGGACATTACTGTGTGGGGGGCAGTGTGGCGGACATTACTGTGTGGGGCAGTGTGGCGGACATTACTGTGCGAGGGGGCAGTGTGGCGGACATTACTGTGCGTGGGGGCAGTGTGGCGGACATTACTGTGTGGGGGGCAGTGTGGCGGACATTACTGTGTGGGGGACACTACAGTGTGGGGTGGCATTATACAAAAGCTCTGCAGATGCAACTCCCATGTATTGGGTCACCACAATTTGGGTGGTCATTCACTAAATGAACCCTGTTATGGGGAGAATCTGTGGATGACACATATTTGTCCCACAGACACCCCCACCCCCAAAACAGGGTTAATTTACTGAATGACCACCAATAAAAGAGGTGGGGGGTCACATATGCTATTTCATAATGACAGCAGGGCCCGTGCAGTGACTGTTTTCTACTACACCCCCATCCCCCGCTCACTGGATATAATCTTATACGTAACTATATAACTGTAGTAAATCACTACAGTTATATAGTTAAGATTATATACAGTGTGGGAGGGAGTGTAGTAGAATACAGTCACTGCACGAGCCTCACTAACGCTGTCATCAAAAAGCAGATACAACCCCACAGCCTCACCCCTTGTATTGGGGGTCATTCCTACATGGACCCTGTTATGGGGAGGGGGGATCTGTGGATGACACATATGTGTCATCCACAGATTCCCCAATAACAGTATCATCCATCACAGATCCCCCATCTGGAGGGGGGGGGGGGGCGCACTTGGGCAGCTCAGCCTCTGTTGGTGGTGGACCTTGTCCCAGCCCTGCCTCATGGTTCCAGGGTCTGGAAGAGCATGGAGTGTGTATGTGTGGAATGTGTCTCCCAAGGTGTCCATTCCAAATTTTCCAGTGAAGTTACAGGGTCAGGAGGACGAGGGAGTCCAGGCGAGAATCTGTTCCCAGTGCACTAATCCCAGTCCATTGAATATACCAGAAAAGAATACACAGGAACCACCTAGGGAACTAAAATGGAACGTTGAACACATAAACCATTTCCCGCTAACATCATTTTACGAGGTTTTGCAAGACGCCATTTTAACTTATGTGTGCTGGTGCATTATGCATCCCAGCACAGCTATGTAGCTCGCGGTCACCACAGAACAGATTGGACAGCTTGGCTTTACATGTTGTTTAACAGTTGGACCTTACTAAACACGATTTACACTTTATAAACCAAAACAATAAAACTCAACATAACCGGCGCTTGTGCTGGAATAAGTTCACATCGCTTAGAGCTGTGGATTCCGCAGTAAGTCCATTGACCCAGTATCTTTAGTCCACAGCCAGCTCTTCACACACTGCTATAGGGACATTGGCTGGTGCTGTACTCCTATGCTAGGACCACTCTCACATCTACATGGACAGAAGTAAAGCTTCCTATGGTCTGGTCTGCAGGTGGAGATTGAATCTAATTTCTGTTGTTCAAATGGACACACCAGGTTGGGTCAAGATGTATCAACCTTCCTCCAACCATTTATTAAAGGGGTTGACCGGATTGGAGGACATAATGTCACAGCCCCTGAGATAATCCCCTGCTGTTTGCAGGATGTTGGTTGGACTTAAGTGCACGATCTCTTTGGAGCAGATTTACTCTTGTAAATGCACCAGAATTGTGGTGCAATTTGTGCCAAAAAACTAGCCTTGCACGACACAACACATTGTTTCAGACAGTTGTTTTTGCTTCATCTAACAAGGGGCATGGTTTAGGGAAAGATGACTTAAAATGCGCAATATTGTGCCAAACCTTTTCGGCTTTTTTTTTTAATCAATGCTAGTGTCAATCAAATAAGTGTGCAATGCCCTGACCCTTGAGGTGCTATGTGAGTGTAATGGTGATGATGCGCCGAGTGAGGGTAGTAGAACTCACAGATCAGTTGTCCCCTGGTCCGGCCTGCAGTGGAGGGGAAGACAGCACTAAATCCTCTGGGGCACTCTCTATTGCAGGGAACACCAGCATGATGGAAGTTGAGGTGCCCTTGATGGTAGTGGGTATGCTTAGGGCGCTTTGGTGGCTGGGACCCTGTGTTCGTGACGCCCAGCACCGTAAGGTGCAAATGTTGATAGTAGTAGAAAGGATGAACAGTCAGTTGTAGTAGAAAGCAGTTGAACATTTACTAAATCAATTGTCTCAGGGCAGTTGTTACAGTTCATCAATGCAGCAAAAGCAATAATCCAGATGTTGGTTTAACTGGATTTCCTTATAACAGGTCTGGCGATTGTCAGTTGAGGAGTTCTCTCAAGACTTTAGTTTTAACAAGCAGAATGACAATTCTTGCTTAAATAGTTTTGCACTAAGTCCAATCTCTAGCACTCAGGTACTGAATATAATGGTTTCCTACTTATCTTGAGCAATCCAATAGGGGCGTTCTCCCTCGTGGCAGGCAAACTATCTGCTACATTATTTCATGCAGGATGCTCTCCTAAAATATTTAGGTTCACTATGTCCCAGAAGGCATTTAGTGAAAAGGATAATTCTGCGCACTAATTATCCAGTTGTGTCCAGGTACCTTTAAGTTCCTCTTGGTCACTGATGCTTGTGAAGTCCCTTGGCTAGACTCAGCTCTAATCTTCACTAAACTTGCTTTATATTCGTACATAGACTCACTTGTCTGTGCTGGGCTGCTGTGACTACTTGGTCTCTCCTCTCTAGGCTTGATCAGGGCCCAGAGGAAAGAAAGGCAGCTACATCTTGGACTGAGCCTGCTCTGCTCCTCCATACACTGGCTTCTACTCTCTCCTCTCACTTACTACTTCCTCTCCAACACCTCCTGAGCTAGCACACCCCAAGCTTACTATAATATGGGCGCCAGCACTACCTAAGGGGCGACTAGATGAAATGACAATGCCAGCCTCAACTTAGGAAATAAAATACATTAAATATGACAGTTAGAAAGTTTAAAGTGCCCACATACAGGACATAGTGGGACACTGCATCCCCCCTTGGTTTAAGGTAAACCGTCCTCGGTGTTTGTCTTGATGGATGCTGTGGATCTCGACGCCGTCACCTGGAAGATATAAAACATATGCTGCAAAGACAAATATGCATATAATTTTTTTTTTCAAAATACTATTATGTCACTTAGATAACCACATATGAGCAAAGGGTTATGCATAACAATACACATTTATTATAATTTTTTTGTAACCTCCTACCGCAAAAAACATAATAGCAGGCAATTAAAATTTTTATGTACCCTAAAATGGTACCAATGAAAACATCAAATCATCCCACAAAAAACAAGCTCTTACACAAGACACAAAAACATGATTTTTTTTCAAAAATGTGATCATGTGATCCATGCGACGTAGGGGCGCTGTGACGTCATTGTGGAGAGCCCCGGGAGCCGCACGGACGGTAAGTAGCTTCTCCCCTGGCTCCTCACTACTTTTCCATGGCAGCCGGGACTTAAGTAGCGTCCTGGCTGCCATGGTAACACTGAAAGCATTTTGAAGACTGATCAGTCTTTTTTTTTTTATAATTGTATATTTATTAAGGAATTTAGAAATGACAAGGCAAATCTTTAACAAGTCATTGTACAGCAATAGAAGGCACAGAGTATAAAATGTAAAGTACTGCACGTGACATAACTGGACATTAAGAACGGTCAGTAACATTCAATGGTTTAAGAAGGAATGTCATACATAAGAGTGATATTAAAGTGTTCAACATGAGATATAAAATGATCGTCTTTGATCCGTCCAGTAGAGAACCAGCAAATAACACAAAAACAAGACAAATGACAAGGACAAAGACACAAGGGGGAAGGGGAGGGGATTTACTCCATGTTCCCCAGACCTCTAAGGAAGTCTCGTTGCCCAGTAATCGTCCCAGGGCTCCCATATGGCATTAAAAACCGTGACTCTGTCCTGAAACATGGCTGTACTGTATTCCAATGTACGAACTTCAGTTACCCTAGCGTATAAATCAGAGACCTTAGGCGGTTCGGGGCTTTTCCAACATCTGGGTATCAGACAGCGTGCAGCCGTAAGTATCAGTAGTAGCAATTTAAGTGAATTCTTATTAAGTTGATGGGGAGTTACATTAAGCAGGAAGGACAAAGGGTCCGGTTGCAGGTCCACCGTGAAAATGTCACTTAAAAGGGTACCTACGTCAGTCCAGTAGGGGCGTATCTTCGGGCAGTCCCAAAAATATGAGGAGTGTACCCCTATGTAACCCACACCTCCAGCACATACTTGGGATTGCCGGGCTCATTCCATGGAGGAGGTCAGGAGTGTGATACCAGTACATCATAATTTTATATTGGTTCTCCTGATGTAGTATCGACATCGAGGACTTCACTGCCCTCCTCCATATGAGACGCCAGGTCGCGTCTGGTAAGGTCCTCCTAAATACTCCTCCCACCGCATCATGTAGGAATGTCTCTGGACCCGGTCAGGAAAGGAGTCAGCAAGATAGAATAAATCGCCGATATTACACCCTTTGTGTGTACCCCTCCCCTACAAAGGTATTCGAAGGCAGTCGGGAGGGAAACTGTGACCCCTGAAAAGATGGACTGAGCAAAATGCCTGACTTGTATATAAAAGTAGTTTGAGGAGGAGGGGAGATCATATTTGGACTGCAGGGTAGAAAATGGTAGAAGGTCCCTAGTAAAGGGGTCCACAATGTCCGCAAATCTGAAGACTGATCAGTCTTGAAATGCTTTCAGGTGTGTGGCGTTGTGACGGATCCGGCTGGCATTTCCTGTGACAGAAGTGCACACTGGATCCTCACAACGCTAGTGTGAAAGAGCCCTTAATCTTTATGTAGAAAACTATGATTTAAATCAAGCCTTACTGACTAGTGATTCACATCGCTCCCTCAAGAGAAAAATAAAAAATGTGGTTCTCAGAAAATAAACTGGTACCCCAGGGGCTGTGCGAAAGCAACATGGCGCCCATAGACCAGTTAATCAAAATATGTGATGCAAAAGACAAAAGGTGGTCTTTCCCTTCTGAACCCTGCAGTGTACCCAAACAGCAATAAATTGCAATTTTTGACTTTGCACTTCCTACAGTGCTTTAATTTTTGCTGTGGGCTTAAAATACTCTCCACACCTATTGGTAAATTCTCTGAGGGGTGTGGTTTCTAAAATGGGGGTCACTTCTTGGTTGTTTCTTTTAATAAAAAAAATTCAAGGAAAACAATGCACTGGCACAATAGATGCAAACATTATATAAACTATAATTTATGCCTTTGTTGTCACGCCCATGTGTGAGAGGGAGACACCACACCGGACTAAGAAGGAGCGGGAACAAGGAAGAGGGAAGGACACCTCCTAGTCAAATCCCTAGTCACAGTCCTGACTGGCTATAGTTATGAACAGACCCCAAAGGTAGGTGAGTTCATACGCAGGAGTGCCTAGAGTCCTAACTCACCCTATAAGATCCTGGCGATAGTCACAGGACTGAGACTACCTGCTCCTCCAGAAAAGAAGGACGACCAGGAGTCTCCCTCAGGCATACAACAAAGGGCAGGGAAAAAACAACACACAGATAAACCAAAACAAAATGCAAAAGGGAAAGGAAACATTTAACTTTCCAGTAGCTATGGCAGCAACAGGAACTCAGCGGAGAACCAAACACCAGCAGATCACAGATACCACTTAGCTATAAACAGCACAGCCTTGTGGGAAAAGCAACTATAAATAAGGAAAGTTATATGACCACAATAGCAACACCTGGAGGTTAGAGGTGTGGCCAGTATCAGAAACAACACAGACGTCTATTGATCCACAAGGAAACCTGTCAGATCAAAGCATGTGTTGCCAGTCTCACAGATCTTCCTTCACCCACTGTCGTGGGAACGTCCGTATGTCTCGGTATGTCCGTGACATATTGTTTCACACTGTTGAATTACAATTTTATGTTTATTGTAATATATCCTGTTTATTTGTACAGTCCTGTAGAACGGGTTAATGCACAGCCGGCTAATACTGAGACTTTGGGATTTTCCAGCCTGTGCACTGAGAGGCTAGTAATTTTGTGCAGCTGCCATAAGGGACTATGCCTAGCTAAGATTTGGAGGGGAAAAAAAAGCACACAGTGAACTTTTGACCTTAACTCTGTCAGACAGTTTTTTACATGCGGAAACTTCTTAGGCCTCTTTCACACTTGCGTTTTTCCTTTCCGTCCTAGAGTTCTGTCCTCGGGGCTCTAGGATGGAAAGATACTGATCAGGATTATCCTAATGCATCCTGAATGGAGAGCAATCCGTTCAGGATGCATCAGGATGTCTTCCGTTCAGTATGTGAACGTTTTTTTGGACGTTGACAAAAGCGCAGCATGCTGCGGATTTGTCTCCGTCCAAAAATCAGGAAGACATGCCGTAACGCCCGATCCGGAATTAATGCCCATTGAAGTGCATTAATCCGGATCTGGCCTTAAGCTAAACGTCGTAACTTTTTCTCAATTGTTACCATGGCAGCCAGGACGCTAAAGTCCTGGTTGCCATGGTAAAATGTAGTGGGGAGCGGGGGAGCAGTATACTTACCATCCGTGCAGCTCCCGGGGCGCTCCAGAGTGACATCAGGGTGCCCCAGACGCATGGATCACGTGATCGCATAGGTCATGTGATCCATGGGCATGGGGCGCTCTGGCGTCATTCAGGAGCGCCCCGGGAGTCGCACGGACTGTAAGTATACCGCTCCCCCGCTCCCCACTACTACTATGGCAACCAGGACTTTAATAGCGTCCTGGCTGCCATAGTAACCTGAAAGCATTTCGAAGACTGATCAGGATCCTGATCAGTCTTCTAATGCTTTCAGGCGACTTGTTTTCTGACGGATCCGGTGAGACGGAAGTGCCCGCCGGATCCTCAGAACGCAAGTGTGAAAGAGGCCTTAGGCCAAGTTCTCACTACAGTTATTTGATCAGTTAAAAACACAGAACAGGTGCAGATCTTTCCATTAGACCTTATCTCTGTGTAGGCTTTACTACTGGTTTTGGTTCACAATAACTGATGGAAATAACTGACCAAATAACTGAAGTTTGAACTTGGCCTTAGTCATTCCCATTGACTTGTATTGAGCATTCATAGATTTCAGTTTGGGCGAACGAAATGCCGGAGGATGCGCCTAATTTATGACTAGGCCTGCACCTTTCCATAAATTAAGCGCATCCTTTAAGTACAGTGCAGGGGATATAAAGACCAGCGTACCAGATGCCAATCTTAATAAATCTTTTCCATTACAGTATATCAAAATTCTTATCAAACTGATAAGAATTTACCTAAGGGCTCTTTCACACTAGCGTTTTTGTTTTCCGGCATAGAGATCCGTCGTCGGGTCTCTATGCCGGAAAAATCCTGATCAGAATTATCCCAATGCATTCTGAATGGAGAGAAATCCTTTCAGGATGCATCAGGATGTCTTCAGTTCAGGACCGGAACGTTGTTTGGCCGGAGAAAATACCACAGCATGCTGCGCTTTTTGCTCCGGCCAAAAATCCTGAACACTTGCCGCAAGGCCGGATCCGGAATTAATGCCCACTGAAAGGCATTAATCCGGATCCGGCCTTAAGCTAAATGTCGTTTCGGCGCATCGCCGGATCCGACTTTTAGCTTTTTCTCAATGGTTACCATGGCAGCCAGGACGCTAAAGTCCCGGCTGCCATGGTAAATGTAGTGAGGAGCGGGGGAGCAGTATACTTACCATCCGTGCGGCTGCCGGGGCGCTCCAGAGTGACGTCAGGGCGCCCCACACGCCCTGTCGTACATTGTATACTGGCTGTGCTTGGTACTGCAGCTGAGCCCCATACAATTGAATGGGACTGAGCTGCACCTAGGCCACATGACTAATGTACAGTGAAGTCAATAGGTCTGGGCTGAAGGGAAGAGGTTAGGTTAAGAAATTGGCATTGAGAGGGCGCCGTTTCAGTTTTTGCCTCAGGCAGCAGAAAGGCTAGGTGCACCCCTGGATATATTAATAGACATCCAGAAAACATCCAGGCCCCGCAGGTACAGAGGGTGCTGACTTGACTCTTTGAAGATAGACATAAATGGACATAGTGTACGTAGATCTCAGTTTTCATTTATGAATCACAGAAGGAAAGTAAAGAAACCCTATCCAGGTGCCCGAGCCTAATGCAGAAAGCAGCTGATGAATAGAGGGATGTGGCGGTGTAGCGATCAGACGACGTGTTAGAAGTAACTTGGTCTTCAAAATCCCCGCAAACATCAGCCACACCGTCCTCAGCAGACTTGAAAGCTTAATGGCTTCAGACACTGTACTGAAAATGCAGTTTACCACTCCTTGTGAATTTATTGCAACGCCATGTACTTGGAAAAAAGGATCTTGCCAAATAATTCAGGGAAACTTCTGCGGCCAAGGTTGATTCAAGTTAAAGTGTCCAAGACTCAGAGAACTCCCGTTTTAATAGGACCATTAAAATAGACAAATGTTGATATCTTTATATGGCCTGTAATCTGAGAAGTTTTTCCGCAAAGTCGTTCCAAGACAAAACATTTATATTATAAGTCATCAGTCTGGAAAGCCTTCCAATAAAAATGTTCAAGTGCAGACTTAGTTATCTGTAAAATAGAAGACTTTTCTGTTTGTATCATACCGGAGCAAGTACATTTGCTCAGTGTTCTTCATAGTTCCTCCAGTATATGGACGTCTGGTAGAATCTTCTAGAGATAATGGCTCCAGCAGCTGGTAGTACAGAGAGTTCTGCTTGAGAAAAATGTACAGTAGTTCCTTCTTCTTCTGTTCCTCTCGCTTCTAAGGCAAAATTCACACGTTGCATTTTTTTTGCCAGATGTGCAAAATTAGACAGTAGGAGGTCATAATATCCTACTGGCACATTTAAAGGGGTTGGCCCATCATAGACAATGGGGGCATATCACTAGGATATGCCCGCATTGTCTGATAGGTGTGGGTCCCACCTCTGATACCTGCACCTACATCGGGAACAGAGTGGTGAATGGTGGTGGAGGGCGCTGCGCATGTGCATCCGCCCTCCATTCATTTCTATGGGGCCGCCGAAAATAGACAAGCATCTTAGAGGGAGCTAATCTGTCAGACACCATGCCCTGTCTCCAAATAGTCTAAACTAAGCAGCGAGAATATAAAAGACTGAATTCTATCAACCTAAATGTTGAAGGTCATCTGTCAGCAGATCTGTTCCTATGACACTGGCTGACCTGTTACATGTGCGCTTGGCAGCTGAAGGCCTCTGTGTTGGTCCCATGTCCTATGTGCCCGCATTGCTGAGAAATATGATGTTTTATTATAAGCAGATGAGCTTCTAGGAGCAACGGGGCATTGCCTTTACTCCTAGAGGCTAAGCTCTCTTTGCAACATTTTTCTCAGCAATGCGGGCACATATGAACATGGGACCAACACAGATGCCTTCAGCTGCCAAGTGCACATGTAACAGGTCAGCCAGTGTCATAGGTACAGATCTGCTGACAGATGCCCTTTAAGAAAGACTGTCTTCTGCATGTAGTGATTTGCCTCCACACATTACTGTATTCCATACAATATTAGTCATCTTATTAGAAATGAGGAATCCAGGAGAAATCAAGATTTGTAAGGATTCATCCTTTTTCAGAAATTTCACACCCAAAATCTTCATGTCTCTTGGGTAGATCTGAATGTGCTACATATAGCATAAGGCTCATGTTTCCGTTCTGGTGCTGTCCGAGTGTAGAACAGACAGCATCCGGACCGAGCACAGACCCACTGAACAGAGTCAATGGGTAAATTCACATCACTTGTTTCATGGACCATCTGTCCGTTCAGAGGGCACCATTTTTATCAGCTCAATGGATCCATGAAAAAATGGTGGTGGACATCATCCATCTGCAGTCCATCTTTCACAGATGATAGCCCTTACACTGTAGGTATGGCATTGTGCTGTTTGTAAGTTATTTGATTGCTTGTACTTTGTGTCTGTTTTAGACATGGGTCTTCCAGGTGTGTGCTTCATCCTTCCACTGCTCTTTCTGGCTGCGGGGGCGATCCAAAAACGACAATCAAGTAGACAAACTGAAGCAGAAATACAAGCTAACGTATTAAGTAAGTCATTGCATTGCTATTTTATCACTTACCCCTTCCTCTTGAGTTTACAATATGTAGCTATATTATTTGTATGGCTGAGATTAAAAGGGGTTCTCCGGGCTACAGGTATTGATGACCTCTCCTCAGTATAGAGCAAAGAACGTCCGGTCCTTCTTCGCTATATACCAGTGGGACTCGTACACCCCGTGCAAACCGCAGCGTCGACCCATCTTCTTTGACTCTCCTCAGGATAGGTGATCAGTATTTGATCGGTGGGGGTTCGACACTTGGCACCCAAACCGATCAGCTGTTTTTGGCAGTGCAGGAAGCTATACAGTGTACGGATTGGAAGCAGAAGACCCTGCATCGGCGTACTGCGGCGCAGACCCCTCTACTTGAATGGGATTTGAGCTGCAGCACCCATGAACGGCCACTACACCTTGTATGGAGCTGTGCATTGCCACAACTGCGCAACAGAGCTGATCGATGGGGGTGCCGAGTGTCGGACCCCCACCGATCTGATATTCAAGACCTATTCTGAGGATAGACCATCAAGATCTGTAGCTGGAACAAACCCCTTTCAATGAAATTAATAAATATTTTTCCACCATAATTTTTCCTTAATTAGGGATCAGCAACTGAGGCTTCAAATGCAGGATTTCTATGTAATCCCCTGATTAAATGATTAAATAATAACTAAGAAATCCTTTCTGAATGCAGAACTGTGACTCATTCATTCCAATTTGACAATTTCCCTAGATTTCAAGAAAACGTTGTCCCCTTGCCAAAATACACCAGAGGGGGAGTACATCCTATTGACTTTGGAGGTGTCTCTCAGTCCTGGAAAGAGTCTATGAATAAATGCAAAAACAGACAGTATAATCCAAATAATCTTCTTTTTCAATAATACCGTAGTTTTCTTTGAACATTGTTATATAGAAGTAGAATGAGGGAAATGCGTTATTCCCCTTACGCCTGTTTTTGGAATAGAAAACTTGCAAATGCACCGGATTTGCAGCTTTTCAAAGTCATTGTGACTTTTCTAGTCGCAATTGGAAATTTTACGCCACCCTTACCAATTTTACAAGAAGGGGAGTAGCGAGAACGGAGCGTGAGTGGGGACATCAGCCCCAGCTCATTCATCATTATTGATGCCAGAAGCTGGCGGAAATAATGACTGAAATCTACGGCAGGTCTGAGCTGCCAGAGGAGCCATGTAATTCATGACAAGGCCTCATCAAAAATTACATGGCTCCTCCGCAGTGCAGGCCCCATCAAGACCGGCGGAGCAGATGCCGGTGTGAATGAATCAGAGCCATAGTCCTGGTATAGTTTCTTCACTAAAAATATTGATATATTACATAGTTGAAAAGCATTCATAAAAATGTAGAAATAAAAATTAACCAAAATGTCATATACAAATACATGACTGAAGGCTACTTTCATATCTGCGCTTCTATTTTCAGGTATTGAGATCCATCATAGGGTCTCAATACCGGAGAAAAACGATTCTGTTTTGTCCCCATTCATTGTCAACAGGGACAAAGCTGAACTGAACGGAGTGCACCAGAATGCATTCCGTTCCGTTCCGTTTGGTTGCGTTCCCCTAACGGACAGAAAACTGCAGACACATGCTATTTTAAAGATAATACAACTGGATCCGTTCATAATGGATGCAGACAGTTGTATTATCAAAAACGGAAGCGTTTTTGATGATCCCTGCCGGATCAGGCAAAAATGCAAGTGTGAAAGTAGCCTTAGGCCTATTGCACACGAACGTGTGCACCCCGTGCCCGTGCTGCGGGCTGCAAATTGCGGCCCGCAATGCTCGGGCATCGGCCGTGGGGCAGCTGCAGCGGATCGCGGACCCATTCACTTAAATGGGTCCGCGCTCTGCCCGTTCCGCAAAAAGATAGGACACGTTCTATCTTTTTGCGGGACAGAAGTACGGAACGGAACCCCACGGAAGCACTCTGTAGTGCTTCCGTAGTTTTCCGTTCCGTCATTCCATTCCGCACCGTTCCGCATCTCCGGATTTGCGGACCCATTGAAATGAATGGGTCCGCATCCGTGATGCGGAATGGCCACGGAATTGTGCCCGTGTATTGCGGATCCGCAAATACGGGCACGGGGCGGACACGTTCGTGTGCAATAGGCCTTAAAGGGATATTCCCATCGGACATTTATGACATAATGATAGGATATGCCATAAATGTCCGATAGGAGCGGGCTCTGCCTCTGAAACCATTCCGATCTCAAAAATAGGTCCCGCTGTGAACGGGAAGCATGCTGTAAATGCCTGGTGTCCTTCTGCAAATAGCCAAGAGTGTTTGGCTGTTTAGCAGTGAAGAGAGAGCAAGCTGCGCATGTGCAGACACCCCTCCACTCACCACTACCGGACTTCCCAAAATAGCTGAGCCGGTTTATTAAATGGTGGGGTCACTTTCCATGCACAACCTGCTCTCCAATCACAGTAGGGCCCTATTCTTGAGATAGGAGGAGGTTCCTGTCGATATGCCATAAATGTCCAGATAGAAACTGCTTATGGATTATTCACACCAGCGCTGGTCATTTCTGTTGTTCTGCTTCATTAGATGAGCAGCAGAAGAATGAAAATTACGGAAGTGACAAATTCGGCACAAACGAAACAGAATGGAACTGAACAGACCCCATTGACTGTCTGTTTGGTTTCCATTTGGAAGTTCACTTTATTAGTTGAAAAAAAGTCCTGCATGGAAAGGAAAGGAAACGCATGGAATTAACGTCTTATCTGTATCACAACCTTATTGTCTATATTTTCATCCACAGACATTCAAGGGGTCTTGTGCAGTGCAAAGATGTTAATGGCTTATCCTCAGAATAGGTCATCAATATCAGATCGGCGGGGGTCCAACTCCCGGCACCCCCACCAATCGGCTGTTTGCAGGGGTAGCGTCGCATGTGTGAGCGCTGCCTCCGCCTTAAAATTACCTCTGTGTCATCTCATTTGCAGCAGCCGCACAGTTGTAATTACACTGCGCAAACTCTACAAAGAAGACGGCATGCTGGTAAACGAGCGCCACTACCCCTTCAAACAGCAGGTTGGTAAGGGTGCCAGGAGTCGGACCCCCTGATTCTGAGGATAGGTCATTAATATATTTGCACTGCACAACCTCTTTAAGGTGGAGATACATCTTGACTTTTTTATGATTGCATTTTGCTCATTTTGGGCTTAAAATCATTTTTTTTAACTTGTCTTTATTAAAAATGTAAAAATGTCATAAAGAGTTAACTTCTGCCTAGCTGCGAGAATCGTACTTTCACTTTGTGCCTGCCATCTAATAACCCTTATCTCTAAATTACTAACAGCTCATAAACACTTATTTAAGCCATATTTGTATCGGTAAGATAAGAAATGAGCAATAATGAGTATTTAGGAGGTCAGACCTGCCTGGTGGAACACAGCGTATGCTGCTAGAGAATCTAAAGGCTGTAAAGAGAAAGGGGATCATCATTTTTAATAAAGACCAATTGAAAAAAATGATTAATAGGTATTGATCCATTTACCATTAACTGCAATGGAAGCTGTCACAAGTTTTTTTCCACTGAGCTTCCCTGAGTGGTAAATGTATGAAAATGCATTATTTTCACGTCAGCATAGAAGGCAGTTCAGCACAGCACCCCACAGCATGGGATGTACACTACTGGTGCCAGAAGTCAGACGGTCACTGATTTGATATTTATGACCTATCTTAAGCCCCTTTAACGTCCGAAGCTCCCCCGTAGTGGTGATTGGCAGCCATCATATTTTTAATGGATTAAAAACAATGAAGCCCTGACTACTAAAATGGGTTATTAAGAAATTAATTATCACCATAGAACATTTAACCTATTTAGATACAAAAAATGGCATTCCAGGGAGGACGTTCACATTAACAAAGCCAGAACTTGAGAAAATGCAGAGATCTTAGCTTTGTCAAGTCATTATGGCTTCATTAAACTTCTCTCTCTGATATCCTCTGAGGAAAGAAAGATAACGTCCACATGTCACATTCATGAGTGATTACGTTATAGCTTGAAATAATTATCCTGCGGAAGTGTCTTTCCTGGATCAAGGCCTTTCCTCTCTTCTTATTGAGGGACGACCAAGTTCCAGCAGTTCAGTGAGAAAGGAAACACAGTGGACGCGTTGTGATAAGCAAACCCTGTATAATTCCGAAAGCCTTTGTTTGGCGTGCCCCATGCATCACTGAAGCCAAAATACAGAGCTAGGGTCCTTTACTGGATCACGCAGCGTGCTAATTGCATCTGCCATGTACCATCCAAGCAAGACGTTTTAAAAGACGACCCAGAAAAATGTGCACATTGTGTTCTCAGAGGGCTCATGGGACCTGGATGGTGCACTAGACTGACCATTAACTGCAGGGCTCCAAACCTCCTCTGGTGTTAACATCAGCACAAAAACTGTGCTGAGCTGAGAGCTTCATGGAATGGGTTTCCATAGCCGAGCAGCTGCATGCAAACGTTATATCACCAAGCACAGTGCCGTACATCACCAAGCACAATGCCAAGCGTTGGATGGAGAGGTGTAAAACAGGAAGCCATTGGTTCTGGCAGTCTGATGAATGACTCTGGGTTTGGTGAATTCCAGGAGAACATTACATTCCTGACTGCATTGTACCAAATGTAAAGTTTGGTGCACGAGGGATAATGCTATGGGGTTGTTTTCATGGGTTGGTTGGCCTTGGCCCTTTAGTTCCAGTATAGGAAATATTAAAGCTTCAGTGTACCAAGATATTTTGGACAATTGCATGCTTCCAACTTTGCTAGGCACTAGGAGAAAATGAAAAAAAGGACACCGGCAAAATTAGAATTGAGGTGAGAATGACAAAGTATAAACTGCTGGTGGTGCTTGGTCAATGATCACACAACTAATGTGGTACACCCTTTATTTTGGGTTCTGCAGCAGGTTGTTTGTTGTGACAGGGTCACATTAATACTGGTGTTAAAATACACTCTGGCAAGATAATGGTCATACAGGTCATTCCAAGCTCTTTCCACTTGGACTCGTAGCTCAGCCAAGATGGTTGTTGGCTGCTGTGCATGGGAGATCCGTCGCCCCATCCAGTCTCAGACATTCAAAATGTAAGGGAGACCTGTCAATAGAACTGGCCAGGGGAGCTTTTGGATATGCTGATGATCACGTGTAGTGCGGGCAGTCTGTGAGCAGGCATTATCTTTTTGAAAAACCACATATCTTAACTGAGTCAAGGCAGTAGGACTGGTTCCATGATGTTCTGGACATACTGAAGGCTGGTCAATGTTCCCTCCACGAATACCAGTCAGGAACGCCCATGATAGTTAAAGGGTTTCTGTCACCAGATTTTGGCCTCATAAGCTGTCTGACATTAGCTATGGGCCTATCTCAGACTAACCTAATAATGTAAATCAAATGCCCCTCTGACCTGTCATAACACTCAAAAATGATTTTATATCATATGCAAATTAGCCTCTAGGAGCAGGGAGGGCGTTGCCCCTGCTCCTAGAGGCTCCGTTTTCCCACCTGCGGCCACGCCCCTCTTCTTGTGATTGACAGTGCCGGGCAGCGCAGCTCTCCTGCCCCCGGCACTGTCTTCATGCCGAAATCCCGCGCCTGCGCCGTCCGCTTGTGTATTCGGCACAGGCGCAGTGAGCTGAGGACGCTGGTGCCTGCTGTCCTCAGCTCACTGCGCCTGCGCAGAATACACAAGCCGACGGCACGGGATTTCAGCATGAAGACAGTGCCGGAGGCAGGAGAGCTGCGCTGCCCAGCACTGTCAATCACAAGAAGAGGGGCGTGGCCGCAGGTGGGAACACGGAGCCTCTAGGAGCAGGGGCAACACCCTCCCTGCTCCTAGAGGCTAATTTGCATATGATATAAAATCATTTTTTAGCGTTATGACAGGTCAGAGGGGCATTTGATTTACATTATTAGGTTGGTCTGACATTGGCCCATAGCTAATGTCAGACAGCTTATGAGGCCAAAATCTGGTGACAGAAACCCTGGCACCCTACACCGAGACAGCAGGTGTTGGTCCTGTGTGTCTCCACATTATGCATGATGGCACTCTCCAGCCGTCCTGGGGCTCTGGGCTCTGATACCGCGATCATTAGTACCAAGGCAGAACCTGTCTTCATCACTGAACGCTGGTGACAGACTTCCAGTCAATAACTATACGTGATTTCAGCTGTTAACACGTGTTTAGCAATGGACTCCAACCTGTGGCTTGTTGGAAAACTACAACTCCCAACGTGACCAGACAGCCTAGACACGCATGCACTACATCGGTTGCCTGGCTTTTGTGCCATGTCTGTGTTATATCCCTGCCTGCCATGTTCCCACAAGAAGATATCACTTTACTTTACCCCAGAGACTCCACTCCAACAGATAACTCCCATAATGCTTTATAATTGCCCATAATCTCTTGTATGCAGCAAAATCATTTCTTTTATCATTTTTAATGGGCCCTGAGAATAAAGCGTTTATTCATGCCGTTTGTGATAATCGCTACAGCTGCCTACTATGCAAATTAGGACATTCAGACCACAAATAAAATAATCATCTATATAATGTTCTAATAAGCAGGAGAATTATAGAGCATTTACCCACAAAATGGAAAAAATACCAGAAATTATTACTGGGAAAGATGAGTGACAACCAGTTAAAGGGGTTATAATGAATTAAAAAACATAGCTGCTTCCAGAAACAGCGCCGCCCTCGTCCATGGGTTGTGTCTGGTATTGAGGTTAGCTCCATTGATGTGAACGAGGCTGAGCTTCAGTCCCACATACAACCTGGTGACAGGTATGGAGTTTTTTAAGACAGCAGCCATGTTTTTCTCACCACTTAATCTGCTGCTGTATCCATTACTGCTGTTCCAGTCCTCACCTCTGGTTTGTGTATACAAGCTGCAACCATGATGCCAGTGGTGTACCTACAATAGAGGCAGAACACATGACTGCTATGGGGCCCAGGGGTCCCGGCGCTGATTTTTCTATCCTGTTACCAACATAGATTCCAGTTTTTTTCCTGCAGCCATCACTAGGAGGAGCTCATTGCCTAGATATTCTACAGCTTCCATTGAGAGAAATGGTAACTGTATACATTCCTATAAATATGAGCTCCCCCTAGTGGTGGCTGCAGTAGCATATTATTTGATGGGAAGCTCTGATTTGCAGAGAGGGGGTCTGTCACTGAAGTTATGCTAGTTATTTTGCATAAATACATTGTGAAATATGGTGTTCAGAATGAGTGCTAGATTTATAAAGCTCCAGTTCCCCTTCTTCTTACTTGTGAAAGTGAGCGAGGCGGAGTGCAATTTTATTTAAAAATTCCTCTACTTAATTAAAAATAATTGTCATTTTGTCAGAAATCTTACTATAGGAGGGGCATACTAAGTTTTGCTGTGGGGTCCTATGAGATCTGTGTAAACCCCTGGGTGACGTAGCTATATACGGTATATGATCACTGAAGCCAATCGCGTGCCTTGGGGGTCTCATGCTAGATACTACAGCTTGTAAATGCAGCAAGCCCAGAAGGGGCCCGAGCAGCTGATGGGAGTGGTAGTGGCTCTGGCTGCCTAAAGTCTATCACAGCAACTTTCCTTACACCCTCACTCCCTAGGGCCAGTGCAGTGAAAGAAGGGCCCACCTTTTCTTCCCTCAGGGCACACCCTGGTTCTGGGGCTCCTGCCTGATAGTAGTTGGGGTGCCGTTATGTTAAGTGCTTGTATGGTTACAAGGCAGGGTGTGTAGCGTACAATGGGCAACCTATGGTGCTGGAGTCCGTAGCCATGCCAGAGAACAGAATAAGCATTCCTCTTTATTAAAAAGTAAATTAGGAGTTGTAGTACGTCCATTGATAAAAAAAAAAAACACAGTTCCAACTGTACACAATGCAATTCTTCCCAGATAATCAATGTATAGATTTAGGCAAGGATGGGAGTAATGGTCCTCTTCCCCCTCTATTTGTCTCAAGTCTCTTCCTTCAGAATCTATGGCGGGCAATCGTACTCTTGCACTGGTTGCTTGAATGTCTACTGAGGGATACTGGGTTCTAGAGATATGACTGGCCAGTTAGTGTTCAGGTGTGAAGGGTGTCTTAACAGTGTCCCTCACTGCAGTAAAGTCTTAACAGCTTTTGGTAGCAGATTACCATACTATGCAGACTCTAGGTTCTCTAGTTCTTTCCTTCGTCTTACTCCTTTTCTCCTTCTGTAGGTCATGCAGAGATTGGTTAGTCTTGTGGCTTTTTTGGCCCTATTAAGAGGGAGCACAAGTTACAGCTACCTCTCCCTTCCAAACTCAAATCTAGAATGACTTAAAATTTGGGGCGGGACAAGTCCTCACCTAATCTCGGCAGGATTGTTAACCCTGGCTGTGCCATGCATACACGGTTATGCTGGGTGCAATACACAGCCTGACATAACATAATGAAATAAAAAATGAGCAGAAACCCTGATGCTCTGGGGTACTGCATAAACACAAACTGGAGGTGCAGATTAGGGCTGCAGCTCTGGAAATGGTGAAGCATTAAGTGGCCAGCCTATGTTGTTTTATTATTTTATCACAATCAGTGCCACGGGGGAGGTTTTCATAGAAGTTGGACAGCTCCTTTAAAGATTCTAAAGAGGGTCCCTCTGCTTTACAGAAGTCCTTACAAAAGCTGGGCAGATTTGCTATTTAGAAGTCTGGTAAAGCAGCATAACATCCCAGTATTGACCAGCAATGTTGGCCACGTTGACAGTAACTAAACTTTCCTAGAATAAAATATAGCGAAGAATAAAACTCTAAACATGAGACGTCAAGTAGTATTCATGCTTGGACATGCCATCATTCTGGACGTTTGGGGCCAAGGACCTCCACGATCCTCGGAATGAAGGAGCTGCATCTGTCCCTTGTATTCAGTTCTCCTTCCCTACTGGCAGCATGGAGAAACCTGGGTGGTAAAGTTACACAACTATGCAATGCCCAATGAGTCTTGTATATTTTCATGAATAAAACCTTGAGTAATGCTCACCACACCTAACCTCAGATCAGTCTTGTATCATCTATCCACAGAGATGGAGCAGCAATGCACTACTCAACCACAGATCCATTTAAATAGGGAAGATGGGGCTCCAGTTCTTGTGATCGGTGGGAGTCCTAGTAGCTGGACCCCCCTTGATTAGTCTCCTATCACCTATACTACATCATCTTCATGGTTGGTGGACAACAAGGGCAGATTGGACATAGACCCCACAGGGGGCTGCCCAAACCCTCCTCACAGCTGCCAGAACATAACTATCTGATGCTTTCAGCATTAAAGGTGTTGTCCGGGTTTAAAGCTGAACCCAGACATACCCATAATTTCACCCAGGCAGCCTCCCTGATGTTAGCATCGGAGCATCTTATGCTCCGATGTGCTCCCTTGCCCTGCGCTAGATCACGCAGGGCAAGGGGTCTTTTTTTACAATGACACATTGCCGGACGGAAGCTTCCGCCCGGCAGTGTGTTCGGTGACGTTACCGGCTCTGATGGACGTGCTTTAGCGCTGCCCTAGCAGTTTTACAGGCTAGGGCAGCGCTAAAGCCCACCCATCAGTGCCGGTGACATTACCGGGCTTCCTTGCAGCGCCATGGAGACCCTGATTCGTCACTGGAACTCCGGAAAATGCCTTTGCCCTGCACGATTTAGCGCAGGGCAAAGGAGAGCATTGGAGCAAAATTTTGACAAAATTTTAAACTTATCTAAACCAGTTTTATAATACACTCCTTCCATGGTGCATGATATTTGATTAAAGAGCTTTAGTGACATTGGAAATACATGGCTGCTTTCTCCCTGAAACAGCGCCACTCTTATCCATAGACTGTGTCTGGTATTTCAACTCATTTACTTGAAAGGGTTGAGCTGCAATGCAGGACACAGCCACTGGACAAAAGTGCCACTCTTTATGAAAGAAATCAACATCCTTTTTCCAGTGTGAAACATGTCCTTCAAAAATATCTAAGACCCAGCCCTCTGGTGACACATCTTTAAGCAAGTATTTGCGTAAAATGAATATCATGTTCTTCATCCCTGGATTACTTCTATCTGAACAGTGTTTTGTTTGACTTGTTTCCCTCCACAGAAGAAGCCTGCCACAGGAAGCCGCTGGATCTTGTCTTCATCATCGACAGTTCCAGAAGCGTCCGTCCATATGACTTTGAGAAAGTAAAAGAATTTCTCATCACTGTGTTAAAATTTCTTGACATTGGCCAAGACATAGCTAGGGTGGGCTTAATACAGTATGGCAGCACAGTAAAAAATGAATTTTCTCTGAAAACATACAAAAAAAAGTCTGACATTGAACGTGCCGTCAAGAGAATGATGCACCTTGCCACAGGCACCATGACTGGACTGGCTCTTCAGTATGCCATGAACATCGCATTTTCTGAGTCTGAGGGTGCACGTCCTGCAGATATGTACGTGCCAAGGATTGCCATGATAGTGACTGACGGTAGACCTCAGGATCCTGTGGCTGAAATTGCTGCAAAAATGAGGAATTCAGGAATCTTGATATTTGCAATTGGGGTGGGTCGTGTGGACATGCAAACCTTGCTATCTATTGGAAGTGAACCTCACGATGAACATGTCTTCTTGGTGGCCAATTTTAGCCAGATTGAAACACTGACATCTGTGTTCCAGAATAAACTCTGTGGTAAGTACTTATAAATTTATGTTTTTCTGTTACCAGTATTATGCATGGATGCAAAAAATCAAGGGGCTTCTTGCTTACCTATAATGGAAGGGAGATGTAACCTTCACACTGGTCCCTCCTTTTCTAGTATGCTAAAGTTGAGGTTCCACTGTAGAGTGCCATGCACAGATACATAGCACGCACAGGGGTGCACCGCCAACGAGGCGAGGTGAGGCGACTGCCTCAGGCAGTACCAAGTAGGGGCAAGAGGGGGGCAGCAGAAAGGCCATGTCAGTGAGCGCTTCCATTGTGGAAACGCTCATCTCTACATATTCAACTGAAATGATGAAAAAGTAGGAAACTAAGAAGTCATCATGTCTTTCACAGTTGGGCTGAAGGGATGGGTTAGGTTAAGAAATTGGCATGGTGGAGGGGTCCAGTTTCAGTTTTCACCTCTGTCAGCAGAAAGGCTAGGTGCACCCCTGAACACACATAGAGGAAGGGCCCCTGCAGCAGGTGTAAACCTCGTGGTGCACTGCTTTTGCTTGGTGTACCATTTCGCTTGGCTCTCTCATTTGAACCTTACATCCACACCAGGTTTGCCACCATAGGCCACCAGGAGTTCTGATTTTAGACCTTACTGCACACTAGGCCACCAGTGATGTTGGCATTAACTAGATCACCAAGGATACTGATATTAACTCCTTCCTACACTATAGAAGCAGCTATACTGACATTAACTTTCCAGCAAGTGTAGGTGATAGAACCAAAACGGAAAGCAATCCAGCTCCACCGGCATGAAAATTAAAATCTCCTTAGTATTCTAAACATACAAGATTTTAATTTTCATTCTGGTGGAGCTGGATTACTTTCTGTTTTGATTATTGTGACATTAACTCCTTTCTTCCCCAGATGGCTAGGGATGCTAACATTGACCCCAAAATGTCCTAGACTACTAGGGATACTGATAGTAACCTCTTACTGCGCTAGGCCAGAATGGATGCTAATATTAACACCTTACGGTTTTATACTGTTGACATCCACCTCAATCGTAGCTGTAGATTCTGCAGGGCAGTCAAACTTCTCCAAGATATTCTTCAGCCCCAGCAGATGTGATCTATAGAAGAATATTTCTTCTGGGAAGACATTATCCTGGACGGATCAGCATAGGAATATACACACTGTGTCTGACTCTGGATGACTATGGTTCTCACTGGGGGCATTGTGGTTGGTACTATTATAGGGCACGGTTGGACTTAACTAATTTTCTTGCTGCACGTAATCCATTGTACTGCTGGTATGGCCCAGGTGGTCTATTGTTTGGCTGGTGAGACCCTGGAAGAAGAGTTTAAGAACTTTTGCACTAGACCACCAGTGATGCTTACATTAGCCCCTTCTCTGACCTAGCCCTGTTAGTTCTGAACCCCCCCCCCAACCTAGAGTAAGCAGCGTATAGTGTAAGTGGTGCCGAGCCCAGTCATGTCATTTTTATCTTTATACTATCTTGCATTCCGATTCTGTGCTCCCACAACCAGCAGTAAAGTACATTAAGAGGACTCCTCTTTGAGTCCTCTCCATTATGTGCATGAGCACAGGAGTCCTCTCAATGCATTTTACTGTTTGTTTGTGGGAGCACACCGTCGGAATGCATGTATTATACATGAGGTTCCTACATTGCCATGACATTGGAGGACATTTAGTCAGGGGTGTTTCAAAGTACAATCAGATAAGTCTCAAGTAGAGCTGATTACAACACTTAAGGTAGTATTAGGGCCCTTGCAGACGACCGGATGCACTCCGTGTTATCGGCAGCAGGAATGAGAGCCAAGCTGCGCAGTGGACATCAGAGGCACAAAGCAGTAACATGATAGATACTGCTCCGTGCCTCTCTGTGACCCTTTCACTACAAAATCACAGTGAGATAAAGTTGTCACAGTGATTTTGTAGTAAAAGTGTCACAGGGAGGCACGGAGCAGTATCTATTATGTTACTGCTTCGTGCCTCTGATGTCCACCGCGCAGCTTGGCTCTCATTCTCGCTGCGGATAACACAAAGTGCATCCGCTCGTCTGCAAGGGCCCTTATGCAGCCCAATGTGGCAGGCGTTTGTTGGGAGGGAAGCCTTCTTTCCCGGAAATCGGCTGCTTACTAGCAGAGGAGACTGCTGCACAATCAACCAATGAGCAGGTATGTTTAGTTTTAAAAATACCAATAGACGTGCATGTTTAGTTTTAAAATTTTGTACTTGTATCAAATTAGATGTCCTCCACATGTTAGTCAATGGGTAAAAATGGTATAAGAAGGAAGGCTGAGGGGAGATTTGTAATGAATGAACATCAGCCTGGGGTATTAGTAGGTTCATTCAGCAAAACAAGAGCTTTAATTCTTATTGTCTCAGGGACTGATAATCTAAATAAAGCTTCATCTCTGGAAAAGAACCAAGGGTTGTTCGTTTCGGACTCATCATCATTGCTTCCCCAACATACAAGCTTATAATTATCTTTTAACAACATCTGCGTCACTAAGGCTACTTTCACACTCGCGTTTCTATTTTCCGGTATTGAGATCCGTCATAGGATCTCAATACCGGAGAAACCGCTTCCGTTTTTGTCCCCATTCATCGTCAATGGGGACAAAACATAACTGAACAGAATGTAATGCTCCAAAATGCATTCCGTTTAGTTGCGTTCCCATACCGGAGAGCTAACCGGAGCAAGCTGCGGTTTTCTTTCCGTCATGGAATGCGGAGCAAGACAAATCCGTCATGACCCACAAAGCAAGTCAATGGGGACGGATCCGTTTGACTCTGACAGAATAGAAAACTGATCCGTCCCCTATTGACTTTCAGTGGAGTTTATGATGGATCCGTCTTGGCTATGTTACAGATGATAGAACCGGATCCAGATCCAGCAAAAACGCTAGTGTTAAAGTAGCCTTAATTTATACACCGATACCACTAGTTTGGGGGGTATTTCGGAGCTGACAGCCTACCTCTAACATTTTCAGTGCCATTGACTACCAAGGTATATTGGTATTAAGCTTTTAACTACCATAGACCCCTAAAATATTACATACTAAAAGTCCCGTGTCCCGTTCCCATATTGCTGACCGCATTTGCGGATCCGCAATACACCGGCACCATTCCGTTGTCATTCCGCATCACAGATGCGGACCTATTCACTTCAGTGTGAAATGCTATAAATTAGTGAAGCCTTCAAAAACCACAGCTTCTTCCCTAATGCTTGAAGGGGTTGTCCGACCCCCAACCTAAAATGAATTAACAGCTGGAATGTGTTTATAGAAAAAAATCCACTTGCCTCTTACATGCAGCTCTTTTCCAGTGTTCCCGCTACAAGTTTGACATCCAGCCGGTGGTCATGTGCACCCCTGTAGCCATTCACTGGCGTCAGCGGTGATGTATCCCCAGAGCATTAGCTCAATGGTCTTGTGCCGATCAGGGCATGTCGCCGCTGAGACTAGTGGATGGCTGCAGTGGTGCATGTGACCACAGACAGCGGCAGGGACGGGACCTTCAGTGCTGGAACGGAGCAGCTTGTAAGAAGTGAGCAGCGTTTTTTTTTTTTTCTTTATTTTAAATACATTTCAGACATTAATTTTGGGTTGGGGGTTAGTCAACCTTGTTAAGCCATTATCTTGGTATTTGCATTATAAATACGAAGCAGAAAGCTCTTCCATCCTCATCTATTCCACCTTTCATGAATACAGCCCAGCTCTCTCGGTTCCTAGTTAGAAACATCTGCTCGGCCATTTAAACCTTATGGCGTTGGTTGATTGTTTATAAAAAATGTCTCTTGGCTCGACTAACAATGCTGCGAAAGTCTCACAATGCACATTGTGCCTCTTTAATATTAATGTCTTAGGTAAGAGTCCATGACATTTCCTGACCTCTATCTCAGTATGGGAGGTCTACCGAAACCACAGGGACTGATCCGTAACGAGAGACCAGCCCCTTGAAAGAGATTCATAACAGGGACCAGAAAACCACAAGAATCCCCTCAGTCTCGCTGCAGATACGGCTGTTAAATCAATAGATGAGAAGTAGGCCGTAGGGATTTGTGGTTGATTTGCACAATGATTTACAGTGAACCTTCCTCGTGGCAGGGATCCAAACACTCAAGTAAAGATATGAACATCTACTAAAATAACCAGCAAGTGCAGACACTATAGCATAAAAGAATACACCAGACATATCCAATTGTTTGGATACTAGTGCTAACTAAAACAAGAAACTAAGATTTAAAGGGGTTTTCAAACCAGCAGCGGGACCTGAATATTTATGTAATTGCATGTAGTATAGGCCCACAGTTATTCAATAAAATGTATCTGTATAGCTCTACCTGCTGTTTATGCTCTTCTTATTTCTCTGTCCACTGTAAGCGATCGCTTGACTTTGCGGGTCATTCTCACAAGTCTCTTCACCATACACGGTTTCACTGTCCAAACTGTGCATTTATTTGGTACCAGCAGAACATAAACAACGAAAACAATAAACACCTTGCCCGTCTGGGCTCTAGCTAAACATGAACCATGTGTCCCTAAGGCCCCATTCACACGTCCGCAATTCTATTCCGCATTTTGCGGACCCATTCATTCCTATGGGGACAGACAATGACCCGCCCCTGTCCGCAATTGCGGATCCACGATTCCGGGTCCGCAATCGCGTTCCCGAAAAAAAAATAGAACATGTCCTATTTTTGTCTACAATTGCCGACCAAAATAAGGCATTTTCTATATAGTGCCGGCTATGTGCGGTTCGCAAGTTGCGGAACGCACTTCGCCAATGTCCGTGTTTTGCGGATCCACAGATCCACAAAACACTTGCGGACGTGTGAATGTGGCCTAACTCAGCTATTAGACACAGTTCATACTAGTGGCGGATCTAGAGCCTGGTCTCGGGAGGGGCACTTCCGGCAATCGATGCGCCCCTGCTCCGATCACTACAGAAATATAGCCCCACTTACCTCTTACATCCAGTGACGTCTCCTGTGAGGTAGATGTTCTCTGTCCTCATCTTCTCCTTTCAGACCAGACCAACAGTTTTCTTCTCTGCAGTTTGACAACAACAAAAAAAACTCAGTTTACTACTTTTCCATCATCCTACTATCTTCTGGACAAATCATCCTACTACCCCCAATACTGTGCCGCTGTGGTCCCCAATATTATACTGCAGAAACAGATAATACCCCTGATAATACTAGTACCACACAGAGCCCCCATATAAAATACCCCTTCTTTATGGCCTCAGTAGATGTCCCCATAGTGCCCCCAATAATGTGCCAGTAAGAGGTGCCCCCATAGATGCCCCCCAATCATGTGCTAGTGAAAAGTGCCTCTCCCCTCCCCCATCATGTGCCAGTAACAAGTGCCACTCTCCCCTCATGTGCCAGTGATAAGTGCCACTCCCCCATCATATGCCAGCCTCTCTGCAACCCCCTTCTATGTGCCAGTTATAAGTGCCATTCTCCCCCATCATGTGCCAGTCTCCTCTTCCCCCTCATGAGCCAGTGATAAGTGCCACTCTCCCCCATAATGTGGCAGTCTCCTCCCCCCTCATGTGCCAGTGATAAGTGCCACTCTTCCCCCATCATGTGCCAGCCTCTCTGCAACCCCCTTCCATGTGCCAGTTATAAGTGCTATTCTCCCCCCATCATGTGCCAGTCTCCTCTCCCCCTCTCATGTGCCAGTGATAAGTGCCATTTCCCCCCATCATGTGCCAGTCTCCTCTCCCCCTCCTCATGTGCCAGTGATTAGTGCCACTCTCCCCCCATCATGTGCCAGCCTTCTCTATGCAACCCCCTTCCATGTGCCAGTGATGAGTGCCACTCCCCCATCATGTGCCAGTCTCTCTCCTCTCCCTCCCCTCATGTGCCAGGGATAAGTGCCACTCTCCCCCATCATGTGCCAGCCTCTCTGCAACCCCCTTCCATGTGCCAGTTATAAGTGCTATCCCACCCCCATCATGTGCCAGTCTCCTCTCCCCCCTCCTCTTGTGCCAGGGATAAGTGCCACTCTCTCCATCCTCTCAGTCTGCCCACCCCCCCTCCATGTGCCAGTAAAATTGTCAAATGTTAAATAATAAAATAAAAAAATAAACACTTATAGATGCGATGCGATGCAGGCCTCTTCCGGCCTGTGTCCCGCTCTGTACTGCTCAGGCGGCGCGATGACGTCATCACGCCGCCTAAACCGGCCTCTGATAGGCTGCCGGCACAAGGCCCGCAGCCTATCAGAGGAGCAGGGAAGGGAGACGCCTCTCCCTCCCCTGCTGCAGCACAGCGATCTGTATCGCTGTCCTGAGGACGGCGATACAGATGGCTATGGAGATGAGCGCTTCTCCCTGTGCCCTGCCGCCGCCGCCACTGCTGCCCACATTCTCGGGGGGGGGGGGGCAATTGCCCCGTTGCCCCCCCCCTGGATCCGCCAATGTATACCTGGTACCCAGTGCGGCTTTCCACAGGCTGAGCAATAACAAAGTCCTTGGGGAATCGGGCTCACTAGTCCGCCTCATTAGGACCCTGCGACCCTCCCAGGCTAACACCTTGCCTCATGGCCTGGCTGAGACCACACACACAGAGCCGTCCCAGACCTCTGTTCCAAACTCTCCCCTGACTGACAGTCTGGGCCAGGGGTGCACAACCTTTTCTGGTCGAGGGCCACATTGTCAGCCTGAACCAATTCCAAGGGCCGAAAATAAAACTTAAAGGGGTATTAATAACTGAAATACTGTATTTTTGGCATATTGAACATACAGTATATACTATAAATGTCTAGTTACAGTTCTAGGACTCCCATCTAATAGGAGAATACATGAAAGATACATGTAAGAAGCCATAAAACATAGCCCTACATGTCCTTTACCAGATGTTTGGGGGCCGCACAGAATGGTATTGAGGGCCGCATGTGGCCCCCGGGCCGCAGGTTGTGCACCCCTGGTCTGGGCTCTTATCCCAGACTGATTGTGACACCTGGTGCGGCCTCTGACCTGCTGATTGCCAGGGAAGACATGGGAACTCCTGCCCTAAATCTTCCCTAGCGGCTATGAGGCCTGTCACTGCCTCACACCACCTTACTAGCATCGCATAGGTGGTCGCACATGCCCAGTTCCATTATTCAGCAGCCAGATCTTCTGTTAAAAGCTGTGGCAGTTAAAAGGAGAGAGCTGCAGCATAAAGCAACACCCACTAAAAAAGGACATGCCTCCTAAAAAAGGACACACCCTGAGAAAGGGCAGGCCCCAGAGCTGCCAGGTTGAAATAAATCTAGCAGAGCAATGGTAGCAATGAATGGGGAGATCTCTGGACCCATGTGCGGTACAGGGCCGGTTCTGGCTTTGTTAGAGATTGTCATGTTCTATATGATGTCTGATTTTCATTTCTTTAATTATTCATGGGATACTCCTGTAAAGAATTTGATAACTCCAGAAGCCTTTGATTATAGGCATTTATAAGCAGCAAAATACTGTGAATGCTGTTTTTCTTCATTGAAAAGTCAACGGATTAAAGCTGGCCATTGATGTACCTATATGAACTAGCAATCATACATGGGCCCTGGGGCCTGAAGGAGATCCAAGGGGACGTCTGCCACATGAGAAGACACACCAGTATTATACATAACACGCTACTGTAGATAGCGGGGAGTCTGCTGCAGATTTTGCATTGTGACCATGGGTGTAGCTATAGGGGGTGCAGAGGTAGCAGTCGCTACCGGGCCCAGGAGCCTGAAGGGGCCCAAAGACCCTTTTGCCGCATAAGAAGACACACAAAGCACTGAAGAAAGGGGGCCCAAGCTGAACTCTTGCACCAGGGCCCATGAGCCGTTAGCTACGCTCCTGATTGTGACCCAAGTTATGCCATAGATATAAGATATTTATTGGCAGATTTAGACAATTTTGTTTGTCTGCAAATCCAACCAATAATGTCTGGATTCATCAACAACTATCTCTGACCATACACATAGGATTAAAACCATTCACCATACAGAGATCAGTCATATGCCGGAAAGTTCATAACAGCAATCAAACCATTGACCTGCTAGACTGAACAAGGAGATCGGGGATAGTGGCCAATCACTGGCCATCACTTTTGAATCGATTAACATCCAAAATGGTGGAAATCATTTATTTCATCCAACAGGGTATTGTTATCTCTCTGTTTTTTATGGCAGGATGTGCATTTCTTTCTTACAGCTCCTCATCTCTGCTCCACTACCACACATGGCTGTGACCACTTCTGCATCAATACTCCAGGCTCATACCTATGTCGATGTAAGCAAGGATATGTCCTAAATCCTGACGAGAAGACCTGCAGGAGTAAGTCACATTCATTTCATAGATGCTATGAGCAATGCCAAGCAGGGTAAGCACTCTAGTCTAGACCACGAGTTGAGACATCAACTTTGAAAGTCTTCTCCACGTGCCATATTTTTCTCAGTAATGTATCTGCCTGATGCCTTTGTACTCTATGGTGGGAAGAGGCAGCAGACCTATTCATATTTAGACCGTTCCGTTAACTAGAACGTGCTGTTCCTGAACCAATAATATTCCTCATGACAGCTGATCGTTCTAAAAACCCAGCACAGAACTACATTGTAGACTCTTCCCTTTCTGAAAACCTCATCCAATTAAAAAAAAAAGTGGTGTATCTTTTGTCATTATATTAGTTTAGGGTTGCGGTCTGATGAAGGCATTGGTTGACTGCTGAAATGTGTAGTCCCAATAATGCTTCTATCTTGGATGAACTTGGTCTGAAGACCTCTCGTACCAGCGGTGCAATCAAGCCCCAACTTACCTCTTCTTGTTCATGTGAATCATATTAATTTGTGCTATCTTCCCCAAAAAGTTAACCATTTAAGTACATTTTCTTTTCTTTCTATGGCTGTTGAAAATGCAGGATATTTAAGAATCCACCAGCTATTGCGTCCCATTACACCCAATATGCTTGAGTATAATAATGGGTCTTCAAAGTGCTACTTGTAACCACAAATAAACTAGAAATTGACCACACTGAGAATCTCCAAAATGTTGGAAAATCCTGAGCAGTATCAAGGTCTTACGATCATTGATAGTGCTCTTAATATTCACCCAGTACTCATACCAAACCATGTCTTGGTCTATGTAGAAGGCTTAACAAAGTTTTGCTTATGGAAATATAGTAGAATCAGTGGCTCACCTGGAGGTAAGGATGGGTTGGTGCACACCCCTGGTACCACCCAAAACCAGGATAAAAAACAAGTATGAATAAACTGGTGGGGGGCACTCTAATATCAAGGAACACAGGACCAGAACTAAAACTAGAAAATGTTTAATCTTCAATAGCATAAATCTTGCAAATAAAACCAATGCCAATAAAATACTTAAACGAACAAACAATAAATAAAAGATACTAGTGAATCCTAGAATAAAATGCAGTCACAGACTAATAACATGTTAGAAGCCCGCTATAGAAAGTCAATGCGGTCACTGGCTCAGGCTGATGTAAAAAGTGACCGTAACAGTGATCCAAGCTGACCCTCACAGTAGGGGATTCGGGTCTTGTTGTGCCAGATATGTGACATGAAAGTGATGATTATACACCTTTCACCTCCTGATAGTGGTGAAGCCTATGTGATGAGTCCAAATGTAGTACACCACATCCAGATGTTAAAAAGTATGCGGTATGCAATTATGGCTTATTTATAAAAGGTACAGTATATGAGATTTGCCCAAAAGTTTGTCTGCCGACTGGTAACTTAGACAGGTTTGGCCCGTTATATACTCTGGTAAATAACCGTAAAGAAATAATGGTTTGTGGGCATCTGTATAAAAGGCAAACTCAAGTTTAGATGAGATAGAAAAAATACTTATAGGCTGTACATTACCACTCTTCAGGTTCAATGCAGTAGGTGTCTCCGCTGTCCTTTTTCGCCAACCAGACCTGCCATGGCGTCCCGTGTGGTCTCGCGGTCAGAGCACGGTGTCCCACGTGACCGGCGGCGTCTCACTTGACCGGGAGTTCAGGCACATGATGTAAGGAGATAAGCGGCTGCTTTACAGGTCCTATATCTGAATATCCAATAGGTGAGATGACCGTGTTAGTTAGCGGTGCAGCTTGAAAGGTGTATAGGTTATCAATTGGAGATGACTTGTCGCTTAGAGATGTGTCAATACATAAAGCTTGCAAAAGTCAGAGAAACTTAGTTTGCTGGGCACTCCATACGCGTTTCGGGGTATACGCCGAAACTACCACTGAAGAAGGGGCGTATGGAGTGCCCAGCAAACTAAGTTTCTCTGACTTTTGCAAGCTTTATGCTATTGAAGATTAAACATTATCAGTTTTAGTTCTATATTCTGGTCCTGTGTTCCTTGATATTAGAGTACCCCCCACCAGTTTATTCATAAAAGTTTTGCTTATGTTTTCAAAGCTGTAGAAGTAAAACGGAACAACTTTCTACAATGTAATATACTTTCCATCGGATTCCATCTTCTGCCCCATATTGGTATTCCTCCATCCAGTTGTGAAGTAACCTCACATGTTCACCTCTGCCTATGGTTGTAGCCCCTAGTACATTTCTTGTGACGTAGCAGCCATTGGACAGTCATAATGCAATCACGTAATGGTACCGCACTGTAGACGAAGAACCTTGTGTAGCCTAGTCGTCATCTCGGCGTGAAGCAACAGAACCAGGATTCCAATGGAAAATACTTTAGCAAATCTGTTTGTTTTTTTGTAGGTTCTCATGGATTTCTTAAAAAAAAACAAGTGTCAGGTTTCCTTTTAAGTTAAAACTGAAGACAACTGCTGCATCTGTCCTGAAATTGCCTATTTCCATGGAAATGCATTAAGTTAAATATAACACATGATCTCTATGTAACATGTAACAACCTGTTTTTTAAGAAGTGGCCACACATTGTATTTTTGCAAAATTATATGAATGACATGCATGGAAATTTTATGAAATTTTTATGTTAGAAAAATTTACATTTCCAATGAAAAAAGAAGAACTACGTGAAATTAAGGACAACAAATACTAAGGACTAAATCATGTGCAAGCTGTGTGATATAACTGGTGTCAAGTCACCATACATAATCCTGGTCCTATGAAATAAAGCAAACCGTCCTAATGTCAAAGTTATAATTCTCTCTCCTTAACTCTTGATAAGGAGACATTTAAGAAGAAGAAAAAGTATTGGAAAAGTCAGAATTACTCTTTCCTATGGGCATTGTGTTAACCCTACATTGCCTTACCATTGCATATTTCTGTCGTGCAGCTGAAGACTTGTGTGCTACAGAGAAACACGGGTGTGAGCAGATCTGCGTCAATACGCCAGGATCCTATCTGTGCCAATGCCATGAGGCGTATGAGCTGGCCAGGAATGGCAAGTCTTGCACCAGTAAGTATTATTAGTGTAAGTGTATTCACTGACATTTTAACTCAGGGTACATTCAAACTAGCGTTAAAGTTTTCCAGTATTAAATCCCGTCACAGCGGCTCAATACCGAAAAAAAAACGCTTCTGTTATATCCTAATGCTTTCTGAATGGAGAGCAATCCGTTCAGTATGCATCAGGTTGTCTCCAATTCAGTCCCTCTTACGGTATTTGGCCGGAGAAAATACCGCAGCATATACCGGCAAGTACATCTTGTACAAAATTATTTGTGCCTGTCCGCCAGCGTCAAGACAATCTCTTTAGGATAGGAACCTAACATTATATACTACATCCGCTGGTTCCACATGCATGATGAGCCCACATTATATTATGGAGGGCTAGCGCTTGGAGAGACGCCAACAGCAGGTGTCTCATAATTCGAACTAAATTCATATGCTCAACGACACTGCATGACCCATAACTCAACTGTATTTGATCTGGATTATCTGGATTGCGGACAAGAATAGACATTTCTATGGGGCTGCCGGCCGGGTGTGTTTATGGATCCGCAATTTGTGGATCCATAAACACAACGGACATGTGAATAAGGCCTAACTCCCAATATTTTTTCTTCAGATCCATTACGATAGCTATACAAGGTTATTTGTTGAATAAAAATAATACATGTGAAACATTGTGACATTCTGCTGCCAATGCAAGTTAATGGGGTATTTTTATTATTGCTATATATTACAGTCGAGCATATCCACTGGACAATCCATGGCAAAAAAAAAGTTTCAGCTTCTGATCACCAGCATATTTGCCTATATAAGTTTTATTATAATCTGCGTGGCACAAATCATATCTTTGGTACTAGATGCTGATATTTTTGTATTTTTATTCTTTTATAGTTGTGGATTACTGTGCTTTGGGTACCCACGGTTGTCAGCATGAGTGTCTCAACGCCAACGACTCATACGTCTGTCAGTGTAGGCCTGGCTTTATTCTGAATCCTGATAAGAAAACTTGTCGTAGTAAGTAAACTCTTTGTCCTTTCTCTGTGGATGGCAATGACAATTAAGAAGCAGACATGGCAATTACTCTGCTGCTGTTTTGCCGATTCAGTCATATTATGATGAAAGTCGTCCCGTCTCACCCTCGTCTTCTGAGTTGTTTAGACAACTTTTTCCTGTATTAAAAAAAAGGGCCTAGAGAAAGTTCTGCACCTAGAGGAGATTCCTATTCTCCATGTAAACCATCTCTAATATATACAGTACCTATATATGACTCACTATTAATGGCTTTTTTCCCCCCTAGGACCGGATTACTGTGCATTGTCTAATCATGGCTGTCAGCACGAGTGTGTTAATACTGATGACTCCTATAACTGTAGATGCCGGGCCGGATTTTCACTTAATGCAGACAAGAAAACTTGCACAAGTAAGTTGGTTTCCTCGCTCCCACAGGCTACATTTATATTGATATTGTAATACCATATTCCGTTATACCTTAGCAAGTTTGCCTTTGACAGCTATGGAGCTTGGAGAGATTTGTAGGGACTCCATGTGCCTCCATACAAGCTCTATGCAACCTGTGTCCCCAGGGTCGTGCACAGAAGTCAGGGGGCTTTATAGCAAAATTCAGAATTTGCCCACCTCCCACTTCCATATAGCTACCCATGTCTATTTAAGTTGAATTACTGTGGGGTTTTTTTCAGATTGTCGCAGTCAGGTCTTGAATCCGGGACCTGCTGTATGGGAGGCAGATAATTCTCTATACCAGTACATTGTATGGGTTTTTTTAAAGGATAACAGCAAAAGAAAAATGTATTGAGTAATTTAAAAAAACGTATGACACAAAATAAATTGCAATAAACATATATATATACGGTATATATATACTGTGGGGAGTCGCTCTGGTAGACAGCGGTGCGGGTGCAGTTTAGAGGCAAAACAAGGAGTCCAGATTGTGCATCAAACAGTGTTTTATTCACACTTGCACACCAGAAATGAAAACAGTCTCTTGGTGACAGTTCACACACAACAGAAATCATGTGGCAAAACCAAAAACAGGCCAACACAGGGTCCAGTCACCTTGGGTGGTTTAAGTGCGGTTCACACCTAGCAGTCGGTTCAGCCGCAGGCGATTCCTCCTTCAGTTTGCAGGGAAACACCACCTTGCTGAGCTCCGTCCTCCAGCACAGAGAACTCCTCAGTCCTGTTAGCAGGCTCCAGGATAATCACACTCCCCAGACACAGCTGATGGCTGTGTTTTATACCCAGCCCAAAACTCGGACTGGACCGTGGGGAGCAGCCACCCACCCTACTCTTTAGCTGCTCCCAGTAAGAGCCGGCCCGGATCGGCTTTGCAGCCATGCTATTTAAAAGAGTCAAACAGCACTAGCTGCTGCAGACAAAAACCCGGTCTCACCTCACCGAGGCCAGCAACCTCGGTGACACGTACCTGCCATCGCAAATGACACCTTGCACCTTACCACATACCTCCCTTGTTCAACCCTGAGGGGGTGAACACACGTGAGGCAGTGGACGCGGGACAGGGCATCTGCGTTGCCCTGCAAGCGGCCTGCCCTGTGTTCCACGGAAAACTTGAAATTTTGAAGAGATAGGAACCACCTGGTGACCCGAGCATTCCTCTCCTTGGCCTGACTCATCCATTTGAGGGGGAATGGTCGGTCACCAGACGGAACCTCCTCCCTAACAGGTAGTAGCGGAGAGATTCGAGTGCCCACTTGATAGCCAGGCACTCCCTCTCCACTATACTATATCTGGACTCGGCGGGACTGAGCTTACGGCTCAGGAAGACAACGGGATGTTCTTCCCCGTTGACCTCCTGCGACAGTACCGCACCGAGGCCTACCTCCGAGGCGCCGGTTTGTACGACAAACTCCTTGTTGAAGTCGGGTGTCACCAAAACCGGGGACCCACACAGGGCCGACTTCAACGCGGAGAAAGCCTCCTCCGCCTTCTCACTCCAGCTAACCCTCCCAGACTTTCGCCCTTCAACAGGTCTGTCAATGGCGCTGCTATTGTGGCAAAGTGGGGCACAAACCTCATGTAGTAACCTACAATCCCCAGGAACGACTTTACCTGCCTGGTGGTGACCGGTCGGGGCCAGTTACGAATGGCCTCTACCTTAGTTACCTGAGGTTTGATGACTCCCGCCCAATTACATATCCCAGATATTTTGTCTCCTCTAACCCTATGGAGCACTTCTTTGGGTTAGCGGTCAGTCCGGCTTTCCTCAGGGCATCCACTACCGCCTGCACCTTGGGTAAATGGCTTTCCCAGTCGGTGCTGTGGATGACTACATCATCTAAGTAGGCCGAGGCGCACCGACGATGTGGTCGCAGCACTATGTCCATTAACCTTTGGAAAGTGGCGGGGGCGCCATGCAGGCCAAAGGGTAACACCTTGTAGTGATACAGGCCCTGCGGGGTAACAAATGCGGTTTTTTCCTTAGCCGACTCCGTTAAGGGTACCTGCCAGTACCCTTTAGTGAGGTCCAGCACAGAAAAATAACGGGCTTGTCCTAAACTTTCAACCAGCTCGTCTACTCGGGCATGGGATACGCGCCAAACTTGGATACTTCATTTAACTTACGAAAGTCGTTGCAGAACCGCAACGTCCCATCCGGCTTGGGTATTAGGACTATGGGACTGGCCCACTCACTTTTCGACTCCTCAATGACCTCGAGCTTCAACATTAACTGTACTTCCTCCGCGATGGCCCGCCGCCGAGCCTCGGGTACCCGGTATGGTTTTAACCGGATCTTGGCCTGAGGCTCAGTGACGATGTCATGTTGGATGAGAGACGTGCGGCCAGGAGGTCCGAGAACACATCCGTGTTCCGACTGATGAACTCCCTGACTTCCTGAACTTGTTTGGAAGACAGGCTGTCTGCAATTTTTACCGTGGTTACTGCTTCACAGGCCTCGAACTGTGGGGCTGGACCCTTTCACCTAGAAGCCCTGGCCGGGGGCTGTGGTCGTCGGCCGTGTCCCTATCTTTCCACGGCTTTAGTAAATTCACGTGGTACACCTGCTCCGGCTTGCGCCGCCCTGGCTGGTGTACTTTGTAATTTACTTCCCTACTTTCTCGATCACCTCATAGGGGCCCTGCCACCTAGCTAGGAACTTGCTGTCAAGGGTGGGTACCAGAACCAACACCCGATCTCCCGGCTTGAAGCCCCGCACTCGAGCCTGACGATTGTACACCCTACTCTGGGCTTGTTGCGCTGCCTCCATATGCTCCCGGACCAGCGGCAACACCTTTTCCATCCGTTCCTGCATCTGGGTGACATACTCAATGACACTTTTGTGGGGGACAGGCTGTTGTTCCCACGCTTCCTTGGCGATATCCAACAGGCCCCGAGGGTGTCTGCCATAAAGCAGTTCGAAGGGCGAGAACCCAGTAGAGGCCTGGGGCACCTCTCGCACTGCGAACATGAGATAGGGCAGAAGCAGGTCCCAGTCCTTCCCATCTCTAGACACCACCCTCTTTAACATATTTTTTAAAGTTTGGTTAAACCTTCGACAAGACCGTCCGCTTGTGGATGGTAAACGGACGTCCGTAACTGCTTTATACGCAATAATTTACACAGTTCCTCATTACTTTGGACATAAAAGGGGTCCCTTGGTCTGTCAGAACCTCTTTTGGCAGGCCCACACGGGAAAACATTTCCATTAACTCTTTGGCAATGAGTTTAGCTGAGGTATGTCGCAGAGGCACCGCCTCCGGATACCGAGTGGCATAGTCGAGAACTACCAGAATGTGTTGGTGGCCCCTGGCAGATTTTGGTACAGGCCCAATTAGATCCATAGCGATTCGCTCAAACGGGACCTCAATAATTGGAAGCGGTACCAGAGGACTACGGAAATGTGGCTGGGGGCTAGTTATCTGACAGGTGGGACAGGACTTACAATAATTCTCTACCTCCTTGAACACACTGGGCCAATAAAACCGCTGCAGTATGCGGTCCTGGGTTTTCTGCCACCCCAGGTGTCCCCCAAGAACATGTTGGTGGGCAAGCTCCATGACAAGCCTGCGATACGCTGTGGGCACCACCAACTGTTCAACAGGCTCACCTCGGATTTGGTTCACCCGATACAACATATCCTGAAGGACAATGAATCGCGGAAACATTAATTCAGCCCCAGGTTTCTGGGGTTTACCATCAATTATTATGACACTTTCCCAGGCTCTGGTTAGGGTTTGGTCCCGGTGTTGTGCGGTCCCAAAATTTTCCCCGGAGACATTGAGGTCTGCCAACTCAGGTCCCGGTGGCAAGTCCTCCGTGTCTCCCACCATTACACTCAGTGGGGTTGTCTCCCTCTATCACAGAAGTGGTGGTCACCCCTACCGCAGGCCCTTCGGACTCGGGCTCCCAGGGCTCTGGCCTCCCACAGGAACCAGGCCACTCTGCTAGGGTTACCCCTGTCTCAGGGCTATTAGTCACTTTCACCTCAGGCCATAGTGACGGAAAACCAGGGAAGTCTCTTCCAATTATTAGTTCATACGGTAGCTTGGCGGAGATCGCCACTTCACAAGTCCATGTGCCGGCCGCCGTGGACAGAGACATTACAGCCGTGGGATAGTCCTTTAAGTCTCCGTGTATGCACACCACCCCAACTTTCCGGCCCGTATACTGGGAGGGCTGTACCAGGGCAGCACTTACCAGGGTTACTAGGCTCCCTGAGTCCAGCAGCGCCACTGCAAGATTATCACCGACTTGCACCTGGCACAGATGACGATTGTCTAGGGTCTCGGGGTGCCGGTCGCACACAGTCTCCGGGCATACATGGAAGCCCGGTACCCATAATTGGTCTCCATGGGTTCTCCCCACTGTGGACAGTCGGCCCTCACATGGCCAGGCTCGTGACACCGCCAGCAGACTATCGGGCCGGGTCTACAGGGGGTACACCCCGAGCAGGTTTCTCGGGTACCAGTCGCCGGGACTGGATGGGAGACCTCCGGGTTTGACCGGCCCCTCCCAACAACACCTCCTTTCAAGGTTTTTGTGGTCTCATAGCGCTCGACCAGGTCGACTCATGTCCAAGGCATTAGTGGGTGACACCTGGCCGATCCAGTGCTGCAGGGGGTACGGCAAGGCCCTCCAGAAGATGTCAGCCAGCAGACGGTCCAGCATAGCAGCCGGACTTAGAACCTCAGGCTGCAGCCACTTTTGCAACCTGTGCAGCAACTCATAATACTGCGGCCTGGCGGGTTCAGCCGTATTAAAGTTCCACTGGTGGACCCGCTGAGCCCGGACTAACACGTTCACCCCCAGTCTTGCCAGGATCTCACCTTTCACGGTCGGGTAGTCAGCGGCTTGGTCATCTGGGAGGTCAAAAATACTTGCTGGGGTCCAGACGCCAGGAACGGAGCGACGACCTCTGCCCACTGTTCTCGGGTAATTTCTCCTCACGGCCACCTTCTCGAACACCGCCAGATAGGTCTCCACATCATCCGAGGGGGTCATCTTAGGGATCGCGGCACGGACAGCTTTCCGGGCATCGTGGACGCGGTGGGACGCTCCTGCCGCTTGCAACGCCATCACGTGCTGTAGCAGTAGCTGGTTGGTCTCCCGCTGCTGCACGTTAGCCTCTATGAGGGCTTTCACAGCCGCCTCCATTTTGTCGGGGATCACAGGCTGCAACTTTGCCGGCTTAATATAGGACATTCACTTCTGCTCAGCAAAAACAAAGTTCGGCGTTCACGCCAGCCTCACTGCGCATGCCCGCATCCGACACCAAATGTGGGGAGTCGCTCTGGTAGACAGCGGTGCGGGTGCAGTTTAGAGGCAAAACAAGGAGTCCAGATTGTGCATCAAACAGTGTTTTATTCACACTTGCACACCAGAAATGAAAACAGTCTCTTGGTGACAGTTCACACACAACAGAAATCATGTGGCAAAACCAAAAACAGGCCAACACAGGGTCCAGTCACCTTGGGTGGTTTAAGTGCGGTTCACACCTAGCAGTCGGTTCAGCCGCAGGCGATTCCTCCTTCAGTTTGCAGGAAACACCACCTTGCTGAGCTCCGTCCTCCAGCACAGAGAACTCCTCAGTCCTGTTAGCAGGCTCCAGGATAATCACACTCCCCAGACACAGCTGATGGCTGTGTTTTATACCCAGCCCAAAACTCGGACTGGACCGTGGGGAGCAGCCACCCACCCTACTCTTTAGCTGCTCCCAGTAAGAGCCGGCCCGGATCGGCTTTGCAGCCATGCTATTTAAAAGAGTCAAACAGCACTAGCTGCTGCAGACAAAAACCCGGCTCTCACCTCACCGAGGCCAGCAACCTCAGTGACACGTACCTGCCATCGCAAATGACACCTTGCACCTTACCACAATACATATATATTTTTAGACCAAAATGAGTAAAGTGCAATATTTCCAAGATTTTATAACTGATCACCTATCCCATGGATAGGTCATCAGTAACTGATCGGTAGGGTCCAACACCCAGAACCCCCACCGATGAGCTGTTTGAGAAGACACAGGGCTCCTGTGCGCACCGCGGCCTTCTCTCAGCTCACCAAGCACAGCGCCGTACATTGTATAGCGGATGTGCTTGGTATCATGCTCAGTCCTATTCACTTCTATGGGACTGAGCTGCGCCTAGACCATGTGGCCGATCAACATGTCATCACTGGCCTAGGAAAAGCTGAGCGAAGGCCGAAGGCTCACAGGAGTGCCTGTGCTTTCTCAAATAGCTGATCGGCAAAGGTCCCTGGTGTCGGACCACCACCGATCAGATACTGATGGCCTATCCAGAGGATAGGTCATCAGTATGAAAATCTTGGAAAACCTGTTTAATATCTGTGACTGATTCATAATCATGGACAGAAATAGGACATGCTGAAAACCGCGGAAACTGCGGAAAACCACTGATTTGTGAATACACACATTAAAGTCAATGGTTACGTGTGCAGTCCATGGAGACCACGGACAATACATGTGAAACAGGCCTTACAGTTGGAAGCTTCGCTCTTCAGTCATTTACTGTTCATGATAGAGCTGGAATTGTGTTCTGGAACTGGACTATAACCATGGCTTCATCTGTTGTGAATTACACCGTACTCTCTGGCAGAACATTTCATGTATTATTGTGTTTATTCAGAACACTTTGTGAGGATCCTGAGGTTGGTTTTATACACTCACTTTTTTGCTGTCTTTGTTGTTTCTGAGTATAATGTATGAATGTACTATGTGCATTTTCTTTTCATACCAAAAATGTCTTACTTCTCCTTTTTTATATTCCTTTGCAGAGATTAACTACTGCAAGAAGGGCAATCATGGCTGTGAACACGAATGTGTCAGCAGCGACACCTCATTTGTATGTAAATGTCGTAAGGGCTATGCTCTGAATCAGAATGGGAGAACCTGCAGGAGTAAGTTGCTATAGAAATGTCATATCTCCTGAAATAAAAGTGATCACTGCAATTATACTAGGCAGGAAAACAGCAATGAAGTCAGAATACTTCAGCTCCGACATACATGTAAACATTGTGATCCTGATACGATGCAGCCGCCTCTGCAGTGCGTTAGCTGGAGGGCGAGGCACGTACAATGGAGCATAGTCACCCTCTTAGATAATCATATCATTTACACTAAATGGTTCCGAAAAACGGTTCATGCTGTTGCGTAGTTTCACTTTTCCATAATTTAAAAAGATACTGCATGAACCCCATTCTTATGAGAGGCCTCATCCATACTCGTTGCTAACAGGTCTGTAAAATCAGACATCTATTGAAGTGCCAAAGACAAACAATAGCAGTAGCGAGGCTGATATGGAAGAGACTTGTGTCACCTTTCCAACAAGCCAGTTTGACGACTTTCTGACCTGCCGAAAATGTTCCAGTCGATTAGAATTGTCAGAGTAACATGGAGCTCTCCAGGGCCAACAATGGACTGAATGGTATGGCCGGCAGCTGATGTGGGTGTCTCTGGAGGTAGCGTTAAAGGGGTTTTCACAGCTATTTCAGTTGTGACCACGGCATCTGAGCTGTGAAATCCTGGGAGCATTGTGCTCCTTGGGCCCGAATGGCTCTCCAGCTAGGTCCCCCTGAGTCCATCGTATGCAATATAAAATGGTGCCATTAGAAAGTACAAAACCTGTCCTGCAAAATATAAGTCCTCATACGGCTATATGAACGGAAAAATGAAAAAGTTATGGCTTCGGGAAGGCAGGTAGTGAAAATGAAAACCAAAAATTGTTTGGTCATGAAGGGGCAGGACAACAGGCACTTACTACCCTAGAGGGGGTTACATGCAGAGTTACCTACTCCACCAGGTAAGTGGTTTCTCGTAGATCGATTATAACACACAGAAGCGACACATATATAATACAATCAAATGCACGAAAAATGTGTTCGCCATGAATACATATGATGCCCTAGCGGTAGGATCGCTTACAAGTCAAGTGCAGCGCAGCTGATTTACTACAGGATTGTCAGAAACAACCTGGCACGTTCACCTCTCTGTTCTGTAATCCCAGAGTATGGAGCGGTCCGCCAATGTTAGTAATCTTCCTAATGTCCTATACACAGCTAATGGGAGATAGACTTTAATTCCTAGTGACACTCTTAAACATAACTAAGCCCCTCATGATTTATGGCGCTCAATAGAATGCCGTAACCCTGGCTTGTTTTCTCCTAGTTCTTTAATCCCTGGTTGGTTTTACGAGACCAGACATTATTCTGAGCCAAAATGAACAAAAACCCTAAAACATTAGTTGAAGGCAAACAGATGTTGATTTTTCATACAAAAAATGTATTACATCTGTTAGGGCTGTTTACTCACTTCTTAGGAGCTTTTGGCAGACGTGAATTCTTCACCAAAAAGCTGCCATGAGGCTGCATGGAAGCTGTGCTGCCATCTATGCATCTGCGGTTTATTGCTGCGCCAAGAAAGGATGTGTCCTTTCTGGGCACGGTTGTGGCCATAAACTGCGGCCTCCTATTGAACACAATGGGATGTGGTTTCATGTGCAGCTGCACGGTGGCTTTTTGGTGCAGAATCCGACACAAACTCTAAGTGCACAAATAAGTGCACTTCCCAGCAATCATAGTGGGAAACTGTACCTTCAGGCGCTAAGGGGGAGATTTATCAAGACCGGCAAGTCTTAATCTCTACCCAGCTTGCATCAGATGTGCCACAATTATTAAAAAGGTTCTATACCTTTTTCTTACTGATGATCTATGCTTTGGATAGCTCAGAGGTATCTGATCGGTGGGGGTCCAACACCTGGGAACCTCACCGATCAGCTATTTGAGAAAGCAGCAGCGCTCTCATCCTTCTCACTACTTCCCCCAGGCCAGTGACGTCACTACTGGCGCATTTCGGCTATCACCTGCACATTTCTCCTGTGGGACAAGTGTTTCATTTCATGGCGCCTAATTTATACATGCTTGCGAGTCCTCTTTGCAGCAGCTTTCCACTAATGGAAGGTGTCCAAAGCAGGGTCCCACCTATATGGCTTCAATCTCTTCCCCATTAGCTTTTCAGTATGGTTATGTAGCAGGTTTTTCTTTTTCTGTGTGAAGATACTGCAGCTGGACCACACAGGGTTTGTGCTGTAGGCTGCGCCAAAATAATAAAATCTTCACAGAGCCTGTTCTCTGCTGCACACTGGGGCCTCCTGTACAGCTCGTCTTCCTTGTACAGGTCAGACACCCTCTCGCTATCTGGTCTGGTCTGGGCATACTCTGCCGTCTCCTCTGTAATTACAGTAATCTGTCCTGGTTTTTATTCACAGTAAAAGATATATCTCCCCATTGTCCTCAATACTGCTGATTATCCATATAATAAAATTGTTGGGATGGCTAACGATAATTTTTATGTCAATGATCAGCTGTAATTAGGCCACTTCCAGAGTTAGTGTTTGTCCAGAGATTTCTATCAGTGATTGTGAGCTAAAACCAGGAATGGAGGCTATAAAGAAATAGGGTGTAGTGGACAGATTAAAGGGGTTATCCGACCCCTGAAATGCCCCGCCCCCATAAGCCCGGGCCCCTCACACACAATGTACTTACCTAGCTCCCCGGCACCCGTATCTTCTCTCTACCTGTACTACATGTAGGGCACTGCTCTCTGCTTGTACTACATGCACTGTATTGCTCTCTAACTGTACTACATAAAGTGTACTGCTCTCTACCTGTACTACATGCACTGTACTGCTTTCTACCTGTACTACATGCACTGTACTGCTCTCTACCTTTACTACATGTACTGTACTGCTCTCTACCCCTACTATATGTACTATACTACTCTCTACCGTTACTACATGTACTGTACTGTTCTCTATCTGTACAGCATGCACTGCTCTCTACCTGTACTACATAAAGTGTACTGCTCTCTACCTGTACTACATGTACTGTACTGCTCTCTACTTGTACTGCATGTACTGTACTGCTCTCTACCTGTACTACATAAAGTGTACTGCTCTCTACCTATACTACATGTACTGTACTGCTCACTACCTGTATTACATGTACTGTACTGTTCTCTACCTCTATTGTACTGCTTTCTACCTGTACCACATGAACCTGTACTGCTCTCTACCTGTACTACGTGTACTTTACTGCTTTCTACCTGTACTACATGCACTGTACTGCTCTCTACCTGTACCACATGTACTGTACTGCTGTCTAGCTGTACCACATAAACTGTACTGCTCCCTATCTGTACTACATGAACCTGTACTGATGTCTACCTGTACTAAATGTACTGTACTGCTCTCTACCTCTACTTGTACTGCTCCCTACTTGTACCACATGAACCTGTACTGCTTTCTACCTGTACTACCTGCACTGTACTGTTCTCTACCTGTACTTCATGTACTGTACTGCTCTCTACCTGTACTACATGCACTGTACTGTTCTCTACCTGTACTTCATGTACTGTACTGCTTTCTACCTGTACTACATGTACTGTACTGCTGTCTAACTGTACTACATGTTCTGTACTGTTCTCTACCTCTACTACATAAACTGTACTGCTCTCTTCCTGTACCACATGTACTGTACTGCTCTCTACCTGTACTACATAAACTGTACTGCTGTCTTCCTATACTAAACTGTACTGTTCTCTATCTGTACTACATGAGCTGTACACCTGTATTAAATGTATGTTACTGCTCGCTACCTGTATAACATGAATTGTAATGCTCTCTACCTGTATTAAATGTACTATACTGCTCTCTACATGTATTACATGTACTGTACTGCTCACCACGTGCTGCACTGTAATCTACCTGTACTACATGAATTGTAGTGGTCTCTACCTATACTACAGTGTATATAAAAAGTCTACACACCCCTGTTTAAATGTCAGGTTTCTATGATGTAAAAAAATGAGACAGAGATAAATCATTTCAGAACTTTTTCCACCTTTAGTGTGACCTATAAACTGTACAACTCAATTGAAAAACAAACTGAAATATTTTGGGTCGAGGGAAGAAAACAAAAAAATATATAATAATGTGGTTTCAAAAGTGTGCACACCCTCTTATAACTGGGGAAGTAGCTGTGTTCAGAATTAAGTAATCACATTCAAAATCATGTTAAATAGGAGTCAGCATACACCTGCCATCATTTAAAGTGCCTCTGATTAACCCCAAATAAAGTTCAGCTGCTCTAGTCTAGTTACCTGAAATTTCCTTAATCGCATCCCACAACAAAAGTCATGGTCCACAGAGAGCCTCCAAAGCATCAGAGGGACCTCATTGTTAAAAGGTATCAGTCAGGAGAAGGGTACAAAAGAATTTCCAAGGCATTAGATATACCATGGAACACAGTGAAGACCGTCATCATCAAGTTGAGAAAATATGGCACAACAGGGACATTACCAAGAACTGGACGTTCCTCCAAAATTGATGAAAAGACGAGAAGAAAACTGGTCTGGGAGGCTACCAAGAGGCCTACAGCAACATTAAAAGGGGCTGCAGGAATATCTGACAAGAACTGGCTGTGTGGTACATGTGACAACAATCTCCCGTATTCTTCACATGTCTGGGCTATGGGGTAGAGTGGCAAGACGAAAGCCTTTTCTTACCAAGAAAAACATCCTAGCCAGGCTACATTTTGCAAAAACACATCTGAAGTCTCCCAAAAGCATGTGGGAAAAGGTGTTATGGTCTGATGAAACAAGGTTGAACTTTTTGGCCATAATTCCAAAAGATATGTTTGTCGCAAAAACAACACCGAACATCACCAAAAGAACCCCATCCCCACAGTGAAGCGTGGTGGGGGCAGCATCAGGCTGCAGGGCTGTTTTTCTTCAGCTGGAACTGGGGCCTTAGGTAAGATAGAGGAAATTATGAACAGTTCCAAATACCAGTCAATATTGGCCCAAAACCTTCAGGCTTCTGCTAGAAAGCTGGACATGAAGAGGAACTTCATCTTTCAGCATGAAAACGACCCAAAGCATACATCCAAATCACCAAAGGAATGGCTTCACCAGAAGAAGATTAAAGTTTTGGAATGGCCCAGCCAGAGCCCAGACCTGAATCCGATTGAAAATCTGTGGTGTGATCTGAAGAGGGCTGTGCACAGGAGATGCCCTCGCAATCTGAAAGATTTGGAGTGTTTTTTGCAAAGAAGAGTGGGCAAATCTTGCCAAGTCAAAATGTGCCATGCTGATAGACTGATACCCAAAAAGACTGAGTGCTGTAATAAAATCAAAAGGTGCTTCAACAAAGTATTAGTTTAAGGGTGTGCACACTTATGCAACCATATTTTTTTATTTTTATATCTTTTCTTCCCTCTACCTAAAAGATTTCAGTTTGTTTTTCAATTGAGTGGCACAGTTTATAGGTCACATTAAAGGTGGAAAAAGTTCTGAAATTATTTATCTTTGTCTCATTTTTCTACAGCACAGAAACATGACATTTTAACAGGGGTGTGTAGACTTTTTATATCCACTGTACATGTACTATGCTGCTATTTTCCTGAACTACATTTACAATGCTGATCTCTACCTGTACTACATGTGCTGTACTACTGTATACCTGTACTACACTGCTATCTGTGTATGTCAGAACAAGCTGCTCCATTGAACATCAGGTGAGGTTAAGTAGGTTCTGACACAATAATGGACCTCTTCAATAAGAAACCCTTATGGAACAGCAGAATAAAATGCCATATGAAACTGTGGAGACAATGGGGGAAGACTTATCAAGAATCGGAACAGCATAGTTGTAATTACACCAGCCCACCACTGAAAATGTGACTGTGAGGAAGTAAACACTGAAGAGAAGGAGGGACTCGTACCAGCGCTGCTCTCTCCTTAACCAGCTGATCAGCGTGGGTGCCAGGTCTGACCCATTCCTATCTGATAGTGACGACCTATCCTGAGGATAGGTCATCAATATAAAAAAGTAGACAACCTTTTTAAGCCTAACACTTCTGTATTAAGATATTACTTCACTTTCTACACCACCCTTTACTGGAGTAAGATTGAGATTGCAGAAATTTTTGCAACTTTTTGAAAAGATGCAGCTGATAATGAAGTGAATGGTGTAAAAATACAAAATGCTGAAATATTGTTCGCAAAAAAAGCCGAAACGGTTTTACTTTACCCCAGAATAAGGTACTTGGAAAAATGTTTCTTGTTACTTAAATGCTATTTATTGTATTGTATTACCTGTATAGTTTTTTATGGATAAACCAGGGTTAACAATCCTGACTCTACCCTGTAGGAGACTAGGAATTGGACTAGGTTCACCACTAGTTTAGTGTGTGAGTCAAGTGTTAGCTGTAGATGAGCTTAATGTGCTCACTCCTGAGAAGACTAGGCCTGAGTCCCAGAGAATCACTATCTCTGAGACATTTTCATCAAGAAAGCCATCTCTACTCTCTAGTACTCCAGAGGGAAAGAAAGAGCTAGAAGGTCCAAAATCTGCATGTCCAAGCATTGGAGTCAGTCAGTAAGGTATTAGCTGTTTATAGCTGATAGACTTTACTGTAGGGAGAGGGACATTGCTTATACAGTAGAGTCTATCTCTGCACCACATTTATCATCCAGTCTGAGCCCCTGTGATAAATCTGGTGCAGATGGTCTAGACAGCCAGGCTGAGGTTACACCATCTACAGGATTTGTAAAAGTGGCCCAATGATTTTCCATTTCACTGCATACAGGTATACATTTACCCATTTAGTATGGCTTGATACAAAGTGGCCCAAGGCACCCAGTCTGAAGCTGAAAGTCACAATAGACTGTCTCCTTTTATAACTGTATTTTGTAGCTGTTCCTAGGCTGTATTCTACTGTGATGATGTCACAATAGACTGTTTGTTCATGATGATGTCACGATATAGATTTTTTTTTTTTCATTTTTTTGGTGATTTTCCATTTTGGTGATGTCTTCATTTATACTGTCACTCATTTTCTGTTGTGGCGATGTCACAGTAGTGTTTGTTTTTATTCCTACGCTGCGTTCTTTATTGATGATGTCACAAAAGCCTGTGTCTTAATTTACAAGGTGTTCAGTTTTTATGATGTCATAATATATTGTGCCTTCAATTCATATGGTGTGTGCCTATATTTATAAGCTTTGTTCTATTCTGATAATGTTGTCAGAGTAAGAGCCCATTCACACCACCATATTTTTCTGACCGCATGCGTTCCACAATTTTGTGGATCGGATGCGGACCCATTCGTTTCAATGGGGCCGCAAAAGATGTGGACAGCACACTGTGTGCTGTCCGCATCCGTATGTCTGTTCCGAGGCCCCGCAAAAAAGATAGAACATGTCCTATTCTTGTCCGGATTTGTGACAGAATAGGCATTTCTGTCATGGAGAAGGATGTTCCATTCTGCAAAATGCTGAAGGCACATGACCGGTATCCGTGCTTTGCGGATCTGCAATATGCGGTCCGCAAAAACAGATACGGTCGTGTGAATGAGCCCTAAGACCGAGCCAACAAAGTAACAAAAGTATATAGTTAGCCAAAGTACTGAAGTATTAATGGGCACCTACAATACCAGCAACCCAAGTCTCCAGAAGAAGACACCCTGATTTGTTTTGCTGCTAAGATCAATTTATATAAATCTTTTCACAAATAATCCATTGGCACCAAGGTCACGGGACTTGTATGGCTGCATACACATTAAATGGAATAAAAATGGGGACAACAGAATAAAAAAAAGACTTGGGTATTCTGGTTACAAGTAAACTAAGGTGCAGTGCTCAATGTCAGGCAGCAGCTGCAAAAGTAAGTAGAAGAGAGATCCCAATGTAATCTTATCCATTTATAAACTCCTAAGGCCACATCTTGAATATGGGGATCGGTTTTGGGCTTCATATACTATATTTATATAGGGGAGCTACAAAGGGTTCAGGGACAGGCAACCCGAATAGTAAAAGGTGATGAAATGGGCCTCTCTTTTAATGACTTCTTCAGCTTGGGAAAAAAAGACACCTTACCGGTTATCTTATCTGCATGTATAAATATAAGTGTTCCCAATACGAAGAACTGGCACATGATTTATTTAGTCCTTCCAAGGACATTACAAAGGACCAGATGACATTCATTACATGTAGAGGAAAAGAGATTCAGATATCAATACGGGAAAGGATTCTTTACAGTTAGAGCAGCCAAACTACCCCAAGAGGTAGTAATGGCAGATACTATGTCAACATTTAAAAAAGGGGCTACATAGGGATAATAGCAAACAGCATTGATGGTTATAGTCAGGGGCGTAGCTAAAGGCTATTGGGCCCTGGTGCAAGAGTTCAGCTTGGGCCCCCCTTCCCTCAGTGCTTTGTGTGTCTTCTCATGCGGCACAAGTGTTTTTGGGCCCCTTCAGGCTCCTGGGCCCGGTAGCGACTGCTACCTCTACGCCCCTGGTTATAGTTAAAGAGTCACTGTACTTTCACACAATTTCATTTAATAGAGAATGGTGTAACTTTAAATCACCTAATTTAAAAAAAAAAAATATGCCTGCATCCTCCTGAAATACAACGGCAAAGTCATGGGGTCTCACTTCCACCTAATTTGCAGTCCACTGCCTATTGTCAGCAAAGATTCATCCCTGGTCACAGAGACACACAAGACGGCTCACAGGTAATGGGGTGTAAAACAAAAACAAAAAAAAATTAAAATAAAACTGACATAAAAGTAAAGCCCCATGTATCACCAAAAAAAGGTGCAAAAATTATTTACATACCCGAACGGATAAAAAGGTTATAGCTTTCAAAGACGCATGTACTAAAACAACAAAGGAGGGAGGGGGGTAAATGGCCAGTCTTGACCTGGAGGGTGTCTTCCAAGCTTGTGGTGTTTATGCAGTAAGGGTACAGGAAACATCAGAAAGTGTGTCTTTGTGATATGTTGCTTTGGTTCTGAAATTTTACTGAATTGTCACTGTTACCTCACCCTAGAAATTTCCTTGTCAAATTAAGTCAGTGGTAATGTGACTCGGTGAAATCCGGAGCCCCCTGCAGATTGTGTCCCTAGGCTCCTCTAGATTTACATCGTAATGATGTACAGACCGACCGCCGTCCTGTATGATGTCTTCTACAATCAACTGGCTTTTTTTTGTAGCTGATGAGTTATGCGGCAGGATAATTGTCCTAGAACTGACCTTCACAATCAGGTCCCACGGAGAGTTGAGACTTGGGATTATTTATGTAGAAAATGATATGATTAGGTTTGATGTTCCACATGGAAATTCAACAAAGGAAACCTGCATGGAAAATGGTTGTCGTTCCACTTACAGTGTACTGAACCTGTGCAAACCAAAGGTCAAAAAGGCCCTCTACTCTGCTTCATCCTCCAAGGGGCAAAGGGGCATGGCTTAGTTGGAAAAGGGGCGTCACAAAGTAATCCAATAGTTGTCAAAAAGTTAGACAAAAGTGTCTAGCCATGCAAGAAACTTATCAACTAGCCTGGACTACTCTGATAAATTTGGCCTAAATATACACTGCCTTCATTTTAGACAGGATTAATAAATCTGCCCTGGTAGTTCCTGAATCATTTAATCACATAAAGACTGCTATTGATTGAAAGAAAAAATATTAATTAAAAGGGTTGTCCCTCAAAAAATAACTCAACATTTTGTAAACCAGGCCTTGGATCTAAATACTTTTTTAATTGCATGTAATTAAAAATGTTGACAACTGAGTTATTCAATAAAGTGTATCTGTATAGCGCCACCTGCTGTTTCTTCTTTTCCTAATTTCTCTGTCCACCTCAGTAATATTGTTAGGTGGATGCACATGCTCAGTCCCAGCCTTCATCTGCCACCAGCCTAATCCACTGCTAGAAGCTGTGACAGTGGAGTGAGCTGCAGCAGAGAGGTCAGACCACCATCCCCCGCCCGCCCCTTTAACTGTGATAGGAGGAAGCTGCAGTAGAAAGAAAGGACAAGCCTCCCCTGAGAAAGGACAAACTCCCTAAGCTGTGATAGGAGAGACCTGCAGCAGGAAGGACACACCATCTGAGCTGTGTAGGAGAGAGCTGAGGTAGAAAGAACAAGCCACCTGAGAAAGAAAAATACCCCCCCCCCCCCGAGCTGTGATAGGAGAGAGCTGCAGCCAAAATGACAGCCCCCTGAGAAAGGACACACCCCCTGAGCTGTGTAGGAGAGAGCTGCAGTAGAAAGAACAAGCTCCTGAGAAAGAACAACCCCCCGAGCTGTGATAGGAGAGAGCTGCAGCCAAAACGAAAAATGTAGCAGAGCAAATAGAGCAATGAATGGGGAGATCCCTGGATCCATGTGAGGCACAGGGCTGGTTCTAGCTTTGTTAGAGAGAGATTGTCATGTACTATATGGTGTTTAAATTAGTCATGTATGTAAAAATGTGATATGATGATTGTACCTGAATATAAGGGCCAATTAAGGTTCCCGCAATTTGAAGGGCTGTTTTAGAATTTATCTTATATCAAACCCTTTGGCTCAAGTAATGAAAACGTTAGTATTTTTACAATCCAAGACTGTACCCGGAATATTTTACCATGTGTCCTGTCCCTCTGTATTTTTGTAGAAGTGGACCATTGCTCTGAATCTAACCATGGATGCCAGCATGTCTGCACCAACACAGACGAGTCATACACGTGCCAGTGCTATGAAGGATTTGTTCTGAATGCGGACCAGAAGACTTGTAGAGGTGAGACGATCTCCTGTTATATACTAAGCATATTTCCCTACTACTTCTATGACCCAGTGTTATGATCACCGACATGGAGAGTTTCAATTACAATTCGTGCGCCATCCACATCAGCATGATATGCACTATATAGCATTGTGGGCAGGTGCAGGGCACTCCCTCTCTGTTTCCTAGATATCACAATGACCGATCAAATCATTTACTTTGTTGGAGTTACATTAGCAAATGCCCAATTCTTAATGAAGCACTTCCACAAAAATGTTTACTCTATGACCTGTTAGAAAGGCACCTGATGTAGTGTAGTAAAGGTAATCTTCTCACCACTGACTGTTTTTGTGAGTTATAACCTCCCTTCTGATCCTCAGCTGTGTCATGTGACCAACAGACTGACTTTCCAGATAATACAGCATCTTATGTGTGGACAGGAAGTCAGTTTCTCTATGTATTCCTGTGGGAGCCTCAATGTTAGTCTCCTAGGAATGAATGGAGAAGTAACTGACTTCCTGTCCTGTCTCAGCTGGAGATTAGAGTGTTGGTCACATGACACAGCTGAGGATCAGAAGGGAGGAGATAACTCGACATACAGTCACCAGTAAGAAGATCCCCTTCACTACAGTTTATATTATGTACCTTTCTAATAGTTCTGAGAATAAACATTTTTTGTGGGAGTTCTTCTTTAATCAGATTTAAAGGAGTTTTCCCTATCGTCAAGTTTTCCCATCTGATATTTCGCACCCCCACCAATGCGCTGTTTGAAGAGGTCGTAGTGCTCCAGTAAGCACTGCTTCTCCTCACAGCATAACAAGCACAGTGCCGTCCATTGTATAGCGGATGTGCTTGATATTGTAATCCGGCGGGGGTCCAAGTCATGACATCCCTGCAATTAGCTGTCTCAGGGAGCTGCTGCACTCACCGCAGCTCTTGTGAACGATGCAGGCTCCCGGCAGCTTTCCAAAATTCCATGCACAGCGCTGTACATCGTATAGTGGTAGTGCTTGGTATTGCATCTCGCCCCCAATCACTTCAGCTATGTGACTGATGTATGGTGACATCACATGGACTAGGAAGAGGCCACAGTGCTCATGGACTGGGACCCCTGCCCTTCTGTTATTGATGACCTATAGTAATTTCCGGATAAGCACTTTAAAGAGGACCTTTCACTAAGATTTAGGTAGTGAAATCCCTACAATACCTTCCTGGGCGGCTCACGCTGACGTCCAGGCAACATTTTTTTTTTTTCAAAATAACCCGCCGTTCGTGCGCTCCGGTCCCCATTAGTTTTCACATGCGGGGATTTCTTGTATGAGGTGGGGACTTGTCTTTTGCCTGGTGAGTGGTTTTCCTCTCCCTGGCTGCGAGCCGAGCGCTATGATTGGCAGGGAGAGGAAAGCCACTCACCAGGCAAAAGACAAGTCCCCGCCTCATTCAAAAAATCCCCGCATGTGTAAAACTAACGGGGATCGGAGCGCATGAACGGGGGGTTATTTTGAAAAAAAAAAATGTTGCCTGGACGTCAGCGGGGGCCGCCCAGGAAGGTAGTGTAAGTATTTCACTACCTAAATCTTAGTGAAAGGTCCTCTTTAAGGCCACCAGAGCAACATTACATCTAGTAACCCAGGAGCAGAGATACCATAAATGTAAGCATATGTAGCCGCATAGGAGCCCAAGGATGTCCACTGTCACCTTAAAATGCAGCTAGACACTTCCTACTGACAGATTATATATAAGGGACTGAGCAACTGAGTTTCATGGCTCCCATTAACTAGTACAGGGATGCCCAACCTGTGGCCCTCCAACTGTTGCAAAACTACAACTCCCAGCAGTGTCGGACTGGGGTACCTAGGGCCCGCCAGTAAAATTTATTTTGGGGGCCCACTGTATGTATACATTCAAGTATAAGAAATAATCTAACAAGTTTTTTACATGAACATCGTCTGGTTGAGGTGTTGTACATTGAATATATGTATGTAGTGCATTAAATCTAATGTGTTATGTGCCACTTGTGCAGGGCGTGGGAAACTTGGGGCCCACCTTGCTCAGGGGCCCACCGGGGGATTCCTCTGTACCTCTGTGGGCCAGTCCGAGCCTGACTCCCAGCATGCCCTGAGAGCTGGAGGCCCTGTAGTACCCAAATAAAAATATACCGACAAACCTGGAAACTAGTGTATAAGTCTAGTCTAAAGGCCCCCATACGCAGAGCAAAGTAATACGAAGTGCCTGCAGCATCAAAGTACAAAAGCACAGGCACTTCAGGCAGCATCAGACTTGGATACCTTTGTCCCATGATTGGAAGTTATTCTGAGAGCCCAATGTCAATCTATACAAAACATGCACATGTTCACTTTTAATCAAATATTGGCATTAGAAAGTACAACTTGTCCTGCAGAAAAACAGGAAAAAATAACAAAGTTGTGGCTTTAGAAAGGCAAGGAGTAAAAATTAAAAAAATTCTAAATTGGAAACTGGCAATATTTCGGCCCACCATAGATTCTTATGTTCTTTTATGAAGGCACACATCATATAAATGAAGGCACAATAAACAGTATTATGACATCATCATACTACAACAGCTTATAAATTAAAGAGGACCTTTCATGGGTCCGAACATTGTAAGATAACTATATGGACATGTAGAGCGGGGCCCAGGGATCTCACTGCACTTACTATTATCACTGGGCGCCGCTCCGTTCGCTCGCTGTGGCCCCGTTACCTTCTCCCGCGCTGTATGGTAATTGCTACTGACTTCGCAACAGGGAGGAGACATCAGCTTCTCTCCGTAGGCGTCTCCTTCTCCCTGTCCAATCGCAGCGCAGAGCTCACAGACAGGGAGGTTTTTTTCTCCCTGGCTGGGAGCTCTGCGCTGCGATTGGACAGGGAGAAGGAGACGCCCACGGAGAGAAGCTGATGTCTCCTCCCCGTTTTGAAGTCAGTAGCAATTACCATACAGCGCGAGAGAAGGTAACGGGGCCACAGCAAGCGAACGGAGCGGCGCCCAGTGATAATAGTAAGTGCAGTGAGATCCCTGGGCGCCGCTCTGCATGTCCAGATAGTTATCTTACAATGTCCGGACCCATGAAAGGTCCTCTTCAAGACACAGGTCATTGTGACATCATCACAACAGATCACAGCCTAGAAATACAGAGGGAAAGTATTTACGCTCCTTTGTGGCATAAAAAGTAGCAAATTATGGTCATGCCATACTGAAACACCAGTCTTAGCAAATCTGACCCACTGTCTTGTGACATCATCAATAAAAAACAGACTATTGTGACATCATCAAAATGTATCACAGCCCAGGAGCAAAAACAATCACTAATGTGACATCACCACAATAGAAAATAATCTACAGTGTAAATGAAGACACCATCAATTATGACATCACCAGTAAAAAAAAGGAAAAAAACTGACTATTATGACATCATCAAAGTGGATCACATTACAGGAGTAAAAACAATCACTGTTGTGACATCATCACAATATAATACTGCTTATAAATCACAGTCTATTGCGACATTCAGGTAACTTAGGTCCACTTGAGAAAGTAGGGTATGGTTACACGGCGACATGTGTAATGATTGTCAATGGTGTCGCAATGCGGCGTGCTGCCACTGCAACGCAACAGACTCTAAAAATATATTCATGCTGGATTTTGTGTTGCATGTCGTGTGCGACTTTTACTCCATAGGCTTTAATGTAAGTCGCAACAGCAAGTCGCACGTATTTTTGTGTAGCGTGACTTTTCAGCAACTTGATGTCATGTGTTGCCGAGTAGACCTACCCATAATTTTGAGGGCCACCTATCAATTTATACCAAACGTGTACATGTATATTTTGTAGGTCAGTGCAAAATCATTGTCTCGGTTATAAAAGTAAGCCAGCACCTCCACATACAAGTCTCATGCAAGGACCCCGTCCTGTCCGTACAAATCCAGAAGGGTAGTAAGAGATGTCCAGCACCGAGATGGATAAAAATCTTCAGTCTTTATTTCATAAATTTAAAAGAATGCAGTTTCTACACATAGATGGTGGTCACACCTCCAACACGTTTCGATCTATACGATCTTAATCATGATTAAGTTCGTATAGATCGAAACGCGTTGTGACGAAACTGCATTCTTTTAAATTTATGAAATAAAGACTGAAGATTTTCATTCAAAATCATTGTCTACATGCATCATATAAAAAATTATTTATTTGTGAGTAAGACAATAAAAAATAGCCCTTATTCGTAAAACAGCTTCAAATGGGGTTGTCTTCTGCTGGGTCTTTGAGGCTTTGTTTTTGAAGGTGTCCAGAGCTGTGGCCCACCGGAGGATCCTCTGGAACTGTAGTGAGCCAGCCCACCAGTCACCCTGTGGATCTCCCACGTGCACTGGGTCTCACGTTATGCGTAATGCGGTTCTTGATTTGTCACATTCTGCCTACTATATGGATTGTATTTCTCATTTCAGCTGTGGACCACTGTGCGGTGAATGAGCACGGCTGTGAGCACCTGTGTGTCAATGCAGAAGGGTCGTACGTGTGTCAGTGCTTCGAAGGATACTTTCTTCGGGTTGATAAGAAGTCCTGTCAGAGTAAGAGGCTGTTGTTCTGTTCTCGACCTGGTGCAGTACAAAGTCCAATGAATAATCCCTAAGGAGGAGAGTTATCAAACTGGTGTAAAGTAGAACTGGCTTAGTTGCCCATAGCAGCCAATCAGATTCCACCTTTCATGTTTCACAGCTCCTTTGGAGGATGTAAGGTGAAATCTGATTGGTTGCTATGGGCAACTAAGCCAGTTCTACTTTACACCAGTTTGATAAATCTCTCCCTGAGGCCCCTTTCACACAGGCGAGTATTCCTCGCGGGTACAATGCGTGATGTGAACGCATTGCACCCACACTGAATCCGAGCCCATTCACTTCAATGGGGCTGTGCAGATGAGCGGCGAATTTTATGCATCACTTGTTTGTTACGTGAAAATCACAGCATGTTCTATATTCTGCGTTTTTCACGCAACGCAAGCCCCATAGAAATGAATGGGGCTGCATGAAAATCGCAAGCATCCGCAAGCAAGTGAGACGATAGGGATGAGCAACCCCATTAAAGTCTATTTAATGTATTATTTTCCCTTATAACATGGTTATAGGGGGAAAATAATAGCATTCTTAATAAAGAATGCTTACTAAAATGTGGATTGAGAGGTTAAAAAATAAAAAAATGAACTTACCTCATCCATCTGATCGCGCAGCCGGCATCATTTTCTTTCTTCTTCTTTCAGGACCTGCAAAAGGACCTTTGATGATGTAATCTTCTATCTTCATTCAGCAGGACCTGCGCTGACATCACTGTCAAAGGTCCTTTTGCAGGTCCTGAAAGAAGAAGAAAGAAGACGATGCCGGCTGTGCGATCAAGTGGATGAGGTGAGTTAATTTTTATTTATTTTTTAACCTCTCAATCCACATTTTAGTTAGCATTCTGTATTAATGCTTATAGAGATCGCCTTGACGTTTGGCAGATGGGCCCAAATAATTTTGTACAAAATGTATTTTCCAAGAATCTCAAATTGCCGACAATAGGTATAATACTCTCCTGTAGTGCCCTAGCAGTAAGAAGGCCCTCCTGTGGTGTCTCTATAGGAATAATGCCCTCCTGCAGTGCCCCAGTACTAATAATGCCCTCCTGTGGTGGCCCCCAATAGGTATAATACCCTCCTGTAGTGTCCCGATAGTAATAAGGCCCTTCTGTGGTGCCCCAAATAGGTATAATACCCTCCTGTAGTGCCCTAGCAGTAAGAAGGCCCACCTGTGGTGTCTCTATAGGAATAATGCCCTCCTGCAGTGCCCCAGTACTAATAATGCCCTCCTGTGGTGGCCACCAATAGGTATAATACCCTCCTGTAGTGTCCCGGTAGTAATAAGGCCCTTCTGTGGTGCCCCAAATAGGTATAATATCCTCCTGTAGTGCCCCAGTAGTAATAAGTCCCTCTTGTGGTGCCCCCAATAGGTATAATATCCTCCTATAGTGCCCAAGTAGTTATAACGCCCTTCTGTGGTTCCCCCTATAGTTATAATACCCTCCTGTAGTGCCCCAGAAGTTATAATGCCCCCTGTAGTTCCAGCAATACTTATAGTGCCCCCCAACAGTTATAATGGCCGCCACATAGTGCCCCCATGTAAAATGACCTCTTCAGTGTCCCCAGTACTTGCAAAGCCCCTGTAGTTATAACCAATCTCCCAGTGGCTCCAGCAGGACACATTTAGTGCCCATATCATTCACAAAGCCCCCCACTGTGGACAAGATGTAAAAAAAATACTCACCTGACTTCCCACCGCCGGAGGTTCTAGTTGCAGGTTTCTGGATTTAGATGGGCATGTTGAAGTCACCGCACTGTCTGTGTCTTGGAGCAGGCATGCGCGATGACATCATCACGCCACCTAAGACCCGACACAGGCAGTTGCTTGGCGACCGCCCACCCCGTTCTACAAGCAAGTGGCCACAGTAATTCAACTGTATCGCCGTCCTTACGTCGGCGAGGCAGTTGTATAGCTACCAGCCGTAACATTCGGGGCCCTGGACAAAACATCAGGGGCCCAAGCCCCGAATGTTTTGACCTGGCGACGCCCCTGCATCATGGACATTTTCTCATGTGCATCCTCCAATGTGGTGTACATGATACTTTGTACGCTCCTTCATCGGGCAATCCAAATCTTTTCACATGTTAAAAAATGATTGTTTGTAGGCGGCAGATCTGACCACCATACAGCGATCACTCCTCCCCATTTTGTGGAGGAGATCACTGCATGTAATAGCAGCACTTTTCTCTGTGAGCAGGTGATTGCCGGGAGGGAACGCTTCCCTCCCAACATCATCTGCCACATCGGGCTGTGTAATGCAGCATTCAGTGTAGGACCACAAGGAGCAGTCAGTCATGTGGTGTTCAGGGCGCCGCCAGATGCAGTCAAGAACGGCGCGGTCAGTTAGGCCACAGCTGCCTGTTATTTAACAAATGAAGACCGCATTGCATAGCCGGCCGTCATTGTCAATGGTTGTGTGGTATTAAAGGTGACGTGCAGCCGTTAACAATAAAGACGGCTATACAATGCGGTCTTCATTCATTGGCCGCGTGGTTCTCGACAGCAGCCGGCCGCGCCTCGAATGGCTCAGGACCGGCCATGTGGTCTTACCCTAAGGCCCCTTGCAGACAAGCGTGAATGGTTTAGGCCCAGATGCGTTGCGGATGCGTTCAGTGAAAACTGCGCGATTTCGCAATCAAATCCGTTCAGTTTTGCCTGCGATTGCTTTCAGTTGTTCAGTTTTTATTGCGTGGGTGCGATGCGATTTAATGCGTTTTGCACGCGTGTGATAGAAAACTGAATGTTTACAAACAACATCTCTTAGCAACCATCAGTGAAAAACGCACTTGCTTGCAAATGCGATTCGATTTTCACGCAGCCTCATTCACTTCTATGGGGCCAGCTTTGCGTGAAAAACTCAGACTATAGAAAATGCTGCGATTTTCACGCAACACACAAGTTTTTTCTGGCTAACACAGAACTACGCAATTTTTGCTACACATCATGAAAGTGTATTGGTATTTTTAGATGTAGTATACGCAAGTTTTTTGTAGTGTAGTGAGTGCTTTGGGTCAAAGTTTTTTTTTTTTTAATCACAGCACGCTCTAGGTTTGGTGTTCTTCGATCATTTTATGGTGTTTTTGTGTTGAAGTGAATGGGGCTGAGCGCAATACCAAGCATGGCCACTACACAATGTACGCCACGGTGCTTGGTAAGCTGCAAGAAGGCCGCGGCGATCAGTGGGGGTCCCGGATGTTGGACCCCCACCCATCATATACTGATGACCTATCTAGAGGATAGGTCATTAGCACCAAAATCTGCAGGATGGGAAAGAAAGCCATGTCGCCAGGATTTTCTTTTCCGTCCTGCATAACGAAACCAGACGGATCCGTTATGCTTGCCCATAGACCTCCATTATGACGGATCAAAATGGAATGCCTCTAAATTCCGTCTTTTGTATTCCGTTATTTTCCGTTATAATAGAAAACAAAACGGAATTCATGCCCTTAATGGCATTTTTGCATGGGGTTTTTCCCAGTGTATTCTTTTGCATACGGATCTACAGAGGAAGTGGCGTCACGGCGGGGTGCAGACTTTCTTATATAAAAACGCAAGGTATGCAGAAAAGGAGAAAAGGCTTAATGCTGGCTGTACAGGCAGAATAGTCAAGGTAAAGATAGAAAAGACTATAATGAACAAAAGAATAAAGACATTTGCTGTCTGAACAATAGTAGGAACTTTGGTGGATGTCCGTTTCTTTTAAAGGGGTATTCCAGGACTTTAATATTAATGACCTATCCTTAAGATTCTTTCCTATCCTTTCATACGCAGGTAAAGATGTCTGCAAATCTACAGAGCACGGCTGTGAGCATCTCTGTGTGAATAATGAGGATTCCTATGTCTGCAAATGCTTCGAAGGACACATTTTAGCAGACGACGGCAAGAGATGCAAAAGTAAGTCATTCTCCTTCTTAAAAATGCTTAAAGAGGACTTGTCCCCACTCCTCACATATCGGTTTCAGCAAATTCCCCATTTCAAAACAGGTGTGCTGTTCCTCTCTTATTCCTCTTGAATATTTATGAATAAATTGACAACTGCGTGTCAACTTGTCAAAGTTGGTTGACCCTATGCAGTCTGTTACTGTCAGCATTGTTTGGGAAGTGTCAGAGTGTGCAGGAACACCCCCAACTGGTAACACCCAAATTATTCATACCTTTCCAGCAGGAATAACAGAGGAATGGCGCAACACAGAATTCTTTCCAAAATTGTTAATTAAAGGGGTTGGCCCATCTCCCATTTTGGTGGCATATCGCTAGGAACCTGGACCACTTCTGGAACCTGCACCTATCTCTAGAACACGGCCCCTTAAGTGAACGGGGACGCACGACGCAAGCATGGCCACCCACCATTCACTTCTATGGGATTGAATGATAGTAGACGAGTGTTGATCGTCTACTTCCGGAACTCTCATAGAGGTGAACGGAGAGGTGGCCGCGCTTGCACGGTGCGCTGTGCATCCACTTATATAGGAGTCCTGTTAATAGCCGAGTGCGCTCACTCTGCTCTTTTCGGAACTCCCATAGCAATGAAAAGCTGTGCATATGTAGTGTTCTTTCATTCGCTTTGCGGGTACTATTCTAGAGAATGGTGCGGGTCCAAGAGGTGGGACCCGCACTTATTGGACATTAGTGGCATATTCTAGAGATATGCCACCAGAGTGGGAGATGAGCCAACCCCTTTAATGAAGAATAGAACTTTTTACGAATACAGACATCAAGATAGCTGACAGGGATAGTAATGTGTGGGTGAGATAATCTGCAGGTTGAAGAAGTCTTGGGCTATGGCCACACGCTCAGGTTTCTGCATGTAGATTTGGAAGACAAAATCAGGAGTGGATCATAAACGGATGGGAATTGTAAAGGAAACGGTAAGACTTCTCTTTTTTGAATTCACTCTTGATTTGGGCTTCTAAAAAACAGCATCAGTAAACCTGACCGTGTGGCCGTACCCCTTCTGGGGTTATGTTGGCTAACAAATCCAGAGGGTTAATATTCATTAGGTGCTCATCTGCACTAGGATTCCGGTATTCTGTATCGGCATGGGAACAGATCATCAGAACTGCCAGATCCAGCTTATGCCGGACACCGCCAACGCGTTCCATTTACTATGATGTGGTTGCCTAGGTGTCCAGCGTAAGCCTTAGGGCTCATGCACACAAACAGATGTGGACTTATTCATTTCAGTGGAGCCACAAAAGATGCGGAAAGCACTCTGTGTGCTGTCCGCATCTACATGTCTGTTCCGTGGCATCTGCAAAAATACAGACCATGCCCTATACTTGTCTGTGTTACTATTCTGTTCAGTTCTATTATGTTCCTGGACATTCTGTTTCTCAAAATGCTGAATGCACATGGCCAGGATCCACAATTTTCGGACTGCAAAAATGCTCACACCCGTGTGCATGAGCCCTTAGGCCCATGCACACGAACGTGTTTTTTGTCCGTTTCGTTTTTTTTTTTTTTTTTTTGCGGAACCATTCACTTTAATGGGGCCGCTAAAAAATGAAAATGACTCTATGTGCGTTCCACGTCCAAATGTCCGTTCCACAAAATGTCCTATTATTGTCCGTATTATGGGCTGGACATTCCGTTCCACATTTTGTGTATCGCAAAACAACAACGGTCGTGCGCATGAGCCCTTATGCGTTAAAGGTTCCTGCTTTATTGTGTGTCATCAGCGCCCCTCCCCATAAGGCCTCATGCACACGGCCGTTGCCTGGCAAATAGCGGGTCCACAGTATGCGGGCTCCGGCCGTGTGCTCCCCGCATCACAGCTGCGGACCCATTCAATACAGAGTGCTTCCGTGATGTTTCTGTCCGTGCCTCCACACCGCAAAAAAATGGAACATGTACTATATTTTTGCGGTGCGGACGAATCGTGCACACATTCATATTGCGGTCCCTAATGCACGGAATGGCCGCCAACGGCCGTGTGCATGAGGCCTAAAACAGATTAACCACAAATTGCACAATAGGATTTGTCTGTACAAGCAAATCTCCCGCCGCAAAGAATCCAAATCAGACGGGAACAGTTGGTGGGAAGTATTAGATGCATAATCTGTATTTGTGTCCAGCTTAACGCTCTGCAGCTCCAAGGAATCTATATGATTACATAAAACTCTGCCTGCATTGCCAACCTGCACGCGGGTGGGGAGAATTACTACAGAGATTGTCCTATAGAGATACTCAGAACACAACGCGCTCACATGTTCTGCTATCCCCATTAATACAAAAAGCAACATACAGATATTACATATTTTATTGTATATATATATAAACAACAAAACACAAATAATCCTGCATTATCAGAAGGGGAGACCTCCAAGACCCCCGAAAGGGTTGGCTAATCTTCCAGGCGCCCAATCAACTTTACCTGTGTGTGGCGCCAGGATGCCCAAAAGTGCAATAAGGGGGCGTGTCCAATTATAGAGGGGTGTGGTCTACCCTGCATGCTCAGCCCTCCCGGAGGACAACTAATGGAAGTTGGCTTACATACATATCATAGGGCCCCGTAGCGAAACTTAGCATGCCCCCTCCCTGTGAGGAATTTTTTAATAAAAAAAAAAAAGTTCAACCTCTATGTCAGTAAAAGTGGAACAGGCGCCGCCACCATCCAGTCCCTGCTATGGGATGTCCGAAAATAGCCAAGTGCCGATAGTTTAATGATGCTTATTACTAGCTGCATGTATGTGCTATTAATCAGAACATGTGCAGCTAGAGATATAAATTGGCCCACCCCTTTAAAAAGGTTTTCCGAGACTTTTAGGGCCCTTGCACACGACCGTATGCCCTCCGAGACATGGTCTGTGAGCGGGTCATATGTCCCGGAGCGGCATTGATCGTGTCCAGAGGAGCGCACAGCATCATAGATTGCAGTGATGCGGTGCACGTCGGGCTATTGATCATATGAGTGCGGGACAATAGTCCCGCGGGAGACCCGGCGTGCACAGCATCATTGTAACCTATGATGCTGTGCGGTCCTCTGGACACGATCAATGCCGCTCCGGGACATATGACCCGCTCACAGACCATGTCTCGGAGGGCATACGGTCGTGTGCAAGGGCCCTCCTACTGATGACTAGGCTTAAACGAATGGAGCTTCGGCTCACAGAGCATAGAAATTAGGAATCCAAAGTGGGCTTTGGTACCGAGGTACCAGCCAGTCCCGAAGCCGACTTCAGGTTACTATTTTTAAATATGCAGAAAGGAATACCGGAGTCTCGCTACACTGTCTAACTATTAGACAAGATTACAAAATCTGACCCTCGGAACCAGGCAGTTAAAGGGGTTTGGCCGAGAATTAAACGTACCCCCTATCCACAGGATAGGGGACAAGGGTAGTTTGATATTAGTGTTAAATATCTGTCTGGATCCAGCATTGCCGGAAGCTACCTTGTCTGGCCCCATTAGCTATAATGTGGACCGGTGGCGATCCGGTTGCAACCCAGCAAATATGCTGAGAGTAACCCGAATGAAAACCGCTGCTCGCCATATTTGCTGGGTTGCGGCTGGGTATACACTGGTAATACAGCACCCATTCACCACTATGGGACCCCACTTTCCCTCCGTATAGTCATACATAGGCACACAGAGGTGTTTTTTTCTGTTAGGTGTCATATAAATCTGATTTATTGTGGCAAATGGCATTCTCCATAATACAGAACTGCACTGAGGCAATAAAAGGAGTACTTCAAGAGCTCATATACATGAATGTATTTTCTTTCCATGTCCGTTTCGTGTTTTTTTTGCGGACCGTATGCGGAACTATTCATTTCAATGGTTCCGCAAAAAAAACGGAAGTTACTCCGTGTGCATTCTGTTTCTGTATGTCTGTGTTTCTGTTCCTCAAAAAAATAGAACATGTCCTATTATTGTCCGCATTAAAGACAAGGATAGGACTGTTCTATTAGGGGCCAGCTGTTCCGTTCCACAAAATACGGAATGCACACGAATGTCATCCGTATTTTTTGCGGATCCGTTTTTTGTGGACCGCAAAATACATACAGTCGTGTGCATGAGCCCTAAAGGGGTTGTCTGATTTCAGCAAATAGCATTTATCATGTAGCTAAAGTTAATACAAGGCACTTACTAATGCATTGTGATTGTCCATATTGCTTCCTTTGCTGGCTTCATTGACTTTTCCATCACATTATACAGTCGTTGGTTACGACCACCCCGCATTCCAGCGGCAGTGGTTGTGCTTACACACTATAGGGAAAAGCATTGGCCTTTCTGATGGCTGGGACCGTGGAAGTGTGCATAGGCGCTTTTTCCTATAGTGTGAAAACATGACCACCGCAGCTGAATTGGCCCAGATTTACTAATGTATCTAGGGATGAGAGATGGGGTTTTCCAGGCTTTTAATATTGATGACCTAACCTCAGGATAGGTCATCAATATCAGATCAGCGGGGGTCCGACACCCGGGACGCCCACCGATCAGCTGTATGAGGAGAAGGCACGCACACGTGCATCGCCTGTCTCTCTTCCTGCTTGCCATAGAAATAGCATAAGCGAGCAGGAAGAGAGACAGCTGATCAGCCGACACCCGGAACCCCCGCCGATCTGATATTGATGACCTCAATATTAAAAGCCTGGAAAACCCCTTTAACTAATCAATTTTCCTCCTCAGCAGGACTTCTTCCCTAGTGAGGGACTGTCCCTGCAGGTGAAGAAGCGTCGACCTGCCCCTAGATTGACAGGGCTGACATTTAGCCTAGCCCTGACAATTTCCTGTCTGTGCCACTGCTCCACTTAGCAGAGGGAGGGCAGAGGCTCTGCTCCGGAGCTGTGACTGCGCAGGCGCCTCTACCAGTGGTCGCAGGTCCCACTAATGACTCATCTCTAAGCTGCGGCAAAAATCTGTCTAAAAAGTGATGCAATTTGGCACATCTAGGGTTTCTACACTTTCTTACTGATATACTCAACAAGGGGTGAGGCTTAGCAGCAGGGGCTTAGTAGGAAAGTGGGCAGGGGTGCCATTGTGCCACAATTCCAGCGTATAATTCTGTCTCAAAGCCAGCCAACTAGTAGTTGGTATAGAGTCAGGGAAAAGTGCCTGTCCCTGCACCACATTTATCATTCAGCCTGAGCCCCTGTAATAAATCTGGTGCAGGTCTAGACCGCCGGTTTTAGGTCATGCCATTTTTAGGATTAGTACATTGGCCCCAAACACCCCTTTACTTTCCTGAAGGGATCCATTTTAGAACCAACTGAAGCTGCAGCTACAATAAGCATATCGACACGTTTCACAAGCCCAACTAAATGGTGAAACTCGTTTCCAGACCTACCATATATGATTATATGCTGTTCTGTTGGTGCCCTTAGAGGTCTCCATATGGATTTCATGAATATGTTGCTTTTTAGCAATGGCTTATTATGAAACATATGCTTCTGAAAATGAACCATAATTCAAAGTAAAGAAAACAACACAGAATGCTACAAGAATACCAGACCAGTTCTATATACATGGGTTCCTTCTGATCTTAGGGAATTGTGAGGTTTTCTAAATGAATTTTTATGTCTTAGCAGCACCATCTGGTGGTAAAAGCTGGTATTACAGTGTAAACTTTAAAAGGGCATATTGCCGTAGACCAGTGATGGCTAACCTCCGGCCCTCCAGCTGTGATGAAACTACGGCTCCCAGCATGCTCCGTTCATTTCTATGGAGTTCTGAGAACAGCCAAGCAAGTGCACATCTTGGGAGTTGTAGTTTTACCACAGCTGGCGTGCCGGAGATTAGCCATCACAGCCCTATACATAGGATAGGGCAGTGATGGCTAACCTCCGGCTCTCCAGTTGTGATGAAACTACGACTCCCAGCATGCTCCATTCATTTCTGTGGAGTTCTGAGAAGAGCCAAGGAAGTGTACATCTTGGGACTTGTAGTTTTATCACAGCTAGAGTGCCGAGGTTAGCCATCACAGAGATAGGGGTTCACTATTAGATCTGTGGGGTCCGACCCCTGATCAAGAAAAGGGGATCTCATACCCCATGGAGCCCCAGAGAGGCAGGTCCATCTCTATGGGACTGCCGGGCACAACAAATATTTACAAACATCTTTACTTAGAACACTACATTATACAAATTCCTCTGTTATCCCTACTGGAAATGTATGAATAATTTGACAACTGGGTGTTACCAGCTGGGATTCGTCCCTACGTACTCTTTTCAAGTCAGTGCTGCCAGTGTCAGACTCTGTATGGACACACCCTCTTGGCAAGGTGAATGGTAACGCCCAGTTGTCAATTTATTTATAAATATTCGGGAGGAATAACTGGGGAACGGCACAATGCAGACATAAGAGAAAAGATGGTCCAGAATAGTTATTTCGTGGGGTATAAATCATGACAGGCATGATGACAGGTCCTCTGTAGCGAGTGCTCCGGCCATATAACCGGAGTATCCACCTAATAATGTGTGTGTTTGCTTTCAGAGTGTGGAGAGGGACCAGTGGACTTGGTGTTTATCATTGATGGGTCCAAAAGCCTTGGAGAAGACAACTTTGAGCTTGTCAAGCAGTTTGTCAGCGGTATCATAGACTCACTGGAGATCTCCCAGAAAGCTGCCCGTGTAGGACTGGTCCAGTATTCCACGCACGTCCGCACAGAATTCACGATGGCTCAGTACGGCTCAGCCAAAGACATGAAGAAAGCCGTGTCCCAGATGAAATACATGGGCAGAGGTTCCATGACTGGGCTCGCCCTGAAGCTCATGTACGAAAAAAGCTTTTCAGAGACTCAGGGCACACGAAGACGATCCCTGGGGGTGCCGAGAGTGGCGATTGTGTTTACGGACGGGCGAGCACAAGATGAGGTCTCGGACTGGGCGAGCCGGGCAAAGCAAAGCGGTATTTCATATGTAATATCTTCTTGAATTGAGGGAAAATATCCAAGAAAATCCATAGTAGACGACATGGGGGGGGGGGGGGGGGTTGGCGTTCACCGAGGAATGGGTTATGGTCTAGGAAGGGATGTGACGTCCCATGTTGTCCTCTGCAGCCCTGGCCTACAGGGTACGGTCCACCATAGAGGCCGCCAAGATGGGGCAGAGCGAAAACCTGATTTTATTCATAATGGTTGCATGGTACCCACAAAACCGCCCCGCCATTATCAATCAACCATGCAATGAATCCTTAGAGTCACTTTATGTTGGCGGCCGATATGTGGGAGCGTACCCTCAAGGGGTTGTTTCGCCATGCACAACCGTTTTCCACCCTTATCGGGGGGAAGCAATCACATCCAGCCAGAAATTTTGCTGCCTATACTGCCCAGCTCCTCCAGAGCAGGGTCTAGTTCTGGCGGGAGACCCCCTCCATGACATGGATCAGCAACCCCCTCCACTCCAGCTGTTCTGAAGCTACAACTCCTAGAATCCTCCTTTCAATTCTATGTGAGTTACAAGAACAGCCAAATAAGTGTGCATGCTGGGAGTTGTAGTTCCACAGCAGCTGGAGTGCCGCAGGTGGCTGATCCCTGCTCTACGACGTCCTCTCACTATATAAAAGCGCTAAATGGTGCATTACTGATTTCATTTCATTGCAGCAAAGCTCAAATGCACAAGGGCCTCGTGCATAAAAAATATTCCAAAAATTATGTCATTGTGTTTCCCATAGCAACCAATCAGATTCCAAGTCGAAAATTGGTGACACCCTTCCCCCTCCAAGCAGAAGTCATCTAATCGAGTGCTGTGCAGTTTTTCCACATGAGGCCCCTTGTGGGGCACTGGCAAATATAAGCAGCTAACATTGCCGGGGCCACAGTGGCCCTCGCGCCTGCCCGCCTGCTCTCAGGGGGATTTGCAGACACTAGAAGGTGTATCAGGATTCCCTTACAGCACAAGTGTGCTCGCTGCCGGCAGTCGGAGGAGACAATGGCCGTGTATGAGTCACTGCCGCTTCTCAGGAGGATGATACGGCTCTGTACAAAAAAAGAGACGCGGGGGGGGGGGGGGGGGTATAAAAACTGAGAATAAGTATTATGCAGTCTGACTAATATTCAGAAGAATGGAATCCAGCCTGAATATTGTAACCGTGGTGCCTCCTCCATCATACAGCATCCGAATATTCAATACAGTACACTACTAGCACCCACAATCACCAGAAGTGATGATTGGACCTGCAAAGTATATCCACAGCAATTAAAGAGGACCTGTGGCCTCTCCTGACACTTTCATTTCCCGTGTAATAACAATTCTGGAGCAATTTTTTATATAACTTTTTGTTGTATTATGCCTGCTAGAAGTGTATGAATGAATTTCCAGCCGTTTGCATTGAAGGTCCAGATGGGTGTTAAGAGTTGATGGGTGTGCCCCCGTACAGTCTGGCACTATCCAATCAGTGCTGCCAGTGTCAGACTGTCCAGGGACCCCCCCCCCCCCCCAACTGGTAATACCCAGCTGGACCTTCTTGCAGGCTGATAGCAATTCATTCATAACTTCTATCAGGAATAATAGAGGAATGGCACAACAAGTTATATGAAAACGTCCTCCAGGATTTTTATTACATGGAGAATGCAAGTAGTTAATTAAACAGACATGCCAGGAGAGGGGACAGGTCCTCTTTAAAATAAAAGAGAAAAAAACTTTATGTTAAATGCCCGAAATGACATCAGATCACAGAACAACATTTAAATAATGCCAAGGACACAACATTTCACAGAATATAGGTGTCACTTTTAGGCTCGGTCCACTAAATATTTAAGCATTATGTTGCACCATTTGGAATATTCCCTTAAAGGGGTTGTTCCAAGACTAATGTAGAAAATAAAAATCATAATATAGTACATGGCAATCACTTTCTAACAAAGCTAGAACCAGCCCTGTACCTCACATGGACCCAGAGCTCTCCTATCACAGCTCAGGAGGCGTGTCTCAGCTCTCCCTATCACAGCTCAGGGGGCGTGTCTCAGCTCTCCCTATCACAGCTCAGGGGGCGTGTCTCAGCTCTCCCTATCACAGCTCAGGGGGCGTGTCTCAGCTCTCCCTATCACAGCTCAGGAGGCGTGTCTCGGCTCTCCCTATCACAGCTCAGGGGGCGTGTCTCAGCTCTCCCCATCACAGCTCAGGAGGCGTGTCTCGGCTCTCCCTATCACAGCTCAGGAGGCGTGTCTCAGCTCTCCCTATCACAGCTCAGGAGGCGTGTCTCAGCTCTCCCTATCACAGCTCAGGAGGCGTGTCTCAGCTCTCCCTATCACAGCTCATGAGGCAGTTGAAGGATGATACTGAGCATGTGCGGCCTTCTCAGTGAGCAGGACAAAGAAATAAGAAAAAAACAAACAGCAGGTGGCGCTATACAGATAGATTTTATTGAATAACTCAGTGGCTACACAATTTTTAATTACATGCAGTTACAAAAGTATTCAGATCCAGGAGCTGGTTTGAAAACTGGAGTTGTTTTTTCATGGGACAACCCCTTTAAATATGTATGCACTGAACATAGTGCCCAAGTACGCTGTGACCCTGATCCTGATAGCACTGGAGAGCAGCCACATTGTTTCTGTTTCCATAAAGATCAGTTAATACCAATCTATAAGGAAATTGTGCATAATTGCATAATGTACATGAATGTAGATGAGGTATTCAGAGGTGAGGTATTCAGAGGTAGCAGTCACACACGGGCGCTGGTTGGGGTTGCCAAACTGAAATTTTTTTGCTAATTGGAAAACCAAAATGAATGATAAAGAATATCCATAATACATATATCCATAATATCTATAGCTCAGAATCGTGATATGGGCTCATTACTGGATTTTTGTTGATGTATCGATCCTTGTTTCCCCTGAAAAATATCTTTATTCCGATATGCAAATGAGCTGAAAAGTACCCAAGGGGCAGTACCCTTGGGCATCGGAGCCCAACCATTATCATTAGAATTGAGACCTGTTCCTCTCATCTTTTCTACACCTCTCTCCACTCCTGACATCAGAAATCTCACGCAGGCGCATATGCAACGTGCTGCCCCCCCCCCCCCGCCCCCAGGGTCGATCGCATCCAGGTTTTTAGGAATGCCGAGTGATGCGGCCTTATTAGTTTTGTGTATGTGTCACGGTGCTCCTACCTGGATACCGTTGTGCCCCAGGGTTGAGCTCTGTTGAAAAAAGGGGAGTGAGTTGTAGTCGGAGGAGAATAATCCGAGCCTAGACTTGAAAAAAATTACATCTAGAAAATACTTGATCTTTCTCTTGGCTCCAGCAGGTTTGGGGTAAACTGGCAGGCAAACTTGGATACCTTGCTTTATTTTTCTCTGCTGTGCTAGACTCTGGCTTCGGTCTGGTTGCTGGACTTTCTGACAGTTATGGTACCTCTGAGTGGGGTGCCTCTGGCTATTGACCCCCTCGTAATACTCTGTCTATAAATTCTAAGGAGTCAGGGTGCTCTATGAGCTGCTTCCCTTGGGAGACTCCTGCTGCATGAGGGGGGCCATTTCCCTCACTGCGCCTTGTCTTGTCTCTTTTCAACTCCACTCTAGACTAACTGTAGCTCCCTACACCTTCCCTTGGTAAGAAGCTGGACTAGTCCACTTTACACCCAGAAGGGGGGAGAATGGAATGGTAAGTTCCATTCTATCTTAAGATCTCTCTCTGCCATATACACTGCCACCTGTTGGACAACCAGGCACTGTGCATAAAATACAATACATAAGTTACATGTTATTAAGGCACAATATCAAAGGACCTGGAATCAAATTCACAGATTATATTATTTGTTAGCCATTAGAGACAGTAGCAGGGTGTAGGAATGGTAGTGCCCATGTTGCCCATCTGTCTGCGTCTGTGCCTTCTGTTTTGTTCTGAGGGCATTGGTATCATCAAGCGTGGTAGCGCTTGTGCCAGAAAGGTTAATGACACCAATGCGACAAAAGGAAACAGACAGCGCAGGCGCAAACAGATGAGTGATATGCTCCTGCATGAAATTTCAAGCGCTGAGTTTCAGACATCGGGAGTGGAGGGAGGTGTAGAGAAGATTGGAGTGAGTACTGCCCCCCGGGCTCTTTTCAGTTCTTTTGCATATTGGAATACACATCTTTTTTAGGGGAAACAAATATCAACATATAAAAAACAAATCAAAATGATATGTCTGGGATACAGTAAATGTGATCTGCAGGGCTTAAAAGTTTCACCTTTGCTATTCTGCATCCCACTGGCCTCTCACCCAGTTCTCTCTGTTCTGCACTGATAAGGGTCAATCACCACGAAACAGCTGTCTGCAGATGAGATACTGGCTTGGCTATAATCCTAAATTATGTCTCAAGGCCTGTTTAAAAGGTCGAACATTGACTTATAGGATGGCTACCGCACATCTGGTGGCCCGAATGGATCAGCTTTCTTTTCTTCTTGGAAACAAAGTAAATTTTCACACTTTTGCTACAGTGACTGTATTATTCCCCTTGTCCTGTACTACGCTTGCACATGATCCTGCCCTCACAGTACAGATGCAGGGTAGTCACAGGAGTCCCTCTGCCTCGGAGGTCTCTTCAGTCGCTGATGCTTGTGGTCGGCTCAGGTCACTTGGAGGTTGTCATAGATTTAATTATGATGACGTAACGATGCAGTATCTCTTCCTTCTCAGGCATCACCATCTATGCTGTTGGCGTTGGCAAGGCCATTGACGAAGAGTTGCGAGAAATTGCTTCATCGCCACAAGAGAAGCACGTTATCCATGCTGACGACTTCAGCTCCATGGGATACATCACTGAGAAGTTAAAGTCCAGCATCTGCGATGGTACTGTTTGTAGATGTATTACATACAGTGATCTGTCATACCTATTGAACTTTTTGTTTGATACAACTCAGTTATACGTGATCATTGCCGTGGTATACATAGAAATCAAAGGGCCACACAGCACGCGCCAAAGATAATATTTTGGTGACATATTTTTATAGGCTCACAGAGCCTATTAGATAATCCTGGCTGAATGAAGTCACACGGCTACTACTGAACTCTTGGAAGCTGTAAAACAATCTCTATGCAGTGAGCGCCCCCCAGTGGTGACTGCAGGGAAATGCTAAGACAGTGAGGCAAGATAATAAGGTTAGTGCAAGGCCTAACACGGGCCCCATAGCAATTGCGTAGTCTTCCTCTCTCATAGGTCTCACGGTCAGTGATGTGAAACGATAAATATATTTACTCAGTAGAGCAGAAGTTTATGCTCCAGAGCTGCTCTTCCTACTGTAAATCAGAACAGCCATTTAGGAGTTTATTACAAAGCTTTCCATGTCTACTTGTATTACGGCAATTAATAAAATATAGGGGGAAATTTTTCAAGACCAGCGTTTACATCGACGATCCGGGAAAGCTCTAAATTTATGCAGGGGTGCAGGCCTCTTACAGAATCGGTGCATCCTCCAGCTGGCCGTGCTACAGATGAAATTCTACAGCAGCCTCCTACCACTGACCAGAATGGGGAAAAGTCACAAATTTTAGCCACAAATACGGCGTGTGCCAAAATTTGTGACTTTTTTGCACATGTTGTAAATACTGTAATAAATGTCCCCCATATTTTTTTTAGGATGGAGCAATTGGAAAACCACCACTGACCTCTCCAACCAAGGTAAGAATTGGAGAATGGTATATTGGATTTTTTTTAAATAACGGAGGCTAGTTATAAGAGTGGAGATTCATAGATTTGTTCTCTGCGCCGTGATTCTATACTGACATACTAGCACTGGCTGTACGCCCACTGAACGGGGGCTGCAAAGTTGTATGTGCTGTAGGTAAAACACAGAATGCCTCCCTGCGAACTGGCTTAGAGGGATGAAATGTGGAGGCCCGGATAACAATACAAGGTTCTTTGCACACAGTAAGGCAGGACGGATCCAACAGGCTGTTCACCCGACGGAACAGTCTGTCGGATCCGTCCTGCCACTAGTGAACGTGTGCCCCCGGACTACTGCTCCAGCCCCATTGACTATAATGGGGACAGGGCGGAGGCACGGCAGTGCACGGGGAGAGGCTGCCAGAATAAATGTAGTAGATGTCATAGTTTTATTCCGGCAGCCTCAAGCCTTATGTTTTTTCCTTTCAGGCTTTGAGATCCGGCAGAGGATCTCAAAACCGGAGGAAAACGCTGCAGGTCAATTTATTACAACTGGCGACATTTGTTCCATTCGGATGTGGTTGTATTAAATCAAACAGGAACAAACCGAATGTGGCACTAACACCACTGTACGTCAATGGGCGCTGAATCAGTTTTTTTCTGTCTGAAAAAAAACATCCGGCACCATTGACTTACATTGTTTTTAGTGACGGATCCGGCTTCTTTAGTTTCACAAAACGGCAGTTTGCAGCGGTTTTGTGTCCGGTCACAGAACGCAACAAACCGTAACGGAGTGCATCCTGTTGCATTCCGTTCCGGTTTGTTTCGTTTTGTCCCCGCCGCCAATGAATGGGGACAAAACGGAAGCGTTTTCCTCCGGTTTTGAGATCCTGTGCCAGATCTCAAAACTTGAAAGGAAAAGCCAGATGTGAGAGTAGTCTAAGGAAGAAGATACTATGGTGGGTCGAGTTTGGATACAGAATTTAAAGGTGATGTATCGCCTATATTTTTTACTAATTTAAACCAGATAGTGACGTACATTATTTTTCTCATCTGTTTTTATTTTCTGATTCTAGATTTTTTTAATTCTGTTTCCTATACATGATTATGGGAGCAGCCATCTTGCCTGAGCCACTGTTAACAGCATTTGGGGATATGCATTATAGCAGCTACATGGACCATAGGTGCAATGGAAAGGAGATGAATCATTGACTTCTATGGGAGAGTGTTGTGAGCATGCTTTGTTACCTGTGCAGAGGTCATTGTGCAGGGAGGGGGAGTAGATAAGCTGTGATATAATGTATTGTGAAGGGTGTATCCTGTGTTATCAGTCTTCTGCCATTGTAATTCTGCTTGTGATAATAATAGGATAACTGCTGTAAAGTGATTTCTAAAGAACGTGGATTATCATAATTAGGCTTAGTGGTCAGTACAAAAACTGCAAAATATTAGGATTTTTTAAGTGTAGATAGTGATGTTGAAAATTAAAAAATAACCACCAAAATTCATTTAAACAGGTCATTTTGTGATGACACATTCCCTTTAACAGTTCTGCTTAGAGGCGAACCCTGGCCTCGTACCCAATCAATGCCAGACCAGACCCCACGTCACATCCCATCATCAGTAATGCTTTTATTATAATAATTAACTTTGTAACTTGAAATCTTGTGTCTTTTAGAATATTCCTCAGAACTAAGAGGAGAGAACAGTGAAATTACAGTCTCGTGTTCAATGTCTGCCATCAAGTTCACAACTCAAGCAGAAGGTGAGATGTCACTTGTACTTCTTTCCAAGGGTTGTCTCACAGAAATAATAACTATAATTGAAGTCGGCGCTGTATCCAGTCCGATGCTCCTGCCGTTACATTTCCCCTGTATCTTCTGCTGGGGAAATGTAGCAGTACATACCGGCCATACAAATGATGGGCTGACCATGGACGGCAGGTGGCCAGAGTGGCTCTCCCTTCTGGGTCATAGTAGGGGAGCATGGGGGGGTTTCTTGTTATAAGGTCATATGCCCAAATCATAAAGGTGTGAATAACTATAATGTAGATTGCGTTGTAGAGGTCTGTATTAATAACAATTATGATGTTGACCTTGATTTCTTCTTGAAAAAGAACAAAAATGGTTCAGATGTTTTTAGACAATCAAACAATTAAAGGGGTTGTCCAAGAATGGGGGCAACCCCTGACCCCGACAACCCCGCCCCCCCCCCTCCCTCCACACACGACCACCACCACATGGCTGGACCTGTAAAGGGAAGCCTAATTACCTGCTCCCCACTCCTTCTCCTCTTGGCATGCGATGTTCTGCCGGGCTTCCTCGCTGAAAACATATAGTTTGACATCACCTGCAGCCAATCACTGGCCATGGCGGTCACCGGATCCCCTTGCATCATGTGACCATTCGTCATGACGTACAAGGCGCCGGTGATTGGCTGCAGGCGATGTGAAACTGAATGTTTTCAGTGGGGAAGCCCGGCAGAACATCGTAGGCTGGGAGAAGAAGTGGGGAGCCAGCAAGTAGGTAATAAGCTTCCTCCTACAGGTCCGGCCAAGAGGGAGGGTTTGCCCAAAAAAAAAAAAAAAAAACATTCTTGCACAATTTATGAATTGCATTAGTGAGCGCAATGTTTTAGACCCCTTTACATTTGGCAACGGTGCATACCACAAGCACCTACATCTCACTTGGGCCTTAAAGGGGTTGTCCACTCTTTTGTTACTAATGGCCTAAGCTCAGGATAGTCCATCAATTTCTGACCGGCAGAGGTCTGGCACCTTGCACCCCTGCCAATCAGCTGTTCCAGGGTAGCTTCCAGCATTGGAAGTCTTCGCTGGAACGACACAGCTCTGCAATGGACGGAGCTTGTGACTAGAGCACTGCTGCCATTCACTTGAGTAACCAGCTACACAAGGTGCAGGACGTCGGACCCCTGATGATCAGATATTGATAGCCTATCCTGAGCATTGGCCAACAGTAAAGGAGTGGAAAGATTTAGTCATGCACACAGCCATATCACACCGCCATTGTACTGTACACATACCATGGCCTACAGATCTGTTCTCCTCCAGATATATTGCTTCTAGGGGAGAATACTGAGCCTTATAAACCATCATGCAGGGGGACATGGTATAGCACATATGCTGCCATACGGTCACTCTGCACACAGCACTGACGTGCATGAGCTTTTAGGGCGCCTGTATGGTGTATTGCGCCTATACTACGTAGTACATTCTCCCCGAGAAGCATGTTTCTAGGTGATACATCCTCCATAATGTGCCATGCATTGTAGCATGCATGTATAATATATGATAAAAAATACTCAAGTACCCCAGAATATTGAAATGGAGGCATAGCATGGGTTCATTGCAGGCTTTGGGTGTCATATCACAGATCCCTAAAAAAAAACGGATCCATATGTTGCACAGTTGCTAGCCAGCATTCACATTAGTCTTTACATCTGACTTTTTGTATCTGATTTTCCAGAAAAAGCCAAGGAGGAGCAGTGCCAGTGTAAGAACATTATGGAGTTTCAGTCCAATTCGAACGAAGAAGTCAGACGGCTAACTCATCAGTATATCCTTTACAGGAAAAATTTCACCTCTTGTATCATCGGTTACTCTGAGGACAGTCATTACGTGGCCTTATTTCAACCTTATGCCTCATTCACACATCAGTGTTTGATCAGTGATTTTCAGCCAAAACCAGGTGCGGGTCCAAAACACAGAACAGGTGCAGATCTTTCCCTTATACCTTATGTCTGAAGGAAATCACTGACCAAAACACTGATGTGTGCATGAGGCATTATTCGGGAAATTGTAAAACATACTTTCCCCCATGACGACTGGTGTATGTTCTGCTCCCCAATTCTCCCATTTTGGAAGCCTCTCTACAAAGTCTTACGGGAAAGCATCAAGGCCGTGAATAATGCTGACGGGAACTGACATGATATGATCTGCCCATGGGTGACATCCAAGCAGTTATTATCCTTCCGTTGTATAGTGCCCACATATTAACACCTTAATCATCGCCCACTGTGTTTTGACGGTGGGTAGAACAGGTCCTGAGTACGCAGTGACTTGGCGTTGATGCTTTAAAGCAGGAATGGCCAACCTGAAGCTCTCCAGATGTTGCAAAACTACAACTCCCAGGATGACCAGACTGCCTACAGCTATCAGCCTACAGCAGGGCATGGTGGGAATTGTAGTTTTACAACAGCTGGAGAGCCGCAGGTTGGCCATGCCTGCTTTAAAGGGTTTTTCTCATCTTAGATATTGGTGGCATATCACTGGGATAGGTTGGATATGCCACCAATGTCTAAGATGAGACAACCCCTTTAAAACTTAGAGATAGATAGCAGGAGTAGGCCGGGACCCTGAGGAGATGATAGAAGAGCTTTACAACCATTTCTGTCTCTTTTCCGCCTACATGATCACTATTTAGTAAATAGAGGCAGTATCAATTCTGCTACCGATTTTGGAGCTGACAATCATGTGCTTACAATGTGAGCCCCCCCATCCCGGCATGGCATCACTGCCATCAGCTCTGCCAGTAATGACAGGAGGCTCTTTTCCTATGGATTCCCCAGTTATAATAGAAAATCGCAAAATAGAAAAATACAAAAGTGTGAATGTCTCCCCAAAGGTGACCTAATATATAATTTTCCAACTTGACACTTGTAAGGGTTTTCTGGTAATTGCCAACTATCCCCTATCCACGGGATGTGGAATAACTATTAGATTTTCGGGGGGGGTCCTACTGCTAGGACCTGCCACCAATCACAAGTACCTGTAATTGCCGCAGGCCCCTCTGAAAGTAATGGAATGGCACTTCGGCCACTGACGAAGATGTGTATGGTGCTCAGCTATTTCCGGATCTCCCACAGAGATGAATGGAGCTGCAGAACCCATGCTTACCTGCCTATATCCGTGTCCAATGTGTCTGGATTTGGATGTTGCATCCCCAGACCAGGATCTTAGCCATATTGTTCTTCTGGCCGAGTTAAATAAGGCAGCAGATCTAGCCGCCAGTTTAATCACATCAGCGGAGGCGTCAGCAATAAAATTTGAAGCCTGTTTTAGGACCGGTAAAGAAGCCAGAATATTTTCCCTTGGAGTACCTGAGGTTAGCTGCTCTTCCAGTTGAGATAACCAAAGGGACAAGTTATAGCTGTATAGGTTGCAGCAATCCCTGTTCTAAGAATATCCTTGTTTGCCTCCCAGGACTTTTTCAAGATGGACTCACATTTTTTATCCATAGGCTCCCTCAAAAGTCCTACATCCTCAAAGGGTAAAGAGGATTTCTTTGAGATTCTTGCTACTGGAGCATCAATTTTAGGAGTCTTGTCCCAGAGAGCAGAATCCAGTTCCTCAAACGGATATTTTCTCTTGAACAATTTAGAAATCCCTGATCTTTTTTTCCTGATCTTTCCATTCATTATTTATACACTTCATAATTGTGGCATGTACTGGAAACACCCACCTCTTTTTTTCTCCAAGCCCTTTAAATAATTAATCTTGGATCGAATGCGATTCTTTAACGTCTTCTACATTAATGGTGGCACATATGGTTTTTAATAAGGCTTCAGTTTCATCCACTGAACACAGCGGGCTTCCAGAATCGTCTTCAGAAGAGGCAGAATCTGAATCATCAGTTTATTCCCCTTCATCCAGCTCTATGTCCTCCTCCACAGACTGTTGAGGATCTGATTTAGAGGTGAAAGGTCTCTGGGGTAGATTAGATAACTTGGTATCTATGGCAGAGCTAACCTCTTCTTTAATGAGTGCTCTGAGATTTTCTATAATAGAAGGGCTTTCTTCTGAAACTAACTTCTCCGTGCATCTGACACATATCTGCTTTTTGTATGAGGAAGACAGCAGTTTCTTGCAAAAAGCTAATTTTTTACTTTTTAGTGATGGTTCTGCAGATTTCCCAGGGTTCTTACCCTAAAACATAGAGGGAATCCTGATGACAATAGACTCCACCACCAAAGGGAAAAAAAAGAAGAAATGGTGCTGAGCGTCTTTCCAGGGGCAGAGAGAAAAAAGAGACCCCTCTGCCTGTGAAGGTCTTCATCTGTCCCAGGGACAGGAAACAACTGGAAGAGGTAAAGGGGAGGGGGCTTTTAAATTATTGGTCTCCATGTTGTTTCCTGTCCCTGGGAGGCCGGATATCCTCCTGCTTCTGCCGTTGGGGAGGCAGCTGGAAAAAAGGTACTTTGGTGGTATGGGCTCCTGTGAGGAATGTGGAATTATGATCTAATTCCAGCCATTTGCTGTGAGATAGCAGAGCGAGTGAACTCCGCAGGGGTCCTGGCTTCAAGCAGGCCACACGCGTACAATTCACACCTCACTTGAAGCACGAAGACCAGCTTATCCTACAGGAAAACCCCCCTGTAGGGGGTCTCAGCTGTTACCCAGATCACTCAAGTCCATCAGACATCATGGAACCGTGGATTCATAAGGATTTATGAATTGCCCGTCCATCACAGGCATAAACCAGTTATATATATGCGACCCTGGGGCCAAGACTGACATGCCCCTGGTCGTAATTTGGGGTCGGTTGCCGGGAAGGGGGGATACAGAGATCTCCCACCGGAAGAAGCTCTGGAGTTTGCAGCGGGGTCCTACCCAGAGCTGGGCCGATCACATGCGGGCCTTGCTGAGAGCGGTCGACCAATGACTATGGAATTGGAGCTCACCACCGTCCAGCAGCTAAAGGAGTTAATCGCCATAGAGCAGTCTTTGTAGAATTGCCCAGAGGACCTCCAGCAGTACCTCTGTGACCAGAAGTCAAACAGGGCCTCCGCAACAGCAACCCTGGCCGATGAGTACACCAGCAACAGGACTTCAGAGGCCCGGAAACCTGTCGGCTGGAGAGGGGGTAAGACGCACGCTGCACCTGCTGACCCTGTCCTTAGGCCCAAGTGGGCACCGGCCCCTGCTTCACATTCCACATCGGTGGGGAACCCCGACTTTCTAACCTGTGCAAGCAGCCAGGGCACTTTAAGGCCTTGTGTCCCCAGTGCCAAAGGGACCTATTCCAGTCCTCAGCCCGGAAACCGTCCACTGTGTTGTGTGGGTGGGGGTTGTGGGAGGTCCTTTGACAATTTTCAACCAGTCACCGTGGGCCAGGCTGTGGCTATTGGACCAGCTGAGATGACTCTGTTACGGCCTGAACTGGTGGCACCACACGATTTATTGTCCGGGAGATCTCCAAGATAGGGGGAGTAGAACTGGCACTGCCAGTCGCAAAGGTCTATTTGGACTGGGGTGCCGGTCGAGGAGTAAGGGAGGTGGGGGTATATCAAATATCCCTGCCAGTGTTTTGCTGGGGACAGATTTTGGGTGGTTCGTGTCTAAGTACGTGGCTGCTGACACCTCAAGGTCAGCAGCCACGCACCTATTTTGTAAACCGAGCACATCGTGCATGAACAGCCACCCTTCATTTATTTCCGTCAGCTGTGCATGTGCGGTGTGCCCTCCGCGACTTTTATGGCTCCGTTTACAAGATAGGTGCGGGTCCCAGAGGTGGGACTTCCACCTATCAGATAATTGGGGTATATCCTAGAGATATGCCCCCATTGTCTGAGATGATACAACCCCTTTAATTATATGGCACTGTATTTTTGTTTTTTTATAATGTCCATAACCTTCCAAAAGGCTGCCTATATATATACAGTTGTGTTCAAAATAATAGCAGTGTGTTTAAAAAAGTGAATAAAGCTCAAAATCCTTCTAATAGCTTTCATTTCCATACACACAAATGCATTGGGAACACTATTCTATTCCAAATCAAAACATGAAGAAAAATATATCAAATTATTGTTGTTCCTCTAAAAAAAATTGAAGAAAAGTGATTAGATTGTTCAAAAAAATAGCAGTGTTTGTATTCTTCTTTACAAACTCAAACATTCACTATATAAACTGAAAAATGTTTGAAGATTTTGCTTTCCGTTGAATCAGTTAACTAATATTTATTGTATAACCACTGTTTCTGAGAACTGCTGGACATCTGTGTTGCATGGAGTCAACCAACCTCTGGCCCCTGTGAACAGGTATTCCAGCCAAGGATGATTGGACTACATTCCACAGTTCTTCTGTATTTCTTGGTTTTGCCTCAGAAACTGCATTTTTTATGTCACCCCACAAGTTTTCTATTGGATTTAGATCCGGGGATTGGGCTGGCCACTCCATAACGTCAATCTTGTTGGTCTGGAACCAAGATGTTGCACGTTTACTGTTGTGTGGGGTCGTTGTCTGGTTGGAACACCCATTTCAAGGGCATTTCCTCTTCAGCATAGGGCAGCATGACCTCTTCAAGTATTCTGATGTATTCAAACTAATCCATGATCCCTGGTATGCGATAAATAGGCCCAACACCGTAGTATGAGAAGCATCCCCATATCATGATGCTTGCACCACCATGCTTCACTGTCTTCACAGTGTACTGTGGCTTCAATTCAGTGTTTGGGGGTCGTCTGACAAACTGTCTCCGGCCACTAGATTCAAAAAGAACAATCTTACTTTCACCAGTCCACAAAATGTTGTGCCATTTCTCTTTAGGCCAGTCAATGTGCTCTTTGGTAAATTGTAACCTCTTCAGCACATGTCTGGGACTTTGCGGGGGCGTCTTGCAGATAGCTTGGCTTCACATAGCCGTCTTCTAATTGTAACAGTCCACACAGGTAACTTTAGACCTTCTTTGATCTTCCTGGAGCTGATTGTTGGCCGAGTCCTTGCCATTTTGGCTTTTCTTCTATCTATTCGAATGGTAGTTTTTCGCTTTCTTCCACGTCTTTCAGATTTTGGTTGCCATTTTAAAGCATTTGCAATAATTTTAGCTGAGCAGCCTATCATTTTCTGCACTTCTTTATATATTTTCCCCTCTCCAATCAACTTTTTAATCAATGTACGCTGTTCTTCTGAACAATGTCTTGAACGACCCATTTTCCTCAGCATTTTAGAGCGAAATGCACTGTAACCAGCATGTACAACATGCCAGGGCAATAATATGCACCTGTTTTTCATAGAATGAATGACCTCACTAACTAAACTGCACACTGCTATTATTTTGAACATGTCCCTTTCAATTAGTGATTGAATTACACTGAATTAGCAGCTGATTCCTGATGTCCTGACTGTTGGGTTGGATTTCTATTACTCTACTACACCTGCTAGTAAATTATTTGCCATGTAGAAATATCATTTCTACCAAAAACAGTGATTGATCAGGTTAGTGATGTCTGACTGCTATAATTTTGAACACAACTGTATGTGTATGTATATATATATATATATATATATATATATATATATATATCTCTGCTATGTTGTATTGTGCAGCCTTCTGTTGCTGGCTCCCATATTATGTTTTACCAGCACCTTACCTGCTGCACATTATTTATATCTCTCACTCCACTTTTATTTTCTCTTTACTTATTATTTCTCTTATTTATGTATGTCCAAACAGCCCATTATTACTCCTAAAACTTACTGGCACTACTGACTGCATGTGGCTTGCTCATAAGATGCTATGTCTGCTCCGAGTCTCCCTAATGGTGGCACTGGCGGTGCGAGGGTCACTCGTTTGTCATGTGACCCGCCACTGACATCACTAGGGGGCAGAGATAACAGGGCAGGAGGTGGATACATCCTGTCTACAAGCAAGCAGCATCCCGATCCCGCCCTAAACGGCAACAGCCAGGCAGTAAGTGAAGTGAGTGGGTCAGGGTATCTGTCCATCGCAGGCGCAGCCAGTGGGAACACACACTAGCCGGTCGACAGCGCCCAGCAGATGCAGTTCTGAGTACTGCTGCTGGTAAGCAGAGATATATGGTAGGTGTGCTCTACCCCGCCACACCCAGCACGGACCACGCCGAGAACCACAGCGTTACTAGGAATGAACAGAGGAAAAAGGTCCAGCTAGGTTAAAAAATGTTACCTTTATTTTTCAGTGCGATTTAAGAGCCAGTTACAGTCCAGTCTACGCGTTTCGGATCAGAGACCATAGCGATCCTTACTCATGGAGTACTGCTGCTGTTCCCGCGAGACCCGTGACCTCCAGCGCAGAGTCTCGCCGACATTGAGCAGAAGCACTTGCCGGCCCCTTCCCCACCGGGCCCAGTCCCATCTTCTGCGACCGCGATTGTTGCGCCCTTGTGTGTGCCTCTTCCCTCAGAGGGGAGGGGGTCATTCACACCAGCTGTGCTGAGGCCCCGGGTGTGGCCAGCAAGCATGCTGGAACCTGTTGTCCTCAGGTGTGGTTACTGAGGGGACAAGCAGGGGGCAGACAGCTGTGGAGTAGGAGTAGGAGGAGGATGCAAATGAGGTCAGGACTGTCCCAGGAGAAGTGCAGGGTTCCTCCACAACCGGGATGTCAGAGGGCCAGGTTAGTCCATCTGGACTGGCGACTTGGTCGGAAGCCGGCACTACCATCGGTGGCAATAGCCATAGCTTCTGTCTCACACAGTGGGTCTAGGGGCCTGATGGCTTTCCCCCTTCCGACTTAAGTGGCTGCCAAGTCAGACGGAGGCCAGGAGACAGTCCCAGGGATCTGACAGAGGACGTGGCAGTCTCGTCAGGGGTTTCAGGCGGTGTTAGTGGCTGATGCCAGCCTGAACGCTCACAAGAAGCAGGCGGCACAGCCTCCCTCGGACTCAGACCTTAAGCAAGTGGTCTGGGACCAAGGATGGCTGTACCCGGTCACGGTCAAGCAGGGCTCACTGGAGGCGTGGACTAGGGACCGACAGCTAGTGGTACCCTATCCGTTCAGGACGGAGTTGTTGCGGGTTGCGCATGAGATTCCGATGGCTGGACACCAAGACAAAGGCCAGATTAGCCCAGCATTTCTACTGGCCAAAGATGGGGGCCGATGTGGTTGCATACTGCCGTTCATGTGACACCTGCCAACGGGTGGGGAAGGCAAGGCCGCGAGGTGCAGTATTCGTCACAGCTCCTTTCCAAGCTTTGCTTCAGGGTCTCAACAGTTCCACTATTACAAATGGTCTCTGCTGTAAATGTTTACTTGCTGTTTCCTTGACATGAACCCACTGGAGCAGATAACCCGACGGATGGAAGAATTGGAGAATCGAGTGGGACAGAGATAGTAGATTGGACGTGAACTGTACAAAGAGGGGATATTGTTTGTTCCGTTCATTAGAAAGGAGAAAATGATTCCATGTGATCAATTATCTGGACATCGGGAAAAAGGGCAGGAAATTGTCTTATTTATATTGTTTTAGCATGGCATGTTGGAGTACAGAGTATAATAGAGTATTTGTCAATTATGAGGTCATCAAAGAGGAGCTGTCACCTCTGCTGACATATCTGCCATAGTAAATACTTCTGTTCCCCATGTAATAACAATTCTGAAGCATCTTTTCTTAGAACTCTACATTGCATTGTTCCTCTGTTATTCCTACTGAATACTGTATTTATGAATAAATTCTCAGCTGGATGTTACTATTCTCTCTTTATCACATGGTTGTGTCTCTGCATAGTCTGACCCTGCCAGCAAGCATTGGAAAGACTGTGTAGGGACATGCTCCACCGACTCCAGAATTATTTCATAGGGAATATAAGGCTTTACTAAGACATAGGAGTCAGAAGAGGTGACTGATTCTCTTTCAAGGGTTGCCGGTTTTAGGATATTGGTGGCCTATCCTCCATCAATATCAGACCAGTAGGGGTCCGACTCCCGCCTCCATCACGATCAACTGTTTGAAGTGGCCGCAGCGCTCTCGTGAGTTTTGCATCCTCATCGATGTTTACATTGTAGTGGAGGTGCAGTAATTACAACTGTTTGTCCCATTCACATGAATAAAAGGAAGATGTAATCACGGGAGTCACTACACGGGAGATGGTGAGCTACACTGAAGAGGACGCAAACCTGGCAGGAGAATCACGGCCTTTTCAAACAGATAATAGGCAGGGGTTGCCGGGAGTCGGACCACCACAGATCTGATATTAATGACCTGAGGATAGATCATCAATATCATGGAACCGGAATATCCCTTTAAGTGTAAAATTCTATTGGAAACAAAACCAGAAGAAAACAGAGAAGAGTATGGAGGATCAAGTCTAGTTTTATATGTTCAAGCTTATGAAGTCACATTGTTTTATGCAATATAAATATTAAATGATAAACCATTTGTAATAAGTGTGGCTGTCTATTACTGGGTCATCTACCCCATGTGCTTTGTATAAACGGCAACAGGACATATATAACCCTACGGGGTGCTTCTTTGGGGTTCCATTCCGTACCGCAAAAAGATAGAACATGTCCTATCTTTTTGCAGGACGGAGGGAATCGGACCCATTCGAGCTGAATGAGTCTGGATCTGGTCCGGAGGCCTCACGAACATTCTCCGTTTATGCACAAAACGGAAGACATACGTTCGTGTGAATGAGCCCTAATGAAGAGAAAGGGTACTCACATGGAGCGCTACCTCCTCCTCAAAGAGCTGATCGGCAGGGGTGCATGTATCCTGACGATAGGTCATCAATATATATGGCGAGACCACCCCATTAAGGTATACAATATTGTGGAGTCTTGGCTTTAGACTAAAATAAAGCTAATTTCCGGTTACTGTCAAGTCTATTTTGGGTTCCCTACATACAAAGAAATGGTCTGACATCTTTCCACCAGTAAAAGGGGAAATTCAAATAACTTGAATGCACATGTCCAACTGTTCAATGTTTCAATACTTTTTGCACAACTTGCTGTTCTCTAACAAGGAGTTTAACAGTGAAATTCACAACAGGCGTTTGATCCATGAATCGCCCAATAAATTTCCTGGTTCAATTAGAATTGGTATTTAAACCGTCCTACTCATCATGCTGTTCACATTTTGATATCACGAGACCAAGACGACACCTAACAATTGATCAACAGTACCTTGCCATCGCAAGGCTTCAAGCAGGATGTTCTCAGATGTTAGTGGCCACTGAGGCATAGAAGTGGATGTCCTTTGGCCACATGCCACACTGCTCCAGGCACATTTAAGGGAGGTGAGAGTAACCCAAGTGTCAGGTCAGACCATTCGTTTTTCAAAAGGTTTTTTCACTAGGCCCAAATTGAAAATAGTACCTGGCATTTTTTGGTACCTCATCTGAGGGGTTTCCAAACGAGTCACGTGACCACACTGCCGACTAGTGATTGGTCCAGATTAGAGATGAGCAATTCAATTCATATGAATTTGTCTCATCAACAGTTCTTCACCTTTGAAGGGCTGGTGACCCCTGCCACTTAACTGACAAGGCAGGACATCTCGCCCGGTCTTGGCAATCTTGCACCTGTGCTGCTACTTCGGGTAGGGGTTCTGCTTCTGCAACAGTGACTATTCATGTACTGCTACCCAGAAGTGTAGCGGCGCATGCATAGTTGCTGCACCGGTAGCAGAAGCAGAGCCTCTGCCCTTGTGCTGCTACCTGAAGCAGGCACGAGATTGTCTATCATGTAGCGGGGGAGCTTCTTCACCAGCGGGGACAGCCCCTCGCAGGTGGAGAACTATTGAAAATGAAGTATTATATAGTTCCATTTGAAATAAATGGGCCAATAATGTAATACACAACCACTAGTGTTGAGCGAACAGTTCGAGCATAGTTCGGGTTCGTACCGAATTTTGGGGTGTTCGGGACCCGAACCCGAACATTTTCAAAAAAGTTCGGGTTCGTTGTTCGGCGATTTCTTCCCGCTTTCTTAAGGGCTGCACAGCAGCCAATCAGCTAGCGTTTTACTTCTTGCCCTAAGAGCCCATCACAGACATGCCTACTAATGGCATGGCTGTGATTGGCCAAGAGCAGCATGTGACCCAGCCTCTATTTAAGCTGGAGTCACGTAGCGCCGCACGTCACACTGCTCTGATTAGTGTAGAGAGGACGCAGCTTCTGTTAGGGCGAGATTAGGCAGGGAAAAGTCAGCAACAGCACCTAATGAACGGATCGATCTACAGCTGTGAATGATTCAACTTCTGCTAGTTAATTGCTCACTGGTTTTTAGGCTGCACAGAGCGTTTTTCTGTCACTTTTTTTCTGAGGTGATCGGTGGACATTTTGTGACTTGTGGTGCACCAGAACAAGCTGCCACCAAGTCCATCAATCCTAGTTTTTTTTTTGCTATATACTACATCCTACATCAGGGGCTTGGCTGTGCTTATTGTCACCCCTAGAAACTCAGGATAGCAATTTCTATATTTTATTAAGGGGTTAAATACAATTGCCAAAATACCAATCCCCTAAATCTGGTGTCACAGCACTGGCTGGCAAAGTATAATAGTGTCCGCCAAAACATATATTTTGTTCTGGGGTGAAATTCAATTGCCAAAATAGCAATACCCTGAATCTGGTGTCCCAGCTGTTGCAGGCCAAGTGTTAATCTGTCCGTAAAAGGGTATATTTTGTTCTGGGGTGAAATTCACTTGACAATATAGCAATACCCTGAATCTGGTGTTCCAGCTGTTGCAGGCCAAGTGTTAATCTGTCCGTAAAAGGGTATATTACAATCACGGTGTATATACAAGTGCTGAGAGGGTCATCTTCATTAACTTTACACGCTACCATGCATCTCCCATTGTATTTCTGTCCGGTAAAGGGTATATTACACAAAGTGTTAAAATACAATTGCTGAAGGCATAATCCTACATATTTTTTCTTAAGCTACTGTGCATCTCCAAGTGTAAATCTGTCCATAAAAGGATACCTTTCATCCAGGGCCTAAATACTAGGCCTACAATTGATATTCCCCTAAATCAGTGGTTACTGCTTTGCCTGGATTAGTGTAATACGCTACATAAATAAATAGGCAGATAGTGTTAGGTGCCTGTAAAAAAAAGGCCTGAATTTGAAATCAATACATTGGGCCAAATATTTTTTTTCTTATTGTGGTGCTTGGTGAACGGTAACAATGAGGAAAACATCTAGTAAGGGACGCGGTCGTGGTGGTGTTAGTGTACCCTCTGGTCCTGGGAGAGGACGTGTCCATTCTGCCACAGCCACACGTCCTAGTGAACCAACTACCTCAGGTTCCAGTACCCGCCAGAATTTACAGCGATATTTGGTGGGGCCCAATGCCGTTCTAAGGATGGTAAGGCCTGAGCAGGTACAGGCGCTAGTCAATTGGGTAGCCGACAGTGGATCCAGCACGTTCACAACATTATCTCCCACCCAGTATTCTGCAGAAAGCGCACAGGTGGCGCCTGAAAACCAAGCCCATCAGTCTGTCACATCACCCCCATGCATATCAGGGAAACTGTCTGAACCTCAAGTTATGCAGCAGTCTCTTATGCTGTTTGAAGACTCTGCTGGCAGGGTTTCCCAAGGGAATTCACCTAGCCCTTCCCCAGTGGTGGAAGACATAGAATGCACTGATGCACAACCACTGATGTTTCCTGATGATGAGGACATGGGAATACCACCTCATCGGAGTCCGCACGTCTCTGATGATAACGAAACACAGGTGCCAACTGCTGCGTCTTTCTGCAGTGTGCAGACCGAACAGGAGGCCAGGGAGGAAGACTGTGTGGAAGACAATGCAGGGGATGATGAGGTCCTAGACCCCACATGGAATGAAGGTCGTGCTACTGACTTTCATAGTTCAGAGGAAGAGGCAGTGGTGAGACTGAGCCAACAGCGTAGCAAAAGAGGGAGCAGGGGGCAAAAGCAGAAGAGCCGCCGCCAAGAGAGTTCGCCTGCTACTGGCCACCGCCACCAGGGACCGAGCACCCCAAAAGCAGCTTCAAGGAGTTCCCTGGCATGGCACTTCTTTAAACAATGTGCTGACGACAAGACCCAAGTGGTTTGCACGCTGTGCCATCAGAGCCTGAAGCGAGGCATTAACGTTCTGAACCTTAGAACAACCTGCATGACCAGGCATCTACATGCAAAGCATGAACTGCAGTGGAGTAAACACCTTAACCCTAGGTACACACCTAAGCGTTTTTCAGCGCGTTCAAACGCGCTGTAAAACGCACAACATGTGGAAAGCCATGCTTCCCTATGGGCATGGTTCACATTTGGGCGTTTTACAGCGCGTTAGAACGCGCTGAAGAACGCCAAACGCTGTCGCTTCAGCATGAGCTTCTTTTGGGCGTTTTAACGTGCCTATGGACCATGCTGAAATAGGGGAGAATCACTGAATCGCGCGTATGATGCGCGTTTCTTAGTTACAAAAGCGCGCATCCTAAAACGCGCGATTCAGAAACGCTTAGGTGTGTTCCCAGCCTAAAAGCAAGGAACTCACTCAGGCTCCCCCTGCTCCCTCTTCTGCTGCTGCCTCGGCCTCTTCCTCCACCTCGGGAGGAACGTTGGCACCTGCCGCCCACCAAACAGAGGATGTGCCACCGACACCTGCGTCACCAAGCATCTCCACCATGTCACACGGCAGCGTTCAGCTCTCCATCTCACAAACCTTGGAGAGAAAGCGTAAATTCCCACCTAGCCACCCTCGAGCCCTGGGCCTGAATTCCAGCATTTCTAAACTACTGGCCTTTAAAATGCTGTCATTCAGGCTGGTGGACACAGACAGCTTCAAACAGCTGATGTCCATGGCTGTCCCACAGTATGTTGTTCCCAGCCGCCACTACTTCTCCAAGACAGCCGTGCCTTCCCTGCACAACCAAGTATCCGATAATATCAAGTGTGCACTGTGCAACGCCATCTGTGGCAAGGTCCACCTAACCACAGATACGTGGACCAGTAAGCACGGCCAGGGACGCTATATCTCCCTAACTGCACACTGGGTAAATGTAGTGGCGGCTGGGCCCCAGGTGGAGAGTTCCATGGCGCACGTCCTTCTGCCGCCAAGGATCGCAGGGCATCATTCTTTGCCTCCTGTAGCCTCCTCCTCCTACTCGGCTTCCTCCTCCTCTGCTTCCACCAGCTCATCCAGTCAGCCACACACCTTCACCACCAACTTTAGCACAGCCCGGGGTAAACGTCAGAAGGCCATTCTGAAACTCATATGTTTGGGGGACAGGCCCCACACCGCGCAGGAGTTGTGGCGGGGTATTGAACAACAGACCGACGAGTGTTTTCTGCAGGTGGGCCTCAAGCCCGGCCTGGTTATGTGCGATAAAGGGCGAAATCTCGTCGCAGCTCTGGGACTAGCCGGTTTGACGCACATCCCTTGGCGCATGTGTTGAATTTGGTGGGGCAGAAGTTCATTCACAACTACCCCGACATGTCAGAGCTGCTGCATAAAGTGCGGGCCGTCTGTGCGCGCTTCTAGCATTCACATCCTGCCGCTGCTCGCCTGTCTGCGCTACAGCGGAGCTTCGGCCTTCCCGCTCACTGCCTCATATGCGACGTGCCCACCAGGTGGAACTCCACCTTGCACATGCTGGAGAGACCGTGCGAGCAGCAGCAGGCCATAGTGGAGTTTCAGCTGCAGCACGCACGCGTCAGTCGCACTGCGGAACAGCACCACTTCACCACCAATGATTGGGCCTCCATGCGAGACCTGTGTGCCCTGTTGCACTGTTTCAAGTACTCCACCAACATGGCCAGTGGCGATGACACCGTTATCAGCGTTACAATACCACTTCTATGTCTCCTTGAGAAAACGCTTAGGGCGATGATGGAAGAGGAGGTGGCCCAGGAGGAGGAGGATGAGGGGTCATTTTTAGCACTTTCAGGCCAGTCTGTTAGAAGTGGCTCAGAGAGAGGTTTTTTGCAACAGCAGAAGCCAGGTACAAATGTGGCCAGCCAGGGCCCACTACTGGAGGACGAGGAGGATGAGGAGGAAATGGAGGACGATGAGGATGAAGCAGGTTCACAGCGGGGTGGCACCCGACACAGCTCAGGGCCATCACTGTTACGTGGCTGGGGGGGGATACGGAGGACGATGACGATACGCCTCCCACAGAGGAAAGCTTGTCCTTACCTCTGGGGAGCCTGGCACACGAGCGACTACATGCTGCAGTGCCTGCGCAACGACAGCAGAGTTGCCCACATTTTAACGTGTGCGGACTACTGGGTTGCCACCCTGCTGGATCCCAGGTACAAAGACAATGTGCCCACCTTACTTCCTGCAGTGGAGCGTGATAGGAAGATGCGCGTGTACAAGCGCACGCTGGTAGACGCGCTCCTGAGAGCATTCCCAAATGCCACAGCCACAGCCAACTACACCACCACCTGATACGGAACGTGTTAGCAGGAGGCAGCATTTCACTAACATGGTTGAACAGTACGTCTGCACACCCCTCCACGTACTGACTGATGGTTCGGCCCCATTCAACCTCTGGGTCTCCAAATTGTCCACGTGGCCAGAGTTAGCATTTTATGCCTTGGAGGTGCTGGCCTGCCCGGCGGCCAGCGTTTTGTCTGAATGTGTATTCAGCACGGCAGGGGGCATCATTACTGACAAACGCAGCCGCCTGTCCACAGCCAACGTGGACAAGCTGACGTTCATAAAAATGAACCAGGCATGGATCCCACAGGATCTGTGCCTCCCTTGTGCAGAATAGACATTTATAACTGCCTCCCCCTCAACCATGTATTCTTGTACTCCGGGGCACTTCTTTATTGAATCCTCATTTTTTTAACTTTACCATGATCTTACGGTGCAACCCTAAGTTGAATGAACCTCTCCTCAATCTGGGCGCTGGGGACTAAATAACTGAAAGTGGCCTTCTCCAGTGGTGGGTGATATGACGCATGATTCTTAGCTGTGGGACCTCTCTCCTCTGTCTGGGTGTTGGGGCCTATATAACTGAAAGTGGCCTTCTCCAGTGATGTGTGATATGATGCATAATTCTCTGCTATGGGACCTCTCTCCAAATGATATTGGTTAATTTTTATTTATTTTATTTCCCTATCCACATTTGTTTGCAGGGCATTTACCTACATTTTGCTGCCTTTTGCATCCCTCTAGCCCTTTCCTGGACTATTTTATAGCATTTTTAGTGCCTAAAAGTTCGGGTCCCCATTGACTTTAATGGGGTTCAGGATAAAGTTCGAGTCGAGTTCGGATCCCGAACCCGAACATTTTCAGGAAGTTCAGCCGAACTTCTCGAACCCGAACATCCAGGTGTTCGCTCATCTCTAACAACCACCTTAAGGCCTCGAAGGTGAAAAGTGCTCTTTGTATCCAGTTAGGCCAGTGTTTCTCAACTCCAGTTCTCAGGGCCCACCTACAGGTCATGATTTGAGAATATCCCACAGAATGAGTACCTGAGGTGGAGTCCTGATGCACTGACACTAATTATATCACCTGCTAAATACTAAGGAAATCCTGAAAACATGACCCGCAGGTAGGCCCTGAGGACTGGAATTGAGGAACACTGAGTTAGGCTAACACGTAAGGCCCCTTGCAGACGAGCGTTCCTCCTGCAGCGAGTCCGCATCGCAGCTCCCGGCCTGACCTCCCAGTACTGACAGGATTCACATAGCATTATATTGATTTATGATGCTATGTAACCCTTACAGATCTGGAATGTATTGGATAACACTGGCAGCATTATGCCAGTGTTATCCAATACATTTCAGAACTGCAAGGGTTACATAGCATCATAAATTAATATAATGCTGTGTGACCCCCGCAGCGCTGGGAGTTCAGGCCAGGAGCTGCGATGCGGACTCGCTGCGGGAGGAACGCTCGTCTGTAAGGGGCCTAAGGGTCTCAAAGGGATAATCCCCTTCTCCACTATTAAAGGATTTTTCGAAGGGTTTAATATTGATGGCCCATCCTCAGATTAGGTCATCAATATTGATAATAAACATCCCTTTTAACTGGAACTTCACAACTTTCTTCAGTACCTCTATTCATTTAATTACAGATGCTACTACTTTCCCATAAGGTGGTTTGTGCTCCTGCTTTATTTAGCACTGTCATCCTTCTTATTGGATCCGTACACTTGTAGGAGGTCAATTTTATCAGGATTTCATGCACATTTCTGGAACGGATGAGAAGATTTAGCTGGTCGCATAATGTGAAAAACCGGAATTAGACTTACCGGTAATTCAGTTTCCACGAAATCACCATGACGGCCACACAGGAGATTGACCCATGACCCCTGTGGGGGCAGGAACAGAGAAGAGGTTAAATTGCCCCCTCCCACCACCACACCTCAGTGCTTCCAAAGACAACCAGTGCCAAACAAGTATAGTTTTTCTCTTTTTTTTTTTTTTTTTTCTTTTTTCCCTCTCTTTCTCCCGTATTACCTCATACTCGGAGAAAGGAGAAACATTACGAAGGGAAGGGAATATATGGGCCGTCATGGTGATTTCATGGAAACTGAATTACCGGTAAGTCTAATTCCGGTTTTCCCATATCATCACCATGACGGCCACACAGGAGAGTTATAAAATTACTCCACATGGGGGGGGCAACCGCCTGAAGAACCTTCCGACCGAAGGAAAGGCCAGAGGTCTCCAATAAGTCCAAGCGGTAATGTTTCACGAATGTGTGAATGCTAGACCATGAGGCAGCCCTGAATATATCTTCTAGAGAATCCCCTGCCTTCTCTGCAAACGTAGTGGAGATGGCCCTTGTAGAATGTGCCCTGATGTTTGATGGCGGGTCCATCTTTTGGTTTTTATAGCATAGTGTAATAGCTCCTTTAATCCACCTTGCAATGGAGGATTTTGAGACCTTGAAACCTTTATTCTTCCCTGAAAACTGGACAAGCAAGCTATCTGACTTCCTAAATTCTTTGGTGGCATCCAAGTATCTCAGGACCGTACGTCTGACATCTAAGGAATGAAATTTCTCTTCATCCTGATTCCTAGGGTTATTGCAAAAGGATGGAAGAATAATCTCCTGGCCCCTGTTTCGGTCTGACACCACCTTTGGCAGGAATGCTGGGTCCAACTTTAGCACTACCTTATCTTCAGTAATAGAAAGATATGGTTCTCGAATAGAGAGAGCTTGAATCTCTCCCAGCCTCTTAGCCGAAGTGATTGCGATAAGGAAAGCAGTCTTGAACGAAAGCAATTTAATCGTACAGTCGTCTAAAGGCTCAAACGGTGGGTACATAAAGTTATTGAGAACTAAGTTCAGGTCCCATGTTGGAGTGCGGGATCTTAAGGTTGGTTTGAGTCTGTGGGCAGCTCTAATAAACCGCTTAATCCAACGGTGGTCTGCCAGGTTGGCGTCAAAAAAGGCGCTTAAGGCTGATATCTGGACCTTTAAGGTAGCTGGAGAGAGACCTAGCTCGAGCCCATTCTGTAGGAAATCCAGGATCTTCTGAATGTTGGGCCCTCTCAGGTTTGGGTTTTTCTCACCTAACCATGAGCAGAATTTTTTCCAAGTTCTCAAGTAGATCACAGAAGTCACTTCCTTCCTAGAACATTTTAAGGTGGCTATGACATTGTCAGACAGGCCCCGGGATTTTAAGATGGAGACCTCAGGATCCAGGCCGTGAGCTTCAAGAATTCCGGGTGAGGGTGTAATACGGGACCTTGGAATAGGATGTCTCTCCTGAGAGGGAGTCTCATTGGTTCGTCTATCGCTAGTCTCAGGAGCGGAGCAAACCAACTCCTCTTGGGCCAGAACGGGGTGATCAGTATTACCGTAGTTCTCCCATCTAGAATTTTCTGAATGACCCTCGGAATAAGGGGCATTGGCGGGGATGCGTATGCCAGGTCCCAGCCCCATCTCAGAGATAGGGCATCTACCCCCCAAGGATGGTCTCCCATATTTAGGGAACAGAATATTTTCAACTTCGTATTCTTCCTGGTTGCAAAAAGGTCGATCGTGGGAACACCCCATCTCTGGGTTATGAAGTTGAAGACTTCCTGGTTTAGGACCCACTCTGTATGATCTATTTTTTGTCTGCTTAAAAAGTCCGCCTCTACATTTAGGGACCCCTTTAGATGTACTGCGGAGATGGATTTTAGTTCTTTTTCGGCAAAGGAGAAGATCTCTTCTGAGATGGCCTGGAGCTTCCCCGATCGAGTACCTCCCTGGTGTTTCAGATAGGAGACCACCGTCATGTTGTCCGAGAGAACCTTCACATGCTGTTTTCTTACCAGCTGCCTGGCTGATAGCAGAGCTTTTCTTACTGCATATAGCTCTCGGAAGTTTGAGGACTGAACTGATATGTGATTCCTCCAAGTTCCCTGGACGTAGTGCCTGTCGATCTTTGCTCCCCATCCCGACTTGCTGGCATCCGTGGAGATTGTAATTAATGGTGATCAAATCCAAAGGACTCCCTGGGAAAGATTCTTCTCCTTTGTCCACCAAGAGAGAGAGATCTTCACTGCCCCTGGAATCCAAAGGCGGGAATCTAGAGAGCTTTTCTTTTTGTTCCATTGGGACAATAGCCAATTTTGTAACACTCGACAATGAGCCTGTGCCCACTCTACTGAGGGAATACAGGAGGTTAGCAGGCCGAGAAGGCTCATTGCTTCCCTTATTGAGCATCTCTTCTGGTGCTGAAATCGCCTCACTTTGCTTATCAGGGACCTAGTCTTGGTCTGTGGTAGGAAGGTTGATTGTGCTATAGAGTCTAGTACAACCCCCAGAAATTTTACCTTCGTGGATGGTACCATCATGGATTTGGGTTCGTTCACGATCCATCCCAGTGATGACAGATGGGATAAAAATATTTGCAAATCTGAAAGCAGAAGCTCCTCTGAGTCTGCTATAATTATGAAATCGTCCAAGTACGGGACTATATTTAGTCCTTTCTCTCTGAGCGATGCTACCATCTCTGCAATTAGTTTGGTAAAAAGCCTTGGTGCAGCTGAAATCCCGAAGGGTAGTGCTATGAACTGATAGTGAAGAATCTGATTGTGGGGGTCCTTGACCGCAAATCTCAGATACTTCTGGTGATTCGGGTGAATCGGGACATGCAAGTAGGCATCTTTTAGGTCTACCGAACACATGAATGCTGCTATTTTTATCAGGGGTACAATTGACTTCAAAGACTCCATTTTGAACTTCCTGTAAAGGATAAATCTGTTCAGCTGTTTCAGGTTTATGATAGTCCGAAAGTCTCCTTCCTTCTTTTTTACTAAGAATAGTGTCGAATAGTACCCCTGACCTTTTTGTGACCTGGGAACTGGGATCACAGCTCCCTTGTTTACCAGATCCTGGACCCCTTGATAAATATCCAGGTTGGAGGATCTCGAGGGCAAATTTGTTACAATGAATCTGGGAGGGGGTAGAGAGGTAAACTCGATCCTGAAACCGGACCGAATGATGTCCAAGGCCCACTGGTTCCTTGTTGTGAGTTCCCATGGGCCCAGGAAATCCCTCAGTCTTCCCCCAACAATGGCGTCATTGTTTCTCCTCAGATTTTGATTGGGGTTTGAGGAGGAAACCTCTTCCTCTACCCCCCTTGGGATAGGACCACCTTCCGGACTTGCCTTTCCCCCTACCGGCCTTACTCTGTCCATAAGACCGAAAGGACTGGTTCCTTCTGTAGGATCTTTCCTCTGGGAATCCTTTTTTTCTATCCGCCGCTTTTTCTAGTATTTTATCTAGAACTGGTCCAAATAAATATTCCCCAGAAAAAGGAATAGAAACTAATTTTTGTTTGGAAATTCTGTCACCCGACCAGGACTTCATCCATAAAGCTTGACGAGCCGCGTTGGAGAGTCCTGCCTCTTTAGCACAGAATCAAATCGATTCTGCTGAAGCGTCCGCAAGAAAACCTGTGGCTGATCTAAGAAGCGGGATAGACTGGAGGATTTCCTCCCTAGATGTCTTGTTTTTTAAATGGTTTTCTAGTTCTCCCAGCCATAAATACATAGACCTAGCTACTGACGTGGCCGCTATGTTAGTCTTAACATTATACATCGAGGCTTCCCAGGACTTCCTTAACAGGGCATCCGCCTTACGTTCCATAGAATCCCTCAATTGAGCGGCATCCTCAAATGGCAAGGCAGTTTTCTTATTAACCTTTGCGACCTGTACGTCGACCTTAGGGATCTCATCAAATAATTTTGACTGGGACGGATCGAACAATAAACGGTTTTTGAATTCCTTGGAAACTCCAAGCCTCTTTTCTGGTTCTGACCACTCTTCCAGAATCATCTCTTTTATATTTTCGTTTATGGGAAAAACCTTGGATTTCTTTAGCCTTAGGCCCCCAAACATTTCGTCTCCCATTGTATGGAAGTAGAGGCTTTATCGTCCGCCTCCTCAGAATCCGAGGAGGATATGACTTTGGAACGAGGACGCTTACAAGATGGCTGACCCTGGAAATCAGATGGGGCGGATCTAGCAGCCCTAAGTTCCTCCTGGACCACGCCTCTAATACTGTCCATAAGTGAGGGTTGCTCCTGCCTGATTATGTCTGAAATACAATCTTTACATAGTTTCTTTTCATATCCGTCAGGCAGTCTTTTAGCGCAAGATACACAGCGTGGAGGCTTTTTAACCTTCTTTTGAGCCTCTTTAGCAGGAGGCAGAGAGGGAGCATCAAGCTCAATGGAAGTTTGTGCATCGGGACCCGACATGCTTAAGCCGAGAAATGAACCAGTCAGTACTTACAGACCTCAGATCAGCTCTCCCTTGGCGTTTGCCGCCTTTATTTCAAACTCCTCTGCCTTCTGCGCTTGTACTTCCGGGTTACGTCACGTGATCGAACCCGGAAGTGACGTCACGACGTCGGCGTGCGCACACGCCGGCCGCTACACAGCTCGTCCCACCGGGGAGGAGGAAGATGCGGCCCGGGAGCAGGCTCCAGACCAGCCAGAGCGAGCCCTCCCGATACCCCCCCAGCCCAGCATAAGCACACAGCCGCCGGCGGACTGGGGGAGCTCCCACAAGAGCTTCAGGTAAGCCAGGAGACCGCATGCGGACCCTCCTGGCGACGGATAAAATAATAAATGATGTGGGGCATAAACGTACACCCCCTCTTCATCTTCCTGCCGACCGCAGGAAGACTCTTCTCTGACCTGGCCACAGTGGGGACAGGAACACTGAGGTGTGGTGGTGGGAGGGGGCAATTTAACCTCTTCTCTGTTCCTGCCCCCACAGGGGTCATGGGTCAATCTCCTGTGTGGCCGTCATGGTGATGATATGGGAAAATTACTTTTCCGGTATCAAAGTAAGTGCATGAACAAGAGTAAAAACATGTACACGAGATTAACCACCTCAGACCCCCCCCCCTAGCTTAAACACCCTTAGGCTGCATTCACACGGGCGTGTTTTCCGCGCGGGTGCAATGCGTGATGTGAACGCATTGCACCTGCACGGAATCCTGACCCATTCATTTCAATGGGGCTGTGTACATGAGCGTTTTTTTTCACACATCACTTGTGCGTTGCGTGAAAATCGCAGCATGTTCTATATTCTGCGTTTTTCACACAGCCCTGGCCCCATAGAAGTGAATGGGGCTGCGTTAAAAACGCATTGCATCCGCAAGCAAGTGCGGGTGCATTGCGTTTTTCACTGAAGGTTGCTAGGAGATGTTGTTTGTAAATCTTCAGTTTTTTATCACGCGCGTGAAAAACGCATTGCACCCGCGCGGAAAAAACTGAACGCAATCGCAGTTTGCCTGTGAAATCACACAGTTTTCACTGAAAGCATCCGGACACGCTCGTGTGAACCCAGCCTTAATGACTAGGCCACTTTTTACAATTCTGCACTACACTACTTTCACGGTTTATTGCTCCGTCATACAACTTACCACCCAAATGAATTTTACCTCCTTTTCTTCTCACTAATAGAGCTTTCATTTGGTGGTATTTCATTGCTGCTGACATTTTTACTTTTTTTAATATTAATAAAAAATTACCAAAAAAAAAAGACATTTTTCGCTTTGTTGTAAAAATTTTCAAAAAAAAAATACAATTCTAAATAAATTTCTCTAAATTTATTGTTCTACATGTCTGATAAAAAAATGCAATAAGTGTATATTTATTGGTTTGGGTAAAAGTTATAGCGTTTACAAACTATGGTGCAAAAAAGTGAATTTCGGCATTTTGAAGCAGCTCTGACTTTCTGAGCACCTGTCATGTTTCTTCAGGTGCTAGAATGCCAGGAAAGTATAAATACCCCCCAAATGACACCATTTTAGAAAGAAGACACCCCAAAGTATTCGTGGAGGGGCATGGTGAGTTCATGTATTTCTTTTTTTTTTCACAAGTTAGCGGAAAATGACACTGAGGCAAAAAATAAATAAATTTTCCATTTCTACTAACTTCTGGCAAAAAAAAAAAATAAAATCTCCCACGGACTCACTATGCCCCTCAGTGAATACACCTTGGGGTGTCTACTTTCCGAAATGGGGTCATTTGTGGGGTGTGTTTACTGTTCTGGCATTTTGGGCGGGGCTAAATTGTGAGCAACCCCGTAAAGCCTAAAGGTACTCGTTGGACTTTACGCACCTAGGCTGCAAAAAAGTGGCACACATGTGGTATCGCCGAACTCAGAAGAAGTAGGGCAGTGTGTTTTGGGGTGTATTTTTACATAAACCCATGCTGCGTGAGAAAAATCTCTGCAAATTGTCAACTTTGTATAATTTTTTTTTTTAAAAGTTGTCATTTACAGAGATATTTCTCACACCCAGCATGGGTATATATAAAAATACACCCCAAAACACATTGCCCTACTTCTCCTGAGTACGGCGATACCACATGAGTGACACTTTTTTGCAGCCAAAATGCGCAAAGGGGCCCAAAAAAAAAAAAAGTCTGATATGCGATTCAGATGCCATTTTTTAACATCTACAGCCTGCCAGCGCACAATTAGCGCTGGCAGGCTGTAGTTAAAGTTCCTGCCGTTGCGATCCTGTGTGGAAATCTCGACTCTCGCGAGATGACGCGCCGATGCGTCAACGAGGAACATCCCGGCCGCCCACAGCACGCATCCCTGCGTTAGGTGGTCGGGAGGTAGTTAAAGAGAACCTGTCACATGATACATTACTGTACCGCTCTCGGCTCTACATCACTCCAGTGGAGTTCATTCAATACATTAGTAAGGGCCTTGTATTAACTTTCTCTACATGATGAATGCCATTTGCTACTTTTCCCCCCATTTGCAGCTGAGCTCCGTTTCTCTCAAACAATATGGGACAGCTTCATCAAAACTGGTGCAAAGTAAAACTGGATTAAGTGCCCATAGCAACCAGATTGATCTTTTTTTAAAGGAGCTGAAAAATGAAAGGTGGAAGCTGATTGGTTGATTTGGGCAACTAAACCAGTTTCCCTCAGTAAGGCCTTTTTTCTTTTCAAGTCAGTGAATCACGGACACGTAATGTCCATGTTCTCCATGTACCAATTGATTTTAATGAATTGATTTGAACGTGGGTCAGCACTTTTTGTCGGTGATGCATACGTGTTCTGGACCATAGGTAAGACATGCTCTGGAAACTAAGTTTAAGCCTAGCGGTGTAAGTGGAATACGAATGACACTGACCATTCTAATCATGGATGTCAGAGATGTGTGAAAGAGGCCTAAATGGGGGACCCAACACTGGACCAATCGGAACCAAATGGGAGATCTCTTCAGACCATTATAAGTGATGAAATACAACATGAGACTTTCCTGGGAAACCAGTCATTTATTAACAGTTTGGTGTAGAAATTTACTTCTCACTGGGCTGCTGTTCAGGCATGCTTCTAATGATATCAGAGTCACCTGCAAGACAGAAATTCAAGGTGTTAAAAAAAATGGCACAAGTAAGACATTTAATCTCTAAGGCCCCATTCACACATCCGTAGTGTGTTGCGGATCCGCAACACACCATGCCGGCACTCCCCATAGAGATGCCTATTCTTTTCCAAAGGCTGTGGACAAGAATAGGACATACTCTCTCTTTTGCGGAGCCAGAAAATGCAGAAAGCACATAGTGTGCTCTCCGTATCATGTCCGGCCCCATTCACAATAAATGGGGCCGCATCCATTCCGCTGAATTGCGGAATGGATGCGGACAAAATTGCGGACGTGTGAATGGGGCCAAATACAACAAAAAGGCACACCAAATATGCATTACGCATTTTTATCAATATCCCTGAAATATGCCACACATACTGAAACATGTTCATTCTACAGAGGCTAAAGGGGTTTTCTCAGACTTTATAAATGATAGGTGGGGGGCCAACACTCAGAACCCCTGCCGATCAGCTTTTTGAGAAGACCCTGTCGCTCGCAACAGCGCCACAACCTTCTTGCAGCTTTCCTTAGGCTATGTGACGTCACGTTCATCAGTCAAGTGGCCTAGGTGCAGCTCAGCCCCATAGAAGAGAGTTGGGATGAGCAGCAATACCAAGCACAACCGCTATACAATGTACGGCGATGTGCTTGGTGAGAAGGGAAAAGTCCTTGGCGCTTACAGGAGCACCGGTGCTTCTTAAACAGCTGATCAGCGAGGGTCCCGGGTGTCAGACCCCACCATCAGATACTGATGACCTATCCAGTCACACTACGCCCATATCTGGTCCTATGTAGCTCACTATTCAACATTGCTGTAAAATACCCCCAGGAAGATGAAAATCCCATCATTTAGGGGCGGGTGAGCCAGGGTGGTTTCACGCCGTTTGTCCCCCCCAAATAAACGCAGATTTTTTTTTTCTTCCAAAGGGGGGGGGGGGGGCAGGGGAAACGCTATGCCTGATGTTAATGCTGGCCAACAGGAAATTAAAAGATGCCTGACAAACATGTTTTTCTATATGCGTTTTAAGACCAGTACCAACACCTTCAAATATTCCCATCTCAAGCATTTATGGCTAAGGTCTGAATATGTTTCTATACATTAGCCACAAGGTGGCGGCAGTTATGGAAAGACGAGCGGGCTGTGTCATATAGAAGCGAATGTGAGCTACAGAAACATCGCAACACGGGCTGCATGGCTTGTTCTATACCAGTGGATTCACACATTGGTCTTTCATGACTGTATGAACCGAAGACAGAAATATGTCGGAAGGGAATGAAAAACAAAGGAAGGAATTCTATTTTTTCCAGCTGGAAACAGCTCTGGTCTTGGCTCAAAAAGCTGCCACAAAAACCAGAGTGTGAACGCACCCCAAAAGAAGTCACCTCTGGCCACTGCATATAATGAATGCCCAAGATGCGCCTTCATGACTGCGCTGCATGGATCTCCCTGGTCTCTGGGGGTTGTGCTTCATTCACATACTAAAGCCCGTAATAGTCTAACATTTCTCCATAAAGCACGCACACCCTGCTTTATAGGGGGAAGGAGTTATGGGCACCGCAGAAAATGTTTGATTAAATAGCTACAAAAAAAATAATTAATCGTCGATAAACTTTCAAGGGGCTCTCATGGATTTTTTTATTTTTTTGGAACATTCAATCTTTAGAGGCTGCAGCCCCTTCCGTCCAGCTGACCGTTCTGGGAGTCGGACTCCCACCGATCAGCCATCAATGATCTATCTTGAGGATACTTGAGTTCCGAACAACCCCTTCAATAAGGCAGGTCACTTTGTGCCAATTAGGGCTCATGCACACAAACGTATTTTCTTTCCGCACTACAAGGTTTTGACATAGTTAGCCTATGTCAAAACTGATGAAAGGTCCTCTTTAAGGCTACTTTCACACCAGCGTTTTTTGCTTGATCCGGCAGGGTTCAGCCAAAATGCTTCCGTTACTGATAATACCACCATTTGCATCCGTTATGAACGGATCCAGTTGTATTATCTTTAACATAGCCAAGACGGATCAGTCATGAACTCCATTAAAAGCCAATGGGGGACAAATCCGTTTTCTATTGTGTCAGAAAACGGATCCATCCCCATTGACTTGCATTGGGGGTCATGACTGATCTGTCTTGATCCGCATCACAGGATGGAAAGCAAACCGCAGTGTGCTCTCTGGTATGAGAACAGAACGGAATACATTTTGGAACACTGCGTACGGTTACGTTTTGTCCCCATTGACAATGAATGGGGACAAAACAGAAGCGTTTTTTCTGGCATTGAGACTATGACGGATCTCAATACAGAAAAATATTAACAATAGTGAAAGTAGCCTTACACGTTAAAAAATAAAAATCAATATCAGAAATTGGCATATGTTCACAGCAGCGGTCCATTCAAATGTCTGCCACTTCCGTGATATGCAAAAAAAAAAAAAATCTGCAACTGAAAACCTGTCCCTTTTTCTCAGTGGAGTTGTTTCTGCAGCGAACACATGTATTCTAAAAGCCCTGTTCAGATGAATGGGACTGTAGCCTACAGCTTGTGGATATCATTGGTGCAGATTCACACGACTGTGCTGGATCTGGGTAAAGTAGCCCATGCGTCGGCTGCAACTCCCAGACCAACCACGGCTCCCTTGACCCGAAACTACATCATCATAGTGATTTATCATACAGTCAGCTCCAATCTGATCACATCCTCATGTGAGCAGAGCACAATAGACCAGTGATCAGATAGAAACTGACCATTATAAATCACTGATAGGTCAGGGAAGCCGCGGTCGCCAGAATGAGCAGTGCCGTGTAAATCAGCCCTCAGGTGGATTTCAGCTAGCTTAGTTTCGTGCTTTACTTCACTGTCAATAGTGTAAAGGCTGCCCAGGGGCAACATACAGAACATGGAAACCGACAGCAATATGAAAAAAGCAAATACCACTGCAGATTTAAAAAAAATAAAAAAAAAAAGCTATGCAGGAAGGTGACAAGATACCAACAGGAAAGAAAACCTGACGTGAGAATGTCCAGCCCCTTGACAACGGTGCAGATGCTGCTGTGTGCACAGAGCCATAATGTAACAAGCCTTTTAGAATCAGTACTGATTAATGGACCAGTACCGACGACACAGACCAGTGTTCCTCTAGCGAACGTCTAGCCCGGAAGTGACCACTGACAAATCAATCCGGCGAGAATATATTCGCACACATAACGCCCCCCTATAAATGAAGGCACTGTACTGTGCTTACCTGGATCAATGATAGCCAGTGTGCACACTCTGTAGTATTTACCGCAGGCTGTGCCAAGCTCAATGTTGTTGCCACTGTAGTGGTGGACTCCGGTCTTGGCCAACATGGCATAGTATTCAATCTCTGATTTTCTGTGGAAAATAAAAATAAAGTTAAACTTTCGCATGTTCAAAAGAACAGTTCAAACTGACACCAGGATGTGTTGCATTTCATTTGTGCATCTTCAGGGCTAGATTTTAAAATTAGTGGCTACCTGTAACTGTTATGTGCGGCTATATTCACATCTGCGACATGGATTCCGGCAGAGCACAGCCTACCGGAATTCCTGGGATCTAGCAGTGCAAACAGAATGACCGCAGGCCCCATTAAGTATAATGGGGTCCAGCGGAGATCCGGCCACATTCTGGTAAAATGTCGAGATTCGGCTGAACACAAACTGCTGCATACTGTGTATGGCCAATTCCCAGCATGCTCTGCTGTATCTGTGCCACAGACGTGTGCCTTAGTACTCCGACCTCTATTAAGAGGGAGGGAAGCATCTGTTTTCATTGTGAGGGGGTGAGGGATGGACAAGTGACCGATGCAGCCAATCACAGGCCCAGCGGTGACCTGCTTCCCTTGTGTCTGGACAGCTGGTCATGTAACGCAAGGGGAGCGGGTCACCACTGCAGTCTGCAATGGACTTTGCTTTACTTAAAGTGTGTAGAGCAGCCTTTCCCTAAAGGAACCAGAAGGCCTCTTTCACAAGAGCTATAGGGATTAGCGCTGGATGCGTTCAGTGAAACTCACCATTTTGCAAGCAAGTTCAGTTTGTTTTTTTCCGCGCGGGTGCAATGCGTTTTTCACTGAAGCCCCATTTACTTCTATGGGACCAGGGCTGCGTGAAAAGTGCAGAATATAGAACAGGCTGCGTTTTTTACGCAAATCAGAACTGATGTACACTCATGTACAGACACATTGAAATGAATGGGTCAGGATTCTGAGCAGGTGCTATGTGTTCACGCCACACATTGCACGCACGCGGAAAACTCGCTCATGTGAAAGGGGCCTAAGGGTAACGGCACACGTCGCATATTTGTATGCAGAAAATTTGTAACCCCTCACAAACAAACGCAATATTGCAGTTTTGGTGCTTTTTTTGTTGTGGATTTTCTGTTTAGCTTAACAACCAAACTGAAGATGGTAAAAGCCATATAAGATGCAGAATTGGGACACGAAAAAAAGCGGATCCGGCACCCATTGACTTACAATGGCTTTAGTAACAGATTCGGCATGTTCATTTTCGATACAATACAACCTCCGCTCTGAACGGACGCAGCCATTTGTATTATTCAAACGGATGCGTTTTGCTGTGGTTTTGAGATGCCCGCCAGACCTCAAGACAGGACAGCGAAAGTGCATGTGAAAGTAGCCAAACTGCTGGGACTCCCAGGGGTCGGACCCACTGCGATCAAACACTTATCGACTATTCTGTGCATAGCTGATAGATGGGTTCTGTCACGAACTGCATCACGTGGATCTAAAAGGACAAGAGAACAGTTCCTTCTCACCTCAGAGCCGGGCAGTTATTGGCAAGAATGACCAGTTTGGCCTTGCCCTCACGGATCCTCTTCAGAGTCTGCTTGTACCCAAGGACATACTTGCCGCTTTTCATTACAAGCTGAAGCCTTGAGTTAATAGACTCCAGGGACTTTTTCTATGGGAGAAATATAAAATATATTGAGCCCAAGAAGCCACCACACACAGAACACTAGAGAGCACTGCCTGCCTCTGCTCATTGTCAACACATATCCATTTCTCAGATCTAATGTAGCAGAGCTGAACCTGTCACCGAACTGTCTTTTGTGCATCAAGATAATAGTGAGCAACAGCGCCCGTCAGCATCACAGGTAACCGCAGGATCGTGGTGTGGGTGCCACTAGTCGGGCTCTTCACACACAAACTGAATTCTGGGCTTTTTTTTTAACAAAATGTATGAACTGTGTTTTTGTCAAACACTTTTTCCTATAGCGGAAATGGAAAAACTCTTGAGAAATGCCACTGTTTCAACATGTTGCAAAAAAAATAAAAATTTTGAAAAACACCAGTAGCCAAGATGCCTGTGTTGTTTCTAAAGCATCCGCCCCCCCCCCCCCTAAAAAAAAGTGCTGAAACCATCACTAAAACACTACATGTGAATCCCCCCCAATTCCATGGCTCAATCTCTCATTTTGGGCTCATTCAGAAGGAGTTATGCTGTCCGCAAAAATCGGATCCGTTTTTATGCCGATTAGATGCTGATCCATCCACTTCTGCGGGGCACTTTTCTTCCGTTCCACGGCTCCGCAAAACAAATGAAACATGTCCTATACTTGTCAGTGAAAACGGACATGGCCACTTTGACGTTTACGGGTCTGTCCACAAAAATACAGAATGCAATCTTTTTTGCAGGCATTCTGAATTGTCCACAAAAAATCGAATACGCATTTCTGCAGACAGCCGTCTGAATGAGCCCTTAGGCTCAGCAAACCCAGAAGTCTAACTTTATTTCAGCCCGCAGGAGGAGTGCTCCCAAACAATCCCAGCTCTGCTGCATCTGTATTCGTCTGAAATTTAGTCAAAGCTATTAATGAAGACTTCTGCCCCAGCGTACACAGCGAGCCCCTTACTGTAACCCAAGACCTCAGGTCTTATGTCCAAAACTGCACCAAACGGGCGCTCACTTCTGTCATCCAAGACAGAGTTCAGATGTTTTCCAAGAGCATCATTTTTTTCACACCCAAGTCTGACTACTTTCACACTGGCGTTTTGGCTTTCCGTTTGTGAGATCCGTTCAGAGCTCTCAGAAGCGGTCCAAAACGGATCAGTTTTGCCCTAATGCATTCTGAATGGAAAAGGATCTGCACAGAATGCATCAGTCACCATTCCGTCCTGGAGCCGGACACCAAAACGATGCCTGCAGCATTTTTCTGTCCGCGATGTGGTGCAGAGCAAGACAGATCCGCCCTGGCACACAATGTAAGGCAATAGGGACGGATCCGTTTTCTCTGACACAATAGAAAACGGATCCGCCCTCCATTGACTTTCAATGGAGTTCATGACGGATCCGTCTTGCCTACGTTACAGATAATACAAACGGATCCGTTCATGACGGATGCGTCTTGCCTACGTTACAGATAATACAAACGGAGATAATACAAACGGATCCGTTCATGACAGATGCATGCGGTTGTATTATTATAACGGATCCGTTTTTTGCAGAACCATGAAGGATCCGCCCCAAAACACGAGTGTGAAAGTAGCCTAATATGTTTCATGCCCCCCTCCCTTACACAGGTGCCTTTAAAGAGGTTGGCTCACCTTTGACACTGGTGGCGTATCACTAGGATAGACCAGAGAGGTACGGGTCTCATATTGTAGGTAAACATGCTTGGCCGTTTTCGGAAGTCCCATTGCAGTGAATGGAGAGCAGACACCCCCCTCCGTTCACAGCTATGGGACTGCCAGACTTAGATGAGTGGAACACCCACAGAAGTGAAAGGAGCGTGGCCTCTCACGAGCAGCTGCTCAGGTCTGGAGATGGACCTGCACCTATGTGACACTGACGGCGTATCCTAGCGATATGCCCCTAACGTCTGAGATGAAACATCCCCTCTAAGGCAGCATTCACACTGATGAGCACATGAAATAGGCCCCCAGTAGCAGTAGGTCATGTCCTGCTGCGGTTTATGTGCAGATCTAGGATGCGACAGACTGGGAATTCAAGTGTTTGCACCAGATTTCTGCCACATGATAACATGGTGATGTGAACTGCGTCCAACACTAATGGAAATGCGTTTGACATGGGGCCACCTATAGACACATCAGGTAAATCCCTATGATTATAAGTACTACTACCCCCAGCAGGCAGCATAGCTGCATATGACAGGCACTGCTCCTCACATGTGGACAGCGGGCTCTGTACTGACGTGTGACGCAGAGAACGGTCCGTGTGTGACCCGTGCCGGGCCCTACTATTGCCCCCTCAGGAGCACTGCTGCCGGGAGGCACGGACAGGCCCACACCGGGTAGCCCGGAGCCGGCCGCCCCTCCACGTGAGACATGAGGCCGCACTCACCGTCTTCTTGGCGGCCACCATGATTGCTGCGCGGGGATCCCGGACCTGTACATGAGAGGAAAACACACGGTTAGGCGGCGGTCACTCTGCTCTACAGTCCCGAGCTAAAACCGGCCACCCTCGGACCCCGAAATGAGTGAAATCCCCCGATAATCCGGAGCCCCACTCACCAGAGGTCTAGCTCCAAGATGGCCGGGGACCGAGAAAGGAAGGCGCTCCCACAATGCAACGCTTTTGCTGAGGGGACCGCCCGTGTAACAGTGCGAGGAGGGGCGGGGCTTGCTAGGACGCACGGGGGATTGGAACGCAACGCTACGGGACAGATGGAAGGACAAAAAGGGCGAGGAACAAGCGTAGATCGCGAATTTTGTGGGGGACGCAATACACTAACTGCAATAATTTGAGCAGTGGAGGTTTATTATAGGATTAAATACACTTCAGTTATTTCTATCAGTTATTGAGAGCCAAAACCAGGTGCAGGTCAAAACACAGAACAGGTGCAGATCTCTCCCTTATACCTGATCTCTGAGTTGGCTTCATTACTGGTTTGGGGATGGAAAAAACTGATCAAATAACTGAAGTGTGAACTCACCCTAAAAGTGTGTGCACAGTTCTTCAGCAGCATCTCCTAGAACTCTGCATTGCCCCATTCCTCTGTTCTTCCTCCTAAACTGTATAAATAAATTAACTTTGTGAGTTTAGTTCATTTTCCTGGACCAAAAAAAACTGTAAAAATGGCAGACTTGTGCCTTTTTGTAGCTATTTTCATTTTTGGGGATTTTAGGCGTTTTTGCTCATATAGTGTGTTTTACTACCAGGCCTTTTTTTGCCACACTACAAGTCACAATGTGGTTGTACACTTTTTATCACGCAGCTTATTGTCGCCGGAGCCTTAGAGGGCATCTGTCAGCAGATTTGTACCTATGACACCGGCTGACCTGTTACATGTGCGCTTGGCAGCTGAAGGCATCTGTGTTGGTCCCATGTTCATATGTGCCCGCATTGCTGAAAAAAGGGTGTTTTATTATATGCAGATGAGCTTCTAGGAGCAATAGGGGCGTTACCATTACACCTAGAGGCTCTGCTCTCCCTGCAACTGACTCCCCACTCTGCCAGGACCAGATGTGATGACATTTACACTGCCTGGCCCTGTCAATCAATGTGCAAAGGGCACGGCAGTTGTAGAAAGAGCAGAGCCTGTAGGTGTAATGGTAACGCCCCCGTTGCTCCTAGAGGACCATTTGCATATATTAAAACATAATTTTTCTCAGCAATGTGGGCACATATGAACTGTCTGCATTTTTTAAAGCCACAATCAAATGAATGGGTCCATATCCGAAATGCAAAAAATGTGGTCATGTGAATGGGGCCTAACCTGTACTGATCCTAGAGTGTACACCAGGCTGGGAATCCATCAGGGCAGCCACTATTAAAGGGGTTATTTTACCATACACAATACCATTCTCTGGCCTTCTCTGACCAGACATTATCCCTTTTGTATAATACAATTCATACAATAAACTGAAACCTTTCTTCTAACGGGTTGTGAAAGCGCGCCCTTTGTTGTCCACACGCTTGACCTCCTGGGTCCAGCGCTTTTCAACAGTTTTTGTATAACTTGGAAGATCCTTTGGGGGGTAGTTTATGAAGTCCTGTACACCAGTTTTTAAGCAAATGCTTTATTTGAAAAGTGGGTGTAAATGTGGGTACGGTTAGCCAGGCAAGTAGGTTTATGCCTGAATTAAGAAATGTGACATTCAACAGATTATACAACAATGTGGATGAAGAGGGAGGCAAAACCAGTCTCAGGTCATCTACTACCGATAAGGTACTGTTCACATCTGCATTGCAGGCTGTAGTAACCATGGAAACGGTGACGTACTTACCATGGAGGCAGACCACACTACAGCTATGGGGACAAGTGCTGAACTCCTTTAGCTTCCTGACATGAAGCCAGAGCATTTTCCTGCAGCCACCACTAGGGGGAGCTTAGTGCAAAGAGATTTTACAGCCGCTGTGGAGTTAAATGGCAGCTATATAAATTCCTATGCATTGAGCTCCCCCTAGTGGTGGCCAAAGTACAACATTTTTATCATTTACTGAAGGGATGCAGGAAACTCGTTCACACACCAAAAACAGATTTCTATAAATATATTAAACACTCTGTCACTCAATTCCCACTAGACAAACCATTTTTTCTGGTTTCCTATTCTTTTCTTACTCAAAAACCTAAAGTTATAGGTATTCGTAGTTTTTATAAAGATTTTACTACTTTTAATGACAATGCGAAAACCATATACACCTCAAAATGGGAATTTGAACTAGGAACTTCTTATACTAGGAAGATTGCAAACTGCATTTAATTAGACTAACCAAGTATCTAAAGGTTTGCATCACAGGAAACTGTCATGTAAAATACCATTAAGATGGCAGCTCACCACAATTAAAATAAATCACACCAATCCAAATGATCCAGGTCTATGTTGGAAGAAATGTGGAGCCCGTGGATCATACGTTCGTCTATGGTGGTCAGTCACGTCTGAAAACTCAACTATTCTGGAATACTATCTTCAGTTACTTCACACTGATTTATCACCATCACCGGACTTTACTTTATGTTTTCCTCAAAAATATCATATCCCTCCTAAAATCAAAACTGTCAGTTCTCATATTATTTTAGCAGCCAGGAGCGCTATCGCAAGAAAATGGAAAAGTCCTGAAATACCTACAATCTCGGAAATTAGATCAAATTTGCCTTATAATCTCGGACTCTTGAAAACAGACCATAAAAAGATGGTCAGGCTGGAATCCTAATTTTCTCAGAAACGTTTCACACGGGCGAGTTTTCCGCGCGGGTGCAATGCGTGATGTGAACGCATTGCACCCGCACTGAATCCGGACCCATTCACTTCTATGGGGCTGTGCACATGACAGTTGATTTTCACGCATCAGTTTTGCGATGCGTGAAAATCGCAGCATGCTCTATCTTCTGCGTTTTTAACGGAACGCAGGCCCCATAGAAGTGAATGGGGCTGCGGGAAAATCGCAAGCATCCGCAAGCAAGTGCGGATGCTTTGCGATGTTCCCGCATGGTTGCTATGCAACCATCGGGATGTGTAATCGGTTCTGTATTATTTCACATTATAACATAGTTATAATGTAAAATAATACCCTTGGCCATCTTCCTAATGTTTAAACCGTTGCAGAATGGGTTAAAATAATAAACTAATATTAACATACCTGTTCCATTTGATCGCGAAGCCGGCATCCTCTCCGTTAGCTTGCTAGTAGGAAAGGACCTGTGATGATGTCACATGGTCACATGGACCAATCACATGCTCCATCACCATAGTGATGGAGCAGGTGATTGGGCCATGTGATGCTGTGACATCATCACAGGTCCTTTTCCTACTAGCAAGCTAACGGAGAGGATGCCGGGCTTTGCGATCAAATGGAACAGGTAAGTTATTATTAGTTTATTATTTTTAACCCATTCTGCACCGGTTTAAACATTAGGAAGATGGCCAAGGGTATTATTTTACATTATAACTATGTTATAATGTGAAATAATACCAGTGGGACAATTTCTGACCCAAACATGCACTTCTGTGAAGAAGTGCAGGTTCGGGTCTGGGTACCAAAAGTGACGATTTTTCTCCCGCGCGTGCAAAACGCATGACATCGCTTTGCACTCGCAGGGAAAAATCGCGGCGATTCCCGCAACGCACCCGCACTGTTTGACGGAGTGCACCCGCAACGCCCGTGTGAAAGAGGCCTTATGGTTACTTAATATTAACTTTTTTCTATTTTTTCTCATAAATATTACCGGTATATATCAGTTTTAATCTTAGGTTATTAACTCTACTGGACAACACTGTTACAGTTTTATAACATGATTAAGGGTACTTTCACACTTGTGGCAGGATGGATCCGACAGGTGGTTCACCCTGTCGGATCCGTCCTGCCGCTATTTCGCCGTGCTGCCGGACTGCCACTCCATCTTCATTGACTATAATGCATGGTGCACGCATGGCGAGAGGCCGCTGGACTAAAAAGTCGGACATACAGTGCTTTTAGTCCGGCGGCCTCTCGCCGTGCTGCGCCGTAGCTCTGCCCTGTCCCCATTATAGTCAATGGGGACGGAGCGGCAGTCGAATCCGTCCTTCCACAAGTGTGAAAGTACCCTAAAAAAGGATATATATTCCAGTAGAGTTCCTAGATATAACACATGTCTCATATATCTTCTGATTGTAACTGAACAAGTAATTTTAGAAATCCTACTTTTTCAGTTGACATGCAAAACAACCCCATATTCTAATCCCATTATTGCCTTTAACCCATCCCAGTTTTTTCTTTGAAGGGGTTATTCCATGAATAATGTAAAAAATGACAATCTCTTTCTAACGAAGCTAGAACTAGCCCTATACCTCACATGGATCCAGAGATCTCCACATTCATTGCTCTGCTAGATTTATATCAAGCTGACAGCTCAAGGGGAGTGGCTTTTCTCCTGCAGATAAGGGGCATGTCCATGCTCTCCCTATCACAGCTCAGGGGGCGTGTCTCAGCTCTCCCTATCACAGCTCAGGGGGCGTGTCTCAGCTCTCCCTATCACAGCTCAGGAGGCAGTTGAAGGATGAAACTGAGCATGTGCGGCCTTCTCAGTGAGCAGGACAAAGAAATAAGAAAAACACAAAAGAGTAGCTGGCTCTATACAGATACATTTTATTACATAACTCAGTAGCTATAATAAATATTTTATTACATGCAGTTACAAAAGTATTCAGATCCAGGTGCTGGTTTGAAAACTGCAGAATATGTTTCGTGGGACAACCCCTTTAAAGAGTAACTACACTTTTTTGAAATTTTTGATATGTCGTAGGGTCATACCAAAAGTGTTGATTGGTGGGGGCCTTGCTCTGAGACCTCCACCGATCACTAGAAGGAGGAATCAGAACCGCTCAGACAAGCTCTGCTTCTCCTCGCATCTGAGCATGAGAATGAAGACGGTTTCAATAGAATGTCTATGAGACCATCTTCAGTCTTGTGCTTAGCAGCGAGGGGAAAACAGCACTCAGCTGAGAAGGTCTGACTCCTCCTTCTAGCGATCGGTGGTGGTCTCAGAGCTGAGAACCCCAATGATCAACACTTTTGATATGACCCTATTGTAAGGAAGAGAGTAAAAGCCCATATTTTTTTGTTAACTTCCTTATCTGCACTTCGTCCCTCAATCGTTCCCTGGATAAAACCGCGCCCTTTCTGGTACCAGGAGAGCTAATAATCAGACAATCAACACAAGGTTTATTTTTGGCATTACACTCGTATATATAGTGCATGAAAGTTACTTAACAAAAAGAGGAAGTTGCCTTTTGCTCCAGTAAGAAGTAGACACGAACATAAATGTACTTATTTGGCAGTTACGTACAGGTGCGGGCATGTGCTAAAAATGTTGTTGGTTACTAGGTAAAGTATATGACATTTCCTAGAATCTTATGAGTTACATCTTTGCTAAGCAGTAAATACAAAATGGAGTCAGGGTACCTTACCCTTCCTTCACCTATGACATATCAAAAATTTCAAGAAAGTGTAGTTACTCTTTAAAAATAAAATGTTCTCCTTTTCTCATTTTCTGTTCCTTCTCTCCCCAGCCACACATCCCTTTTCCTTTAATGGAGGACAATAAGGACAATTAGACAACTAATAGCTTTATTTAATCAGTTTTATTGTACAATTTAAATTAGAAGGATATGTAAGTTAATATTTACATTTATTTGTAACTCCATTTTATACTTTATTTAAAAATTTATAAAAATGTATTGTTAAAAAAACTAACAATTGACATTTCTTTGGATATCTTAGTTCTCTAACGTTCACAATTGCCTTGAAGAGAAAAATGGCACAATTAGAAAAATATATCAGTATTATTATAATTTTTACTATATTAAAATATATTAAAATTTTTGACATTTAAAGCTAACCTACACTGTAGTGCGGCAGGTTGGAGCTTGCCCTGGTAGCACTAAACTATGGACATGCTCCTCAACTTACTAAAACTCTTCTTTAACCTACAATCCCAGATTTGCAAACTTAGCTAAAAAAAACTACGAGGAGCAAAGTAGACTTCATAAGGTGACTGTGGCCTTGCCATTTATTGCACGGCCAAAGATCTCAGTGCATGGCCGCCTGCATCTTCGATAATGGAAGTGAATGGGGCTGCATCGCGACCCACAGATTTGGGTTCCTTGTGTCTGTCGGGTCATAGCAGTGCGACCCATTCACTCATTGTTTGCCATGCAGGCAGTGCCACTGGATCTTTGGCCATCCAATATGTCATGGCCAAAGCCACCATGGAGCCCTAGCCTTAAGCCTGGAAATAATCATCGTGCTACAACTCGGAGGCATGTTAGACGGCCGCCACTACTGCAGCGTTGTTCATGACTTGGTGCACCACTTGCTTAGCTTGATGGTCTTGAAGAACAGCAACAGCTTCATCCACCTGAGATAAGAGACCAGATGTTAACACCAGACCTTGACACTATAGTTGGGGTGGTCTCTATAAGATAGCACATGAGAATATGGTCGTACCTTAGAACGGAGAAATTCTGGTGACTCGAGCATGTGGAGAACGTCCGAATTATCAAGCTCCAGCAACATGCCAGTGATTTTCGCTGCCAGCGAAGGGAGCATGGTTTGAATGAGAGAGAAGAGACGTTCCCCTAAAATGAAATATTCTTGTGTCAAGTCTTATGTTCTTTCACAGTGTACATAATATGGCGTTACCATACCGCCTTACATACCCAGCATTTGTCTTTGGTCGCCTGAAGGAGCAGGGGCCAATATGGAGGTAGCTGGTGATTCTTCCTGAATGACAGCTGGCTGCAAAGAAAAAAGAAATGACCCATAAACAAGATTAATAATGGAGGTTCCCATTCTACACGTTTTTTTTTTTTTTGGGGGGGGGGGGGGTAGATTACATGTGTTTTTTATGGCATCTCTTTTTGCCTTTTTGGTTGCATTTTTATTGTTTTTTTTTTTTTTTTCAAACAGTATGTTGTAGTACATGTGTTATTTGTGTCTATAAAAAAGCCATTGTACAAAAAAAAAAAAAAGACTTCAACATGACATAAAAGAAAATATTGAAACATACATTTTTTCCAAGTTAGGCAAAAACAGCAATGTCTATGGCACAAAAAATGACCCAAAAAAAAGCCAGACCAGAGCATGGTACGATTTCCCAAAAATGCCACTGAAGAAAATTGACGAAAAATGCACTAAAAAATGTTTTACTGTTTCATCATTCCCACCTAAAAAAATTTCTGTGAAAACACACACACATACATTCACTTCAGTTTCTGTCAGGTACCACTAGAGGGCGTTCAGTGCAAAGAGATTATTTACAGCGTCCACTGATATAAATGGCAACTGTATAATTTCCTATGTCCTAAGCTCCCCCTGGTGGTGGCTGCAGGCAGACAGTTTTATAATATACTGCGAGAAAGGAAGCAGGAGATTCATTATTTATGTCAGTTGTCTGGTGTAAATACATTCAGAATGAAGCACCTGTACCACTTTTTTTTGTAAAAGAAGTCAAATTAAGTATAAAAAATGTCTTTTACTTAAAAAACTAAAATTTGTTAGAAACCTGGAGAGTTGCACTTTTGCGTTTTACATTGCCAGGGACTGTGTGATGCACACTGGAAATTCGAGGCCGGGTCACGTTTTTTCTATGAAATCTGTGTATGTGCCTGTACATGTTTAACTCATTATGTAGAGGGGAGTGAGCATTAGCCAGACCCCTAAGGCTACTTTAACACTAGCATTTTTGCTGGATCAGCAGGGTTCAGCAAAAACGCTTCCGTTACTGATAATACAACCATCTGCATCCGTTATGAACAGATCCGGTTGTATTATCTGTAACATAGCCAAGACGGATCCGTCATGAACTCCATTGAAAGTCAATGGGGGACGGATCCGTTTTCTATTGTGGCAGAGAAAACGGATCTGTCCCCTTTGACTTGCATTGTGGGTCATGCCGGATCCCAAGACGGAAAGCAAACTACAACATGTTCCGGTTTTCTCTCCGGTATGAGAACGGAACGGAATGCATTTTGGAGCACTCCGTTCTGTTCAGTTCAGTTTTGTCCCTATTGACAATAAATGGGAACAAAACTGAAGCGTTTTTTTTTTCCGGTATTGAGCCCCTATGACGGATATCAATACCGGAAAATTGAAACGCTAGTGTGAAAGTAGCCTTAGGCTATCTTTCAGTGAGCAAGAGATCAGGCATGTTTAAATCCAACATGCCCAATCCATCTTTTCCCTGACACCTGCGGGCATTTGCGAGACACCATACACAAGCAAGCTTTAGACCACGCGAGCAATTAATGGGCATATGTACACGTCCATGCGCATCTTTAATAAGGAGAATCTAGATATCAGTGCAGCCGGCTTACCTGCTGCACAGCAACCTGAGGCTGAATAATAATGGGCTGCTGAGGAGCAACCACTGCGGCTGTATACTGATACTGAGGAGCAGAGCAGATGACTGAAGAAGTAGCAACCGCTGCAGCTGTGGGTTGAGGCGCCAGTGTTTGTTGCTGATGGGCTTGAAGCATTGCCACAGCTTCGTCCACCTGAAATAGGAGAGCAAATCTTAACACCAGCCCTTACACCATGGTTGGGACATTCTCTATAAAAGAAAACCTCCACATAGGAAAGATATTCTGAGGACTTCCGGCCGTGGAATTGCATGCAGAAAATTCACTGTTAGCATACTCTGCCTCTAATGCCACCAGATGTAAGGTAGCTATTCTATAAGTCAATGTTCGACCCTTTAAAAAGGTCTTGAGACATGACTTGGATATTAAATAAACCAGCATCTCATCTGCAGAGAGCGGTTTCGGGGTGATTGCCCCTCACCAGTGCAGAGCAGAGATCCGATAAAGTGCTGGCTTAGTTATTATTTTTATTATGATTATTATTATTTATTATTAAAACGCCATTCATCCCATGGAGCCTTACATAGTTATTATCCAAGTCATGTCTTAAGGCCTGTTTAAAGGGTCGAACATTGACCTTTAGGATAGCTGCCTTACACCTGGTTGCATCAAAGGCAGAGCTTGTTAAGAGCTTTATTAGCATACTTTCTTTCCAGAAAATTTACAGCATTTTGCAGTACCAGCAAAGTGGATGAGATTTTAAACAATGCATTTCAAATGCAGCGGTAATTTTCTGCAGCGAAATAAACACGTAAATGGGGGTTGTGGGTTTACTCTGCGGATTTCACCCTTTTTGCAATGCGGAGGTGAAATCTGCTGCAGAATTTCTGCTACGAATTCCGCAACAAAAACTGCTGCTGTGAAGTTCCAGCAGATGCGTTGCAGATTTTCCACAGTGGATCCGGTCTGGACGTACCCTAAGAAAGTATACATTACACTGCATATGGGAATATCGTCATACCTTGGAGCGGAGAAATTCTGGTGACTCAAGCATGTGGAAAACTTCAGAGCCATCAAGCTCCAGCAACATGCCTGTGATTCTCGCTGCTAGTGTTGGGTGCATGGCTTGGATCAGAGGGAAGAGACGTTCACCTAAAATCGGAGACCCTTGTATCAAGTCTTAGCTGATTTACATGGTACGGCAGTCCTGTATAGACTTACATACCCAGCATTTGCTTCTGGTTGACTGGAGAAGGAGGAGGTGCCAACATGGAGGGAGCCGGTGGTTCTTCCGGAAGGACAGTGTGCTGCAGGCAAAGTACACGGGAAATACAAAAAAAATAATACGCACATTGGTATATACGGTATACTGTATATATTAGGTAGTACAGACAGAATTCTTACCTGCTGCACGGCGACTTGTGGCTGAATTATCACGTGTTGCTGAGGATGAAGAACTGCAGCTGGGTACTGATACCGAGGAGCAGAGCACACAGCAGAAGCCGTGGTGGCTGCAGCAGCGACGTGGGTAGGCTGGGATTCAATTGCTGCTTGTGGAACGGTTGCTGTATGGAAAAATTACAATACATGAAAAATTGCAAACAATAGCAGTGATTATATAACGGCAGAGGAATAATGCTAACAGTGACATCACAGTAATGGGATAATGCACACAGTGATGTCACAATACAGTGATAATGTATACAGTGCAGTAATGATGCTCACAGTGATGCCACAGCATAGGAATAATGCAGACTGTGAGAGTACATTACATAGATAATGCACAGAAGGATGTCTTATTGGAGAAATAATGTATATATTGGGTCCATAAATCCAGATAAAATCATTTTTAGATCTCCCGGAGTGCCAGGGTCTGCTGTAGGGAGAGGGGCCGAGCGGCAAAAAAAAGTGGACAACACCAGTGAAGTATTGCACTGCAGCTATTTTAGTAAAATAACTCATGCCCCTAAGGCCTTATTCACACGTCCGTAGTGTGTTTTGCGGAAACACGGATCCGCAAAACACGGACGGCTGCAATGTGCTTTCCGCATTTTGCGGACCGCACATTGCTGGCACTATATAGAGAATGCCTTTTCTTGTCCGCAATTGCGGACAAGAATAGGACATGTTCTATTTTTTTGCGGAAACGGAAACACGGATGCAGAAACACGGATGCGGACATCACATAGTGTGCTGTCCAGATCCATTCCTGCCCCTTTGAAATGAATGGGTCTGCAACCCTTCCGCAAAATTCCGGATGGGATGCGGATCCTTTTTGCGGACGTGTGAATTAGGCCTAATCCTGCCTAATCCCTCTTCTGATGACCATGCAGTAATAGTGCCCCCCGACACAGTAAGAATATCCTCTTAGTGCCAACTAGCAATAATGATGCCCCGACCCCATAGTGCCCTTCAGACAGTATGATATACGTTAATAAATCTGAGTTATTGTGTACAAAAGGTTTAAAAAGATTTTCCAAGACTTTTATACTGATGATATTTCAGTATCTGATCGGTGGGGATCTGACGCCCGGGACCTCGTCGATCAGCTTTTTGAGAAGGCACCTGCGCTCCTGTGAGTGCCACAGCCTTCTCCGTACTCACCAAGCACAGTGTCATACATTGCATAGCAGCTGGTCTTGGTATCGCACTCAGCCCCATTTACGTCTATCGGAATAAACTGCGTGTAGGTCATGTGACCGATGAACATTTTGTCACTGTCCTAAGTGCTACTGCGAGCTCCACTGCCTTCTCATACAGCTGATCGTCAGGGGTCCCAGGTGTTGGACACCACCGATCAGATACTGATGACCTATCCTAAGGGTAGGTTATCAGTATTAGGGCTCATACACAAAAACATATTTTTTGTCCGTGTCCATTCCGTTTTTTGTGTGGCCTGTATGCGGAAACATTCACTTCAATGGGTCCGCAAAAAAAACGAAAAAACTCTGTGTGCATTCCGTTCCGCTACAAAATAGAACATGTCCTATTATTGTCTGCATTACGGATAAGGATAGGACTGTTCTATTAGGGGCCAGCCCTTCTGTTCCGCAAAATGTGGAATGCACATGGCCGGTATCCGTGTTTTGCAGATCCGCAATTTGCGGACAACCAACGGCCGTGTGCATGAGCTTTTAAAGTCTCGGAAAACCCCTTTAAGTATATGATTAGTGAACCAATTACCTAAACGTTGAACTGATACAACGTGGTGGGCGGAAGGCGCGGGCCTCATTGTGCTGTAGTTAGATAGTCTGGGAGCCGCTAGTCTGATTGCTCTTGGTATATTCTGGAACGCTGTAGGAAGGCAAATGCACAGTTCAGCATATCAATCCGACAAGAAGCCCTTTACAATCGAAAAGCTTAGCATCCTGGATATGTCTTATCTCTGGACGTGTGTTTTAGTAAATGCTTGTATTCTTCGTTACTAGAGATGAGCGAACTTCTATTTTTAGTTCGGCGTCCAAAGTTCGGGTTCGGTTATTCGTAGCATCCCGTTATGGATTCCATAATGGCATTTGAAATCCATAAGGGGCTGCTTCATTGAACCCGAACCTTGGACAACCCTAAGGACCTGGGGTGACGTCACCGTCATGTGATCAGTGCAGGGGGCGTGGCTCAGCACTGGATCACCTCTTATCCAATCCAGTGCTGAGCCACGCCCCCTGCACTGATCACATGACGGTGACATCACCCCAGGTCCTTAGGGTTGTCCAAGGTTCGGGTTCAATGAAGCAGCCCCTTATGGATTCCAAATGCCGTTATGGAATCCATAACGGGATGCTACAAATAACCGAACCCGAACTTTGGACGCCGAACTAAAAATAGAAGTTCGCTCATCTCTATTCGTTACATAACAATTCTGGATCATCATTTTGAACTCTTTGTTGTGAGGTTCCTCAGTTATTCTGACAAGAAATTTATGAATAAATTGACAACTGAGTGTTACTATTTGGGAAGGGGTGTCTAGCAATGTCCAATCAGTGCTGACAGTGTAATACAATAGATTTCCAGACTCCCAGGGGTACACAACATTATAAATCAGTATAATGCTGTGGGATGCTGTCAGAAGAGCGGAGACCAGAACGGGACCTCTCACTCGCACACGCTGCAAGTTTATTGCATTCAACTCTCTTGTTTGTGTCTGGGCTCAGACTATGTTCACACTACATTCGTGGCAAATTTTCGGGGTATGCGGCGGGGACGTCTCCAGATATACATCTATGTTCATAGTCTTCAATAAGCCAATGATAAAAGAGAGTTCTTTTAGCTTACATTTGGTCGTTATATATTGTTTACTTCTTTTTAAAGGGAATTTCCAAAAAGAAGAATCTATTTATTTATTTTTTCAACAGTAATTTTTATTGGTTTTATAATGCAATTTTAAAATTACAGGTTTTTTTTCCTATCACGTTTAAAATATATAAATAAATAAATATGTATTATTAAACATAACTTTTACAACTGATTCACTGGTAGATGAAGAGATTAAAGAGATTGGACATGCCGATATGCTGATATGGTTTTAGGTATATTAACATGTTAATAAATATGTACAATCAAACAAACATACATATATATAAACATAAACATAAATAATAGTTAATAACGTTGTAGCATTTTGAGTACGTGTGTGTATATGTGTGTCCACACCCACACACGTATGGTATGTTATCATGGTTATATATACACACACATGTTCAATGCACACACACATATGTATATATATCATATACCACTGCAATAATTTTGTAATTTTTAAAAAGATCAGTGTATACATATATAATCCCCATACATACACATATGTATTTGTCTCGTATGCATAGGGATTAGATATGCATAGGGATTAGATATTACATTCTGTACAGCACATGTATATATGTATACATATAAACATTGACATTAGTTTAGAAACTTATCTAAAGTTAAGGGAAGAATCAGTTTGGTGTACTATTTAGGTAGTTCGGGTTCCATAGAGACCAATATCTTTTATTTTATTCAAGGACAGTGAGTATGATGCGTATTTAATTTCCATGTTGTATGCTTGGGACACCGATGTCCATACTTCTGCGATGGTAGGGATTTCTGGGCTCTTCCATTTTTGTGCTATGAGACTTCTTGCGGCTAGTATTATATGCGATCCCACTGTTTTAGTATGTCTTGGAATAGGTTGGTTTGGTAGGAAACATAAGGCAAAGTCTGGAGATGGTCGAATATTTGTATGTAGCATTTAGCTTTTCAAATACCGTTTTCCAAAAAGCTTGAATTTTCGGACATGTCCACCATAGGTGTAGATAAGTTCCTTGGGCTCCACAATTTTTCCAGCATAAAGAATTTTTTTATTTTTGCAGACCAATGGTGTATATTAAAAAAAGGAGCAATATTTACTTTACCAATCCCCTTCCACTCCCATACAGACCATATCCTGGAGGCATATCCTAGACTCCCAGTAAAGTCAACTACACTTTTTAAAGGGGTTCTCTGGGAATTTGATACTAATAGCCTACTCATCAGAATAGGTCATCAATAGCAGATCAGCCAGGTTCCGACTCTGGTTGTACTCGGTATTGCAGCTCAGCCCCATTCACTTCTATAGGGCTAAGCTGCATCTAGGCCATGTGACCGATGTATGGTAACATCACTCACAGAGCGCTGCGGCTTCTTTGAACATTTGAACCCAGATCTTAAAAAATGGTGATAAACTGAGTAGTAGACCACGGAGTCTATGTACTAATCTTACAGTTAGTCTTAAAGGGGTTTTTCTATTTCAGACAGTGGAGGCATATCGCTAGGAAATGCCCCCATTGTCTGATAGGTGCGGGTCCCACCTCTGGCGCCCGCACCTACACTGAGAACGGTGTCCCGAAAGTTGTGGAAGGCGCAATGCACACACGCAGCCACCCTCCATTCATTTCTATGGGGGCCGCCGAAAATAGCTGGCTCGCTATTTCTGTCGGCCCCATAGAAATGAATGGGAGCGGTGGCCACGCAAACGCAGTGCGCTCCCACTTAGTACTATGGGGAGAGCGCTTGGTGGTGGCCGGACCCGTTAAAAGCCGGGGTCCTCCAGCCACCACTCTTCCCGCTCAGTTCTCGGTTTAGGTGCGGGTCCCAGAGGTGGGACCCACTCCTATCTGACAATGGGGGCATATCCTAGAGATCTGCCCTCATTGTCTCAGATGGGAATACCCCTTTAAGTGGAGTATTCATCAAGACTAGTGTAAAGGAAAACCGGCTTAGTTGCCCATAGCAACCAATTAGATTCCGCTTTTCATTTTTCAAAGGACTTCTGAAAAATGAAAGGTTGATTGTGATTGGTTGCTTTGGGCAACTAAGCCAGTTTTCCAAATCTCCCCTTTACACCCTGTACTGTCACACACTGCTCCATTCCTACAATGCATTGAACTCATACCTTGGGTTGTCCAGCTGGGACTTGGCATAGCCTGTGCCATCTGTCCGGCTGGGTAGTATACAGTGTGGTTCTGGGCCTGAAGATAAAAACAGAGGATTTAGCAGAATAACACCCATGTGTGTGTATATATATATATTTAGAGTCAGAATTTCTCATCTGGGGGTGTTACCTGTGTAACAGGTGCCATATAGTTGGGTGGCAGTGCCTGGTAGGTGTTAGTGACCGGGTTCAGTACCATTCGGACATGATCCATCTTCTGCATGAACTGAGCGGCCAGATTAGCTTGACGATCCTTTTTGCGTTGCGCCAAGGCGACATACAAAGGCTTGGAGGCTATGATCCTACCGTTCATCTCTGTGACGGCTTTGGCGGCCTCGTTGGGGGAGGAGAAACAGACAAAGCCAAACCCTTTGCTGCGTCCACCATCCATCATGACCTTAAAAAGCAGATTGCAGTAAACATCTTCACACTATTAATTATTATTATTATTATTATTAATTACTATTATTAATGAATATACCCTTAACTAAGGCCATTCACATTCACGCTAGGATATGCCCCCAATGCCTGATAGGTGTGGGTCCCACCACTGGGACCCGCACCTGTCCGAAACGCCGGAGAGAGAACCGCGCATGCGCGGCCGCACTTCATTCATTTCTATGGCATTGCCGAAAATAGCCGCCGAAAGAAGCTCCATAGAAATGGAACTCTGCTATTTTCGGTAGTCCCATAGAAATGAATGGAGGGAGCGGTCGCGCATAGGCTCTCCAGCACTTTGCGGGCTCCGTTCTAAAGATAGGTGCAGGTCCCAGAAGTGGGACTCGCACCTATCAGACATTGTGGGCATATCCTAGCAATATGCCCCCAATGTCCAAGAAGAGAATACCCCTTCGAACTCATGAGGACAGCCACCCCCAATAACTATTCAGTACCTCAGCAATGCAGGCTTGTGTGTCACTAGTGACCTGTAAGCCATCCTCTAGTAAGTGTAGGGCGCTATGTACTACTATAGGGCTGTATGTGTAGTAATTGTGCTCCATGTATCACTATAGGGCTGTATATATAGATCTGGTGCTCCATCTCTCACCATAGGGCACTATACATAGCTATGTGCTCCTTGTATATAGCATGCCTCCCAAGTGTCCCTCTGTCTTTCTTAGATCCTTGAATGTCCCGCTTTTTGAACTGGGGAATTAATGCACAAATGTGTCTTAATAAATTTACTAAATTGCTCCTTACTAAAGCGTCCATATGGTTTCTACCTGTATATCAGACCATAAGGGTACTTTCACACTTGTGTTAAACTTTTCCGGTATTGAGTTCCATCCTAGGGGGTCAATACTGGAAAAAAATTGATAAGTTTTATCCTAATGCATTCTGGATTGAGAGAAATCCGTTCAGGATGCATCAGGATGTCTTCAGTTCAGTCACTGTACGGTTTTTGGATGAAGAAAATACCGCAGCATGCTGCAGTTTTGTCTCCGTCCAAAATTCCGGAACACTTGCCGGAATGCCGGATCCGGCATTGATTTGCATTGAAATATATTAATGCCGGCATTAAAATTACCGCATCGACGGATCCGATCTTCAGCATGCGCAGACCTTTAAAAATGTGAACAAAAATAAATACCGGATCCGTTTTTCTAGATGAGAACTGGGGAGCCGGATCCAGTATTGCAATGCTTTTGTGAGATGAATTCGCATCCATGTCCATCTACAAATGCTTTCCATTTGCATACAGATTGCCGGATCCAGCAACGCAGTGTGAAAGTACCCTAACTTTATCATGTAATTATTTTGTGCCTCTATATACAGTATACCTATGTGTTCGCTGTCTATAGGACTATATACGTAATCACTGGGCTTTATATATCACTATAGAGCAGGATATAAAATAATGGCGCTCCACATTTGACTATAGAACTGTATGTAAGGGTGGAGGAGCTCTGTCCTTTTGTCCCAAAAGTTTTTTTTCCAGGAATTCTATACGAATGGCCTATCCCCAAGATAGGTCATTAATATCTGCTTGGTTTGACACCCGCCACTGCCACCGATCAGCTGCTTGAAGAGGCCAGTGAGCTCTGCGACCTCCTCACAGCTTACCAAGAATAGCGCCGTACATTGTATAGTGGTTGTTCTTGGTATTACAGCCCAGGCACAATCATTGAATGGGGCGACTAAGCGAAGCACATAGGCCATTTAACCAATGAATGTGAAGTCACTGGCCTAGGAAGAGACCGTGGCACTCACTGGAGAACTGCAGTCTCTTCAAACAACTGATCAACAGTGGTTCCTGGAGTCGGATCCCCACTGATCCAGTGTTGATGGCATTTTCTTAGGATAGGCCATTAATATCAAACCTTTGATGGGGTATTCCATTATTTGTGCATTGGCCACACTTACCACCAATGTGGCTACTACTAATAGTTTGGTGACCCCTACCTTCTTGTGTTGGCCTCGGCAGCTGCCAGTTTAGACCTACCTACAATATGAGGCCACTTTAAGATATTTATTTCCAAGGCTACTTCAGGTTTTCAATCTGCTCATGGAAAGAGGTCTAGCAGATTCTACCTAAGGGCTCATGCACAATCCGCAAAACACGGATCCTCAAAAAATACGGATGACGTCCGTGTGCATTCGGTATTTTGCGGAACGGAACAGCTGGCCCCTAATAGAACAGTCGTATCCTTGTGCGTAATGCGGACAATAATAAGACATGTTCTATAATTTGCGGAACAGACATACGGAAACGGGATGCACACGGAGTAACTTCAGGTTTTTTTGTGGCCCAATTAAAATTAATGATTCCATATACGGTCCGCAAAAAAAACGGAACGGACACGGAAAGAAAATACGTTCATGTGCTTGACCCCTTATTGCTCACCTTCGCACTGGTGATGATACCATAGGGGGAAAATGCTTGATGTAGCCGCTTGTCGTCAATGCAATCCGCAAGATTTTTAATGTAGAGATTGACGCCCTAAGACAATGAAATATTCGTTATAAGCCTGGAAATGTTCTCAGGTCCTTGCACAAATCACAAGAAGTGACGTCACTCGCCTGCGATCTGGTGATGCGTTCCTGCTTTATTTGTTCAAACTTCCTCCTGAGCTCCGCTTGCCTTTCGGATTTCTTCTGGGCTCTTCCAACGTAAATGGACCTACCATTCACATTCTTTCCGTTCATTTCATCCACAGCCTTATGGAATTCGGAAAATCAGTACTTTACACCCTGTTGCATTCCTGTATTTTCCTACCCTGGCCTGTATTATCCCACTTTTTATATGGTGTAGGTTACTTTATAGTATAACAGCTTCTGAAGAATCTATACATCTACAGTTATATAACTGGTCCAAAAAGACCATAGAGTTGGCTGCATACAAACTTTTAGTAGCCTAAAAGGGGTTGTCCATATGTCCCCACATAGGACCTTACTCTATGAGCCAGTGCTGGGAGCTACTAGTAAGGCCTCATGCACACGAACGTTTTTTTTGTGGGTGTACGGGCCGTTTTTATGAGTTCCGTATACGGACCCATTCATTTCAATGGGTCCGCAAAAAAAACGGAAGTGTTTCCGTGTGCATTTCGTTTCCGTGTTTCCGTTTTTCCGTTCCGTTAAAAGATAGAACTTGTCCTATTCTTGTCCGTATCACGGACAAGGATAGGACTGTTCTATTAGGGGCCAGATGTTCCGTTCTGCAAAAAACGGAATGCACACGGATGTCATCCGTATTTTTTGCGGATCCGTTTTTTGCGGACCACAAAATCATATGGTCGTGTGCAATAACATAAAGAGCGGCTCCTGCACTGGTCATGTATTAATTGGTTGGTTATGCATTTCAATGGCGACCTAATCAGGAGAAATGCATGGCAAGAGGGCGCTTCCATTATAATAACAGCTGAATACAGAGGTTTCCAGCTGCTGGACAGATCAGCTGATCTATTTAAAGGAGGCTTCCACCTCAAGTGTTTAAAGAGAATGTGTCATCAAAATTTTTTTATTATTTTTTTTTTTCCGGTTAAAACCAGATAGCAACACATCTTTTTTTCTAATCTTTTTTTAATTTTTTAATTGTAAATTTTTATATTCTGTTTCCTGAACAGGATTAAGGGGGTGGCCATCTTGCCTCAGCTGTTCTTATAGGGGTTATCCTGTAAATAATATTGATGACCTAACCTCAGGATAGCTCATCAATATCAGATGAGAGGGGGTCCGACCCAATCAGTTGTTAGGAGTGGCCTCACCAGAGCTCTGGCGAACGCAGCAGCTCCCTGAAATAACCCCTTTAATAGCATTTAGAGAATTTCTTTGCACCAGCCACATGGGCCATAGACACAATGGTCTGGGGGGGACCTCATTGACTTATATGGGAGAATTTTCTAGGCACGTAGGAGGTCATGAGGGAGCTGATAAGCTGTGTTATCACCTATTGTGAATGGTGGATACTGTTGTCTTTATAAAGAGGTGATATCTGTCCTTCTAATCCTGCCTGTAATAATAAGCAGATAACTACAGTAAAGTGATCTGTGCAGACGAAGAAGTGGTGCCTATTATTAGGCCTAGTGGTCAGTGTGAAATATATTAAATATAGATATTGGCGTGGAAAATGAAAATCAACTTAACCAAAATTATTTTAAAAATGTGATTTAAACAATAGTTAATTTTCAGATGACACATCTCGTTAAGGCATACCAACAGAATATGCCATAAATGTCTAACAAATGGGTGCCTCACCTCTGCTTACATGCATTGACACCTCTCCATTTAATCTACTTGCATGGACCACCAAGCTGAAACAAGGGATGGGGACCAGTTGAGATAAGGGTCCCAAAGGTGACGCTCCCACTTGTCAGACATTTCTGTGGATATTCCATAAATGTCGTGAAATAGAAAAAACGCCATTAAATCAAACCATGGAGGACTATGGTCAGACATTATGATGTCATGCAGCCGGTCATCTTCCAACAACTACGATAACCTGCAGTTAGAAAAGAAAACATTTCTGACTCTTAAGATTTTGTACGTGTCTTTCTCACTCTTAGTGCATCCTCATGTTTCTCAAAGCTGACAAAGCCGAATCCCTTGGACTTCCCGCTTTCATCCGTCATAACTTTCACACTCAGTGTAGGCCCTAAAGTGAGATGATTGCACACATGTAAGTTCAGACATAGAAACCTCAGACTTGATTGCGGCTACACACAGGATCTTTACCGTATTTGCTGAACAGTTCCCTGAGCCGTCCGTCATCCATATTTTCCCCAAAGTTCTTGATGTAAAGATTTGTGAACATTGCTCTGGCAACAAGCTCAGGTTCTCGTTCCTTGCGGGACTTGAAATGTCCGATGAACCTTTACAGAACATACAAAGAAGTCTATCCTGAGGATAGGTCATCAATATTCTACTTCTAGAATTTTTCCCACCTTAGAAATCTATTCAAATATGGCAGATTAGTTGCGGAAATTTATGCAAGTGCCCCATTCATTTGCAGAAATCCACGTGCTTTCTGCAGAAAAAAAAAACATTCAGACAAATTGCAAAAATTTCTGCAAGAGATGTACCGCTTGTGATCCTTAGAAACTCATAAGGATATTCACAAGGTATGACAGGTATGGTGCTTGTTGCCAATGGGTGGGGGCCCCTATATCCAGACACCTAATCGTGTAGCAATAGTAGGGAATTATTTTTTTAAAGGGAACCTGTCACCTGGAAAACACTTCTTAAACCAAGCACAGTACCTTAAAGTATACCCCAGAGTGTCACTAATGATGATTTTATTTCCTCTTTCTGTCTTCTCAAATCTGTAAAAATCGCATGTTAAACCTCTCTTGGCGCCGTTTCAAAGTCGTGCTTGAAGTCAAGGGGGCAGCGGACTCCTTGCCTCAAGGTCTGATTAGCCCACCCCGTACCCCTCCTCTCGACATTTTGATGGACATCTTGCCGTGATCCCGGGACCCCACTCTTCTCGGCAATGCGCCGTGCGCGTACTGTTAGAGCGCGATCCCGTCTCCCGAGAAGAGCGCAGTCTCGGCAAGATGTCCATCAAAATGTAGAGAGGAGGGGTACGGGGCGGGCTAATCGGACCTTGAGGCAAGGAGGCCGCTGCCCCCTTGACTTCAAGCACGACTTCGAAACGGCGCCAAGAGAGATTTAAAATGTGATTTTTACCGATTTGAGAAGACAGAAAGAGGAACGAAAAATCATCATTAGTGACACTCTGGGGTATACTTTAAGGTACTGTGCTTGGTTTAAGAAGTGTTTTCCAGGTGACAGGTTCCCTTTAAACATTTTTTATTAACTTTTTTCATAATAAAACATAACCGTATAAAAATATATATCAAAAGGTGACATATTACAATAAAGGATATGTACGGGGGATCTCACGAGCAATGAAAATGTCCATATCCAGAAATAAACAATACACCCCTGGTAAGGTATCCTCAAAAACCAAACCCTATAATTACTAGTAAAGACCAAGGAATTTTTTGTATTAGAGGAAATTATACTTACACTTTCTGGTCATTTAAGATCATACCATTCAACGAATTAATGGCATTCTGGGCCGATTCCTGGGTCTCGAAATGTACAAACCCGTAGCCTTTAGATCCATTTTCGTCACAGACGACCTGTAACACCTCATACTAATGAATTCAGTTATTACTGTGCAGACTGCGTGGATCTGTGTACTTAGCCTGTCTTACCTTACATGATAGGATATTGCCAAAGGCCGAAAATGTATCATACAGCAATTTACTGTCAATGGATTTCTCCAGGTTTTTGATAAAAACATTCCCAACCCCGCTCTTTCGTAGGGACGGGTCGCGCTGACACCACATGATGCGCATAGGTTTGCCCTTCATGTCTTCAAAGTTCATTGTATCGAGGGCACGTTCCGCTGGTGGAAAAAAAAAATATGTGATTTTTAAAGAAACAGGGGTTTTCTCCTTCAGTCATCTCCTTGCAGTATGTCCTGATAGGATAAGTTGAGAGAGTCCAACATATTGTGCTGATAAATTTCTTTATATATCTTTATAGCCCTCCGCTTTTTTGTAATATATAGCTCTAAATTCCCGTGAATGGCGTTTAATTGACGATAGACATAGACATGAAGTGTAATACTATAGGAAGCTTACTGCATATTGTGATATAAACAGTCTGCAGTGAGCTCGTTAGCTCCCCCTAGTGGTGGATACAGGCAGCCAGAATTGTATCATTTAACTTTGTAAAGACGTTTTTACATCAATAGAGCCAGACCCCAGCTACTGACCTATCCTAAGGACCCAGTATAAAAATCCTGGAAAACCCCTTTGTAGGGGTTTTGGAGAGACAGACCCTATGAAGATATATTAAAAATCAAAGGTGGTCATTGGTTTGTCCTTGGAACCTCTTTACTAGATAAAGATAAATGTCCTCCAAAGTTTTTAAAATATAAAAAATTGTATATTAATGTTAAAAGGAAAAACTTTTCCCATTTTTCTCATTTTTCATAAAAACATAAAATAATAAAAAAAAAACATAATTGGTTGTGTGTAAAAATGACTGAAGTTAAAATATCATGTTATGTATCTTACTGTGTGAATGATGTAAATAAAAAATCTCAGTGCAGGAATTGGCATTTTTTTTGTATGTTCCTCAAAATTACATACAAAAATCTCGCCCCACAAAAAATGAGCCCTCACATCTCTGTCGAAGTGTTTGAATATGGTAACATTGCCAAAAAAAACAAATGCCAAACAACAAAAATGCTAATTTTTATGGTTTTAAAATACATTATATGGAACATTAAATGGTGCCATTAGATAGTACTCTATGGCTATGTCAACGGAAAAATAACGCAAAGTTATGACTCTTAGGCCTCATGCACACAACCGTATGCTTGGTCCGCGTCCGAGCCGCATATTTTGCGGCTCGGGCGCGGACCCATTTACTTCAATGGGGCCACAAAAGATGCAGACAGCACTCTGTGTGCTGGCCGCATCCGTCGCTTCGTTCCGTGCCCCCCCCCCAAAAAAAAAATAGAGCATGTCCCATCTCTATAATGGGCCGTCCGTTCCGTTCCGCAAATTGCGGAAGGCAGACGGAGCGGCTTCCGTGTTTTGCGGATCCGCAAAACACACACGGTCGTGTGCATGAGGCCTTATAAGGCAGGTAGGAAAAAAACGAAAAAGTAATTTCCAAATACTGGCTGCATCCTGAATAGGTTAATGAATGCTCTTCAGTGTTTCAGATGTTACATGGATATCAACAGTAGGACCTGGTGGGGAAAGGAAAGCAGCTGCCATTGCTCCTCAGGCTTTGTTCACATCTCCGTTTGGCAGCCTCTGATAGAGCAGCCTGCCGGATCTCACAGGATCCGTCCTCGCCAGAACCCCTACTACACTGCCGGATCCCCATAGACTTCAATAAGGTCCTGCTGTGATTTGGCCAATTTCTTACATAAATGCTGGGTTTCGGCAGGACAAAAACCTCTATATGCAATGTTTTTTTTTTTCCAGTTGACAGACCGTATTTGTGACGGATCTCCGAAATGGAGATGTGAACGCAGTCCAAGTGTGGACACAACAGAGGGCCCCATTTCCTAAGTCCTTTACATGCAAAGTAGTAAGGTACTTTTATGGTGACAGTGGCCCCCTACCTGCTGATCCCCCGTGCACTTGCCCACATTGTACATACAGTATGACCGCCCCTGTCCTTAGTGTAGACCTCTAACTGTAGCATCGGGGGGGGGGGGGGGGGGTATCGGTTCTTACCGTCCGCCGGCTGCTGAAAGTTGATATAAGCATAGCCGAGTGACTGGCGGGTGATCTTGTCTCTGCACACTCTGATGGACAGTATGTTCCCGACAGGACCGAACCTTTCATACAGCATCGCCTCAGTGATCTCGGTTTGGAGGTCCCCTACATATAGAGACGCTGCATTGCAGCTATAAGCACTAGCCGGCATGATTTATACGCCTGGAGGACTCGCTATAAGAAAGGAGATTGTAAAGAATACACCAATGGTCAGCACATGCTAAACATTGTAACGAAGGACAGATCTACGACATGACAGTCACACTGGAAGGGAGGAGTCCCTTGATATGGTCCTGTAATGGAAGATGAGATTAGAAAAGTGTGGCTGCTTTCTTCCAGAAACAGCGCCACTCTTGTTCGATGGCTGTGTGCAGTATTGCAGTGCAGCCCTATTTAGTTGCAATCCTGCATGCAGCTCATGGGCAATAATCACATATAACACCCAGAGGAATAATGCAGCCAGATGGATATGGATCTTCGTATACTGCATTACAGATGCTGAACAATTTAGTTTTTTGGGGACTGACATAATAGGAAATATCTGACTTAATGTAAACCAGGTAGGACGTCTGTGATCATAGTGCTCGGAGCTACAATTTTATAAATCCTGTGCTCCCTCAGGCCGCAGTTGTGCTGACTTAAGACTAGAAGAATCCAAATTTTCAGAAAAGGAGAATTTGATTATGATGCCCCTCGTCCCCTCACCTCTGTGTGTGTGTGTAGACTAGCCTCTCGATCCCTGCTCCAGACTGTTAAACTGTTTAGCCTAGCTGCCGCATGGCTGTCTCAGCCTGCCAACTGCTGCCCATGTGAGGCAGGGGCTGTTACCACTGGCCTGAGGACACGTCTGCCACATTTCTAGAGCACATGACAATTACCCCCTGGCATATATATCACAGATTTTCAGTAGCGGAATTGCATGCAGAAAATCCACATCATTTACAGCAGCAGTAAAAGGGATGAGATTTTTTCAAACCTTATCCACATGCTGCAGAAAATTTCTGTAATGGATTCTGTATATAATATGACCCGCGGGCAGATTTCAAATCAGCAGTATGTCAATTTATGTCAATTTATGCTGCGGATTTCCACCCATATCTGCTGCCAAATCCTCAAGTAACTCGTGTGAATTTTGCCACAAAATTGTTGCAGATTTTGCCATTAGTATTTTCATGCCTTTGGGCTGAGTTCACACTTGACAGATTAAGGACTCATGCACACGACCGTTTGTATTTTGCAGTCCTCAAAAAAATGGATCCGCAAAAAATATGGATGACGTCCGTGTGCATACCGTATTTTGCGGAACCGAACAGCTGGCCCCAAATAGAACAGTCCTATCCTTGTCCGTTATACGGATAATAATAGGACATGTTTTATTTGTTTAGCGATACGGACATACGGAAACAGAATGCACATAGAGTAACGTCTGGGTTTTTTTTGCAAAAAAAAAAAAAGTAAGTTACTCTATGTACATTCCGTTTCCGTATGTCCGTATCGCTAAAAAATAATAGAACATGTCCTATTAATATCCAGAACAGAAAAAATAAGGTGCATGAGCCCTAACTTATTTATGTCAAACTGTCAGCTCAAGGGGAGTGTCCTTTCTGCTGCATCTCAGGGCGCATATCCATTCTGCTGCAGCTCTTTCCCTTATAATCAATCGTTTTTATTGATTTTTCAAGAAAAGCACAAAGATATGCAACGCAACACAGGAATTCCCTGAGACCTGTCACAGCAGGCGAAATCAGGAATACAAGAATACAAAAGTATAAGAGTACAAGAGGGTGAGGCACAAAACCCTCAATTAGCCTCAGTACACGGTAAAGATCAGGTACATAAGACACAAATATGTACTAAATAAGGGGAAACAAAATAAGGCCTCATGCACACGACCGTTTTTTTATGCTGTCCGCAAAAAGGGGTTCCGTTGTTCAGTGATCCGTGTCCGTTTTTGCCTTCCGTTGTGTCTTCCGTTTTTTTTAGCGGACATGACCCAAAAGATTTTACCAAAAGACAGGCTGACAATTTTTCCCAAGTGCCTGCCAAGGGATCCGCAAAAAAAACGGACACGGAACACGGATGACACACGGATGGCCATCCGCATTTTTTCACGGACCCATTGACTTGAATGGGTCCGTGAACCGTTTTTCACGGACAAGAATAGGACAGGTTATATTTTTTGACGGACTGGAATCACGGACCACGGACGCGGAGGACAAACGGTGCATTTGCCGAGGTTTCCACGGACCCATTGAAAACCAATGGGTCCGCAGAAAATCACGAAAAACGGAGCAACGGACACGGAATCAAACAACGGTCGTGTGCATGAGGCCTAAGTAAGGCCTCATGCACACGACCGTTTTTTATGCTGTCCGCAAAAAGGGGTTCCGTTGTTCAGTGATCCGTGTCCGTTATTGCCTTCCGTTGTGTTTCCGTGTGTCTTCCGTTTTTTTTAGCGGACATGACCCAAAAGAATTTACCAAAAGACAGGCTGACAATGTTTCCCAAGTGCCAGCCAAGGGATCCGCAAAAAAAACGGACACGGAACGCGGATGACACACGGATGGCCATCCGCATTTTTCACGGACCCATTGACTTGAATGGGTCCGTGAACCGTTTTTCACGGACAAGAATAGGACAGGTTATATTTTTTTGACGGACTGGAATCACGGACCACGGACGCGGAGGACAAACGGTGCATTTGCCGAGGTTTCCACGGACCCATTGAAAACCAATGGGTCCGCAGAAAATCACGAAAAACGGAGCAACGGACACGGAATCAAACAACGGTCGTGTGCATGAGGCCTAAGAGGGATAATAAGGACAGCGACAAAATCAGTAGCTCTTACCCTTATAAAGCTCAGGAAGCAGTTGAAGGATAAATCTGAGCATGTGCGGCCTTCTCAGTGAGCAGGACGAAGAAAGAATAAAAAACGAACAGCAGGTGGCGCTATACAGATGTTGTTGAATAACTCAGTGGCTATACAAAATTTTTAATGATATGGAATTAGAAAAGTATTCAGATCCAGTGCCTAGTTTGAAAACTGTAGAATATTTTTCTTGGGACAACCCGTATAAGTCTACACCTAAGAAATAAGAGTTGTCCTTTAATCATTACCCCTAGGTTTCTTTAGGTAAAGGAATCAGTAAAGCACAATTTTTTTCAATACTTTTTGTAAAAATTTATAAAAATAACACCTTTCTGTATGTCACGGAATCTACTGAATGTGAGGGATCTGAGCTGCTAACTACATTAGCATTATAGAATGATAGTTCAGCCACCAGTGTACTACAGTAAGGTCTGCTCACCTGAATGATGGCATTCTGGAGGTCCTGCTGTGTCCGATGCACTGATGAAAGCACTTGTACAGGAACGTATGTTACGTATGGGCCTCATTTAGTAAACTGCGGAAAAAGTCTTGTCTCCTCAAGGGGTTAAGGTAGCCATCAACATGTTTGCATTTGTTGACATATGCAGCCAGGGGGCATAACGAGTAACAATATGGACCAATGGCAAAGCTTAAAGTACCGTCCGACCAGAATTACCTACAACAGGTAGGGACAATAAATACAGTGATGTCAAAGTGCTAAATAATTTGATGCACAGAGTGATGCCACATTACAGGGATAATAAACACAGTGATGTCACAGTACAGAGATAATAAGCACAGTGATGCCACATTACAGGGATAATAAACACTGATGCCACAGTGCAGGGATAATAAACACAGTGATGTCACAGTACAGGGATAATAAACACAGTGATGTCACAGTACAGGGATAATAAGCACAGTGATGCCACATTACAGAGATAATAAGCACAGTGATGCCACATTACAGGGATAATAAACACAGTGATGTCACAGTACAGGGATAATAAACACAGTGATGTCACAGTACAGGGATAATAAACACAGTGATGTCACAGTACAGAGATAATAAGCACAGTGATGTCACAGCACAGGGATAATAAACACAGTGATGTCACAGTACAGGGATAATATACACAGTAATGTCACAGTACAGGGATAATAAACACAGTGATGTCACAGTACAGGGATAATAAACACAGTGATGTCACAGTACAGAGATAATAAGCACAGTGATGCCACATGACAGGGATAATAAACACAGTGATGCCACAGTACAGGGATAATAAACACAGTGATGTCACAGTACAGGGATAATAAACACAGTGATGTCACAGTACAGGGATAATAAACACAGTGATGTCACAGTACAGAGATAATAAACACACTGATGTCACAGTACAGAGATAATAAGCACAGTGATGCCACATGACAGGGATAATAAACACAGTGATGCCACAGTACAGGGATAATAAACACAGTGATGTCACAGTACAGAGATAATAAGCACAGTGATGCCACAGTACAGGGATAATACACACAGTGATGTACCAGTACAGGGATAATAAACACAGTGATGTCACAGTACAGGGATAATAAACACAGTGATGTCACAGTACAGGGATAATAAACACAGTGATGTCACAGTACAGAGATAATAAGCACAGTGATGTCACAGTACAGGGATAATAAACACAGTGATGTCACAGTACAGGGATAATACACACAGTAATGTCACAGTACAGGGATAATAAACACAGTTATGTCACAGTACAGGGATAATAAACACAGTGATGTCACAGAACAGAGATAATAAACACACTGATGTCACAGTACAGGGATAATAAACACAGTGATGTTACAGTACAGAGATAATAAACACAGTGATGTCACAGTACAGGGATAATAAACACAGTGATGTCACAGTACAGGGATAATACACACAGTGATGTCACAGTACAGGGATAATAAACACAGTGATGTCACAGTACAGAGATAATAAACATAGTGATGTCACAGTACAGAGATAATAAACACAGTAATGTCACAGTACAGGGATAATAAACACAGTGATGTCACAGTACAGGGATAATAAATACAGTGATGTCACAGTACAGGGATAATAAACACAGTGATGTCACAGTACAGGGATAATACACACACTGATGTCACAGTACAGGGATAATACATACAGTGATGTCACAGCACAGGGATAATAAACACAGTGCTGTCACAGTACAGGGATAATACACACACTGATGTCACAGTACAGAGATAATAAACACAGTTATGTCACAGCACAGGGATAATAAACACAGTGATGTCACAGTACAGGGATAATAAACACAGTGATGCCACATTACAGGGATAATAAACACAGTGATGCCACATTACAGGGATAATAAACACAGTGATGTCACAGTACAGGGATAATAAACACAGTGATGTCACAGTGCAGGGATAATAAACACAGTGATGTCACAGTACAGGGATAATAAACACAGTGATGTCACAGTGCAGGGATAATAAACACAGTGATGTCACAGTACAGGGATAATAAACACAGTGATGTTACAATACAGAGATAATAAACACAGTAATGTCACAGTACAGGGATAATACACACAGTGATGTCACAGTACAGGGATAATACACACAGTGATGTCACAGTACAGGGATAATAAACACAGTGATGTCACAGTACAGAGATAATAAACACAGTGATGTCACAGTACAGAGATAATAAACACAGTGATGTCACAGTACAGGGATAATAAACACAGTGATGTCACAGTACAGGGATAATAAACACAGTGATGTCACAGTCGAGGGATAATACACACAGTGATGTCACAGCACAGGGATAATAAACACAGTGCTGTCACAGCACAGTGATAATAAACACAGTGATGTCACAGTACAGGGATAATACACACATTGATGTCACAGTACAGGGATAATAAACACAGTGATGTCACAGTACAGAGATAATAAACACAGTTATGTCACAGCACAGGGATAATAAACACAGTGATGTCACAGTACAGGGATAATACACGCACTGATGTCACAGTACAGGGATAATAAACACAGTGATGTCACAGTACAGAGATAATACACACAATGATGTCACAGTACAGAGATAATAAACACAGTGATGTCACAGTACAAGGATAATAAACACAGTGATGTCACAGTACAGGGATAATAAACACAGTGATGTCACAGTACAGGGATAATAAACACAGTGATGTCACAGTACAGGGATAATAAACACAGTGATGTCACAGTACAAGGATAATAAACACAGTGATGTCACAGTACAGAGATAATAAACACAGTGATGTCACAGTACAGGAATAATAAACACAGTGATGTCACAGTACAGGGATAATAAACACAGTGATGTCACAGTACAGGGATAATAAACACAGTGATGTCACAGTACAGAGATAATAAACACAGTGATGTCACAGTACAGAGATAATAAACACAGTGATGTCACAGTACAGGGATAATAAACACAGTGATGTCACAGTACAGGGATAATAAACACAGTGATGTCACAGTACAAGATAATAAACACAGTGATGTCACAGTACAGAGATAATAAACACAGTGATGTCACAGTACAAGGATAATAAACACAGTGATGTCACAGTACAGGGATAATAAACACAGTGATGTCACAGTACAGAAATAATAAACACAGTGATGTCAGAGTACAGAAATAATAAACATAGTGATGTCACAGTGCAGGATAAAACACAGAGTGAAATCACAGCACAGGGATAATAAACACAGTGATGTCACAGTACAGAGATAATAAACACAGTGATGTCACAGTACAGGGATACTAAACACAGTGATGTCACAGTACAAGGATAATAAACACAGTGATGTCACAGTACAGAGATAATAAACACAGTTATGTCACAGCACAGGGATAATAAACATAGTGATGTCACAGTACAGGGAAAATACACACACTGATGTCACAGTACAGGGATAATAAACACAGTGATGTCACAGTACAGGGATAATAAACATAGTGATGTCACAGTACAGGGATAATACACACACTGATGTCACAGTACAGGGATAATAAACACAGTGATGTCACAGTACAGAGATAATAAACACAGTTATGTCACAGCACAGGGATAATAAACACAGTGCTGTCACAGCACAGGGATAATAAACACAGTGATGTCACAGTACAGGGATAATACACACACTGATGTCACAGTACAGGGATAATAAACACAGTGATCTCACAGTACAGAGATAATAAACACAGTGATGTCACAGTACAGGGATAATAAACATAGTGATGTCACAGTACAGGGAAAATACACACAGTGATGTCACAGTACAGGGATAATAAACACAGTGATGTCACAGTACAGGGATAATAAACACAGTGATGTCACAGTACAGGGATAATACACACAGTGATGTCACAGTACAGGGATAATAAACACAGTGATGTCACAGTACAGAGATAATAAACACAGTGATGTCACAGTACAGAGATAATAAACACAGTGATGTCACAGTACAGGGATAATAAACACAGTGATGTCACAGTACAGGGATAATAAATACAGTGATGTCACAGTACAGGGATAATAAACACAGTGATGTCACAGTCGAGGGATAATACACACAGTGATGTCACAGTCGAGGGATAATACACACAGTGATGTCACAGCACAGGGATAATAAACACAGTGCTGTCACAGCACAGGGATAATAAAAACAGTGATGTCACAGTACAGGGATAATACACACAGTGATGTCACAGTACAGGGATAATACACACAGTGATGTCACAGTACAGGGATAATAAACACAGTGATGTCACAGTACAGAGATAATAAACACAGTGATGTCACAGTACAGAGATAATACACACAGTGCTGTCACAGCACAGGGATAATAAACACACTGATGTCACAGTACAGGAATAATAAACACAGTGATGTCACAGTACAGAGATAATAAAGACAGTGATGTCACAGTACAGAGATAATAAACTCAGTGATGTCACAGCACATGGATAATAAACACAGTGCTGTCACAGCACAGGGATAATAAACACAGTGATGTCACAGTACAGGGATAATACACACACTGATGTCACAGTACAGGGATAATAAACACAGTGATGTCACAGTACAGAGATAATAAACACAGTGATGTCACAGCACAGGGATAATAAACACAGTGATGTCACAGTACAGGGATAATAAACAAAGTGATGTCACAGTACAGGGATAATAAACACAGTGTTGTCACAGTACAGGGATAATACACACAGTGATGTCACAGTACAGGGATAATAAACACAGTGATGTCACAGTACAAGGATAATAAACACAGTGATGTCACAGTACAGGGATAATAAACACAGTGATGTCACAGTACAAGGAAAATAAACACAGTGATGTCACAGTACAGAGATAATAAACACAGTGATGTCACAGTACAGGAATAATAAACACAGTGATGTCAGAGTACAGAAATAATAAACATAGTGATGTCACAGTGCAGGATAATACACAGAGTGAAATCACAGCACAGGGATAATAAACACAGTGATGTCACAGTACAGAGATAATAAACACAGTGATGTCACAGTACAGGGTTAATAAACACAGTGATGTCACAGTACAAGGATAATAAACACAGTGATGTCACAGTACAGAGATAATAAACACAGTGATGTCACAGTACAGGGATAATAAACATAGTGATGTCACAGTACAGGGAAAATACACACACTGATGTCACAGTACAGGGATAATAAACACAGTGATGTCACAGTACAGGGATAATAAACATAGTGATGTCACAGTACAGGGATAATAAACACAGTGATGTCACAGTACAGAGATAATAAACACAGTTATGTCACAGCACAGGGATAATAAACACAGTGCTGTCACAGCACAGGGATAATAAACACAGTGATGTCACAGTACAGGGATAATACACACACTGATGTCACAGTACAGGGATAATAAACACAGTGATGTCACAGTACAGAGATAATAAACACAGTGATGTCACAGTACAGGGATAATAAACATAGTGATGTCACAGGACAGAGATAATAAACACAATGATGTCACAGTACAGGGTTAATAAACACAGAGTGAAATCACAGCACAGGGATAATAAACACAGTGATGTCACAGTACAGAGATAATAAACACAGTGATGTCACAGTACAGGGTTAATAAACACAGTGATGTCACAGTACAAGGATAATAAACACAGTGATGTCACAGTACAGAGATAATAAACACAGTGATGTCACAGTACAGGGATAATAAACATAGTGATGTCACAGTACAGGGAAAATACACACACTGATGTCACAGTACAGGGATAATAAACACAGTGATGTCACAGTACAGGGATAATAAACATAGTGATGTCACAGTACAGGGATAATACACACAGTGATGTCACAGTACAGGGATAATAAACACAGTGATGTCACAGTACAGAGATAATAAACACAGTGATGTCACAGTACAGGGATAATAAACACAGTGATGTCACAGTACAGGGATAATAAATACAGTGATGTCACAGTACAGGGATAATAAACACAGTGATGTCACAGTCGAGGGATAATACACACAGTGATGTCACAGTCGAGGGATAATACACACAGTGATGTCACAGCACAGGGATAATAAACACAGTGCTGTCACAGTACAGGGATAATACACACAGTGCTGTCACAGCACAGGGATAATAAACACAGTGATGTCACAGTACAGGAATAATAAACACAGTGATGTCACAGTACAGATATAATAAACACAGTGATGTCACAGCACAGGGATAATAAACACAGTGCTGTCACAGCACAGGGATAATAAACACAGTGATGTCACAGTACAGGGATAATACACACACTGATGTCACAGTACAGGGATAATAAACACAGTGATGTCACAGTACAAGGATAATAAACACAGTGATGTCACAGTACAGGGATAATAAACACAGTGATGTCACAATACAGGGATAATAAACACAGTGATGTCACAGTACAGGGATAATAAACACAGTGATGTCACAGTACAGAGATAATAAACATAGTGATGTCACAGTACAGAGATAATAAACACAATGATGTCACAGTACAGGGATAATACACACAGTGATGTCACAGTACAGGGATAATAAACACAGTGATGTCACAGTACAGGGATAATACACACAGTGATGTCACAGTCGAGGGATAATACACACAGTGATGTCACAGCACAGGGATAATAAACACAGTGCTGTCACAGCACAGGGATAATGAACACAGTGATGTCACAGTACAGGGATAATACACACATTGATGTCACAGTACAGGGATAATAAACACAGTGATGTCACAGTACAGAGATAATAAACACAGTTGATGTCACAGTACAGGGATAATAAACACAGTGATGTCACAGTACAGGGATAATACACACAGTGATGTCACAGTACAGGGATAATAAACACAGTGATGTCACAGTACAGAGATAATAAACACAGTGATGTCACAGTACAGAGATAATAAACACAGTGATGTCACAGTACAAGGATAATAAACACAGTGATGTCACAGTACAGGGATAATAAACACAGTGATGTCACAGTACAGGGATAATAAACACAGTGATGTCACAGTACAGAGATAATAAACACAGTGATGTCACAGTACAGGAATAATAAACACAGTGATGTCACAGTACAGGGATAATAAACACAGTGATGTCACAGTACAGGATAATACACACAGTGATGTCACAGTACGAGGGATAATAAACACAGTGATGTCACAGTACAGGGATAATAAACACAGTGATGTCACAGTACAGGGATAATAAACACAGTGATGTCACAGCACAGGGATAATAAACACAGTGATGTCACAGTACAGGGATAATAAACACAGTGATGTCACAGTACAGGGATAATAAACACAGTGATGTCACAGTACAGGGATAATAAACACAGTGATGTCACAGTACAGGGATAATAAACACAGTGATGTCACAGTACAGGAATAATAAACACAGTGATGTCACAGTACAGAGATAATAAACACAGTGATGTCACAGTACAGGGATAATAAACACAGTGATGTCACAGTACAGGGATAATAAACACAGTGATGTCACAGTACAGGGATAATAAACACAGTGATGTCACAGTACAGAGATAATAAACACAGTGATGTCACAGTACAGGGATAATAAACACAGTGATGTCACAGTACAGGGATAATAAACACAGTGATGTCACAGTACAGGGATAATAAACACAGTGATGTCACAGTACAGGGATAATAAACACAGTGATGTCACAGTACAGGGATAATAAACACAGTGATGTCACAGCACAGGGATAATAAACACAGTGATGTCACAGTACAGGGATAATAAACACAGTGATGTCACAGTACAGGGATAATACACACAGTGATGTCACAGTACAGGGATAATAAACACAGTGATGTCACAGTACAGAGATAATAAACACAGTGATGTCACAGTACAGGGATAATAAACACAGTGATGTCACAGTACAGGGATAATAAACACAGTGATGTCACAGTACAGGGATAATAAACACAGTGATGTCACAGTACAGGGATAATAAACACAGTGATGTCACAGTACAGGGATAATAAACACAGTGATGTCACAGTACAGGGATAATAAACACAGTGATGTCACAGTACAGGGATAATAAACACAGTGATGTCACAGTACAGAGATAATAAACACAGTGATGTCACAGTACAGGGATAATAAACACAGTGATGTCACAGTACAGGGATAATAAACACAGTGATGTCACAGTACAGGGATAATAAACACAGTGATGTCACAGTACAGGGATAATACACACAGTGATGTCACAGTACAGGGATAATAAACACAGTGATGTCACAGTACAGAGATAATAAACACAGTGATGTCACAGTACAGAGATAATAAACACAGTGATGTCACAGTACAGGGATAATAAACACAGTGATGTCACAGTACAGGGATAATAAACACAGTGATGTCACAGTACAGGGATAATAAACACAGTGATGTCACAGTACAGGGATAATAAACACAGTGATGTCACAGTACAGGGATAATAAACACAGTGATGTCACAGTACAGGGATAATAAACACAGTGATGTCACAGTACAGGGATAATAAACACAGTGATGTCACAGTACAGGGATAATAAACACAGTGATGTCACAGTACAGGGATAATAAACACAGTGATGTCACAGTACAGGGATAATAAACACAGTGATGTCACAGTACAGGGATAATAAACACAGTGATGTCACAGTACAGGGATAATAAACACAGTGATGTCACAGTACAGAGATAATAAACACAGTGATGTCACAGTACAGAGATAATAAACACAGTGATGTCACAGTACAGGGATAATAAACACAGTGATGTCACAGTACAGGGATAATAAACACAGTGATGTCACAGTACAGGGATAATAAACACAGTGATGTCACAGTACAGAGATAATAAACACAGTGATGTCACAGTACAGGAATAATAAACACAGTGATGTCACAGTACAGGGATAATAAACACAGTGATGTCACAGTACAGGAATAATAAACACAGTGATGTCACAGTACAGAGATAATAAACACAGTGATGTCACAGTACAGGGATAATAAACACAGTGATGTCACAGTACAGGGATAATAAACACAGTGATGTCACAGTACAGAGATAATAAACACAGTGATGTCACAGTACAGGGATAATAAACACAGTGATGTCACAGTACAGGGATAATAAACACAGTGATGTCACAGTACAGAGATAATAAACACAGTGATGTCACAGTACAGGGATAATAAACACAGTGATGTCACAGCACAGGGATAATAAACACAGTGATGTCACAGTACAGGGATAATACACACAGTGATGTCACAGTACAGGGATAATAAACACAGTGATGTCACAGTACAGGGATAATAAACACAGTGATGTCACAGTACAGGGATAATAAACACAGTGATGTCACAGTACAGGGATAATAAACACAGTGATGTCACAGTACAGGGATAATAAACACAGTAATGTCACAGTACAGGGATAATAAACATAGTGATGTCACAGTACAGGAGATAATAAACACAGTGATGTCACAGTACAGGGATAATAAACACAGTGATGTCACAGTGCAGGGATAATAAACACAGTGATGTCACAGTACAGGGATAATAAACACAGTGATGTCACAGTACAGGGATAATAAACACAGTGATGTCACAGTACAGGGATAATAAACACAGTGATGTCACAGTACAGGGATAATAAACACAGTGATGTCACAGTACAGAGATAATAAACACAGTGATGTCACAGTACAGAGATAATAAACACAGTGATGTCACAGTACAGGGATAATAAACACAGTGATGTCACAGTACAGGGATAATAAACACAGTGATGTCACAGTACAGGGATAATAAACACAGTGATGTCACAGTACGAGGATAATAAACACAGTGATGTCACAGCACAGGGATAATAAACACAGTGATGTCACAGTACAGGGATAATAAACACAGTGATGTCACAGTACAGGGATAATAAACACAGTGATGTCACAGTACAGGGATAATAAACACAGTGATGTCACAGTACAGGGATAATAAACACAGTGATGTCACAGTACGAGGATAATAAACACAGTGATGTCACAGCACAGGGATAATAAACACAGTGATGTCACAGTACAGGGATAATAAACACAGTGATGTCACAGTACAGGGATAATACACACAGTGATGTCACAGTACAGGGATAATAAACACAGTGATGTCACAGTACAGAGATAATAAACACAGTGATGTCACAGTACAGGGATAATACACACAGTGATGTCACAGCACAGGGATAATAAACACAGTGATGTCACAGTACAGGAATAATAAACACAGTGATGTCACAGTACAGAGATAATAAACACAGTGATGTCACAGTACAGGGATAATAAACACAGTGCTGTCACAGCACAGGGATAATAAACACAGTGATGTCACAGTACAGGGATAATACACACAGTGATGTCACAGTACAGGGATAATAAACACAGTGATGTCACAGTACAGAGATAATAAACACAGTGATGTCACAGTACATGGATATAAACACAGTGATGTCACAGTACAGGGATAATAAACACACTGATGTCACAGTACAGGGATAATAAACAAAGTGATGTCACAGTACAGAGATAATAAACACAGTGATGTCACAGTACAGGGATAATAAACACAGTGATGTCACAGTACAAGAGATAATAAACACAGTGATGTCACAGTACAGGGATAATAAACACAGTGATGTCACAGTACAAGGATAATAAACACAGTGATGTCACAGTACAGGGATAATAAACACAGTGATTTCACAGTACAGGGATAATAAACACAGTGATGTCACAGTACAGGGATAATAAACACAGTGATGTCACAGTGTAGAGATAATAACAGTGATGTTACAGTACAGAGATAATAAACACAGTGATGTCACAGTACAGGGATAATACACACACTGATGTCACAGTACAGGGATAATAAACACAGTGATTTCACACTAAAGAGATAATAAACACAGTGATGTCACAGCACATGGATAATAAACACAGTGATGTCACAGTACAGGGATAATACACACACTGATGTCACAGTACAGGGATAATAAACAAAGTGATGTCACAGTACAGAGATAATAAACACAGTGATGTCACAGTACAGGGATAATAAACACAGTGATGTCACAGTACAAGGATAATAAACACAGTGATGTCACAGTACAGGGAAAATAAACACAGTGATGTCACAGTACAAGGATAATAAACACAGTGATGTCACAGTACAGGGATAATAAACACAGTGATTTCACAGTACAGGGATAATAAACACAGTGATGTCACAATACAGGGAAAAAAAACACAGTGATGTCACAGTGCAGAGATAATAACAGTGATGTCACAGTACAGAGATAATAAACACAGTGATGTCACAGCACAGGGATAATAAACACAGTGATGTCACAGTACAGGGATAATAAACATAGTGATGTCACAGTACAGGGAAAATACACACAGTGATATCACAGTACAGGGATAATAAACACAGTGATGTCACAGTACAGGGATAATAAACACAGTGATGTCACAGTACAGGGATAATAAATACAGTGATGTCACAGTACAGGGATAATAAACACAGTGATGTCACAGTCGAGGGATAATACACACAGTGATGTCACAGTCGAGGGATAATACACACAGTGATGTCACAGCACAGGGATAATACACACACTGATGTCACAGTACAGGGATAATAAACACAGTGATGTCACAGTACAGAGATAATAAACACAGTTATGTCACAGCACAGGGATAATAAATACAGTGCTCTCACAGCACAGGGATAATAAACACAGTGATGTCACAGTACAGGGATAATACACACACTGATGTCACAGTACAGGGATAATAAACACAGTGATGTCACAGTACAGAGATAATAAACACAGTGATGTCACAGTACAGGGATAATAAACACAGTGATGTCACAGTACAAGGATAATAAACACAGTGATGTCACAATACAGAGATAATAAACACAGTGATGTCACAGTACAGGGATAATAAACATAGTGATGTCACAGTACAGGGAAAATACACACAGTGATATCACAGTACAGGGATAATAAACACAGTGATGTCACAGTGATGGGATAATAAACACAGTGATGTCACAGTACAGGGATAATAAACACAGTGATGTCACAGTACAGGGATAGTAAACACAGTGATGTCACAGTACAGGGATAATACACACAGTGATGTCACTGTACAGGGATAATAAACACAGTGATGTCACAGTACAGAGATAATAAACACAGTGATGTCACAGTACAGAGATAATAAACACAGTGATGTCACAGTACAGGGATAATAAACACAGTGATGTCACAGTACAGGGATAATAAATACAGTGATGTCACAGTACAGGGATAATAAATACAGTGATGTCACAGTCGAGGGATAATACACTCAGTGATGTCAAAGTCGAGGGATAATACACACAGTGATGTCACAGCACAGGGATAATAAACACAGTGATGTCACAGCACAGGGATAATAAACACAGTGATGTCACAGTACAGGGATAATACACACAGTGATGTCACAGTACAGGGATAATAAACACAGTGATGTCACAGTACAGAGATAATAAACACAGTGATGTCACAGTACAGGGATAATAAACACAGTGCTGTCACAGCACAGGGATAATAAACACACTGATGTCACAGTACAGGAATAATAAACACAGTGATGTCACAGTACAGAGATAATAAACACAGTGATGTCACAGTAGAGGGATAATAAACACAGTGCTGTCACAGCACAGGGATAATAAACACAGTGATGTCACAGTACAGGGATAATAAACACAGTGCTGTTACAGCACAGGGATTTTAAACACACTGATGTCACAGTACAGGAATAATAAACACAGTGATGTCACAGTACAGAGATAATAAACACAGTGATGTCACAGTACAGGGATAATAAACACAGTGCTGTCACAGCACAGGGATAATAAACACAGTGATGTCACAGTACAGGGATAATAAACACAGTGATGTCACAGTACAGAGATAATAAACAGAGTGATGTCACAGCACAGGGATAATAAACACAGTGATGTCACAGTACAGGGATAATACACACACTGATGTCACAGTACAGGGATAATAAACAAAGTGATGTCACAGTACAGAGATAATAAACACAGTGATGTCACAGTACAAGGATAATAAACACAGTGATGTCACAGTGATGGGATAATAAACACAGTGATGTCACAGTACAAGGATAATAAACACAGTGATGTCACAGTACAGGGATAGTAAACACAGTGATGTCACAGTACAGGGATAATACACACAGTGATGTCACTGTACAGGGATAATAAACACAGTGATGTCACAGTACAGAGATAATAAACACAGTGATGTCACAGTACAGAGATAATAAACACAGTGATGTCACAGTACAGGGATAATAAACACAGTGATGTCACAGTACAGGGATAATAAATACAGTGATGTCACAGTAGAGGGATAATAAACACAGTGATGTCACAGTCGAGGGATAATACACTCAGTGATGTCAAAGTCGAGGGATAATACACACAGTGATGTCACAGCACAGGGATAATAAACACAGTGCTGTCACAGCACAGGGATAATAAACACAGTGATGTCACAGTACAGGGATAATACACACAGTGATGTCACAGTACAGGGATAATAAACACAGTGATGTCACAGTACAGAGATAATAAACACAGTGATGTCACAGTACAGGGATAATAAACACAGTGCTGTCACAGCACAGGGATAATAAACACACTGATGTCACAGTACAGGAATAATAAACACAGTGATGTCACAGTACAGAGATAATAAACACAGTGATGTCACAGTAGAGGGATAATAAACACAGTGCTGTCACAGCACAGGGATAATAAACACAGTGATGTCACAGTACAGGGATAATAAACACAGTGCTGTTACAGCACAGGGATTTTAAACACACTGATGTCACAGTACAGGAATAATAAACACAGTGATGTCACAGTACAGAGATAATAAACACAGTGATGTCACAGTAGAGGGATAATAAACACAGTGCTGTCACAGCACAGGGATAATAAACACAGTGATGTCACAGTACAGGGATAATAAACACAGTGATGTCACAGTACAGAGATAATAAACAGAGTGATGTCACAGCACAGGGATAATAAACACAGTGATGTCACAGTACAGGGATAATACACACACTGATGTCACAGTACAGGGATAATAAACAAAGTGATGTCACAGTACAGAGATAATAAACACAGTGATGTCACAGTACAGAGATAATAAACACTGTGATGTCACAGTACAAGGATAATAAACACAGTGATGTCACAGTACAGGGATAATAAACACAGTGATGTCACAGTACAAGGATAATAAACACAGTGATGTCACAGTACAGGGATAATAAACACAGTGATGTCACAGTACAGGGATAATAAACACAGTGATGTCACAGTACAGGGATAATAAACACAGTGATGTCACAGTACAGGGATAATAAACACAGTGATGTCACAGTCGAGGGATAATACACACAGTGATGTCACAGCACAGGGATAATAAACACAGTGCTGTCACAGCACAGGGATAATAAACACAGTGATGTCACAGTACAGGGATAATACACACAGTGATGTCACAGTACAGGGATAATAAACACAGTGATGTCACAGTACAGAGATAATAAACACAGTGATGTCACAGTACAGGGATAATACACACAGTGCTGTCATAGCACAGGGAAAATAAACACACTGATGTCACAGTACAGGAATAATAAACACAGTGATGTCACAGTACAGAGATAATAAACACAGTGATGTCACAGCACAGGGATAATAAACACAGTGCTGTCACAGCACAGGGATAATAAACACAGTGATGTCACAGTACAGGGATAATACACACACTGATGTCACAGTACAGGGATAATAAACACAGTGATGTCACAGTACAGAGATAATAAACACAGTGATGTCACAGCACATGGATATAAACACAGTGATGTCACAGTACAGGGATAATACACACACTGATGTCACAGTACAGGGATAATAAACAAAGTGATGTCACAGTACAGAGATAATAAACACAGTGATGTCACAGTACAGGGATAATAAACACAGTGATGTCACAGTACAAGGATAATAAACACAGTGATGTCACAGTACAGGGATAATAAACACAGTGATGTCACAGTACAAGGATAATAAACACAGTGATGTCACAGTACAGGGATAATAAACACAGTGATTTCACAGTACAGGGATAATAAACACAGTGATGTCACAGTACAGGGATAATAAACACAGTGATGTCACAGTGCAGAGATAATAACAGTGATGTTACAGTACAGAGATAATAAACACAGTGATGTCACAGTACAGGGATAATACACACACTGATGTCACAGTACAGGGATAATAAACACAGTGATTTCACAGTACAGAGATAATAAACACAGTGATGTCACAGCACATGGATAATAAACACAGTGATGTCACAGTACAGGGATAATACACACACTGATGTCACAGTACAGGGATAATAAACAAAGTGATGTCACAGTACAGAGATAATAAACACAGTGATGTCACAGTACAGGGATAATAAACACAGTGATGTCACATTACAAGGATAATAAACACAGTGATGTCACAGTACAGAGATAATAAACACAGTGATGTCACAGTACAGGGATAATAAACACAGTGATGTCACAGTACAAGGATAATAAACACAGTGATGTCACAGTACAGGGATAATAAACACAGTGATGTCACAGTACAGGGATAATACACACACTGATGTCACAGTACAGGGATAATACACACACTGATGTCACAGTACAGGGATAATAAACAAAGTGATGTCACAGTACAGAGATAATAAACACAGTGATGTCACAGTACAGGGATAATAAACACAGTGATGTCACAGTACAAGGATAATAAACACAGTGATGTCACAGTACAGGGATAATAAACACAGTGATGTCACAGTACAAGGATAATAAACACAGTGATGTCACAGTACAGGGATAATAAACACTGTGATTTCACAGTACAGGGATAATAAACACAGTGATGTCACAGTACAGGGATAATAAACACAGTGATGTCACAGTACAGGGATAATAAACACAGTGATGTCACAGTACAAGGATAATAAACACAGTGATGTCACAGTACAGGGATAATAAACACAGTGATTTCACAGTACAGGGATAATAAACACAGTGATGTCACAGTACAGGGAAAATAAACACAGTGATGTCACAGTGCAGAGATAATAACAGTGATGTCACAGTACAGAGATAATAAACACAGTGATGTCACAGTACAGGGATAATAAACATAGTGATGTCACAGTACAGGGAAAATACACACAGTGATATCACAGTACAGGGATAATAAACACAGTGATGTCACAGTGCAGGGATAATAAACACAGTGATGTCACAGTACAGGGATAATAAACACAGTGATGTCACAGTACAGGGATAATAAACACAGTGATGTCACAGTACAGGGATAATAAACACAGTGATGTCACAGTACAGAGATAATAAACACAGTGATGTCACAGTACAGGGATAATAAACACAGTGATGTAACAGTACAGGGATAATAAATACAGTGATGTCACAGTACAGGGATAATAAACACAGTGATGTCACAGTCGAGGGATAATACACACAGTGATGTCACAGTCGAGGGATAATACACACAGTGATGTCATAGCACAGGGATAATAAACACAGTGCTGTCACAGTACAGGGATAATACACACACTGATGTCACAGTACAGGGATAATAAACACAGTGATGTCACAGTACAGAGATAATAAACACAGTTATGTCACAGCACAGGGATAATAAACACAGTGCTGTCACAGCACAGGGATAATAAACACAGTGATGTCACAGTACAGGGATAATACACACACTGATGTCACAGTACAGGGATAATACACACACTGATGTCACAGTACAGAGATAATAAACACAGTGATGTCACAGTACAGGGATAATAAACACAGTGATGTCACAGTACAAGGATAATAAACACAGTGATGTCACAATACAGAGATAATAAACACAGTGATGTCACAGTACAGGGATAATAAACATAGTGATGTCACAGTACAGGGAAAATACACACAGTGATATCACAGTACAGGAATAATAAACACAGTGATGTCACAGTGATGGGATAATAAACACAGTGATGTCACAGTACAGGGATAATAAACACAGTGATGTCACAGTACAGGGATAGTAAACACAGTGATGTCACAGTACAGGGATAATACACACAGTGATGTCACAGTACAGGGATAATAAACACAGTGATGTCACAGTACAGAGATAATAAACACAGTGATGTCACAGTACAGAGATAATAAATACAGTGATGTCACAGTACAGGGATAATAAACACAGTGATGTCACAGTACAGGGATAATAAATACAGTGATGTCACAGTAGAGGGATAATAAACACAGTGATGTCACAGTCGAGGGATAATACACACAGTGATGTCACAGTCGAGGGATAATACACACAGTGATGTCACAGCACAGGGATAATAAACACAGTGCTGTCACAGCACAGGGATAATAAACACAGTGATGTCACAGTACAGGGATAATACACACAGTGATGTCACAGTACAGGGATAATAAACACAGTGATGTCACAGTACAGAGATAATAAACACAGTGATGTCACAGTACAGGGATAATAAACACAGTGCTGTCACAGCACAGGGATAATAAACACACTGATGTCACAGTACAGGAATAATAAACACAGTGATGTCACAGTACAGAGATAATAAACACAGTGATGTCACAGTACAGGGATAATAAACACAGTGCTGTCACAGCACAGGGATAATAAACACAGTGATGTCACAGTACAGGGATAATAAACACAGTGCTGTCACAGCACAGGGATAATAAACACACTGATGTCACAGTACAGGAATAATAAACACAGTGATGTCACAGTACAGAGATAATAAACACAGTGATGTCACAGTAGAGGGATAATAAACACAGTGCTATCACAGCACAGGGATAATAAACACAGTGATGTCACAGTACAGGGATAATAAACACAGTGATGTCACAGTACAGAGATAATAAACACAGTGATGTCAAAGCACAGGGATAATAAACACAGTGATGTCACAGTACAGGGATAATACACACACTGATGTCACAGTACAGGGATAATAAACAAAGTGATGTCACAGTACAGAGATAATAAACACAGTGATGTCACAGTACAGGGATAATAAACACAGTGATGTCACAGTACAAGGATAATAAACACAGTGATGTCACAGTACAGGGATAATAAACACAGTGATGTCACAGTACAAGTATAATAAACACAGTGATGTCACAGTACAGGGATAATAAACACTGTGATTTCACAGTACAGGGATAATAAACACAGTGATGTCACAGTACAGGGATAATAAACACAGTGATGTCACAGTACAGGGATAATAAACACAGTGATGTCACAGTACAGGGATAATAAACACAGTGATGTCACAGTACAGGGATAATAAACACAGTGATGTCACAGTACAGGGATAATAAACACAGTGATGTCACAGTACAAGGATAATAAACACAGTGATGTCACAGTACAGGGATAATAAACACAGTGATTTCACAGTACAGGGATAATAAACACAGTGATGTCACAGTACAGGGATAATAAACACAGTGATGTCACAGTACAGGGATAATAAACACAGTGATGTCACAGTACAGAGATAATAAACACAGTGATGTCACAGTGCAGAGATAATAACAGTGATGTCACAGTACAAGGATAATAAACACAGTGATGTCACATTACAGGAATAATAAGCACAGTGATGTCACAGTACAGGGATAATAAACATAGTGATGTCACAGTACAGGGAAAATTCACACAGTGATGTCACAGCACAGGGATAATAAACACAGTGATGTCACAGTACAGGGATAATACACACACTGATGTCACAGTACAGGAATAATAAACAAAGTGATGTCACAGTACAGAGATAATAAACACAGTGATGTCACAGTACAGGGATAATAAACACAGTGATGTCACAGTACAAGGATAATAAACACAGTGATGTCACAGTACAGGGATAATAAACACAGTGATGTCACAGTACAGGGATAAGAAACACAGTGATGTCACAGTGCAGAGATAATAACAGTGATGTCACAGTACAGAGATAATAAACACAGTGATGTCACAGCACAGGGATAATAAACACAGTGATGTCACAGTACAGGGATAATAAACATAGTGATGTCACAGTACAGGGATAATAAACACAGTGATATCACAGTACAGGGATAAAAACACAGTGATGTCACAGTACAGAGATAATAAACACAGTGATGTCACAGCACAGGGATAATAAACACAGTGATGTCACAGTACCGAGATAATAAACACAGTGATGTCAGAGTACAGAAATAATAAACACAGTGATGTCACAGTGCAGGATAATACACAGAGTGAAATCACAGCACAGGGATAATAAACACATTGATGTCACAGTACAGGGATAATAAACACAGTGATGTCACAGTGCAGGGATAATAAACACAGTGATGTCACAGTACAGGCAGGGATAATAAACACAGTGATGTCACAGTACAGGCAGGGATAATAAACACAGTGATGTCACAGTACAGGGATAATAAACACAGTGATGTCACAGTGCAGGGATAATAAACACAGTGATGTCACAGTACAGGGATAATAAACACAGTGATGTCACAGTACAGGGATAATAAACACAGTGATGTCACAGCACAGGGACAATAAACACAGTGATGTCACAGCACAGGGATATTACACACAGTGATGTCACAGTACAGGGATATTACACACAGTAAGGTCACAGCACTGGGATTATAAACACAGTGATGTCACAGCACAGGCATAATAAACTCTGTGATGTCACCGTACAGAGATAATAAACATAGTGATGTCACAGTACAGGGATAAAAACACAGTGATGTCACAGTACAGAGATAATAAACACAGTGATGTCACAGCACAGGGATAATAAACACAGTGATGTCACTGTACCGAGATAATAAACACAGTGATGTCAGAGTACAGAAATAATAAACACAGTGATGTCACAGTGCAGGATAATACACAGAGTGAAATCACAGCACAGGGATAATAAACACAGTGATGTCACAGTACAGGGATAATAAACACAGTGATGTCACAGTGCAGGGATAATAAACACAGTGATGTCACAGTACAGGCAGGGATAATAAACACAGTGATGTCACAGTACAGGGATAATAAACACAGTGATGTCACAGTACAGGGATAATAAACACAGTGATGTCACAGTGCAGGGATAATAAACACAGTGATGTCACAGTACAGGGATAATAAACACAGTGATGTCACAGTACAGGGATAATAAACACAGTGATGTCACAGCACAGGGACAATAAACACAGTGATGTCACAGCACAGGGATATTACACACAGTGATGTCACAGTACAGGGATATTACACACAGTAAGGTCACAGCACTGGGATTATAAACACAGTGATGTCACAGCACAGGCATAATAAACTCTGTGATGTCACCGTACAGAGATAATAAACATACTGTTGTTAGTTACATAGCTAATATGGTTAAACAAAGACATAAATCCATCAAGCTCAAGCAAGGAAGAGAAGGGGATGCGAATTTTAGAAAAGGGAGTGAGACACAGATTTCTACACATTTTCATATTAATGTTATTTGCTAGATGCAGCAACCGTAAAGAACTGCTTAGGCCTCATGCACATGACCATATCCGTTTTGTAGTTTGGAAATCATAGAACTGCAAAAACACGGATCCTAGCCGTGTTGTCCTATTCTGGTCCGCAAAACGATTTTTTTTTGCAAGGCTGCCGAACAATCGGATGCGAACAGCATACAGTGTGCTGTCTGCACCTTTTGCAGAGCCATTGAAATTAATGGGTCCGCATCCTATCCACATTAAATATGGTCGTGTGCATTAGGCCTTATCCAGGAGGGCACCAATAAAATGACACCACAATGAGCATTCTGGATGTAATTGTGTGTGCTGCAGTTTACATTACTAACACTAGGTGTCAATGTTGCATTACAGAACTGAGATTCTAGCATTTCCATCTTAGGCCTAGTTCACACTTCAGTAATTGTGAACCAAAACCAGGATTGGAGCCACCACAGAGCGTTTGAACGCGCTGTAAAACGCTCAGGTGTGAACTTAGGGTAAGGGAAAGATCTGCACCTGTTCTGTGTTTTTGACCCGCACCTCGTTTTGCCTCACAATCACTGATGAAAATTACTGATCAAACACTGTCAAATCACTGAAGTGTGAACGAGACCACAGAGTAATTTCAGATAAGTGTGTCCAGTGTGGAAAACACACTCCGTGTGTGACTATGGTTTCCAGTGATGGACAGTGCTCCTTTCACAGGACCTGATGGTGTGTGTGTGTCTGTCTGTATGACCTTTCATCTCCTGAATTGTACTGGCAGAATGCTGTAATTATAATTCATTAAATGCAAGATCAGACAGAGACACACAGTATTATAAATCATTATAATGCTGACCGGTCTTGTGAAACGAGCAGTGTCCATAATGCGAAGACAGGCTCCCACGCAGACCTGGTTTTCCATATTATGATTATTATTATGAATAGACACTGTATTAACGTACACCATAGTGGGCAGCAGCAGAAGGTACTACACGGAACACTATATAACTTAAAGGGACACTTCCAGTAAAATAAAATTCTATCACATATTAGCAACCTATATATAAATATATGTTGTTGCAAAATAACAGGTGGATGTTTTTCTGGATATCATTTTTTTAAAGTCACTCCATATATAATAGGTCCTGTCTACTTGGACTTTTAGCACAACAGCCTTGTTTAACCACTTTACGCATTTGAATGTAACTGTACGTCCAAATCACAAGTAATTTAGTGCATTTGGATGTACAGTCACGTCCAAACTGCTTACCGGGGCTGTGACACATCCCCGGAGTCTCCGCTCTCGCAAAGACACAGAGTGGTCCCTTGCCAGCAAGAGTCTCTGCAGACTAACTAATCGGAGCGTTTTAGTGTGAAAATGCTGGTTTCTGGGTGTGATCTCCATGCTGGAGATCACAGCCTGAAATCGGGTAAGACCCCCACTGTGCCCCCGATATTTACTGTATATTGCCCCCATATGCCGGCATTGCCCTCCCAAATGCCCCCATTGCCTCCTGAAGCGTTGTCCTCCAGCCAGCGATGGCAGCAGCTCAGGAATGGAGCCACTGCCATCGCCAGAGAGTGTCAGCTGTAACTTACAGCTGACACTCTGCTGCTACGGGCAAAATCGGTGGTGGTACTGATCTCGGCGGTTTAACCCCAAAGATGCCGCAGTCAGTAGCCGTCCCCGGCATTTATGAGGTTGAGAGAGAGGGACCTTTCTCTCTCTTCCATCGGATCGCCACTGCTGCGATGGCAGCGGCCTGATGGTTGCCATGGCAACCGGACGCCTTACAAAGATGTCCGGGCTGCCATGTAACTAAAGCTAATAGATGACTATTACAATGCTCTGTATAGCCATCAGGCTCACTGGATCTTCAAGATCCAAATGGGTCTTAAATAAATAAATAAAAAGTTGTCTTTTCTCATATCTGTTCATTTGTCATAAAAAAATAAAAAAAAATTAAAAAACTACACATAATTGGTATCGCCGTGTCTGTAATTACCTGATCTATAAAAGTATTATGTTTCTAATCCCACGCGGCGAACGCCGTAAAAAAATAATGTAAAAAAAAATGGCGGAATTGCTGTTTTTGTTACCTCACCTCCACAAAAAAATAAATAACAAGTGATCAAAAAATCATATGTACCCCAAAATGATAACAATAAAAACTACAGCCCATCCTGCTCCCGCAAAAAACAAGCCCCTACACAGCTACATTGGTGAAAAAATAAAAAAGTTATGGACTTAAGTATATGGCGATGCAAAAGTGGTAAATTTACTTACATGAAATTTTCATTTCCTGGAGTCCGTAGGTAGCAGCATGGATTAATATCCCCTTTACTAGGGTTAAAAAGGACCACTTGCTGATGCTGCCACCCTGCCTGTTTTTTTTTAAATGTTACTTATACGCCCTGCTGTACCCCCTGCAGTTTTCCTGCTTAGTATGTTAATACTGAGCATTGGTACAGGGAGGTGGAGACGCCAGGGTTTCTCAATGGGCGTCTCCTTTCCCCTGGCTGTGCCGCGGTCCAATCACAGCAGAAAGACACATTAACAAGCAGTAAACAATTAATTGAAAACAAAATTGTAGATAGGGGGGCACACTCTTCATCAGCAGCAAAAATGGACAGTTTAATGATGGAAACTAAAACACAGTTATAGCAAATAAAATAGCAAATAAAGTAATACAATGGTACAATAGTATAAGCAGCTAAAAACAATAGTACTCGCAATGGCCAGTACTCTGAGTATTAGATCAATACACTTGACGGTATATGAGGATATTCCACCTGATCTAGGTTGATAGAAGAACCTAAATGTCAGTTTAAACACCAGTGTCCATTTGATAATGGGGCCCAAGCTGGATATGGACATGAAAAATCAACTCAGTGCCGGCAAGGTTGGGTAATGCCACAGTTTATAATGCGCATGGGATAAGTCCTCTTTAATACCAACTCTGCGCTCCTTAAACTTTAGTAGTTCCGCTAAGGCCTCTTTCACACTTGCGTTGTTAGGATCCGGCGTGCACTTCCGTCGCCGGAAATGCCTGCCGGATCCGGCACAACGCAAGTGAACTGAAAGCATTTGAAGACTGATCAGTCTTCAAAATGCTTTCAGTGTTACTATGGCAGCCAGGACGCTACTAGCGTCCTGGTTGCCATAGTAGAAGTGGGGAGCGGGGGAGCGGCATACTTACATTCCGTGCGGCTCCCGGGGCGCTCCTGAATGACGTCAGAGCGCCCCGCGCGCATGGATCACGTGATCCATGCGATCACGTGACCTATGCACTGGGGCGCCCTGACGTCATCCTGGAGGCCTTAGTTCTACTTTCTCTGTTTGTGTAACAACATAGACAGACATGGACTTCTTACCACCTTCTGCCCGATAAATTCTTCAGCGGGGCCGGCGTGTACTCCGTCTAACACCCGCGGCGTCCCGCGTGGTAACCTGGGCCGTATCGCGGCATCCCAAGTGACCCTGACGTAAGGCGCGCGCCGGGGGTTAAGAGTCACAGACTCTTCTGGGTCCTAATGCCGGACCTTCCGCGATGTATCACCCGGAATTAGATGCTTTAGGAAGAAATAGTAGTATTATGATCTGATGACTTGCATACATATACTCAGCAGCGGTACTTTATCACTGTGATCTGACCCAAACGCGTTTCGGGGGACAACCCCCTTCCTCAGTGGATCTTATCCCATGCGCATTATAAACTGTGGTATTACCCAACTGAGTTGATTCTTCAGGTCCATATCCAGCTTGGGACGCCATTATCAAATGGACACTGGTGTTTAAACTGACATTTAGGTTCTTCTATCACCCTAGATCAGGTGGAATATCCTCATATACCATCAGGTGTATTGATCTAATACTCAGAGTACTGGCCATTGCGAGTACTATTGTTTTTAGCTGCTTATACTATTGTACCATTGTATTACTTTATTTGCTATTTTATTTGCTATAACTGTGTTTTAGTTTCCATCATTAAACTGTCCATTTTTACTGCCGATGAAGAGTGTGCCCCCCTATCTACAATTTTGTTTTCATACACTTCCAAGTCTTTTGGGTATAAGCTAAGGGGTGAGCACCTTATTTCCGTGGTGTTATGTCAGGTGTAGCCGCTGTGTTTCTATATTTTTTCCTGTAAACAATTAATTAACCTATTGGATTACTGACCCCCCCATCAGCTGTAAAGAGGGATTAGAACCTAGCACATATGTATTTTTATGAAGCAATAACACTTTAATGGGAGGGAAATATGTGCTGCCTACGGACTCCAAGAAATGAAAATTTCACGTAAGTAAATTTACCACTTCCTGATCGTCATACGGCAGCACCATGGAAAACCAAAGTAATAAGAAAAAATAGGTGGGGCTCTAACTTTTCACAGCCAATTCAAACACTTTCTTTCCAAAAACCGAAGCCTCAGCGGACAAAACATAGACCCTAAAATGTTTAACAAAAGTGAAAGGAGATGACCAAGTTACTGCATTGCAAATTTAATTAAGGCTTCGTTCACATCACCGTAAACGGAGCAGGAGAAAGGAAAGGCTGAACGGTGATGTGAACGAAGCCTTAGAGGTACACGACCAACTTCTGCCCATGAGGCAACTGTTGATCTTGTAGAATGGGCCCTTACTTCTAGAGGTGAGTCTAACCCCTCCAAAATATAACATTCTTTTATCGTTTCTCTAATCCAACGTGCAAGTGTTGACTTTGAGGCTTAATTACCCAAGGATTTGCTGGCAAATGGAAGAAGCAATATTTCAGAAGATCTATGCACCTTGGTTCTCTCTAGATATACAATAATTGTCCATCTTTATCCAGTGGATGAAGAGATAAGAAAGAAGAATCCTCCGAATTAAAAACTATTTCATGATTTATATTGGATTCTGTAGGCACTTTAGGCAAACATCCTGGCATTGTTCTGAAGATTATACAATCTGAAAGTATCTTTAAGTATGGCTCTTTATGACATAAAGCTTGTGGCTCACCAATCCTTTGTGCCGAGGTAATAGCAACTTAAAAAAAAGAAACTTTATAAGAGAGATATTTCAAGTCCACATTCTCTAAGAGTTCAAAGAGAGGATGAGACAGATGTTTAAGGACTAATGAAAGATTCCATGATGTAACAGGTCTATGAAAAGGAGGACTTAGTTTTGAAAGAGCCCTAAAAAACCTAACAATCAATGGATGCCCCTTAAATTTTCCCTCTAGCTGGGCATTTATGGCCGTAAAATGAAGTCTCAGAGTATTAGGCTTGAGATGTTTTTGAAAACCTTCCTGCAAGAATTGTATGATTGATGATAATGAGCCCACAGGTAGGCTTCTGTGAATAGACCATTCCACAAAGATCTTCCATACTCTGGAATATATTTTGACAGTTGAGCGTTTTCTTGAGGCCATGAGCGTGTTACTTACTTCCTCCAATAATCCTCTAGATCAAAATTTTTCCCTCTCATTCTCCATGCCGTTAAATGTAAATTGACCATACAGCGTTACATCTTATAGTTTCAGGAGGGAAGGGATGATATCTCTGGTATACCGGCTGTTGCTTAACAAATTCATCCCTTGACAAGAATGCACAAATGGGAACATGATATGGGTGAAATTTCGCAGGAACAATGGTCTGATATACTAGAAGCGGTGCCTATGTCCTCCTTGAGTGAAAGTGGGAAGCTCTGGCAATTATTTATTGTCCATTGAATATACAAGACACCGATTTTTTTACATCGGATGGCCTTCAGATCTGATGCTTAAAGGGAACCTGTCACCGGGATTTTGTGTATAGAGCTGGGGACATGGGCTGCTAGATGGCCGCTAGCACATCCGCAATATCCAGTCCCCATAGCTCTGTGTGCTTTTATTGTGTAAAAAAAACTATTTGATACATATGCAAATGAACCTGAGATGAGTCCTGTCCCTGAAATGAGTCACGTACAGGACTCATCTCAGGTTAATTTGCATATGTATCAAATAGTTTTATTTACACAATAAAAGCACATAGAGCTATGGGGACTGGATATTGCGGATGTGCTAGCGGCCATCTAGCAGCCCATGTCCCCAGCTCTATACACAAAATCCTGGTGACAGGTTCCCTTTAATGTCCTTGTTGTTCTAAGGAATCTGTGGATCTGATACATATGCTACAGCAATGTACGGCGTTAACTGTATTCTGGAGAGAGGTACTTGATGTTATACAGAAAGCTTTCTCAGTACATATACCACAGGATCCTAAGGTGTGCATTTCAGGATATGTGTCAGAGTTGAGAACTGAAAACATGCTCAAAGTGGCTATAAGACATTAGCTATATATGGCTCTACAATGGATACAAGCTGACCTTTCAACAATTGGGGAGTTTAAGAGCAAGGTTAATAACATGTTAGTATATTAAAAGGATGTTTTCCAGAAAAGAGGTTGTCCCCTCAAATATGAGAAACTATGGGGGCCATGGCAGGCGTATGTGCTGTTGAGTAATATTATGGGGTAAAAGTACAGCTGATACTGGAATGGGGGAGTTGGTCCGGGGGGGGGGGGGTTGGAGGGAAGATGAGGGGATGTTATGGGTTCAGGGAGGGGTACTGTATGCAATTAGAATATGTATAACAAATTTACATGTAGCATTGCATATGTTGAGACTTGCTTCTTGACAGCTTTTTTATTGTACGATGTTTCTACTTTCTGTAATAAGTGCATATAAAAAATAAAATGATCTGATTAAAAAAAAGTACATTGACCAGTTTTTTTTTTTAATCAAGTCGTTTTTATTAAACAATGGAAGTATAAGACATATCCAAAAACTTGATGATTTACAATAAGCAAAGATGTCACAATTATACTGTCATACATTATTTTCGTATATCATAAAAGCTTAACAGTAAAGTTCCTTCCTGTTCAGACTCAAGTGTTCAGTACTGGATGCAAACAGATAAACAAAATACAATTTTCCCCCCACCCCCCACCAAATCAGAGCGCAAAAACTTCAGGACAAGTTTCAGATCACTATATGGGTATGTGACAACCATTCATTTCACAATTTCACTTCTTTCATTCACCAACATACATTGACCGGGTTTTGATGAAGAAACCCCTGTTGTATCAGGAGGTCTTGCTGATTGGGAAGTTTTCAAATTTTTACTTTCGAAAGATCTAATGCGGTTGAGAACCAAGCCAATATGGGAGAATCACTATGGCTTGGGCATTTTCCTGTTTGATTTTTCTCAGGACTTGGGGAATCATCCTGAAAGGGGGAACACATAAATAAACCTGTTTCTCCATGTGATCTATAGGCCGTCTATCGCCAGTGGATGATCTTGGTGATTAAAAGAACAAAACATCTGAAGTTTGGCATTCTCCCTGGATGCCATGATATCTATTTCTGGTATCCCCAGTCTTTTGGTAAATAAATCAAGGTGCTGCCCCATCAAAGTCCTGCAATATGCAAGTTTTCATTAACCTGTATACAAGTGGTAAGCCATGCTAAAGATTAGAGCCCAAAATCTCGAAAGAGAGAGAGCCATAGGCCAAACTTACCCAGCAAGGACGTTAAGAGAACGCCGAGGCACCATATTTGAATATGTTCCACCACCAGTATACAGCAAATCATCGAGGGGCAGTAAGTACTGTATACAAAGATTTGCAAATGGGCGAGGGACAGTTTAATCAACACTGTATACATCCAAAACAAAATACAGGTGGGGGAAAGCAGACACTTTTTTTTTTAAATCCAGAAAAATGAAAGGTGTCCTTCTAAACCTAGAAGAAAAAAAATACATATGTGCTAGGTCCTAATCCCTCTAGCTGAGGAGGGTCAGTAATCCGATAGGTTAATTAACTTTTCACTGCTTGTTAATGTGTCTCTTCTATTAAACCTAGTAAAGGGGATATTTACCCATGGTGCTGCCGTAGGATGAATAGGAATATAATTTATTTAACACAAAAGTGATTTTATACTGAAAAAGTAGTAAAGCATAAAAAAAACTATATAAATTTGGTATCGCCATAACCGTATCAACTGACAGAATAAAATTATCAGATCATATTTACTGAAAGAGAAACCCCATAAAAATAAAAATCACAGACAGAATTGCCATTTTTACCCACTTCACCTCCACAAAAAATGTTATAAAAAGTGATTAAAAAGACATATATACCCCAAAATGATACTAATAAAAATTACAGCATGTCTCGCAAAAAAACAAGCCCTCACACAGCTACATTGGTGAAAAATAATGTTATGGCCCCTAAAAACAATATCAGCAAATTACGTTAGAAAATCCCAGATGCCGTTCCTTCCCTTCTGAATGCTGCAGTGTCCTCAAACAACGGTTTACAACCGCATATATGGTGTTGCCAAATTCAGGAAAAAATGCATAACAAATTGTGGGGTGCATTTTCTCCTTTTACCCCTTGCGGGAAAAAAAATTGGGGGCTAAGGCAAGATTATATTGGAAATAAAAGTACACTTTTTATTTTCACAGCCATCTGTTTCTAAAGTCTATGAAACGCTTGTTGGGTCAAAGCATTTACTTCACCCCTAGATTTATTCCTTGAGGGGTGTAGTTTCTAAAATGGGTTCCCTTTTGGGGGGTTTCTTTCTAGGGGTACCTCAGGGGCTCTTCAAATGTGACATAACACCTGAAAACCATTCCAGTAAAATCTGTTCTCCGTTAACAATATGGCGCTCCTTTCCTTCTGCGCCCTGCCGTGTGCTCATACAGCAGGTTACAACCACATATGGGGTGTTTCTGTAAACTGCACTATCAGGGTAATAAATATTGAGGTTTGTTTGGCTGTTAATCCTTGCTGTGTTACAGGAAAAATTGATTAAAATGGAAAATCTGCACAAAGAAATGAAATATTAAAATGTCCCCTGTATTTTGCTTGAATTCTTGTGGAACACCTAAAGGGTTAACAAAGTTTGTAAAATCATTTTTCAATAACTTGAGGCGTGTAGTTTCTAATATGGGTTCATTTATGGGTGGTTTCTACTATGTAAGCCCTGCAAAGTGACTTCATAACTGAACTGGTCCTTAAAAAAGTGGGTTTTGGCAATTTTCTTAAAAATTGAAAAATGTACTAAATTTCTAAGCCTTCTAACTTCCTAACAAAATAAAATGACATTTACAAAACGATGCAAACATAAAGTATACATATAGGGAATGTTAAGTAATAACTATTTTATGAAATATTACTATCCATCTTAAAAGCCAAGAAATTCTAATTTTTTAAAAATAGCGAATTTTTCCAAATTTTCTGCAAATTTGGGATTTTTTTTTATACATAAAGGTAGACAAAATATAGAAGCCGCGGCATTCTAGTGCCAAACGTATCAACTCCAATTCACCATCAACAAGAAGTATGATGTGTCACGAGAAAACAATCTCAGAATGGCTTGGATAAGTAAAAGTGTTCCAAAGTTATTACCACAGAAAGTGACACGTCAGATTTGAAAAATGGGGTTCTGGCATTCAGTCCAAACTGGCTGTTGCTTGGAGGGGTTAAAGGGAGCCTGTCCCCTTCAAAATCATTTTATTTGTATACCAATAAAGTTTTTGGTGCACTACAGGGAGTCCTGCTCCATTCGGTGCATCTGGCTTCCACTGGATCTTCATTACCAGCACTGAGATTTCAGAGACGGTCAATCAAACAAGAGAGGGGGGATGGACAGGGTGGTGTTACTGGCAAAGCAACGGTGCACCAAACATAGCTGTCTGACACAATGCACCAAAAACATTATTTGAATTAAAAAAAAAAAAAGCATGTCTCAGGATTAAAAGACTAGATTTTTCCAAGAATATTATGATTATATCCAGGATATCCATTTAAATTCTCTCAGCCAGACCATCACTGCGACCAGAGAGCCCCCTGTAGTGACTCAATTAGAGCATCATACATTACACTATTGACGGATTAGTCAATGCATTGTTCTTTGGTGGCCATCTTTACCTAGGCCTATTAAGAGAATATTGTTATCCCAGTTCCATATCTACAATTATCATGAGCATTATCTTTCAGATAAAATCATCCTCTCACAACAGTAGTAAACTGACAATTTACAATTACCTATGTGTTTTATCAGCACATCCCACAGAGGTTTATTCAGATTGAGATCTGGGGAATTTGCAGGCCAAGTGAACACCTTGAACACTCTGTCATACTCCTCAAACCATTCCTAAACTATTATTGCAGTATGGTAGGATGCATTATCCTGCGCAAGTGCCACTGCCATGAAAGAGTATCCTTGCGCAGATGCTGGGAGGAGCCAGGGCAGCGCATGCGCATTTTAGTGGCTCTGGCTGTCACGGTCAATCACAGGGTCTTTCCTAAGATTGTTGCTCCCTAGGACCATGCAGTGAAAGGAGGCCATGCCCGTTCTTACCCCAGGGCATACCTTTGTTCTGGGGTCTTGCCTGATGGTAGCTGGGGTGACTGTGATGTTAAGTGTTTGTATGTGTGCAAGGGAGGATATGTAGAGTACAGTGGCCAGCGTATGGTGTATCAGAAATTCAGGGCAAAGGAAGAAGAATAAACGTCTCAAATGGGAGTTGTAGTACATCCAACTATAGCAGTCACAGAGCCAACTGTACACAGTACAATTCTCTCTTAGATAGTGATGTATGGATTTAGACAGGGATGGGAGTTATGGCCCTCTTTCCTCTCTATCTTGCTAAAGTCTCTTCCAGTAGAATATATGGTGGGCAATATTCCTCTTAGCAGTAATGGCTGTAGTGTCCACTGCATGGTACAGGATTTTGAAGGCACATCTGGTCAGGATGTTTGAAGGTGTGAAGAATGTGTTAACAGTGTCCCTCACTGCAGCAAAGCCTGAATGGCTGTAGTTACCAGGTTATCTTGCTGACTCCTACGCTTGGCCACGCAGATTTGCAATTTCTCTCTTTACTTTCTCTCCAACTTCTGTAGATTTCGCAGAGATCTGTTAGCCTCTGAAGCTTTTTGGGTCTAAGGAGAGAGTGCATGAGGCAACAGTTTCCTATTTCTCTTAAACCTCCTTATACTTTGACTCAAGCTAAGGGTGGAGCCAGCCACAACCCAGCCTCCTACAGGGGCTAAACCAGGATTAACCTTGGCTGTGCCATCCATACGCAGCTATGCTGGGTACATTACATAACATTACAATACATTGACTAACAAACCATTTGCAGATATCCCCTGCTCTGGGGTCTGTACTTGGTCTGCACAATATTAAGGTATAGGGTACATGCCATGTTAATATCTATGTTAATACCAGGACTCAAGTTTTGCAAGCAGAACATTGACCAAAACACCACACTGCTAGCATCTCTTTCCCGTATAAGCGACTCACTCACCCAGCCATCCACATGATGTAAAAATGTGATTAATCAGACCACATTACCTTCTTTGTTTGGCTCCATGCTCCCGTTCTGATGCTCACATGCCTTCTGTAGGTGCTTTTGTAAAATGATAGGGCTCAGTATGGGAATTCTGATTTATCGTCAGTGTGTGTCCTGACACCTATGGTAGCTCTTCTATGAGAAGACTAGAAAACACAATTGCTATCCACATGGCATCGATTAGACCTGGTTAAGGGTTCTTGTTTTTTTTCCTTTCTTGCATCACTTTTGGTAGGTACTAACCAGTAGCATTCCAGGAAAACACCAAGATCTGTTTTTGAAATGCTCTGACCCAGTCATCTATCCATCACAATTAGGTCCTTAATAAACTCATATAGCAATAACAAATGACAAAACAGGTGCGCACTGCGGTCTTACTAAGCCCTCAAACTGATGTTAAAATTGAGAGGTTAGTCAACATGTCCTACGGTGGAGGACATGTCTTAAGCCCGAGCACCACGACAAGGTCTCTCAAGTAGCTCGGGACCTAACACTCACCTACCTGTGCCATATGGGCAATACCAGGGGCCAGTTGGCAAAATTACAGGAATGTATTAGGCAGACTCGCAGCAGACTCCTCAGTTACCTCCAGCATGTAACCATGCCTGCAATAGGAGGAGGGAGAAGGCTGTGAGCCCCACTCAAGACTGGCTGATATGGCCCAGGCCTCACAGGTGCACCTAAATATAGCCTGTGGATGGAAAACAGGCTACATTTACATGGGAGTTTATACACCTCCAAACAATTATATATACAGGAACCAACTGAAAGGTGGCATGAAGCAGGATGTGCTCAACCCAAAAATGCAGTTGTGCATTTCTCAGGAGATTCTACTTGGTTCAGTCTGATTCTGATTCAACAAGTCACCTCACAGATGCGTGATTGTATAAGGCTGACATTTCGAAACGCCACAGTATATTATTTATCACATCCACACTATTGCCATTTTGTGTAGGATGTCTATTGTGGCACTTGTGGTCCGCTGCGGTTATCCTCCACCGTATGCATTTTTGCTGGGGATCGCCATTAGCAACGGGCCACAGGATCTGCTCCCCTGTATATATATGCACAACTGCATTTTTGGGTTGAGCACATCCTGCTTCATGCCACCTTTCAGTTGCCTTATTAAACTCATTCACATCCTTACGCTTGCCTCTTTTTCCTGCTTCCAGCACAGCAACTGTTTACGTTCTTATGTCCCAGCCCTTGACAAGTGCCATTGTCACAATATAAGCAATGTCTTCCAGCAACCCTACCCAAATGAATTACCAAATATATAATAAAGGCAGCACAAGTGATGAAAATTGTGCAAACTGTATTTTTCAACCAGTTCAAGGACCTATGATCTGCAGACAAAAGCAGAAGTTTTACTACAGCCCTACCAGGACCTTTCTCAGCGATGTCACAATTCAGCAGTTCTTTTAGTGATGTCACAGTTCTTTGGATATTGGGTGTGACATTCAGAAACAACTCCACACTGACTGGCATAGAGATGAAAGGCAGAGCAGCAAGGTCAAGCCTTGAATAGCAGAGAACCAGACAACTACTCCATCAAATATGATAGATTACCTCCTTCTGCAATAAGGAGGTTGGAGAAATGTGTATAAGTCTTGTACTGAAGAGAAATCATGTATTGCCATGTTTCCCAAACACTGGGGAATTCATTTTTGAAGGTACAGTACATGCTTTGATTTTTATCTTTTTGCATTCATGCTGGATTTACTCTTTTAGATACCTGCAACGTTTTTATTGCCTAACTACTTGCTCAATTGCATTGTAAACTCTGTTATGTTAAATTAAAAGTGGTGATCTGGAATTTACAGGGTAATGCGGTGGCTCAATGGGCAGAACGGTTGTCAAGTGTCTGGATTTGAACCCAAATAAGGCTAGAGCTACACGAAGAGGGTACAACTACACTGCGACATGTGACGAGCGACATTCACATTATACCAATGTCGCGCAAGATTTTTTATAATGATAGTCAATGGTGTCGCACTGCGACATGCTGCGACAGTTGCTTAAAAACCCAACTTGGAGGGGGACGTGGCTTGGCAGCCGAGCGTGATGGCCGCATGAATCTTTAGCTCCTGCACATAGCGACTTTCACCCTTCTTTGGCAAATTGTGACCAAAGCCTCTCCAAGATGCCTAGAGGCAAGAAAGCCCATGCTAAATAGGGCAGTCTCGATTTCTACTTTGATAAACACGCGGATACCACGTCAACAGGCCCGTTGGATCCTCAACCATCACCGCTATCTTCTGAGACAGCTCCCATGTCCTCTCCGCAATGGCAGCGTGATACCTCCCGGCTTGAAAACAACACCCTTCACTCACCTCAACGCCTTAAAGAGGACCTTTCACTGGTCCACAGTTTATTAGGCAAAGCTATGTACATGCAGAGCGGCACCCCGGGATGTCCCTGCACTTACTTGTATCCCTGGGTGCCGCTCCGTTCATCCTCTGTAGCCCCCGGTACCGGCGCTCCTGCTTCTCCAATTTTGCCTGGGGCGGAGACTTCTTCTTTTGCCCTGGGTGTCTCCTTCTCCCAGGGCTGGAGCGCTGGCCAATCGCAGCGCTCAGCTCATATCCTGAAAGTGCAGGGTCATCCCTGGGTGCCGTTCTCCATGTACATAGCTTTGCCTAATAAACTGTGGACCAGTGAAAGGTCCTCTTTAAGTCTGTAGCCAGGAAATCTGCGAGCAGTGGGTCGGACAGGTCGTCCTCATCTCCAGACCTCACGGGAGCAAAGACTCCATCTTCCCTGGACACGAGGAGTCCAGAGAAGCAAAGGCCTAGATTACAGTCGGCCACGCCAGAGGAGGTCAGCCCTGGTTCCCCTACTACCTACCCTATCTCCTCCATACTACAGAGATTCCCCACCTCTGAGCAGCCTGCCTCCGGCAACCTTCTGAAGGACGTGCTTATAGCTTTCAGCGCTGTGCTCCACAAGGACTTCTTTTCATCACTAGTGCAGCTCCAATCCTCCATCTCAGGCCTAGACGTCTGGTCTCAATGTTTAGTCCTAAACATTGAGACCAAAATGGGAGAATTCGCCACATCTCATAATCAACTTATTGATAACCATGAAGAAATGTCAGCGGATATTGATCGCATAAAGGCCAAATTGAATGACCTAGAGGATCGCTCTAGGCGAAAAAATATATATTGGAGGATATTGGACCCTCTGACCTCAAGGCCTACCTGCAGACCCTTATGCAAAAACTCCTGCCCTCCTGTTCCTTCCGAGACCTAATCATAGATCGGTCGCATAGGATCTCTAGACCTGGCCAGACACCTGCCAGAGACTACTCAGAGATACATTTTCCCGGATCCACTTTTTCCAGACCAAAGAAGCTGCCCTGTCGGCTGCTCGTCAGCTATCTGAGATGTCGGCTTCCTACCAGTCAGTAAAACTATACACAGACCTGTCTGCAGCTACATTGCGACAGAGGCGTCTGCTGGCTCCTGTCACTATAGCCCTAAGAGAGCACAAAATTGCATACAAGTGGGGCTTCCCCGTAAAGCTTCTGCTCACCTATAATGGTAAACACCACAGTATTGCCTCCGTGGAAGAAGGCCGCCGCCTGCTAGGGTCGTGGAATATATCCTTATCATCCAGAGATGAGATCCACCAATCTCCTCCGCATCATTTGATCTCTAAGTGGCACACAGTCGGTGCTGGAAGGGGTACCAAACAATGACTTTTAGATTCATTTTATTGTGTTCTGGAGTCAACTCTTGGTGCTAGGCATCAATCAGGACTTTTCCCCCGTAAAGTCCTTTTTGTCCGGATTGTGCACCTCTTTGAGTGGCTTACTCCACTCTGGTTTTGAGATTTTTGCTTCTTTAGTTTTGATTTCTAATTGTTTTAATGTTCTTCTTTCAATGTTTTATATGTACTTTTTCCATAACGTCTCAGATGATTGTGTTGCGAGGGGGGCGGAAGGAGTGGCTGGGATATTATGTTGTGCCCTCCCTGGCTTAGCTGGAGATCTATGCTTTTCAGTTATTTCCCATGGTTCTTAAATTAGTTTCTCTGAATGCCAAAGGGCTTAACAGCCCACAAAAGCGATCCTATTTGTGGTCTGAGGCTTTATATCTAAAGGACGACATACTCTGCGTACAAGAATCCCACATAGTTAGTAAGGATGCCCACAGGATCCGTCATCATTTATTCCCCCATGTCATACAGTCCCATTACCATAAAAAGCAGAGGGGTTTAATTCTAGCCTTTAATAATTCTATTGCCTTTTCACCTAACACCACAATCTTAGATACAAATGTCAGATTCATTATCCAATAGTGTACTGTGAATAATATTCCATACACCATAGTTGCTCTCTACGCTCCTAATAAACATCGAATACACTTCCTTAACAAAGTACTGGCTAAGGTCGCTAAGGTGCAGAAAGGCCATCTCATAGTGTGCGATGATTTTAATTTAGTGCCCGACGCAGCAGTGGACTCCACAGCTATCACTAAAGGGCTATATCCTACCCTAAAATCCCTGATGGGACGAGAAGAATTGTATGACATTTGGAGACTTCATCATGCATCGGAGTGGGACTACTCTTTCTTTTTGCCAGTGCATAACACTTACTCACGCATTGACTTATTTTCTTGTCAGCAGATCACTTCTCCAGCTGGCCACACAATCCACCATAGGGACTATTAAGTGGTCTGACCACGCTGCCATATCTCTGTCAATACAGGAAACTTACAACATTAGAGATACCCTTTGGCGCTGTAGCCCATACATCATCTCTAATACGGTTTTTAAAGCTGAATTAACCGAAGCAATGGCAGAATACTTTCCGCTAAACAGATTCAGTACTTAGTCCCTACAGCCTATGGAATGCCTATAAGGCATTTATTCGGGGTATATTTATCAAACTGGGTCATCAGACAAAAAAGCTTAGAGAACCAAAAATGCAAGATATACTTTCCCAGTTGACCTCTCTGGAATCCCTAAACAAAACCACTTTTTCCTCAGAGAGAGCTACTCAAATTCATTCCCTTAGAACGCAGCTTAGAGCAGTGTTTCCCAACCAGTGTGCCTCCAGCTGTTGCAAAACTACAACTCCCAGCATGCCCGCACAGTCAAAGGTTGTCCGGCCATGCTGGGAGTTGTAGTTTAGCAACAGCTGGAGGCATGCTGATTGGAAAACACTGGCTTAGAGAATGCCATAAAGTAAAGGCACTATACTACTCTCAAGACAATAAAGCTGGGCAATTGCTTGCTCACCTCCTTTAAATGCAGGTAGCGAAGTCTAGAATTCATCACCTGACACCCCCGACCAGTGGAAAATCTAGATTACTTACCGGTAATCTTTTTTCTTTGAGCCTATGACAGCACCCATGGAGAGACCGCCTCCTCAGCCCACGGACAGGAAACAGGAACCAGAAAGAAACCGCATAAATGGAGCTCCACCTCCACCATACTCCAGACTTTTTCCAAGAACTAAGAGCAGAAGAACATATACATACACCCTACACACTTGAAAAAAAAAAAATATTATTATTTTTTTTTTTTTTTGGGGGGGGGGGAATTTAGATGGGTGCTGTCATAGGCCCAAAGAAAAAAGATTACCGGTAAGTAATCTAGATTTTATCCTTTCACCTTATGACAGCACCCATGGAGATATAAGCTAGAATAAACTCAGGGCGGGACAACAGCCTGAAGGACGGAACGTCCGAACTCCAGGCCCTCGTCCGAAGGAAAACTAAGCCTATAGTGTTTAAAAAAGGTATGCGGGGTACTCCACGTGGCCGCCTTACAGACCTGTTCTAGGGAAACCGATGCCCTTTTCGCCCAGGAGGTGGACACTGACCTGGTGGAGTGGGCCCCAAACCCTGAAGGAGGGTCCTGACCCTTAGAAGAATATACCAACCCTATAGCCTGCCTGATCCATCTCGCGATGGTTTGGGGAGAGGCAGCCGCACCTTTCTTTTTACCCTGGAAGCATACCAACAAACGGGGAAAAGATCTCCAGGGCTGTTGTAACTTGCAAGTATTGGACCACACACCTTTTGACGTCTAGGCAATGAAAGGTAGATTCTGTGACATTCTTAGGAGATGGAAAAAAAGAGGGAAGCACTATCTCCTGGCTTCTGTGGAACTTAGAGGAAACTTTGGGCAGAAAAGCAGGATCCGGGGTAATCACAACTCTATCATCAAGGATCTTCAGGTAAGGGGGATTAATTGTAAATGCAGACAACTCACTAACCCTCCTAGCGGATGTTATGGCTAACAAAAATGCTAACTTAAAAGAGAGTAGCCTAAACGGGATGTCCTCTAAGGGTTCAAAGCGAGGAGATAAGGCCGAGAGGACCAGGTTTAAATCCCAAGGAGGGAGATTATTCCTAGTAACCGGTGATAACTTGGAAACTGCCGTAACAAATCTTCTCACCCAAAGATGATCGGCTAGCTTAGTTTAGAAGAAAGCACTTAAAGCCGATATTTGCACCTTAAGAGTGCTAGGCCTGAGCCCCTCATTCCAGCCTTCTTGTAGGAAGTCAAGAATAAGGGGCACGTTAGGAGATTCAAGAACATCCACCTCTCTCCCCACGAATCGACAGAAAGCCCTCCAGATTCTTAGGTAAATTTCAGAGGTTACCTTCTTTCTACTTGCTAGAAGCGTAGAAATAACACTCTCAGATAGACCCCTGCGACTCAATATCTGCCCTTCAAACGCCAAGCAGTTAGGTGAAGGGCTTCCACCCTTGGGTGGAGAATTGGGCCCTGGGACAAAAGACCCTGAAAGACTGGTAGAACCCAAGGACTGGCTATCGACCTCTCTCAGTTCCGAGAACCATACCCTCCTGGGCCAAAAGGGGGCAATTACTATAACCGAGGCCCGGTCTTCCCTGATCTTTTTGAGGACTCTTGGGAGAAGTTTCAGGGGAGGAAAGGCAAAAAGCAGACCCGCTTCCCAAGACTGGGATAGCGCATCTACTGCCAATGGGAGGTCCTTTGGAGACAGAGAGAAGAAGCGCCTCACTTTCTTGTTTTTCCTGGTGGCGAACAAATCTATATCTGGTACTCCCCATAGGGCTGATATCTTGTTGAAAATGCCTTCATCTAGGGACCACTCGTTTTGACTCAACTGATGACGACTCAAATAATCTGCCTCCAGGTTCTCTGTTCCCTTCAGATGGACAGCAGAGAGAGAAGAGAGGGAACCTTCCGCTAGGTGGAAGGTCAGAGACATGAGGGCTGGAGACCTGGTACCGCCCTGTTTGTTGATATGGGCCACCGCTGTCATATTGTCTGAATAAACCTTCACATCTCGACCTTTCAGAAGCGGAAGGGACTTGAACAAGGTCAGACTGATAGCCCTCAGTTCTCTGAAGTTCTGGGACTGAACCTCGGTGCTCGAGTCCCAAACTCCCTGGAGGAATTGGTCGCCTACCCGGGCTCCCCAACCCGAAGGGCTGGCATCTGTGGTTATGAAAAAGGGGTTCTCCCTTCTCCAAGGTACACCTTTCTGCAGGTTCTGAAGATCTAGCCACCATCCCAGGGAGAGCAAAGTTTGAGGAGTGAGAACGAAATTCTGATCCAAGGAGAGAGGGGATCTGTCCCAAACCTCCAGAATCTGGATTTGCAAGGGCCTTGAATGTAATTGAGCCCACTCTACCCCTGGAATGGCGGCTGTCATCAGACCCAGCACCGACATGGCTTTCCTCAGGGAGACAACCTTTAGTGTCCGGAGGAGATGCACTTCTTCTATTAGCTGATGGGCCTTGCGTATGGGCAGGAGACACATCTGGGCCCCTGAATCTAGTAACATGCCCAGAAATTTGCAAGTTTGGCTCGGGACTAGAGAGGATTTCTCTAAATTCTCCTCCCACCCCAACTTTTGAAGAATCTTCCTGAACCAGTCTATCTGTAATAGTAAGGTTTGGCGATCCCTGGCTAAGAGAAGGAAATCGTCCAGATAGGGTATGATCAACATATCCTTCTCTCTGACATGGGCCATCATTTCTGAGACTATTTTTGTGAACACCCTTGGGGCTTGTGAGAGACCAAAGGGGAGGGCCTGAAACTGGGCATGCAAGATCTCCTCCCCCATGTGGACCGCTATACGGAGAAACCTCTAGTGCCAGGGATGGATAGGAACATGATAATAGGCGTCCCTGAGATCTAAGGTGGCCATGAAACAACCCGGATGGAGATGATTTACCGCAGATCTCAGGGATTCCATACGGAACTTCTCGTATACAAGAAATTGATTGAGAATCTTTAAATTTATTATTGCACGAAATGTCCCATTGGGTTTCTTTACCAAAAATAGGGTAGAGTAAAATCCCTTCCTTTCCTCCCTCTGGGGCACCTGGATCAACACATTCTTCCTGAAAAGAGTTAGAACTTCTGATACAATGGCTGCCTGTTTTACTGGGTCGGATCGTAAATCTGTCACTACATAATTTTCCCCAGGAGGCCCTAGAAAGTTTAACTTTAGGCCTTCTTTTATAATAGACAGGATCCACTGACTGTTTGAGATTTTCTGCCATTCTTCCGAGAATTGTGACAAGCGACCCCCCACTGTAGCCTGGCGTCATTGGGGTTTTTTCTTTGAGGCCTCTCCTCGAGAAAAAAGGAACCCCTTACTTTTACGGTTATGATCGGTGAACCTATTAGACCTATCTCTAGCCCTAAAGGAATCTCTGTTAAATTTACGGCGGTAGGATTTCTTGGGCTGCTGACTAGAGGATGGGAATCGTTAATTTCTAACGATAATTTGTTTCCCTTAGTCCTAACAGCAGCACAGATGGGGTTAATTCCCCCCGTGAGCTGGTAGGACTGGCGGAATTTTAATGAGCCCTTAACAATCAATAAAAGTTGGCCCCCCATAAAAGGGGGCCGTCCCCTTAACCCCCTGTGTTTGTAACAAGATAGTACAGTAGGGAGGGATATTTGTGTGCTGCTGTTAGGACTAAGGGAAACAAATTATCGTTAGAAATTAACGATTCCCCTTACGTCCTACCAGCAGCACAGATGGGGAAATAGCAAGAAAAAAACCCCTAGGGAGGGTCCTCCTGCCTGACAGCACTTAAAATAGTCTGTCCAAAGGCCATAAAATCGGATACTCTAGAATCCACCCTATAATGAGAAATAAAGGTAGACTCTGAGCTCCAAGAGGCTGACCTACAAATTACCTCCAAGGGAATGGAACATCTTTCAGCAAAAGATGTCGCTACGGCCCGCGTGGAATGAGCCTTAACAAAACTTGGAGGGTCAAGATCTAGGGATATAAACGATTCCCTGATAGCCTCTCTAATCCAGCGGCTAATCGTAGGTGTAGACGCCTTGTGGCCTTTTAACTTACCGGCAAATAAGATGAAAAGGTTTTCATCTATCCTGAACTCCTTAGATCTATCCACATAGACTTGGAGGCATCTCGATATGTCCAGCGAATGCCGAACTGGAGAAGAAGAAGTGGAGGAAGAAGAAAATAACACCGGCAAGGATATGACTTGATTAATATTTTGGAAGGAAGGAACCTTAGGCCTGAAATATGGCAAATATCTAAGAAGGACACGGTCCTGAAAAAGGATGTGTATGGAGGGTGAGCAGAGAACGCCTGGAGTTCCGAAACCCTCTTGGCCGAGGTTATTGCCAACAAAAACACCGTCTTCCAAGTAAGGAAACGAAAGTCCACTTCTTCCAAGGGTTCAAAGGGGTGAGATGACAACCCCTTAGAACTGCTGATAAATCCCATTGAGGAATGGGTTTGAGCACTGTAGGCTTTAGTCTTTCGGCTCCCTTAAGGAAGCGCTTGATGAGTGGGTCCCGAGAAAAAGGTTTGCTAAGACATGCTGAGATGGCTGCAACTTGAACTTTAAGGGTAGAAGGGGCAAGGCCCTTGTCTAGTCCATCTTGAAGGAATTGAAGAAGTGATGAAAGGGGCGGATCTGCATACGCCACCTGTTTAGTAGTGCACCAGGCCGAAAAAATCCTCATGATCCTTGCATAGGCCTTATTTGTAGATTCCGCTCTGGAATGAGATAAGGTTCTCAGGACCGACTCAGAGAGCCCTTCTACTCCGGGAAGGGACTGATCAACCTCCAGGCTGTCAGGCTGAATCGATGCAGATCTAGGCAGAGATGTGTGTCCCACGACACCAGGGTCTGCTCTGGGGGAGCCTCCAATATTGTCCCTGACTCATCCGCATGAGCTGGGTAAACCAGGATCTCCGGGGCCAAAACGGGATGATGGCTATCACCGAGGCCTGATCCTGACGGATTTTCATCAATACCCTCGGTATCATGGAAAAAGGAGGGAAGATGTACGCCAGCCTGAACCTCCACGGTATCGACAGAGCATCTATCGCCAGCGGGTTGTCCTCTCGATAGAGGGAACAGAATGTCTGTACCTTGGCGTTGAATCTCGTTGCCATAAGATCCACATCTGGCAACCCCCATCTGGATACTATCTGCCTGAAGATCTCCGGACGTAAGGCCCATTCCATGGTGGGAAGGCCTCGGCTTAGACGGTCCGCTATCATGTTGAGGGACCCTCGAATATGAATGGCAGAGAGATGGGAAAGATTTGCTTCTGCCCACCGGAGAATTACCCCTATCTCCGCTAGGAGGGGAGTGATCTCGTGCCTCCCTGCTTGTTTATATACATAACTGCGGTCATGTTGTCTGACTGTATCTTCACTGCTTTGCCTCGAATCCGCGGGCGAAGTGGAGGAGGGCTAGCCGGATGGCTCGGATCTCGCGGAGATTGGAGGAGAGTAGCCGCTCCTGAGGAGACCAAGATCCTTGGACCGGAAGGTCTTGTAAATGGGCACCCCAGCCTACCTGGGAGGCGTCCATGGTCAATATGACCCAGTCCGGCTGGGTCATAGACCTGCCTGCAGGAAGGTGAAACCACCACCTTAGAGAGGCACGAGTTTGACAAGACAGGGAGCACAGGGAGTCTAGGCCCACAAGGGAGCCGTCCCATTTGGCGAGAACCTCCGCCTGTAAGGGCCGGAGGTGCCACAAGGCCCAAGGAACCGCGCCCGCGGCTGCTGACATGAGCCCCAACATCCTCATTAGAGTCCTGATCGAGACACGTCGAGGAATAAACAGGAATCTTGCTAAGTCCTGTATCCGCATTTCCCTCTCTGGAGTCAACCGGAGAGACATCTCTATGGAGTCTACTATGAAGCCCAGAAAACGATGGAAGTTGAAGGGCTCACATTGGACTTCGGCCAGTTGATCATCCACCCGAGGCGGAGCAGGAAGGGAATGGCTATCTGAAGATGTTGGGTAAGCACTGGAACCGAAGAGGCTAGGAACAGCCAGTCGTCCAGGTAAGGAATAATGGTCAGTCCCTGAAGTCTCAAGGCCGCCACCACGGCCACCACCACCTTTGTAAAGGTAATGGGAGCCGAAGAGATGCCAAAAGGAAGAGCAGAAAATTGAAAATGCCTCAGGGATCCTGACATTCTGACCGCAATTCTGAGATATCTGCGGGAAGAGTGGTGGATTGGAATATGAAGATAAGCGTCCTTCAGATCTAAGGTCGCCATCACATTGCCGGGTCTGAGAATGTGGGAGACTGACCTGACGGTTTCCATGCGAAACCTTAACTTCCTTATGTATCGATTGAAAAACCTCAGATCGATAATCATCCGGAGATCTCCGGTTTTTTTGGGGACCAGAAAAACTGGGGAATAAATTCCTAAGCCCCGCTCCTCCGCCGGAACCTCCCCCAGGGCCCCCTTGGAAATATACTCCTGGACGTAAGCCTCTAGGATTTGTTGTCTTTGAGGTTGAAGACGTTTGGTTATCAGAAACCTTTCTGGGGGGGGAGAGGAGAGGTCTATTTGATAGCCATGGGTGACAACACTTAAAACCCAGGGGTCTGGAATCAACTGATGCCAGGCCTCCTTGAACTGGGATAGACGTCCCCCCACCGGAAACTCCGGCCGGGGAAGGGGAAAATCTAGAGGAGTCACGGCTGAGGCAGCGGGGGTCAACCGAGAGCCTGGATGAGGCCCATAGTCAGGAGGGTCTGCCCTCCTTGCCACCTCTGCGGGGGCGCTTCGGATCTCTCCGCTGAGCCCCCCAGGATCTAGGTCTGGTCCCTGACTTCCCTGGACGATCTTGCCTGCCTTTCCCATGAAAGGGCTGCTGGGGGAGGGACTTGCCTTTTTTGTCAGACAGTCCCTCCATGAGCCTGTCTAACTCCGACCCAAAGGGACGGCCCGGCTCAAACGGAAGAGAGCACAGATTATACTTGGATGCGTTATCCGCTATCCAAGGTTTAAGCCATAGCGGCCTACGTGCGGCTGAAACTAAGGCCATAGACTTTGCTGCCAACTTCAGCTGCACCTGTGCCGTATCGCAGAGGAAGTCAATGGCGAGATTGGCAGTCTTGAAAGACGCCAAAATATCGTCTCTGGACACATTTTGGTCCACGTCCGTCTGGATGCTGTTTAGGCTGGATCGAAGAAAAGACGACACTTCAGCTGCGGCAATGGAGGTAGAGGCTGAGGCCGCCACCGCGGAGTAGCTACGCCTAAGGGTATTTTCAGCTCTCCTATCGAGGGGATCCTGAAGATTGGAGCCATCATCCGCTGGAACCAAAGTGTGCTTAGACAACTTCGCTATAGCCATGTCCACCTTTGGAATAGAGCCCCACGACTCCATCAAAGGTTTAGCCATCGGAAACATGGTTTTGAATCTTTTGGTTAAAACCGGCGCCTTCTCCGGTTTTCTCCACTCCAACTGCATCATGGCTAGGAGGGAGTTATCCGCTCTAAAGACACGCTGTGCCCTGGTAGCGGGGTCGGAGGGCTCCCCCGGGTCAACATCATGGTCCCCCGACCTGATGGACTTTAGCAATTTCTGTGTTTTTTCCGGAGGGAAGAAACATGACGAGGTATCCTCCTCATCTGAAGAGGAATCCAAGGAAATTGCAACTGGCCTCTCTCCATGGGTCGTCACCTCCATAGGGACGTGCGTGGGTGCCTTAGCGCCCGGAAGCCTCTCATCAAGGAGGTTGACTACTCCCTTAATAGAGTCGTCGACATAGGTCTTCACCCAATAGTACATGTCCTGCACAGTGGGATCCACGGTCTCCTGGGGACGTCTGCAGGACTCACACCTGGAGTAAGGATACGCGTCCTCCAGGGGGGTATCGCAGTCAAAGCAGGCCAAGTGACGTCTCTTAGTGCCCGCCTTGCGGGGCTGATCACCTTCATGGGGAGACGCCATCTGAAAAACAGAAGAAAAAACTCAGAAAAGAGGGTTATAACAACACTCCATTGCTCTTGATTCAGCATAAGCCCACCGAAATGCAGGATACAATTGTTTTGAGAAAAAAATCACGCTTCTGAAGTAGCACTCAGGAAACGCTGAGGACTCTGGAGCTAATCTGCAAAGAAACGCTGCCAGAGACAGACTGAAGTCAAAAGTGGAGCTTATATCCAGGAAGCTCCACCCAGGGGGCGTGACAGAGCCACCCTTCCACTACAATAAAAAACCAACTGCAGTTTATCAATTGGTATATATCTATAAATATATAGACTCCTCCAGAAGAATTCTCCCACAGATACACAGTATAAATGTATAACTCTCTCTCCCCCTCTGAAGGGAGAGAGAGAGTGCCGACAGTCAGCCGGGCGCACAGGGGATGACGTCATTCCCCTGCAGCGCCCCGGCCCCGCCGAACACACACAGAGAGGGAGAGCGGAGGGAAAGAAAAGACCGCTCCTAGACGCCGCCGGAATCAGGTACCAGGGCCAGGGAGCGCGACAATATACTTAATCAGAAGCCCAAGAGGGCTAGTCCGCCAGCCCACCAGTCCGGAAGGACTGAAAAAAACACAGGGGGTTAAGGGGACGGCCCCCTTTTATGGGGGGCCAACTTTTATTGATTGTTAAGGGCTCATTAAAATTCCGCCAGTCCTACCATCTCACGGGGGGAATTAACCCCATCTGTGCTGCTGGTAGGACGTAAGGGGAACCCCTTCTTATCGTCAGAGGCTTTCTCCAATAGGTCATCTAAAACTGGACCAAACAAATACTGACCCTGGCAAGGGATGCCACAAAGCTTAGCTTTGGATGCAGCATCCCCATTCCAACCCTTAAGCCAGACTGCCCTGCGTGCTGAATTGGAAAGGGCTGATGACTTTGCTGACAATCTAAGAGAATCCGCAGAAGCGTCTGCGATAAAATCCAAGGCACTATAAAAGGTAGGGAAGGAAGTTAATAACTGCTCCCTAGGGGACCCGCCTCTAATATGTTCCTCTAGCTCCTTCATCCATGTTTTGAGGGACCTGGCTACAGAAGTGCCGGCAATAGCTGGTTTAAAGGATGCCGCGGAGGCTTCCCAGCACTTTTTTAGATAAATATCAGCCCTTCTGTCCATAGGGTCCTTCAAGGAACGACCGTCATCGAATGGCAGAGCTGATTTTTTTGGACATCTTGGCCACTGGAGCGTCCAGATTTGGGGCCCTATCCCAGGGGGCAGAAATACTCTCGTCAAAGGGGTATTTTCTATTTACCGCGGACGGAATAAAAAAATTTCTGTCCGGTTTGTCCCACTCTCTTTTGATTGTAGCCTGGATGTTGTCGTGCACGTCAAAGACCCTTTTCTTTTTCGGACCCAACCCTTCAAACATAGAGTCCCGCACAGAAACAGATGATTTTGGATCCTCTAATCCCATAGTAGTTCTCACAATCTTGAGAAGGGAGTTTACGCCATCAGGATGGAACAGAGGTTTTCCACTAGCCTCCCCATCAGACGAGTCGCCAGAAGACAAACACTCTCCATCCTCCTCTAACCCAGATAAATTATCACTTTCAGTAGAAGTGGGATAAACTGAAGAAGTCATGGCTGAGGAACTAGGACGGCTCTTCAGTAAACCACCAACAGACTCCTTAACCTCTTCCCTTATTAGTTGCTTGATGTTGCCCATTAGGGATGGTGCCTCCTCCTCCAGCAGCTTATTCACACAAGCTTGACAGACAGATTTTGGCCAAGTAGAAGAAAGCTTCTTTTTGCATAGGGCGCAAGCTTTACTTTTAGAGCTGCAGCCCTTCTTAGGATCCTTAGACACCTAAAGAAGATGACCCCATGAGCAGGCAAATAGAACATCATTAAGGGGAACACCCCTCTTACCCCACCATGTACCGGCGTCTCAATGTAGGATTCAGTGGAATTGGTGCGCTGGGGCTGCTCCATGTTTACTGCAATGCAGGCTAATGGAGAATGCTGCAGGCGTCTTCCACGGCCCAGCAGCGAGCTGGCTGGGCTTTTCAAGTCCGGCGCGCACCACCGGCTCCTCCCAACTTCCGGCTCGCGTCATCCTCCTACCGTCGCGCCGGAAGGGAGTCATAGCGCACATGCGCCCTGACCAGCGGCCTAAACGGCAGGGCATGCGACACGGCCGCAGAGGCCCCCAACCTGTAGGGAAGGCGAACCGTCCCCACACGCGAGGAGAAGCGGAGCGGGAGGAGGAGAAAGAGGCCCAGACTAGCGGCGGCTCCCATAGGAGACTGACGCCGCACGGGTAAGCCCTCCAACGGGATAACAAAACCAGGGGCGCCCGCAGCTCAAAGAATGGTCCTTCCTGCCCGACCGGACAGGAAACAGAACTGGAGTATGGTGGAGGTGGAGCTCCATTTATGCGGTTTCCTTCTGGTTCCTGTTTCCTGTCCGTGGGCTGAGGAGGCGGTCTCTCCATGGGTGCTGTCATAAGGCGAAAGGATAAACAAGATCTATGACCCGAAAGCAATAGCTGATCAATTTGTAGAGTACTATTCTGCACTATACAACCTTCAGGGTTCTCCTGAGAAGCATATAGCATCTCCTACAGACATCTACACCTACAGTACCTTCATAATCTGAATCTCCCGTCCCTGTCTTCTCAGCAAAGAGACCTATTATCCCATTCCGAAATTGCTAGGACGATTACTTCCCTCCCCCTACACAAATCCCCGGACCCGATGGTCTATCTAATTTATACTCCAGAACTTTCCAGGACCAGCTTTTACCTCACTCATTACCAGTATATAATAAGGCATTCCATGAAGGGTCCTTTACTGATGAGATGTTTGCAGCCACAATAGTAGCCCAGCAAACCGATAAACCTCAGAATTTCAGACCCATTTCTCTTCTAAACACTGATGTAAAGGTATATGCCAAGATTATCGCAACTAGACAGTCAAATATCTTACCCTTCTTAATAGATACTGACCAGACAGGATTTGTCAATGCTCGGCAAAATACAGACAATACCCGTAGGGCCCTGGATCTGGTTGATTTCATTAATCGTAGGGAGGGGGAGATCAGGCTTTGCTGGTGACACTGGATGCCGAGAAGGCTTTCGACCGCCTGAACTGGTCATTCGCCTTCTCTGTGTTAAAGACTATGTCTGGGGGCATCCTTCATAACTGCTGTACAAGCTCTTTATTTTAAAACTTCAGCAAGGGTATTTGTGAATGGAGCTCTGTCATCATTTCTTCTAACTAATGGTACCCGCCAGGGGTGTCCCCTTTCACCCCTGATTTTCATTTTGGCTATTGAGCCCCTTGCTCAAGTAATTAGAATTCACCCGGATATTATTGGTATCCAAATTGGTGGTAAAAAACATTGCATATCCCTATATGCGGATGACATGCACCTGACTATCTTCCCCTCAGGCTGCTCTACCAGTAGCCCTCTCTTCGATCAAAGAATACGGCCGCTTATCATACTATAAGGTCAATGAGACCAAATCCCAAATCCTTCTATTAAATCTCCCAGACCAACTACTAAACTCCTAAAACGGGACTTCCCATTTGACTGGAGACATGAAAGCATACACAACTTGTAAGTCCAGCTCACCTCATGCCTTTCGTGCGCGGTACGAGCCAAGGCAAACTCCAACATGCATAGAAGTCAAAGAAGAAAGCGACCCAGCACCGGACAGTTCTGTTGATGCAACATCTTTATTGTTCACATACACATGGAACAGTACATGCGGTAGACATCTCCTCCCACCTAACTGGAGTAGGTGGGAGATGTCTACCGCATGTACTGTTCCACGTGTATGTGAACAGTAAAGAAGTTGCAACGACAGAACTGTCCGGTGATTTCTTCTTTGACTTCTATAAAAGTATACAGTATTTAGGCATTGCTATTCCATCAGCGATGTCACGTCTTTACCATCTCAACTATATCCCCTTAATAGGCATGATCAAACAAGACATTGCCTCATATAGCAATATGAAATTTAATGGATAGGCCGCATCGTGACTTTCCAAATGCTAATCCTATTTCTTTTTAGGACTGTTCCTATTAGTCTCCAACCATTTCTTTAGAATAACTTAACTTTGTGTGGTCGGGCAGCAAACCCCAGATCACTGCAAGCGTCCTTACTAAAGCTAAAATACGGAGAGGGCTAGGTCTCCCAAATTTGTTGGTTTATTTCTTGGCAAATCAGACCCAGTCGCTCAGGAAATGGTGGATGCTACAACTCCTTGGGTGCAAATTGAATCTGCACTGGCACCCACCAAACATCTCAGAACTCATCTCAACTGTCAGTGTTTCTCAACTCAAGATACCTTTCTTACCAGCTATGCTAAAGGCCTCGGCCCACCACTGGTGCATGTTCCACCAAAAGAGCAACCACAAACCCTTTTCTTTATTAGATGTGTCCCCACTACAGCTTCTGGAACTACACCTACCAGACACAAACTTACTTCAATGGTGCTCACTAGGTATCCAATTTGTAAGCCAGCTATATAAAAATAACATTAGGTCCTTTGCGAGTTGGAGTTTGGGGTTCCTAAGGAGGATTTCTTTAAATACTTGCAGATAAGTCACTTATCAATATTTAAATCTCCTTGCCAGGTGATTGCCAATAAAGAATTCTTTGAGCTATGGGTTATTCCGATACAGCCCAATACCAAGCTGGACATTAGACCACTGTATATGGCCTTGGGTTCTAAATTAACCTTCTCCAAATCCACTCCATTCCTAGCATCGGATAAAGAACTACAAGTGAATATTCCCAAAGCCGATTGGATAGCAACATTCAAATTTCACTTTTTGCAGCACTTTTGTATGAAGCGGCCGTTAAAACCTGTTCAAAGATGGTATTTTACATTGGACCAGCTCAGCAGAATATACCCTGGCACTTCGCATCTATGTTAGCGAAGAAGCAGGCACAAAAGTACCTTATTACATGTGTTATGGTCATGCCCATTGGTGCTACATTTATGGACAGATCTTCGAAATGGCACCCAGATTTTGTGGCATTACTATTGAAAAATCTCCATATTGGGCCCTTTATGGGCATGCATACTATACAGACACAGAACCGAGTCCCTGTTGCTCACTTGTTTCTGACAACTAAATTGGAAATCACCAGGTGTTGGAATTTAACTGTCATCCCGACGACAGCAGAAATCATAACTAGAGTCCATAACACTTGCATGTATAGGAAGATTATGGTCTATAAGGAGAAAAACATGGACAGACTCGTGCTCCTCTGGGGAGCTTGGTTAACACATGTTGCCGATTGTCGATCTAACATTACCCGAGACTATTGTTTTTTTTTAAATGCGATACCTTTTCTCGATGCCACTATTTTTAAATACACACCAAACTCCTGCTTTCTTAAGCATAACAGGAGGGATGTTTTTGTTATTCTGTATAATATACTTTGTAACATCTCAATAAACAAGATTGAAAAAAAAAAAAAAATCCAACTTTAATGGATTTTTTGCAACTTGTGTCAGTCGCAACATGTCGCTTTGTCACTTGCCTGTTGCCATTCCTGAGCTAGCTCTGCGCTGGTGGTGAGCTGATCCTGCAGCTAAATCCTCTTCACAAAATAGCATTTGGACTTTCTTGGGCACCCTGAAGCCCTCTTCACAGCAATTGAACTTTTTAAATCTTGCCTGTGAAGCCCTTTTAATGCAAAGCAATGCTAACCTCATGTTTCCCCCTTGTCACACTGCAATCACGCAACGCACGGCTCATTTTTCATTGTGCCGGTGATGTACCAGGCTTCTCATCACTAGGCCAAGCCAAAATTTCCGCCTAGCACTGAGCTCAGTGACATCACTGGCATAGATGGGTCTTTTGGGGCACTGACGGAGAAGAGTACTATGCAAAAATCCAAAAAGCAAGGAGTAGTTCCAGCACCAAATTCTTACGATAAAAACTTCCTTTTTTTTAGCACATAGAGGTACACAGACACGTTCACATTACAAGCAGTAGTTTACGCGTTTCAGACTGCCTTGTCCTTAGTTGTAACAACTAAGGAAAAGACAGTCCGAAACGCATAAACTACTGCTTGTAATGTGAACGTGTCTGTGTACCTCTATGTGCCAAAATAAAGGTTTTTATCGTAAGAATTTGGTGCTGGAACTACTCCTTGCTTTTTGGATTTTACAAGTGCCTAGCTTTCAGTTCCGAGACACTGGAGATATGGCAATGCCGAGCTGGACATGTGTTTTGGATACTATGCAAAAATGTTCTGTACACAGGAGAGGAATGGACAGGAGGCAGTAAAGTGATCAGAGGGAGTGGTTGGGGGCAGCAATGTAAACAGTAACAAGCGCAGCCTCAACTCTCATACCTGTCCCCCCTCATTATATTTCTGACCTACTTTCCAGATACATCCGCACACGTAATCTGAGATCCCCACAGGTCGTCCTCTCATCTGTTCTACACACAATTGATTAGACAATTTCTCACGTGTCTCTCCTTTACTCTTCATTATTCCAGCACCTTAGACTCTCCCCCAACATACAAACCTTCAAAAAAGAACCTGAAAACCCACCTTTTCAGGAAAGCCTACCACCTGTAATGAGCACACTGCCACCATACAGCCAGATGAGCAGCCTTTACCCTCACCTTCTGTGCTGCTCCTTCCCTTGTAAGCTCTTGCGGGCCAGGTCTTCTCCCTCTATACCTGTCTGTTAAACGTTTATTGTATTTTTATTTCGGATGACCCGCCTCTTGATATACAGCGCCATGGAATAAATGGTGCTTTCAAATAAATAAACAAAAAACAATACAAATAAAATAGATTGAATTTTAGCTTGGACCGGAGTTTAAATATAGATTTTACACCAAATGACCACAAAATCATGCAATGTTTTAAGTAATTTTATTAAAGCAAGAATTTTATAATCCAAATTATGCTTTTTTGCCCAGCTATCTTTCCCACAAAATACCAACTGTGGTGAAATTCTGGGCTTTTCAACAATTACAAAATCAAAGAAAGGAATGCTTAACTTCTCGTACTGTGTTCAAAATGCCTTTCCCCGGGTCTTAAAAAAACAATTCCATTTGTTTTTGTATTTTACTATTTTTTTGTATTTTTTTAAATATCTAGGACTAGCACCGATAGGCCAGACCTGGCATTTGTCTGTACGTAAGCATTGTCGTTTCCTTTCCTTTTTTATTTGATTTTATGTTTTGCAGTGTTTTTCAGAGATTTAAGTTTTTCCATGTTTTAATATTTTTCTCAGATAAAGTGAAGTTCTTTAAAGTTCCCATTTGCCTAGAAGAGAGAAAAAAAAAAAAGTTAGCACACCTGTGTGATAACTTTGAAACAACGGTCAGAAGGTACACAATACTATTTCCTGCTGTGTAATTCTGGGACTATAAAGTGCCTGATACATCTGAATAGGGCCATTCATACAGCAGGTGTGTGATTTTTCACAAACACTGGTTAGATTCTCAACCAAAGTATTAACCCAGAAAGCACAAATTGAGTGTAAGAAGAATGTAGCAGTGAGAACAAGTCTACCAGTGACATCCATGACAAAAATATGAAAATCTAGCACTAAAATGGTACTATGTAGTGTGATAAGCACCACTGCAAGGATGGATTTAAGAGGTCGGGCGAATAGCTAGCTTTGTGGGTGAATTGTATTCTGAACCAAGTACACTGCAAGTGCAGAACCATAAAGATAGGGAAATCTGTTGCTTAGGCCCAAATAATTCATCACCAATAAGCTGCCTACTACAGGCCTTCAATGGCCGCTTATTCATTAGAACAGGGATGCTCAACCTGTGGCTCTCCAGCTGCTGTAAAACTACAACTCCCACCATGCCCTGCTGCAGGCTGATGGCTGTAGGCTGCCCAGGCACGATAGGAGTTGTAGTTTTGCAACAGCTGGAGGGCCGCAGGTTAGGCCTCCCTGCATTAGGATAATAAAACACTGCCTAAGTACGTGTGTGGCTGTTACGGGAGGGTCCAAGATGTGTTCACCTCCTTTAACATGTAAATGCAATTTTTGGAGCTTGCACCGATTTTTTTAATTTTCTTAAAGAGGACCAGTCACCATAAAATACAGATATTTTTGTGGGAAGAGATTCAGTAAAATGTAACTTACATATTTAAAGGGGTATTCCGGTTAGAGAAAGTTATCCCCTATCCACAGCGCCGGCGACAGCTTAGAATTGAGAGGCAGCATGCATTTCCAACCAGCCATTCTGTCCATGAGGTACAGGGCCCCCATTCTTATAATGGGGATCCCAATTGGTATGACCTCCACTGATCTAATGTTATCACCTATCCTGTGGACAGAGGCTAATGTTCTCTAACCGGAATAGCCCTTTTAAATCCCTCTTTCTGATCGGGGGATGGGAGGTCTGACTTTAGGGGCTGATCTGATGTTTTTATTTTCCTCCTCCAAACCCTAGGTGCATCTTGTAGTCCGAAAAGACTAAAGAAACCACAACTTACATGCATGTTACACGGCTGCCACTCCAGTAGCGTTGTTTACAGCCTTCTGTGCTGCTTCCTTAGCCTGATGAGCTTGCAGCACAGCAACCGCTTCATCAACCTAAAACAAGAAGCCACACATTAACACCATAACTTAGCACCATAGTTGTACAGGTCTCAAATAAGTATGCACTGCACTGCAAATACCTTAGAGCGAAGAGATTCTGGTGACTCAAGCATGTGGAGAAGCTCAGAATTATCAATCTCCAGCAACATTCCTGTGATTTTACCAGCCAGCGTTGGGTGCATGGCTTGAATAAGTGGGAAAAGACGCTCACCTAAGAACAAAAAGTCTCAAGTTAAACTTCATGCTCCTTCAACAGGGAGCACAGTATAGCAGTTACCAAAAGCTTCACGTACCCAGCATTTGTTTCTGCTCCTGTGGTGGAGCAGAGGCCAGCATAGAGGCAGTCAGGGGCTCTTGTCCTTGCACATGGACAGCAGGCTGCAAAATAAAACATGCATATTAGGTAACCTACTCATGTATGCTGGTGTCCTCTAGTTACTGAAATAGTAAGACTAATCGTAATGCATTTTTAGACTGTGACATGCATGAAATAAGGTGTTTAGAACTGATGTGATTTGGTGCACACTTCTTGATTCCAAGGCTGAATAGCCTTTACACATTCCAGTCTTCCAATCACACTGCTTACCTGCTGCATAGCAACTTGAGGCTGAGCGTTAAGGTGTTGCTGAGGATTCCTAACACCAGCAGCATACTTATACTGAGGAACCGGGCGCACGGTGGAAGCGGCGGCGGCTGCAGCAGCTGGAGCTGTGGGGCGAGGTCCTATTGTTTGAGTTGAAGTATTTGCTGTAGCAGGAAAATAAATACGAATTCTGACTTGTGCAAAAAAAGGATAGTGCACAACACACCTTATAGGGTGTTATGTAGAATCCTTTTACTAAACTGGGAATTGTAACGTATTGAGCAAGATTCTGATTGTGTTTTTATTTAGGATCTATGCACGCTAGAGCAGGACACTAAAACGTGTGTCTTGCTTAAAGGGTTTGGGCACAAGTGTCTAACCGGAAAGGGTCCGACCGCTGGAGCCCATCAAGATCACAAGAGCAGAGGTCTGTGCTCCCCCCCGATTTGAATGGAGCCGAAGTCATACCTGCGTGCTGCCAGTCCTTGAGGAGCACAGGCCCTGTTCTTGTGATCAGTGGGGGGGGGCCCCAGAAATCAGACCACCACCAGTGACTTAGATACTACACTGTGAATAGGGGATAAGTTATCATAATGGGACACCCCCTTTAACGGGTGCTACATGACAAATCTAACCTTAGAGCAGATTGCACTGGATAAAAGTGATTGCCAGTAACCCCTAGGAATGTAATTATTTGAACTGCAATTGCAGACAAGAATAGGACATGTTCTATTTTTTTCGGGAACGCGATTGCGGACCCGGAAGTGCGGATCTGCAATTGCGGACCCGGCCGGGACATCGTCTGTCCCCATTGAAACTAATGGGTCCGCAATTCCGTTCCGCAAAATGCGGAACGGAATTGCGGACGTGTGAATGGACCCTTAATGAGATTACCAGCATCTATGATACCTAGTATTGCACCAGAAGCCTATACCTAAAGTGCCTTTGTCCCCACATTGACCCGAGCAAGAGATTTAGACTACAGCATTAACTTATGTCAGGTAAGTAAATTTAAAATTGAATTTCCAGATGCAACATCTCTACAATTTAGATGACATTATATGAAATGTAATGTTTTGGGCCAAGAGACTCATTTGTGGACTGACACAAACTGAAGTTATTATAAAAGGATGAGAAACGACAAGCACTTACCAACACGCTGAGCTGATACAACACGTGGGACTGAAGAGGCTGGTCTCATTGTGCTGAAGGTTGGAGGCCTTGGAGCAGCTGGTCTGATGGCTCCTGGCATGTTCTGGAAAGCTGCACAAAGGGAATCCGAAAATTCAGGTTACTCAAGACATTACCAAACTAGTCTAAACGTGACAATGTAGCTAGACAAATTCAATTCAAGACTTCTCCAGGTTACATGCACCAGATTATACAAAACCAGCTATTAAACTTAAATATATGACTTACGGTGAGGTCTAGCACCCTGTGCAGTCCAACGGGGGCTGGGTCTGAGCTGAGCTATTTGTCCAGCTGGGTAGTATGCAGCACGGTTTTGAGCCTAAGGAGAACAAAAGTATTTAACAAAGCAGCCCTTACACATGCATCATGATTAATTTATTGAGTGTTGAGACATACCGGTGGGATAGCTGCCATAAAGTAGCTGGATGGTGGTGGCTGATAGGGATTGATGACTGGGTTGGGTACAGCCCTGACACTGGCCATTCTCTGCATGTACTGGTTGGTCAGATGGGCTTGACGTTCCTCCTTGCGCTGTGCTAAGGCAACATACAACGGCTTGGTGGCTACAATCCTACCATTCATTTCTGTGACCGCTTTGGTTGCCTCTTCTGGGGAGGAGAAGCAGACGAAACCAAACCCTTTGCTGCGGCCACCTTCCATCATGACCTGAATTAGAAAACAATAACCTTTAAAACAATGCAAGTGTAAATGAATAATGAAGTGTACACAAACTGGGTTGAGACGACCTGTAAGAACAGTTTAGACTGCTGAAATGCCTGTGAAACTAATGCAAATACCAATGAAATTTACACCCTTATCTGGCATACAGAAAAGGGCGAAAAATATGTAGTAAACCGTATTTCTTTATATAATTAGAAAACACAAGCTCACCTTAGCGCTGGTGATGGTACCAAAAGGAGAGAATTCTTTTCGCAATCTTTCATCATCAATTCCATCATCAAGATTTTTTACGTAGAGATTGACACCCTATAAAAGTTAAATATTGATTAATATATCTGTTTAAGGGAACCTGTCACCATAAAAATGCTATGTAATATACAGGCAGTCTGTTATAGAGCAGAACACGGTGAGCAGATAGATATATAGTTTTTTTGGAAAAGAGTCAGTAAAATTAATTTAAATTCCTGCTCATTCTTTGAAGTCAAGCAGACGGTCCTATCAGTGACTGAGCGCCCTCCCTGTGACTGTACATACAGAGATAGTGGTCACTTAAAGGGCGCATCCTTGATGTCAAAGCCCAGAATGAGCAGAAATTCTAATTAAAGGGAGTCTGTCAGCACATTTATACCTATTAAAGTGTTCAAATAGTGTTATAGGCGACACCCAGAAGTTTAAAACGGTACCTTTGCTGCCTTTACTGCAGTCTTGTACCAGCAAAAAATTAACTCTGAAGAATATGTAAATGAGGGCTCGCAAGTGCCCAGGGGCAGCGTCTACAGCGTTGGAGCCCAGGCAGCTCTGCCTCATATCCCCGCCCAGCATCTGCCTCTGCCCGCACTTTTTTTCTCTCCCCCCCCCTTGCCAAGATCCCACGCCTGCGCTCTGAAGGTACCGTTTAAAAACTTCTGGGTGTCGCCTATAACACTATTTGAACACTTTAATAGGTATAAATGTAACAAGTAATAGTGAAAATTCTCCAACAAAGTTATGTTAATCTGCTCAGCTTCTCCTGATCTGTGACATGCTTCCTGCGGATTATTTTACATTTTCTTTAAAATTAAATGAACAGAGCAAACTAATGTGAAGTCACCTACCTGATATCTGGTGATTCGGTCTTGTTTCATTTGTTCAAACTTTCTCTTAAGCTCAGTTTGTCTCTCAACCTTTTTCTGGGCTCTTCCAACATAAATGGCCTTACCATTCATGTCTTTGCCATTCATTTCATCCACAGCCTTAAAAAAAATAAAAAAAATTAGTTCTAAAATTTGATTGAGCAGAATCTTAACCTGTTCCTGACAACATGCAAGTGATAATTCTGGTGGGAGTGTATGGCACAGGCTCAGTGGCAGTACATACAAGGTGTGCCACTAAGTAATTTTAAAGGGTGAACGTCCAGCAACTAGTCGCCATATGGCCCCAAGTCTAATCATGCAAGTTCCAAGTGCCAAGTCTGCAACAGAATAAGGCTGGGTTCACATCATGTTTTTCCCATCATTTTAATGTGTACAAAAATGTATACGTTAAACAGATGTCTCAGACTGATGCCATACAGTGGTTCCATTGACCTGGGCAGCATAGGAATGGTAAGGGATCGGTGAAGAGAATTACTTTTTTCATTTTCAATATGCTGACCTGTTTTAACTTTTTTCCCCCTGGACAACCCCTTGAATGAAGAAGCCCATTCATGAAAAGCTCTGGTTTGGGATACTGCTAATATATACGCTATGAGATATGCTGCCATGATAACTGCAACTTTCCACAAAGAACATAAACTGCATTCAGTTTTAAGCAGCTGTGAAGCCCTCAGAGGTTTCTAGCGCCAACTTACTTTTTGTGCATCCTCATGTCTCTCAAAGCTGACAAAGCCAAATCCTTTGGACTTCCCGCTTTCATCAGTCATAACTTTAACACTAAGAGCTGGACCTAAAACGAGATGAATACATAAATGTATCAGATGAGGATTTTAGATAAAGGTTATGGACGTCTCTTTAGCTTTAGATGCTACCTTCAGTTAAAGTTGCACTAAATTTCAGTCTATAATCTTCAATCCAGACCCCTTTCGTTTGTACCTGCTCCTAGTTTGTTCTCTCTTATTCCTCCTTCCCAGTAATGCATGCTGGAAGGTCTGTGTCTAGGATGCTGCTGACTTCACTAGTATTCGCACAGCTTCACACCTGGACTGATGTCTACAGCCTATGAGGGATCTCTTCTTCCTTGAGCCGACAATGACACTGAGGGGTGTGCCTTTCCCTTCAGTCCCCCATAAGTACACTGCATACTAATCTGAAACTACAGCCCGTGTGACTTGCTATGCCCCAACAAACGTGGCCCTTCCCCATAAACTGATCTGACACTTACATCCTCCATCCCCTCCCACTGAGAGAAGAGAGAGGGAGATCAGAGACCGTGAGGAGCGATGTGCTGTCAGATTATACCAGATTCAGCAGACCTCTATAAAATTGTTAAAAGGTGTATTAGAAGGGCAGATATTGTCCAGCCGATGACCGCTAATGAGCGTTCGTATTAAGGCTCGTTAGCGCTCATCTTGCAGTGTAAAGCCTCATTCACATGTCAGTGTTTTGGTCAGTGACTTCCATCAGTGACTGAGCCAAAACCAGGTGAAGCTCCAAACACAGATCTTATGTCTGTGGAGGCTCCACACCTGATTTTTGCTCAATCACTGATTGAAACGACTGGCGTGTGAATAAGGCATACCAATAATACTGCTGATCGTTTGCTTGTTCATTGTGCAATGCTGAAAGATCAGGATTTGCTGGCAGCAGATCATGCTGTCCAAGTACGATCTACCGCTGGCAAACCACTGTACAGCATGGGAACGAGCGATGGCATAGCAATTGGTCCTCCCAATGTTGCCAAGATCACTGCATGTAATAGAAGCTGTGTCCTCTGCAAGCGAGCAGGCCAGAAAGGAACGCTTCTCTCCCAACAATTGTCTGCGTGATCGGGGGGTCTATTAAGACTCTACAGCAATAAAATGTTATAACGCTTGATGAATACTATTTAGACGGCTGCTTAATTTTGTATTTAGGAAATGTATGAAATTGAGTGCAAAGGCGTCCACAGCCTTCAAAAGTAGGGCTGAGCGATTCATTTGCCCTTTGCCCATTGTATCCCACAATGGTACAAATGAAAACTACATACATCCTGTAAAAAAAAAAGCCTGTACGCGGCTACTTTAGAGGAAAAAAAAAAAAAGTATGGCTCTTGAAATGCAACAAAAATATTCTTTTGCATGAAATGTGCTATTATTTTGCAAAACAAAAATACTCACGGTAATTGTATTGATGCATATAAAAAAAATATGATTGTTAGCCACACCATGAAAGTCAAATATTTAAAGTGCAAAAAAATATTTATATCTCAGAACTAGGGTTGTCACGATAACAAAATTTAGATTCAATTTCGATACCATAAAAAAGTATAGCGATACTCGATACCACGTGAAAAAAAAAAATTAAAACACAAAACTAGCCGTGTGCATTCCGCATTTTATGGAACGTCCTATCCATAATCGAACAGTCCTATCCTATTTTTTGGGGGGGGACAAGGTGACTAAAAAATGTGCAGCTTTTATTTAATTTTCTGTTATGGCTTTCACCGCATAGGAGATATTTAATATTTTAATAGTTTGGACTTTTTTGACGTAACGATATGTAATATGTTTGTTTATATATTTTCTATGTAAAATGGTGTTTTGTTTTTTTTTTTACACTTTTTTAATAACTATTTCCCCCTTAGGGGCTAGAACCTGGGATCTTTTGATCCCTTGTCCTATTCACCCTAATAGAGCTCTATTATGGTGAATAGGACTTCACACTCTCCCTGCTGTCCTGTGCACACAGCAGGGAGCTTACCATGGCAGTCAGGTCTTCAGTAGCATCCTGGTTGCCATGGTACCCGATCGGAGCCCCAGGATTTCACTACTGGGGCTCCGATCACAACTGCCACTGCACCACCAATTAAGAGGGCGGAGGGGACCCTGTGGCCACTGCCACCAATGATTTATTACTGGGGGGTGCACTGCGCCACCAATGTTTTTAAACCATTAACATAAATACAGGAGGTGGGTGGCGGCGGCAGAATCACATAGCCAGCACCCGACCTCTATGATGGGAGCTGCGATCAGTGGCAGTTAACCGCTCAGGTGCCGCACCTGTGATACTAGGCTGCGCTACCCATTTACCTGGTAAATGGCAAATCCCAGTATCGAATAGATACCGGTACAAAAGTATTGATTGGGTATCGATAATTCCATACCTGATGCAACCGTAGGCAGAACCGCTTCCCCCCCATTATCGCCACTGTCCTAAAAAATATTGATATGTACCCCCAAAATGGTGTCACAAAAATAAAATTGGTCCAGCAAAAAACACGCTTTAGATAGCTACATCAGCCAAAAAAAGTTATTGCCAGAAAAAATATCATCAAGAAAAATCTATAATCATCCTTAAATTAAAAAGAAAAACTAATTGCTTACTTTGGCCTACTTCCAAAGCTGCAAAAATAAGTTTAATGGTCTTTACCATATTTGCCAAACATTTCCTTGAGCCGCTCATCATCCATGTCTTCCCCAAAGTTCTTGATGTAAACATTGGTGAACTCTTTAGCTCTCGCTCCAAGTTCAGCTTCTCGTTCTTTACGGGACTTGAAACGGCCAACAAACCTTAAGAGGAAAAGAAAAAAAATATATATTAATGGAAATCTGCATCAAAATTGAAATTCACATGAAAAATTTGCCATTTCCATTGCAAATTTATATACCAGTTTCACAGTGTCATTTAAAAATCAGCAGTAAGAGGTCTTCCTAAGAGACAAACCCTTTCAGAATGCAGTCCCTGGACCAGTGACAGATAAACTCCAGCTGTGGTGAAACTACAACTCCCAGCATTCTCCATTCATTTCTATAAAGTTCTGAGAACAGCCAAGCAAGTGTAGATCTTGGGAGTCGCAGTCTTACAACAGGAGGTTAGCCATCACAGCCCTAGGACAAGTTGATTGCTCTGGGAGCCACGACATACACCACTGGTAAACAGGTGTTTTTGGCCAGGCAGCAGACATTTCTGTGGCAGCGACTGACAAAGGGGAGAGATGCAGCATTACATGGTGCACTCAGATGATACAAGGACAACCCAAGTACACCAGCACAGGAGCTGCTCATAAAATAGCTCTCCATCTCTCAAAAGAGGAGGGAGGGGGGGGGGGGGGGGTCACCATAAGCTCTAATGGAGTATTGACAGATTTGTCTTCATGGGATGTTGACAAATTCTACTTCATTTTATTTGTGTGTGAATGGGAAATACATACACTTTGCGGTCATTTAAAAGCATGCCGTTCATTTTGTCGATGGCCCTCTCTGCAGCTTCCTGGGTCTCAAAATGCACAAATCCGTAGCCCTTAGATCCATTTTCATCACAAACCACCTGTAAGAGCATATTAATGAGTTACAAATCAACAATATGAAACAATGCAAACTGTAAAAGACATATGTAGAAGCCTTTACCTTGCAAGACAGGATGTTGCCAAAGGCAGAAAACGTATCGTACAGGGCTTTGTTATCGATGGATTTGTCAAGGTTTTTGATGAAGATGTTGCCGACGCCACTCTTGCGCAGAGATGGGTCACGTTGAGACCACATAATGCGAACAGGCTTGCCCTTTATGACATCAAAGTTCATGGTATCCAGAGCACGTTCAGCTGGTAAGGTGAAAGAAAGGGAAATCTTAAGCATCCAGTGCATAAACAGCTTGTGCCAAGTGTCCAGGCTACGAAAGCCTTAAAGGGCCAGTGAGTTTTCAGAAAACTTGATATGTCAACTAAATAAAAAGTTTTGATCGGTGGAGTCCGACTGCTGAGACCTCACTGATCGCAAGAACAAGCAGAGAGAAGTTTTCGCATATTGCACTCCTCACCTCAGGACAGAATATAGACTTTCTATCGATCAGGGCTGTGGAGTCGGAGTCGAGGAGTCAGAGGCAATTTTGGGTACCTGCAGTCGGCAAAAAATGAACCGACTCCTACTCAATTTAAATTAGAATAAAATAAAAAGTTTAAATGTCCCAATTCACAAAAAGTTATAAGTTACCGCAAACGGAACACGTTAAGTGCCCGTGAAGAAGCCTGCTTTTCATATGCTTCACTATATGGTTAAGGAGCGGCAATACTTATACTTTCCATTGTGTTCTGCTGTTACAGGGAACGCAGCGCCCAGGGGTCACCGAGCCTCTCACCGATAACTGAGTAAGTAAATATGTTTCTTGCAGGACTAGAGACACTTGTATAAGTGAAGGGAATAATGGAGAGTCAATAGTTCAAGACTGAAGCTGTAAACCATTGGAAAAACTGCTGTCATTCAGCTAAGGCCATAAAAACGTGTAAACTCAGATTGTAGCTTAAACTTCAAACATGACTATGGGATTCTACTAGGGAAATGTATAAAATACATTCACATATTAAATACAGAGGAGTCGGAGCATATGCTATTGAGCGTCTCTTTTCCTCTCCTTCAGCGAGGAGCACGCGATATGTGAGCAAACAGGAGAGGACCAACGTAAAGTCTGCGAACAATGTTTAATATACTGATGGAAATTTTAACTGGTGACGTACAAATAAACGGGGGAATGTTTTGAGCTTGTAAGGGCCAATTCACACAACTGTGGTCAGGCCAGGAACACTATCCACATGTTGGCCGCACCTCCAGACCCGAATTGAATGCATCAGTGTTTTATGATAGTCTGTTCAAACGTGATCACGAGTACTCACCATATTTTACAGTGATAGATCCACGATCACACATTAACTCACTAAAATCACAAAACACTGATACAGTCAATTGGCATCAGGGGAGCCGTGGTGGTCCTGTGAGATGCAGCCGATATACAGACCATGTCTCCCAGGCTGACTACGACCATGTGAATACTGAAAAAAGTTGTAAGAAGCTGGTGGTTGTATGTATCCCGGAGTGGTCATAAATTCATATCCACAGGATGTCAAATATCCCAAATAGATGCGAGTCCCACCTCCCAGCCTGGCACCAGTCTTGAGGACAAGACAATCCATACCGCCCAGATCCACCTGGATGCAGAGGCGAGCACTACAGAAAGAGCTGAGCAGACTGTGCTGCACTTCTGTAATGGCCCAAGACCGTTCCAGTAGTCTAGATGACCTCTGACTGCCACATCCAGGCAGGAGGAGGTAGGGAGCCCATTCTGAGATGGGAACTGGAAAGAGGGTTTTAATGAACAAAGAGGAAAATGATGGAACTAAAGTCTAAAATAACTTGGGGCTCATTTCCAGTAGGAGTTTCCTGACAGGACAGCCTGCCGGAGGTCTCTGGATCCGGCAATGCTTGGCGATACCTGAATGCGTCCCAGCAGTGTGAAAGAAGCCCAAGGCGTCGCTCTGCCGGCTCCCTGGCCTTTCAATGACAAATAGACATGTTATATTCTGTGCACAGATGAACTAGAATCTATTGCAAGTTCTAGGACATTGCATCTTTCAAAATGAATGAAATGTGGCATCCGCGCATAGGATTTCAAGTAGTCCTCACTGTACTACATGGACTGGGTGCTGCAGCAGTTGCATAAGCTCTCTTTATATAAAACTAGTACACCCCTTTAAAAATTATATCAAACGGCAAACTAACAAGTGAATTCAGAGTTTAGGAATGTGCTGCTGGAATTAGCAGTGTTGTGCTGCCCGAATATAGAAGCAGAGGCAGCCATTCCTCCCAGAAACCTGATCTCAGAACAGATTTTACAAAAAAAAAAAAAGTCATATGATGAAGAGCGCCTAATTCATGTATTTATGTTAAAATGCAGACAAAGTTCTTACCATCAGCCGGCTGCTGGAAGTTGACATAAGCATAGCCAAGAGATCGACGGGTAATCATGTCTCTGCATACTCTGATTGACAAAATGGGACCAGCAGGACTGAACTTTTCATACAGCATAGCTTCTGTGACATCAGGGTGGAGGTCCCCAACATACAGGGATGCCATAGGATAGCTGGGAGCACTTGGATTCATGTTTTCTGGCGGTTAAGGTTTAACTGGAAGAAACAAGAAAATACAATTAACAAAGTCTACATATTTCACATTCAGAATGAACAATTCAGTGACTGCTTACAGGGCTTTTCTAGTACTTTATTATTTATGGCCTATCCTCTGAATTGGTCTGACCCCCTCCACCCCCAGCAGCCACCAGAACTGGAAACTATACAGTCGATGGAGCCGAAAGCACAAGGTTCTGTCGGTGTGTAGTGGCCGTGACTGGTACTGCAGCCTGGCTCCCATTCAAGTGATCTGCAGTATGGCGACTCCAGAAACTACACAATGGATGGGGTGTTGTACTACATAAAATGCCCCCCCCCCCAATCAAAAACAATGGGAAGCGTATTAGAAATGGCAGCTCAATCACTCGCTGAATTGGGTCACCACTACAGCAGTGACTGAAGAGGCATCACCTGCAGTGTCGAGCCCAGACCAGCAGGGGTCCATCTTTGAGGTAAGTAATGCATTTTTTTTCTCTAATCCATTTATTTAAATCTGAAAATGTCAGCCCCTGAGACAACCCCTATATCTAAGATAAAAATTAAAAGGGGTTCTGTCCCATAGACTTGAACAGAGCAACAGTGGTGGCACCCAGCGATGCTATAGTTATCACCTATGCAAAGGAGAGGTGATCATTTTCGTGAGATAACCTCTAACCCCTAACAATTTCGCCTGAGCTCTGCCGGGCCTTTGAGAAAAGGAAAGTAAAGCTTGTGCAGCAGGGTGGGGGCTGCTTTAAACCTCGATATCTCTGGGTAGCAGCTAGAGATAAGGGCCTGGTTTTGTTTGAAAGCAGACAATCTAATTACGACCAGAGTCACAGCATTATCTACTCTACATCAGGAGATATAGCTGTTGGAAACTGGGAGTTACAGCAGCTGAAAGTGAAAGCAGGTTTCAGGTTTTGTTTTTTACAATGTTAACGGGGAGATTTAAATAACAGGTTATCCTTATAATATATGTTATTAGACACGTTGCAGTAAACAGTTTGATATATTTGTGCATATTTGGGAAAGATTATTTGTTTTTAAATCAACTTTTTTTACTCTCACTAGGGGACATTGTTTTTATAATGCAGTGGTACCTTATATACTAATGCATTATATCCTTCCACAGTACCTTGACAGGCAGTCCATTAGGCTCCGTTTGCTGCACAGCGTGACATACAGCCATTGCAGTCCTGGGGGCCGGTGTTAGGCCCTCAGCATCCATGACCAATGGTGACAGGGAGCATGGTCCCTATAACTGCCTAGATGCCAAGGTCACTATTGACTGCAGTATTTAGGAAGTTAGACTTTACAACGGGAGCCTGGATTCAGTCAATGCCAGTCGCCCACAGTGATCTAGAACAGCCTGTGGGGTCTAATGAGTCGCTGCTGCCCGTGACAGGAATCATGGTGCAGGCCGCAGGGACTAAACAGACTAGACAGGCCACGCTCCAGACCAAGGAGATTCTCATAAGACTTTTTTCAGAGGTTAAAATTGCCTGTACAGGCATCTGACGCTTGGACAGGTGTTATTGTGACATCCGTCCACATAAGAACTTCCTGCCATGTTCCGCTTGGGGACATGTCACCACCGAGACCGGTCATTAGCACAAACTTTGCAAACAGAGACTGGAAGTGCAGTGAAGACAGCCCAGGACCCACAGAGCCAGAACAAAGCAGCAAGGAGCACGCAAGTATAGGTCCCACAGGGGGGGTGGAATTGAAAGGAAATGTGTCACCAAAAATGTTATCTGCCAGTTAAAACCAGATAGTGACATTTTAGATATTGACATGGAAAATTAAAAACAAACATATTTCCAAAATTTCAACAATAGGTCAATTTCTAATGACACGTTCCCTAAATATTGGGCGACCCCTTCAGCTCATAATGGATTACTTACACCTATGAGATGGAGGTGAAAAAGTGATTCATGTACTTCAAAATAGAAATCCACCTAACCGCTCAACTGGAATGAGTCATAATGACCGCTAGTGAGATGGCAGATGAAGATCACACCATTACCGCCATACCAGGAAGGACACGCCTCACAAATGTAATCTAGAACGCCACCTCCTACAAGCAGAACTACTGGAATGACAAAAATGTTATGCGCTTCTTATGAAGGATTCATAAATGACCTCATGTAATAACAGATGGCTAAACTTCCTTCCTTTACAGATCGCCCATCATACACTGCACCAATATCTGTGCCAGCAATAGACAACTACATAGCCAAAAAAATTCCATTTAACCACACATTAGTTGTAAATGAGATCTCCTTCGGGCACGGCTGCATGCAGGAAACCACCCAAAAAATGGGCTGGTTTTTCCAGCGGCAACGATGGAGCCACCGCGGGTCTTAGACAGGATGAAAGCTCCTGCATAAAAATCTGCTCTCCAAAAACCATATGGCGCTCCTTTCCTTCTGCACCCTGCCGTGTGCACTTACAGCAGTTATGACCACCTACTGGGTATTTCTGTAAATCGCAGAATCAGGTTAATATATTTTGAGTTTGACTGTTAACTAGAGATGAGCGAACATTTAAAAAAAGTCCGTTGTTCGGGGTTCGGGTGGTGGTTAATCGCACATCCCGTTATGGATTCCACTATAGCGCATATGGAATCCATAAGAGGCGGCTGCCACCAACCCGAACTGTTGCACAGCTGAAGGACCTGGGGTGACGTCACCATCATGTGATCAGTGCAGGGGGCGTGGCTCAGCACTGGATTTGATCCCGTGCTGAGCCACGCCCCCTGCACTGATCACATGACAGTGACGTCACGCCAGGTCCTTCGGCTGTTCTACAGTTCGGGTTGGTGGCAGTCGCCCCTTATGGATTCCATATGCGCTATAGTGGAATCCATAACGGGATGCGCGATTAACCACCACCCGAACCCCGAACAACGGACTTTTTTTAAATGTTCGCTCATCTCTACTGTTAACCCTTGATGTGTTACGGGAAAATGGATTAAAATGGAAAATCTGCCAAAAAAGTGAAATATAGAAATATCACCTCCATTTTCCTTTAATTCTTGCGAAATACATAAAGGGTTAACAGTATGTAAAATCAGTTTTGAATACCTTGAGGGGTGTAGTTTCTAAATTGGGGTAATTCATGGGTGGTTTCCACTATGTAAGCCCTGCAAAGTGACTTCAGAATTGAACTGGTCCTTTAAAAAAAAGTGTTTTGGAAATTCTTAAAAATTGCTGCTAAAATTCTGAGCCTTCTAACGTCCTAAAAAATTAAATTAGATCTACAAAATGATACCAACATAAAGTAGACATATGGGAAATGTAAAGTAATAACTACTTTGTGAGGTATCACTATCTGTCCTTAGAAGCAGAGAAATTCTAATTTTGAAAATTTAGGATTTTTTTTTATAAATAAAGGTAATTTATATTGACTCAAATTTACCACCATCATGAAGTACAATGTGTCAGGAGAAAACAATCTCAGAATGGCTTGGATAAGTAAAAGTGTTCCAAAGTTATTACCACATAAAGTGACATGTCAGATTTCCAAAATTTAGCCTGGTCCCTAAAGTGAAAACTAGCAGGGTCCTGAAGGGGTTAAAGTGTTATCCAGGTAAAGCTAATGATCAGGATAAGTCATTATTAGGGATTAGCAAGTCGACTTTGGATGCTTCATCTGAAGTCAATTCACAAAAATCTTTGTTGTAATATTGTACGGAGCATCCGAAGCAGATTCGCTCACCCCTAGTCGGTGAGGTCCAAGACCTGGCACCCCTACCGATCAGCTATTTTACGGAGCCGCCGTGCTCACCCATGCTCTGAAAAATGAAAGGTGGAATCTGAGCAACTAAGCCAGTTCTACTTTACACTGATTTTGATAAATCTCCCCGATGCAGTTTTGAGTGTGGAATCGGTGCAGAAATGCAGAGATCTGTGCAGATTTTCTGTTTGTAAAACTGCACCTGTGTGCACGAAGCCCAAGGGTACTTTGCACAAGTTGCAGATTACGTGTTTTTTCTGTACGGACTTTTTTTTTGCAGAGACCAGTGTGATACAGTACCAGCAAAATGTGATTTGCAAAATGTCACGTACACTACATATTTTGTACACGCAGAACCTATCGTGCAGATTTACGCAGCATGTGAATTGTTTGTGCAATTCGGTACCTTACATGTAGTTGTTTGACCCAAAGACTTGAATGGGACTGTAAATAAAAAAAAACGCAACCTTAGAAACTTCAGCTGCTGTGAAACTACAACTCCCAGCGTGCACACTTGCTCCGCTGCTCTAGTGAATGAAGTATTCTGGGAACTGTAGTTTCAGAACAGCTAAAGTGCCAGTGGTTTCTGATCCCTGCCCTATAGGGCACATCCGGGATGAGAAAAACATGGCTGACTTCTTTTACAATACCAGAGAACCCATGGAAAAGTGTGGAGCTCGTGTCTAGAAGAAAACCGCCATGCTTTCTAATCCTGGACAACTCTATTAATCGAGAAGCCTTCACCATAAATGTTCTCCACATATACAAGAAAAGGGGGCGCACTGTGCACCCCGCCTACACCGGAAGCAGAGGGCCTGATCTCCATTCTACCAGGTGAGGAAGTGACTGCCAGACAAGAGGTCATCATACCTCTCGGAGTCTTATAGCCAGAACGTAAAGTATGATGCTAAACTCTCCTGTGTTTGGTGCTTAGGCAGAGCCTGCTGTGCAGTGATCACTGACTCCAGAGGCTGAGCGCCTGAGCCAGACTCGCTGATCACTGCACCAGTAGGCCCTGACTGAGTGCAAGAGCCTGCTGTGCAGTGATCACTGACTCCAGAGGCTGAGCGCCTGAGCCAGACTCCCTGATCACTGCACCAGTAGGCTTCAGCTCAGGTGCTCAGCAAGAGCCTGTGGATTAACGGATCACTGCACCAGCACGTTCTGCAAGGGCCTGCTAGTGCAGAGAGTCAGTGCATTTGCCTCATATCAGTCTATATCATGTTCATGCAGTGCTCTGTCCATCCTGTATTTTTTGCCTCATCCCAGCAAAAAGACATTTCCGCGCTGCTCGGGCATCTCACGTGGGCACTGGACCCACAAGCAGAACATTGTGGGGATAATCATGGTGCTGATGGGCCAATCTAATTCTAGAGATGCAGAGCACCGATAACTTGCTATTTTGGCTGCATTATATTTTAAATATGATGGAGAAAACACAAGTTTTTAAATTGCAAAAAGTCGTAAAATAGTCTAAATTTGCCATTTATGTACAGAAGACAATTCTAGCGTAGACTGGTAGCGTTTTCCTGCAAAATAGCAACCTCTTAACATCTTTTGGGCCTTATTATTCTATCTATTGATTACTTCAAACTTTCATAGTCCTCTTCGGATGAAAATACTCCTCAAAAACGGTAAGAGGAGTATTTTTACTCTTTCGGAAAAAACACAGTGCAACCTCTGGTTGAGACCGCTGTGCATGCGCACAGGAGTCCTCTCAGTAATGTTAGCGCAGCAGTCCGGATTGTGTATTTCAGAGCAGCTTTGAGCGCTGACAGCAGGGACACCAAGGGCAGTAGGAAAACAGAACAAATTAGCGATTTGTACTCATGTAATAGGCCTGTTTGATACCTGCGTTGTGGCATTCCAGTTTTGAGATCCTGCACAGGATCTCTAAAGTGGAATTGACGGCTCCGTGCCATTTAAAGAGGACCTTTCATGGATCCGAAGATTGTAAGATAACTATCTGGACATGTAGAGCGGCGCCCAGGGATCTCACTGCACTTACTTTTATCACTGGGCTCCGCTCCGTTTGCCCGCTGTGGCCCCGTTACCTTCTCCCACGCTGTATGGTAATTGCTACATATGCCGCTAGTAATAGGCATTATGTCTAATTTATCTTTACATGCAGGTCCGCTCACCGTCCTCCAGGCACTGGGCTCCCAAAATAGGTGCCTATGAAGGGGCCTGTCCGTCATCAGACTGAGAACGCCAATAGTTACACAAACACCATAGAAAAGATAGAATATACATAAATACATCTTTATTAATGAGTGAATTACATAAAAAAATGCATAGCACAAATCCACCCACACAAAATGAGGGGGCTGTGGTGGAGTGGGCGCAACAAATAGATCTAGCTAAAATACTGGGAAGTAGGATACAAAATATGGTAGAGTTCCAAACTGAGCAAAAACTTACTAAATTAAGGGATTTGCCAGGCTTTTAACATTGATGGCCCATCCTCAGGATAGGTCATCAATCTCAGATTGGGGGTGCCCGACATCCAGCACCCCGCCAATCAGCTGTATGAAGGGAAGGCAGGCGCAGTGTGCATGTGCCGTCTGCGGCCTCTCTTCCTGATGCTTTGCCATAGGCAACAATAGTGAGTAGGAAGAGAGATGGCACATGCCCACTGCGCGCAGTTACCTCGTATAGCTGATCTGCGGGGGTGCTGGCCCCCTGCCAATCTGATATTGATGACCTATTCTGAGGATAGGTCATCAATATTAAAAGCCCGGAGAACCCCTTTAGTATATTTATGCTCCGTGCCCACTTCCTGAAGCTTGTGCTATATCTGTTACGGCCGCTCCACCGCAGCCCCTCCGTTTGTGTGGGTGGGTTTGTGCCATGCATTTTTATGTATTAATGATGTATTTTACTGATCATTAATAAAGACATTTATGTATTTTCTTTGTGTATGAGGTTTAAGTAACTATGGGAGGTGATCACAACGCCTAATAACTTTTATGGTCATTGGGCCCATTGGAGTTAGGGGTAGCCAACGCACCCATCCCTAGTATAAAGGAGACTGCTGATGGTTGAGACCCGCAATTAGGCTCCATTCACACATCCCCAAGTGTTTTGCGGATCCACGGATCCGCAAATCACGGACATCGGCGATGTGCAATCCGCAATTTGCGGGCCGCACATCACCAGCACTATACAGAAAACGTATTTTCTTGTCCGCAATTGCGGACAAGAATAGGACATGTTCTATTTTTTCCGGGAACGCGATTGCAAAATGCGGAACAGAATTGCAGACGAGTGAATGGGGCCTTAGCGTATATTTTGACAGCCTCAGGAAGCGGACCTGTATGTAATACTAAATTAGGCATTTGAAATCATTGGACATTGGCACCAATCGGTTAATGGGGTTATTCTCCAATTTTTATTTTATTGTTTATAAATGATATCCCCCCTACTTCACGGGATTAAGTGAATGTTAAATACATTGTTACTTACCGGGCCAGCACTTCCTGGATCATGTGCTGTACATTCCTAGCCCGGTTACAACCCAATTACACCGGTGCAGACTGGCAGCCTTGGGCACTGACTGCCCAGAGTGCCTGAGGATGCCTGACAGCGCAGGGACAAGCCACGTACATTGGGTTGTTGCCCCTCATTACTACTACAGTACCTTTATTTGTCAGTGGTCCAGATGATGAAAGACTTTAAACCGTATGTAAATGAGCCGCTGGAGGTGCCCAGGGGGTGGCATAACTGGGCGATGTGCCCAGAAAAACACGCCTCTTTCAGCCCTCTGTCTTATTACATCCTCCAGCCGAGCGGCAGAACAACAGTGGGACATATGACTTTAGTACACTGGCTCATGCGCACTGCTCTGCCCATTATGGGCAGAGGAACAGCTTTTCATATTGCACATGCGCCGGCCAACTAAAGACACCCCGTCCCACTTTTCTGCCACTCGGCTGGAGGTGGTAATAGGACAGAGGGCAGAAAGAGGCGTGTTTTTCTGGGCACATCGCCCAGTTATGCCGCCCCCTGGGCACCTCCAGCGGCTCATTTACATACGGTTTAAGGGTCCATTCACACGTCCGCAATTCTGTTCCGCATTTTGCAGAACGGAATTGTGGACCCATTATTTTCAATGGGGACAGACGATGTCCCGGCCGGGTCCGCAATTGCGAATCCGCACTTCCAGATCCGCAATCGCATTCCCCCCAAAAAAATAGAACATGTCCTATTGTCCACAATTGCGGACAAGAAAATGCCTTTTCTATATAGTGCCGGCGATGTGCGTTCCGCAATTTGCAGACAGCACATCGCCGATGTCCGTGTTTTGCGGATCCGCAAAACACACGGACGTGTGAATGGACCCTAAAAGTCTCTTTCATCATCTGGACGAGGGACACAACAGAAAGGTACTGTAGTAATGAGGGGCAGAGAGTCTGTAACCTGATCTAAGCGGTCTAAAACGCTCAGATTAGGTTAAAGGCTCCCTTTAAAGACCCCTCGTCTGCTCCATTCTGATCCCCTGAAGTTTTGGGGCGCAGTATGTTAATGCCGAGCATCGGAACAGGAAGGGGAAGACGCCAGCGCTTCTCCCCGGCTGCGACACGCTCCGCTGCGATTGGACCGCGTCACAGCCAGGGAGAAGGAGACGCCCACTGAAAAACCCTGGCGTCTCCTCCTCCCTGTTTCGATGCTCGGTATTAACATACTGGGCCCCAAAACTGGGGGGGGGGTGTCTCCAAGGGGCGGACAATGGGTCTTTAGAAAAAAAAGGGTACTCTGCAGTTAAACACGAAAAACGTGAAAGGTCTCCAATCTTCAATGGTATAGCACTGCTGAAATGAACACATACAGCCAAGTGTTGAAATGATTTTCCATGAATAGTGAGTTTTTTGTGTTTTTTTTACACCCCTTTCTGACAGAAGTGTCCCTTTAAATAAAGCAACACAACAAAAAAAAAGTATCAAGATGTCCGTTCACACAGGGAAGATGCTGCGGATTATCGTTCCTGAAGTCCGACCATGTACCACCATAGCTGCAAATCGAGTTCAGACCCTGCAGAAAGAGACCTGCTCGCTGACCGACCTGCGGTACCAACTTTCCTCATTGCTTTTAGTGTGCAGTGCAAACACGTAAAAAGAGCATTTTCCACAAATTCCGCGACCAGTCAGGTCCCATATGGAGGCTTCTACAATGCCACCCAGTCCCCCTCCTGTGGTCAGGGCCAGCCACCTGTTCCCCTCCCAGCGCTTCATGCACGCGATCCGACAGCAGCCCTCAACATGTGGCTGTGTCGCATGGTGGGAGTTGTAGTTTCTCAACAGCTGGAGAGCCTCCGACATACAGTCTCACGCGCGTCAGACCTCTCCAAGAGGGGAGAGCAGAAAAACGTGTCACCCCCCGGGAGGCAAAACTACGAGTCAGCCGCCTACACTAGGGGGCCTATAGGTGACTGTCGCATCGCTGGCTGCACCGACAGGTCACATGATCGTCACACGACAAAACTTCTAACGCGAGTCCCCGGGACTAACAGCAGCAGCACATGGAGGCCTACATCTACGGGGGGCAGGGAGTCAACTTCCGGATCAAATGACGATCGCCCCCCTCCCCCCCCAGGATCAATTATTTTAAGTAATTTCACAAAGAGTCTTAACACGACAATATTTTTAGAGATAATTTTTTTTCTTACATCGATCATGAATTAAGTGAACATTAAAATCTACACTGCAGCAAATTCTGCCTAAAAGACCAAACCACATGCAACAGCAGATGACCCCCATTCCCTCCCCATTACATACGGGATTTAAAAGCAGCCATTGCCTTATTACTCCAGGGAGTAAAGGGTTAACCCGCCGGTACAGAGGGGGTTAAAGAAAACGCACCGGGGACGCATGTTGAGGGCAGAGACCGGCACATGCTGGCCCCAGCTCCACCGTAGGAGGAGGAAGCGCCGGCCATGTTCACGGCCTGCACCGGGAATTCTCCCGCACAGCCCGTTACCCCCCACCCCGACCCCAGCTCACCGATGTCGGCAGTCTCCTCGGGAACTCTCTCCTCCGGTCTTCTCTTCAGCGATTCCCTGTGGCTCTCGTACAGCGGTTGTTTCTTTTTTTTTTGGTTTTTTTTTTCTCTTCACTTCGCGTTACTTTTATTCCGGTTTTTTTTATCTTTTGTAGTTTTTTTCTTTTCTCTAGCGTTAAAATCAGCGATAGAGGGCGGCGCGGCGGGAACGTCTGCTTCTCTCGTTAAAATCAACAAAAAATAAAATAAAACGTCAGGGGAAAAGAGGAGCTGAGTGGGGATTTTTCTGGGTTTTTTAAGGGGATTTTGTGCTTTTTTTTTAATTTTTTATATTTTTTTAATAATAAGAAATGTGTGCCGAGGCCAGGCTCCGGAGCACACACTCACACACAGCACTAACAGCCGGGGTAGAGGGGAAAAGGCCGCAGCCCGTCGGCGCGCTATTTATACGGGCGCAAGGACGTACGGCGTGCTCTGACGCGCCTGACGTCAGAGCTCCGCCCGCGGCTCGTGCCTCGGAGGGGGAGGGGCCTTGTAGAACTACGTGAACCTCTGCGCAGCGGCCGCCATTTTCTAGGTCGATGACGACATCGGCGGAAAGTGCGAGAGGGTGACGAGGACAAAAGCCGATCGTGACCGGATTATATGTCATACGACATCGTGTACGGGAACTGGCCGAGCTAGATATTGGGAGAAGCAGCGCTCAGGGACTCTTTGACTGTGGACTACAACTTCCGGCATCATTTCCTGCGCCTTCTAGTAGTTGGGAAGTGGCAATGCATGCCGGGAAGTGTAGTTTAATATTTCGAAAGCTGTACGTTTTTTTTTTTCACCACATGTGCACCACATGTCCGGGAAGTCATGGCGTAATCGGTGGTCTGACAGCAGGGTCGGCTCGTTTTACTTTTAAAGGGAAATAATCTGTGTTACTCAATTTGCTCAGTTTATGAGAAAATTGTGTGGCAGAGCAGGGTAGAAAATCAAGGTGTCTAGAATGGGATATAGAAAAAAAATCATCCCTTTCAGCAAAGCTTCAAGGGGGGAGAGTATAATTTTAGGGTGCTTGTATGTACTTTTGTGTCGTACAGTTTTGGGGAATGCAAAAAAAAAATAATAAATTAAATCTCTTAACTTGATCAGCGTTTTTATTGCATTTTTTAAAGGGGTTGTCTCATCATGGACAATGGGGGGCCTATTGCTAGGATATTCCCCCGTTGTCTTATAGGTGCTGGGACCTATATCGAGAACCGAGCCCCGCAAGTGAAGGAAGGCGCATGCGCAGCCGCCCTCCATTCATTTTCTACAGAGACGGCGAAGTCGGCTATTTCTCTCGGCCCCATAGAAGTGAATGGGAGCGCTGGCCGGTCATGCTCAGTCCGCTCCCATTCACCACTATGGGGAGCCGGCTTGGTGATGGCCGGACCGGAGTCCTCCAGCCACCACCCTGCGGGGCTCCGTTATCTATATAGGTGTGGGACCTATAAGACAATGGGGGCATCGCCTAGCAATATGCCCCCATTGTCTATGATGAGCCAACCCCTTTAAGGGCCTGTACACACACGATTTGCTGGCAGCCACACCTGCCTCCCAAGTGTCCCTCTTTGATCCATAAATGTCCCTCTTTTTGACCTTGGGAAGGAATGCATAAATGTGCATTAATACATTTACTAAATTGCTCCTTACTAAACTATCTGTCTGGTTTCTACCGATATATTAGGCCAGAACTTAATTATTTAGTGCAATTTGGACCTTAAAATATCTGTAATCTGATGATTTATGAGCTAATATTTTAATAGATATTGAAGCGAAAGAAAGGAACTCCACCAAACCGATCCCCGACTGCTGCAGTTGTGATGGACTTTGGTGGAGCCGGTGTTCCGTTAATTTTCCCTACCCTCGTCATTTCCGGTTCCGTCGGAAGTGACGTTTGCGGGTGAGGGAGGAGGTGTGTCACGCCACTCGCTTACTGAGTGGCTGAGTAGGACGCGCACTGGGCTGTAAGTTATCACTAACCTCGGCGCATGCGCACTAAGTTTTCCCTACCCTAGGCACTAGACTTGATCCAGCAAGCGTTCGCGCCAGCACTGGGCTGTAACTTTTCACTACCCGAGGCGCATGTGCAATTGGCCGTAAATTTTCCCTACCCTATGCGCGTTCACTCAGTAAGCGAGTGGCGTGACACACCTCCTCCCTCACCCGCATACGTCACCTCCAACGGAGCCGGAAATGACGAGGGTAGGGAAATTTCACGGGTAGGGAAAATTAACGGAACACCGGCGTATATTGCCCCTCTTTGCAATTTGCTTTCAGTTTGCAGGCTGGCAGTTTAAAGCCGTGACAGGAAGCGACATTCCCCTTCTTGGCGTGGTGTGCGGACATTGCCACGGGGTTGCGGAAGGTGTCCGTTCACAGTTTACCCGGGTCCGCAGCGTTCAAAGTGAACAACCACAACAGAAAGACCTATGTGTTAGGCTACTTTCACACTTGCGTTTACATTTTCCAGTATTGAGATCCGTCATAGGGTCTCAATACCAGAGAAAAATGCTTCCGTTTTCTCTCCATTAATTGTCAATGGAGAGAAAATATAACTGAATAGAACGGAGCGCTCAGATGTGCGCCTTTCTCTTCCTGCTCAACGGCATAATAGTAAATGCATGTGAACAGGAAGGGAAGGGAACACATCCTGTTGGGACCCGAGGGGAAGAGCCTTTGTGAGGGCAGCACGGTGGCTCAGTGGTTAGCCTTGCAGCCCTGGGGTCCTAGGTTTGAATTTGACCAAGGACAACATCTGCATGGAGTTTGTATGTTCTCCCCGTGTTTGCGTGGGTTTCTTCTGGGTTCTCTGGTTTTCTCCCACACTCCATAGACATACTGACAGGGACCTTAGATTGTGGCCCCATTGGGGACAGTGATGCTAATGTCTGTAAAGTGCTGTGGAAAATGCAGCAGCGTAGTCACTCACTGGTGTGATTCCATTTTGGTTTCACCACAGCTTCCTTCCTTCCCCTGAGGAAGCCGAGCGAAACCCAGGACGGGTGGTCTAATATTGTCTATGTGTGTTTTTAAAGCTGCAATCTTGTAAGGAGAATAAAATCCTTTTATATGTGATTTTAAAGCGAACCTGTCACCTGCTTTTTACCTCTTAAGCTGTTAACTGTACCTTATAGATCATTGTAACCTTGTTTCCAAACAGGTGTTCTTCGTTTTTCTGGGGTTTATATTCCTGAAAAAATCACTTTATAATCTCCTGCTCTGCTGCGTCTGAAGTCACCAGACAAGTCAAGGAGGCAGACCCTCCTTGACTGCTGGATGCGACTCCCCCGCCCTAACCCCGCCTCTCATCCCTATGATTGACACTAGCTCTTCTGCCCGGGACCGCGCTGGTCTCGGCGGCGCATGCGCCGTCTGCCTTCATAGCAGCGCGATCCCGAGCCTCGCGCTGAGTGAAGCGCGATCCCCTTGCTAGATCGCGCTTGCGCACTTCTCTCCTCTCTAGCCGGGCCGCTGGTGAAATGCAGATCACTCAGCGCGAGGCTCGGGATCGCGCTGCTATGAAGGCAGACGGCGCATGCGCCGCCGAGACCAGCGGTCCCGGGCAGAAGAGCTAGTGTCAATCATAGGGATGAGAGGCGGGGTTAGGGCGGGGGAGTCGCATCCAGCAGTCAAGGAGGGTCTGCCTCCTTGACTTGTCTGGTGACTTCAGACGCAGCAGAGCAGGAGATTATAAAGTGATTTTTTCAGGAATATAAACCCCAGAAAAACGGAAAACACCTGTTTGGAAACAAGGTTACAATGATCTATAAGGTACAGTTAACAGCTTAAGAGGTAAAAAGCAGGTGACAGGTTCGCTTTAAGTAATTGTATTTTAATATTGGAAGTATTCAATGTTTTTGAGATGCAGGACGGATCCGTTCTTGCAATGCATTTGTAGACGGATCCGCACCCAGATCCGTCTACAAATGCTGTCAGTTGTCACACTGATCTGTGGATCCGGCAGGCAGCTCCGACGACGGAACTGCCTGCCGGATCACACGAACGCAAGTGTGAAAATACTCTAAGTAGGATTAAGTGTGTGTCTGGACATGGTGCTTCACTATCAGAGGGTCTTCTCCTTTATGAGATAAAGGACAGCTCTTAAAGTGAGAGCTCTTCTACTGTTTTTCTTCAGAAAAAGAGCAGCGCGGATACAGAAATATTGAACTTGCGATTTTGGGGATCGGACTCACCCTTCAGTGAACCTGCGAGGCTCACAAAATTAAAGGGGTTGTCTGGGTTCAGAGCTGAACCGGACATATCCCCATTTTCACCCAGGCAGCCCCCCTGACTTGAGCATCAGAGCAGTTTATGCTCCGATGCTCTCCTTTGCCCTGCGCTAAATCGCACAGGGCAAGGGCATTTTCTGGAGTTCCAGTGACGAACCAGGCTCCCAATGGGGCAGCCAGGAAGCCCGGTGACATCACTGGCACTGATGGGCGGGCTTTAGTGCTGCCCTAGCCTATAAGCACGCCCATCAGAGCCGGTGACGTCACCGAACACACTGCTGGGTGGAAGCCTCTGCCCGGCAGTGTGTTATTGTAAATAAAAGAGCCCTTGCCCTGCGCGATCCAGCACAGCGCATGGGAGAGCATCGGAGCATGAGATGCTCCAATGCTAACATCAGGGTGCCTGGGTGAAACTATGGGTATGTCCGGGTTCAGATGAGGCTAACGATAAGGAATTTATTTTATTTATAATTGCTGCAGAATATGTTGGTGCCATATAAGTGAATAAAATAAAGTCATAAACTAAACTTCCTCAGGACAAATGAAATGCCCGATATTTCTTATATAGCCAGAAGAACCCATTTAAACCTTTCAACAAATTTCAAATACAAATACCCTAATAATCATTTCTGTAATATAGTATATTCATTGATTTTATTTTTCCTATCAAAACAGGACCCCAAAGTTAGGGTCTGTCTACAGCGCTTTTCACTGCAGCACATACAGAATTCCTACATGTATGGAAAGTACCTATTCTAGTTTCTATAATATGTCCTGCAGAGACAGCTCTACAGTCCGGAGCACACATCGCTGCTCTCTACCGCACATCACTGCCGGAGAAGCCCCAAAAACATGCCAGATGTCACCTTAGGTGAATTCTTGGGTACAGTAGACACGATGTTAGTATACGAACGGATGGTATTCCAGAAGCGTGGATGCCCATCAAAATTTGAAACGCTATGGGAGCCTTGGCTGTTGTTTCGACGTTTGAATAACGATGTCTAGTATTATACTTTTGTACTTCTATACTACAGTGGGATGGGAGGGGGGAAGGGAGAAAATTGGAGTGTTACTAATTGCTTAGTAGTCTAAATGATGTCAGCAATACAAGAGTTGTATTTATATATCCTTTTTATTTATGATTTGTACAACAGTGTATGTAAATGGTAAATGCTCAATAAAAAAAGGAACTGATTTAAAAAAAAAACATGCCAGATGTAAGAGAGAAGGCGTAGAGAAAAGTTCTGTGTATCTTGTCCCGATGCATTTAGATTTCAGGAAAATGGGTATAAAACTCTCTCCCATTGGTATCTCACCTATTCAAAAATACATAGCTTAGATCCTACCTACCCAGACACTTGGTGGAAGTGTGGGGTGGCAGCCGGTACCTATGGCCATATGTGGTGGACCTGCCCAGTGTTAGCCTCCTTTTTGGAATGGATACTTAACAAACAAAATTTGTGGCACCACAATTTTCTTAAAGGCAGACCAAATGATTCTCTATCTTTTTTCCAGAATCTCTTTCTTCTAAAAGACCTGCCACCTTTTAGCTGCTGCCCGTCTGCTCGGATCAGAAACTTGGCGATCCACACAGCCACCAACTGTCGTGAAATGGACTTTAAATGTGGACCAGATTTATAGATGAGAGGAATTGTCTTAAAAATATAAGTAAATTTCAGGCCACATAGGAAGCCTGTGCCAAGTCCAGGACCTTCAAATCTTGATATACTCAGCATACCCCTCTCGGATGTTATCACTCCTCAGAACTTATACATTTTACTACAGCCACTATTGAATATTACGCCATTATTCCCCACACGCTCTCTTACCCTACCCCTCTTCTTTCTCCCAACACCCCCTGATGTGTTCTCTGTTCTATCTTTTTTCAAGGTTGTATTTGTTTCATTCATGGAGATCAAGAGAGTGAGAATACAAGTGAGTAAGAAGATAAAGATTACATAGTCGGATTCTGTACCACATTAGCTATCCAGTGCTTACTCCAGTTTGGGGGTGTTTTGAGGCTGACCAATTCTCTTTAAAGAGACATCTTGTCCTATTAACTACCTTTGCAACCGTGTACCCTGTAAGATCTGTGGTAAGTGCACTTGTGTAATATCTGCCAGGCCTATGCATGCTGAGAACTGTACCTGATGTGCTTAAACTTCAAACTTCAGTAAAGAATTGTTTTAAGACAAAACTGCCTCATCATTGCCTCCGTCACTACACGGGACCCTGTCTTGCACTTCACAATTTATCATAATCAAGGGCAACTCAAAACACCATCAGGCAGGAGAACCCCTAGACTAGGGTGTGCTCCGAAGGGAAGTAAGGTGCGCCCTTCCCATCACTGTACGGCCCAGCTGAGCATCAGAGTGAGTACCAACTACAACCACCATTTTTGCTACAACACAGCAATAGGGAGCAGGTGACTTTTTCACTAGGTACAACATGTTACTGGGGCTACTTAAAAATGGCCATAAGGCTGAACAAAAAACTTTGGGGGGACTGTAAAAAGAAACACGATTCCACCATTGTTTTTAAGGTTTCTTTCTTGCAGTGTTCACTGTCTGGTAATGACATGAACGTTATTCTATGGTTATGGAGATACCAAATTTGTATAGTTTTTATGCTTTACTACTTTAAAGAGGACCTTTCACTGGTCCCGACATAACAGTATTAGTACCTGGCAGTGTAGGGCATGATCAGTAGAGCTCTTTTTTTTTCTCCCCGGCCGTGACGCTCTCCGCTGCAGCTCACAGCCAGGGAGAAGGAGACGCCCCTTGAGAAACACAGCCGTTTCCTCCTCCCTGTACGATGCTATTAATTAGCATACAGGGCGGCAAAAGAGAACAAGGGTTACAACGCCCTAACGGAGCAGCCAATCTGAAAAAAATTTGCTCACGGACATGTACTGATCATGCCTACACTGCCAGGTACTAATATTGGACCAGTGAAAAAATGCTTTGTGTTGCCTTATTCTGACATCCAGAACTTTTCTATTTATATACAGTATCTCACAAAAGTGAGTACACCCCTTATATTTTTGTAAATATTTTATTATATCTTTTCATGGGACAATGCTGAAGATCTGACACTTTGATACAATGTAAAGTAGTCAGTGCACAGCTTGTATAACAGTGTAAACTTGGTGCGCCCCCAAAATATCTCAACACAGCCATTAATGTCTAAACTGCTGGCAACAAAAGTGAGTACGCCCCTAAGTGAAAATGGCCAAATTAGCCATTTTACTTCCCCGAAGTCATGTGACTCGTTAGTGTTAGCGTTACAAGCTCTCAGGTGTGAATGGGGAGCAGGTGTGTTAAATTTGGTGTTACTGCTCTCACACTCGTATACTGCTCACTGGTGGTTCAACATGGCAGCTCATGGCAAAGAAGTCTGAGGAGATGAAAAAAAGGAATTGTTACTCCACATAAAGATGGCCGAGGCTATAATAAGATTGTCAACACCCTAAAACCGAGCTGCAGCATGGTGGTCAAGACCATACAGCGTTTTGCATGTGCTCAGCATCATATCCAGAGGTTGCCTTTTCAAAATAGACGTATGAGCCTGTCAGTGCTCCGACCATACACTGCATCAAATTGGTCTGCATGGCTGTCGTACCAGAATGAAGCTTCTTCTAAAGATAATGCACAAGAAAGCCCGCAAACAGTTTGCTGAAGACAAGCAGACTAAGGACATGGATTACTGGAACCATGTCCTGTGGTCTGATGAGAGCAATAAAAACTTATTTGGTTGAGATGGTGTCAAACGTGTGTGGTGGCAACCAGGTGAGGAATACAAAGACGAGTGTGTCTTGCCTACAGGCATGGCGGTGGGAGTGTCATGGTTTTGGGCTACATGAGTGCGGCCGGCTGTGGGGAGCTACAATTCATTGAGGGAACCATGAATGCCAACATGTCCTGTGACATACTGAAGCAGAGCATGATGCCCTCCCTTTGGAAACCGGGTGCAGGGCAGTATTCTAACATGATCCCAAACACATCTCCAAGACGACCACTGCCTTGCTAAAGAAACTGAGGGTAAAGGTGCTGGACTGGCCAAGCATGGCTCCAGAGCTAAACCCTATTGAGCATCTGTGGGGCATCATCACACAGAAGGTGGAGAAGCTCAAGGTCTCTAACATCCACCGGCTCCATAATGTCATCATAGAGGAGTGGAAGAGGATTCCAGTGGCAACCTGTGAAGCTCTACTGAACACCTTGTCCAAGAGAGTTAAGGCAGTGCTGGAAAATAATGGTGACCACACAAAATATTGACACTTTAGGCACAATTAAATCAAACCTGGCTTCGTTTTCGACTAGTATCTTGGAACCGAAGCCGAGGAGGTTTCCCACTGTAAAAATCCGCTACCGAAGTTATTCAACAAAGTCATGCGCGACTTTGTGAATAACTAACTTCGGCTCATCGGAGCCCATACATTCTAATACCTACAGAGACGAATCTCCATACAGTATTATTCCGAAGTTTTGAACTTCAGATGAAGCATCCGAAGCTCGCTTTGCTCAACACTAAATGCAATAATTTAAAAAAATTGCCCCGAAGGTGTACATAGCCTTTAAATCCTTTAACAATGTGTCCTAGCTATTTAATACAGGCCATCACCATTGGTCTAGATTTGTTTATTGGTACCCCTTATGCTCTATAGGTCCCCTGACAAGCAATTTCACAATAATGGCATTTCAGGACACTAGGACAGGGGCAATGTACGGCGTGTAGGTTAAGAAAAGATTCTGGGTGTTCTGTTAGGTCTCTAGATACAGAGCAGCAACCTGTTAGGGTGTATTAGGGATGTTATAGGACATGCCTAAAACTTTTTCCTCTGTCCAGTCTCTTAGGAATCCCACCAACATCCGAAACATACCAAGAGGCATCCGACTTCAACATAGGAGGTGGTAAGACTGTGCTGGTCTTTCACATCTTTACCATCTCAGGTTGGATGCTGCAGGTCATCCCTGTTATCCCCCATTCCTATCACAGAATTCAAAGCAGAGCCTCCCCCCTTCCCCTATAGTCACTGCAGTGCTTTACTCCACCTTCACAATAGGACAGAATATATGCATAAGTAATGCGATTCCAATGAAAGTGCACACAATGGTCTGAGATAGAGTATGTTAGGTAAGTGATACTGTGAATATGGAGATGCAGGAGAGGAGGCCAGATGCACTCAGTATAAAGTCTAGGAGGCCATCTTTTTTTCATCTGCAGTAAAGAGAGAGAGAGCATGATATGCAGGCACTTCTTTCTCCTCATTCTAGTGACCTGTGGGATTTCAGCGCTCAGACCCCCACCGATCAAAACCTTTGATATGTCTCTATAACTAGTGTTTTCTCAAAACCCAGTGACGCGTTAAATGCACAAGAATCACGCATCTATAGACTGTCTAAAAGTTTTACACAACTTTTAGTTGTATAGCAACCATTTTGTCAAGCATGGTGGGAAAAAAACAATAAAATTCTAGACAAAATCTAAGTGCAAAGTCAAAAGTACAATTTGGCCTATGTATCTATATTCTGCTGCTTACATAAAGCCAGTATATATATATATATAAATATTATACAATATGTGACTGCTGCAGCCACCGTCTCTTCAGTGCACCACTCAGGCCAGTGATTGGCTTCAGTGGTCACCTGTTGTCATGATGTCACTGCTGCAGCCGGTTAAACAGATCCCCACCAGAATAACTAGAGCAGAGGCGCAGGATCTGCTGTATCAGTACTGCGCAACTCAATTAATTATTAGGCTATTCGTTAGTGTTGTCCGGTTTCTTGCCGAACAGTAAGGCCTCATGCACACGAACGTATTTTCTTTTCGTGTCCGTTCCGTTTTTTTTGCGGACCATATGCGGAACCATTCATTTCCATGGGTCCGCAAAAAAAAAGGAAGGTACTCCGTGTGCATTCCGTTTCCGTATGTCCGTTTTTCCGTTCCGCAAAAAAATAGAGCATGTCCTATTTTTTCTAGTTTGCGGACAAGGATAGGCATTAATACAATGGATCCGCAAAAATAACGGATCCGCAAAAAAACGGATGCCATATGGAGCGTCATCCGTTTTTTTTGCGGATCCGCAATTTGCGGACCGCAAAACACATACGGTCGTGTGCATGAGGCCTAAACAGTTGTCAGTGGACGCCACCACTTTTGACTAAGGGCTCATGCATACGAACGTATTTTCTTTTTGTGTCCGCTCCATTTTTTTTGCGGACCGTATGTGGAACTATTCATTTTAATGGGTCCGCAAAAAAATGGACTTTACTCAGTGTACATTCCGTTTCCGTATGTCAGTTACGCAAAATAATAGAACATGTCCTATTATTGTCCGCATAACGGACAAGGATAGGACTGTTCTATTTGGGCCAGCTGTTCCGTTCCGCAAAATACGGAATGCACACGGAGGTCATCCGTGTTTTTTGCGATTCCGTATTTTGCAGACCACAAAATACATACGGTCGCGTGCATGAGCCCTAATGTTTATGGGCACAGTCTAGCTTTTGGTCAATGTTTCTTATTTGGGGAACCTCCGACAAATCGGATTTTAACCTAGCCTCTCAATTTGTTGGTCCAGAAGAGAAGTGGTCAGAGGTGTCACTTTAGACATTATCAATTGTTTCCTGCAGATAGTCGGCCAGATCATTATTAACAAGTTCTCATAGGAACGCTCGTTAGCGAAGATATGCCTTTGGGGACCGCAATTTGCAGTTGCTGTTGCCGGGACGGATCGAGACCTATTCAACTTGAATGGATCTGTCATCCGTCCGCACCGCAAAAAAATAGAACAAGTGCTACGTAGAGCTTCCGTGGGGTTTCGATCCGTGCTTCTGTTCCGCAACTCCGTGATTGCGAACCCATTCAAGTGAATGGGTTCGCATCCGTGATGCGGAGTGCACACGGGCCGGTGCCCATGTATTGCGGACCTGCCATATGCGGCAATGTGCTGGTGCTGATTACCTGAGCAAACACTCGTTTATCGGGCAATCGCAATTTTCAAACATGCTAAAAAATCATAGTTTGCCGGCGGCAGATTGTGCTGACTAATCACGGTCTGCTGCCCGCAAATAATGATTTTGTATGGGGACGAGCGATGGCATTAGCGATCACTGCTCCACATACTGTGGAGGAGATCGCTGCATGTAATAGCAGTGGTCTCCTCCACTGATGAGCAGGCAATTAGTCAGCCTCATCTGCTGGTCTGATACAGACCTTACTGTTCATGGTCGGTGTGTGAAGGTTGTCGACTTGGATAACATTGTCATACGTTAAAATGACAAATCGCCTAATACTGTCTGCTGGTATTCATGCCTAAGGCCAGGGCTACATGGCGACATGTGTCGGGCAACAAAAATGGTACAACTAAACCTTAACATTCATGTCGCACCGATGTTGTGCAATGTTTTTTGTAATGATAGTCAACGGTGTCGCACTGTGACTGTGATGCGACAGTCGCAGAGAAATTCAACTGGGATGGATTTTTTGCGCCCGTTGTGTCGCAGTTGCAACATGTCGCAGTGCGACACCATGGAATATCATTATAAAAAAAATGTGCAACTTTTCTGCAACACATGTCGCCGTGTAGCTCTAGCCTTTAGTCTGGGCTTCTAGTGACGGGATGCTGAGCTGTCGTTTGACGAACAATTTTCTTACTATAGCACCCGACAACGACTGAAAAAGTCCTACACAGAAGATCACCTTGTCAACAGATATCTGCCTGTCTGTGCTCCTCATTCATGTCACAAAAAGGCTCCCATAGAAGGCAGAAATTGGTCTAAGGCTACTTTCACACTAGCGCTTTAGTTTTACGGTATTGAGTTCCATCATAGGGGCTCATTCCCAGAAAAAAAAATGCTTCAGTTTTGTCCCCATTCATTGTCAACAAGTTGTAGTTTGCTTTCCGTCCTGGGATGCGGAGCAAGACGGATCTGGCATGACGCCAAATGCAAATCAATGGGAACGGATCCGTTTTCTCTGCCTCAATCGAAAACGGATCCATCATGAACTCCATTGGCTATGTTAAAGATAATACAACTGGATCTGTTCATAACGGATGCAGATCTTTATATTATCAGTAAGGCTTCATTCACATCACCATTCAGCCTTTCCGTTGTCCTTCTCCGTTTATTAACCTAAGGACCCCATAGACTATAATGGTTAGGTGTCCGCTCAGAGAAACATTTTTGAAGCGGAGACAAAACTCCTGAATGCACTACTTTTGTCTCTGCTCCAAAATCATCTTCTGAGCAGACACCTAACGGACCTTATTATAGTCTATGGGGTCCTTAGGTTCCGTTCGGCTCAGTTATCTGCTGAATCCGTCCTTTCCGTTCTCCTGCTACTAAACAGAGCAGGAGAACGGAAAGGCTGAACGGTGATGTGAATGAAGCCTTACTGATAATATAACCATCTGCATCCGTTATGAACAGATCCGGTTGTATTATCTTTAACATAGCCAAGACGAATCCGTCATGAACTCCATTGAAATTCAATGGAGGACGGATCCGTTTTCGATCCAGTAAAACGCTAGTGTGAAAGTAGCCTATATCTGTGTTTTTGGCTCTCCAAAATCTAGTGTATGCCCAGTTTTATTTCCCTTGTCTCATGCCCCTTATTGATAGATGTTCCTCAACCAAACTCCTGGTGTATGGGGTAGTCGGAAAAGAATTCTGTATCACAAACCATATTGCAGATTTGTTTTGTGAACCCGGGCTAACCCTTGAGGAGAGCTCAGAAGAAGGCTGCTTAGTATGCTGCATCAGCAGTGTCTGAAGATTGCAATCAACTGTCTAGACCGCCACTTTTGGCTGGGAAAAAATGTTGGCTATTTACAATGCAAATGCAATTGTTCCTCATGAAAAAGTCAGGTTGTGGAACTTGTTGATGTGTGTATCAATGTGACTATAGTGTTTGGCTGGCAGCTAATACTCCCATCCTCCACTTACACACATAGCGTTGGGTTGGCCAAGGTAAGGTTAGGAGAGAGGAGTAATCTATTGTCAGAACTTCAACGTGCTGATCCACCGCTGACCAAAAATCTAATATACATTAGATGGTGAGCCAATCCAGCAGACAATACTAAAAATATATAGATAGACCAAAAAGATACAAACACATATCAATCGTAAGGTTTTTTTCCCTCACAGGATCAGTCATACAAGGTTCAACTATGTCCAAAGCTTAAAGGGGTTATCTATTATCATAAACAGCCCCCCCATGTGCCGGGCCCCTCAGAGAGAATATACTTACCCCTCTCCCCCGCTGCTGCTTCTTCCTGTACACGGATGAAAACATCCGGTGTCGGGGGGGAGCAGCCAATGGCAGGCGGGGACGAGTCACGTTAAGGAGGCTCATCCCCGTCCCCCGCCTGCCATTGGCTGCTCCCCCAACACCAGATGTTTTCAGAGAGAAGCAGCAGCAGGGTAAGTATATTCCCTCTGAGGGGCCCGGCATATGGGGGGGCGGTAAATTTATGATATTGGATAACCCTTTTAAGATTTGCCAACTTTACACCAGGGTCTAATAGTCTGTGGGCAGTGGGTGTGGAATCAATGCGTTAAGGCCTCATGCACACGGCCGTTGTGCGGCCATTCTGTGCATGGGCACGGGCAACATCCGTGCGGCAGCCGGGACGGATTGAGACCAATTCAACTTGAATGGGTCCGTGATCTGTCCACACCGTAAAAAAATAGAACATGTTCTATTTTTTTGCAGTGCAGAGGCACGAACAGAAACAACATGAAAGCACTCCGTAGTGCTTCTGTGGGCTTCCAATCTGTGCTTCCGTTCCGCAACGCATCTCCTGTATTGCGGACCCATTCAAGTGAATGGGTCCGCATCCGTGATGCGGGATGCACACGGCCAGTGCCCGTGTATTGCGGACCCACTGTATGCAGGCCGCAATACGGCCACGGCTGGGCAACAGCCATGTGCATGAGACCTTAACAAACAGATTTGACTTGGGCTAAGGGCTCATGCACACAAGCGTATTTTTGCTCCACATCAAATCCGCATATTTTCTGCAGGTCGTATGCGGACTCATTCACTTCAGTGGGATGGCAAAAGATGCTGAAAGCACACCCATGTGCTGTCCACATCCATATGTTCATTCCACTTCCCTGCAAAAAATAGGACATGTCCTATTCTTTTCCGTTTTATGGACAAGGATAGGACAGTTCTATAGCGGGCAGGACGTTCTGTTCCGCAAAATGTGGAACACACACAGCCTGGATCCGTGTTTGGCTGATCCATAATTTGTATACCGCAAAAACGGCAACGGCCTTGTGCATGAGCCCTAATGCTAAGGCCTTATTCACACATCCGTGGATTCCCACGGCCTGTGTTGCTGTGGTGAAATCACAGAATCATGCCTCATTTTTGTCTGTGTTCATGGATCCCTCACATCCAGGATAGTCTGTGAGCCCATTAAAATACACAGACACTAATCATTGCAAGAAAACTCTCTGAGCATTGTCCGTGGAATATAGATGACACATGGAGAGCAAAAAACGGAAACATGGACCAAACACAGATCCTTCACGGACATCTTCACAGATAAACCACTGACCACCTAGTTACTGATGTCATCACGGACATGGACGTGTGAATAAGGCATTTATCCACCAGGCTGCTACCTCCTGGAGTAGTCTCTGACTTACAGAGGCCATAAACAGGCAGAATCATACTAAAGAGACAGGTCAAGGTCAGGGCTGGCAGAGTACAAGCATGGAAAAATTGAGTCCGAGGTCTGGGCAGTCAGCGTAGCATAACACGGGAAAACAGACATAGGTTGGCTCAGGCAGTGAAGGGTCAACATGGTAAACAGGTCATCTTAGGCAGTGAAGAGTCAATACGGGTAAGCAGGCAGACAACAGGAAACAGCACACCTTTGTAGGAACTTAGAAACTAAGGAACCTATTGCTCAGGCACCCTCCCACTTTGAAAGGTGCTTTAAATACCCCACTATTGCCAGCCATTAGCTGGGGAAGATAAGGATGTGCACGCCTAGAAGAAGCCAGAGGGAAAGGACATGCACGTGCCTGGGCAGAGGAGAAGAGGCCTGGCTGGCATGCAGGCTACAGCCTGCGTAGAGCGACAGAGCTGATCCTGTGGCCAGTGCCTGGAGGGAGACAACAGAAGGTGGGTCCTGCCCGACGGGTGAGTACATTGGAATGCTGTAACATACTTTACTGTGCTCTATAGCCCATGTCTACCCTAAACAAGCAGGGGTAAGATGGGCTACAGCCTTAAGGACGGTTACCCTTCCCATGGGCTAGCTCAGCTCACAGCCCTGATGATTCCACCAAGCTGTGATTAACCCTGTGAAACCCAAATATAGAAAAAAAAATGAGTACATTTTTTTTTCTGTCTTTCAGATGTTCTTGTAGGATGCCACTGATGCCGAAATTGAAGAGTTTAATTTTTTTTTGTTTGTTTTAGTTAGTTTTTAGGAATTTGTTGTAATATTGCAACTTTGGGCCTAGTTGGGAACTGAACTTCTAACTTTTGCACTCACGCTCTATAAACAAATATAAACACCTGAAGATGTAATTGCATGTTTGACTGCTCATGTTTCCCCATAAAACTATATGTTATAAATAATAACTGCACAAATTTGTATTTTTATCAACTATGATTTATTAATAATAATAATTTAGTGTAGAGGGAAGTGGTATTATGTATATATATATATATATATATATATACACAGTACAGACCAAAAGTTTGGACACACCTTCTCATTCAAAGAGTTTTCTTTATTTTCATGACTATGAAAATTGTAGATTCACACTGAAGGCATCAAAACTATGAATTAACACATGTGGAATTATATACATAACAAAAAAGTGTGAAACAACTGAAAATATGTCATATTCTAGGTTCTTTAAAGTAGCCACCTTTTGCTTTGATTACTGCTTTGCACACAATTGGCATTCTCTTGAGGAGCTTCAAGAGGTAGTCACCTGAAATGGTCTTACAACAGTCGTGAAGGAGTTCCCAGAGATGCTTAGCAGTTGTGGGACCTTTTGCCTTCACTCTTCAGTCCAGCTCACCCCAAACCATCTCGATTGGGTTCAGGTCTGGTGACTGTGGAGGCCAGGTCATCTGGCGCAGCACCCCATCACTCTCCTTCATGGTCAAATAGCCCTTACACAGCCTGGAGGTGTGTTTGGGGTCATTGTCCTGTTTAAAAATAAATGATGGTCCAACTAAACGCAACCCGGATGGAATAGCATGCCGCTGCAATATGCTGTGGTAGCCATGCTGGTTCAGTATGCCTTCAATTTTGAATAAATCCCCAACAGTGTCACCAGCAAAGCACCCCCACACCATCACACCTCCTCCTCCATGCTTCACGGTGGGAACCAGGCATGTAGAGTCCATCCGTTCACCTTTTCTGCGTCGCACAAAGACACGGTGGTTGGAACCAAAGATCTCAAATTTTGACTCATCAGAGCAAAGCACAGATTTCCACTGGTCTAATGTCCATTTCTTGTGTTCTTTAGCCCAAACAAGTCTCTTCTGCTTGTTGCCTGTCCTTAGCAGTGGTTTCCTAGCAGATATTCTACCATGAAGGCCTGATTCCCACAGTCTCCTCTTAACAGTTGTTCTAGAGATGTGTCTGCTGCTAGATCTCTGTGTGGCATTGACCTGGTCTCTAATCTGACCTGCTGTTAACCTGCGATTTCTGAGGCTGGTGACTCGGATGAACTTATCCTCCGCAGCAGAGGTGACTCTTGGTCTTCCTGTCCTGGGGCGGTCCGCATGTGAGCCAGTTTCTTTGTAGCGCTTGATGGTTTCTGTGACTGCACTTGGGGACACTTTCAAATTTTTCCCAATTTTTCGGACTGACTGACCTTCATTTCTTAAAGTAATGATGGCCACTCGTTTTTCTTTACTTAGCTGCTTTTTTCTTGCCATAATACAAATTCTAACAGTCTATTCACTATCAGCTGTGTATCCACCTGACTTCTCCAGGGCCGGTGCTATAATAAGGCAGACCAAGCGGCTGCCTTAGGGCGCATAGAAGGGGAGGGGGGCTCCAAAATGAACTTTTTTTTAAAAATAGCTTTCGTGATGTGATCATGGGGGAGGGGGGGGGCACAAAAATGTAGCTTCACTTGTGCTGGCAAAAATCCTTGCACCGGCCCTGCACTTCTCCACAACGCAACTGATGGTCCCAACCCCATTTATAAGGCAAGAAATCCTACACACCTGTGAAGTGAAAACCATTTCAGGTAACTACCTCTTGAAGCTCATCAAGAGAATGCCAAAAGTGTGCAAAGCAGTAATCAAAGCAAAAGGTGGCTACTTTGAAGAACCTAGAATATGACATATTTTCAGTTGTTTCACACTTTTTTGTTATTTAAAATCAATTTTTTTTTATTATGGAATTTTCTTTACAAAAAGAAGCAATGAATAAACATGGAGTACATAACTCAAGAATCCAGTTCATACAGAATATATCACATGCGTTACATATATATAACAGTCAGTATTTTAGAAGACATCATCCACAACACAGTGCACTCCGGTTGCGGTTGGAATGTTTAAAGATATGATAAACATGTAAACATTACCCTCCCCCCCCCCCCCCGGAGTCGCACCACACAGGTGAACCTGCACCAATCCTGAAGCGATTAATCATTCGACTGCACGCGTATTGTATGCCTAAGTCATCTATCGCATCCTCTTTCTGCTGTTGAGATCCTGAAGTAAAAGGCGTCCTGATGGTAGCCCCGGTGTCATGAGCCACGAACCCCAAATAGAGTCAAACTTCCGGATCGCGCCCCTCTTCATGTAGACTCCCCGTTCAAATTGTATTAACTCGTTCATACGAATAATAAATTCTGCCTTAGTAGGTACTTCCGGACTGATCCAATATCTAGCAATCATTTTCCTAGCATTATATAGTATCCTGCGTATACCTATGCACACTCCTCCCTCCGCCTCATCCTGTAGGAGACCCAAGATACAGGTTAGTGGTTCACACCTCAATTTAATATTATAAACCCTATGAATAATACCCAACACGTCCTTCCAAAAGTCCCCCAGATTCACACACTCCCAGAACATGTGCATAATATGAGCATTCGGAGGAACGAGGGAGTTCTATAAACTCTGTGTATCAGATATAAATGTGAGAGTCAATGTGATTCGCATAATGACAGTAATGGACCAGACTCCAACACTTCAGTCCACTGAGTTTTATCAATCTGGCCCAGGTCTTCTTCCCATTTGCTTTTAACCGTGAGGGGGAATTTGTCCTGGTAAAAGGACAATGGGGTCCTATAGAAGGTTGATATAACACCTTTTGTGTCCGTCCCCCCCCTTTTCTAATTTGGTCAGCAATGCAGGAGGCTCCTATAGTTAGACTTGTTTCTCTCCCCTGTGTCTCCAAAGCATGGCGCAGCTGAAGGTAGCGGAAAAAAGAAGAATTAGGCAGACCAAACTCTTCCTTCAGCTGGTCATAGCTCTTAAGAGTCCCCGACGTGTATAACTGCGATAGCCAGTAAATACCCTTGTTCCGCCACAGACCGAATCCCTCCAGACTCCTCACCTCCTGCAGGCCATCATGGTTCCACAAAGGGGGTAAGGGCTGTGTAGCCGGTAAGTTTTGTAATCTCTTTCAATTTTTGCCAAACCTTCTGGAATAACAAAATCGTGGGGATACTGTCTGGCGGGCGGGTATCTGAGCTGAGCTCTAGAATGTAACTCGGTGGTCTGCCCCCCAGCATGTGTGAGACTAGTAAACCAGTTGAGCTACTGCTCCCCCCACACTTTTTTGTTATGTATATAATTCCACATGTGTTAATTCATAGTTTTGATGTCTTCAGTGTGAATCTACAATTTTCATAGTCATGAAAATAAAGAAAACTCTTTGAATGAGAAGTTGTGTCCAAACTTTTGGTCTGTACTGTATATATATATATATATATATATATACCCATACATAGATAGGCCCCAAGTATCTATATAGATATATAGATATATATTTATATTCTGGTGGCCAAAACTATCCCCAGCGTGGGTGCCCCCCTCTGGTATGTGCCTGCAGGGGGGAGAGGCCGACAACTGGACAAATATGTCCAGTTTCGGACACTTCAAAGGACAGAGAATCAATAAAGATCCTCTGTCTTTTGATAACATCAGATGTTTCACATAAGGCAAAGCTCCTCCGCCTCTGTATGGCACATGCCTCCGATGCTGTAATTACAGCATCAGAGGTATGCACGGTCATTTCTTAGCCGGGAGAGTCAAATCATCGCCCGTCTGGAAGCGCGTGCCAGGACGCGTGGGCTGGTGCGGTGACGTCAAATCACGGCGGCAGCCCACGCGGGAAGTCAGGAGCGAGCGCGGCCGGGTTTAAATAACCTGGCAGCGCTGTGCTCAAGAGACGAGTTGAACCTGACCAGCCCCAGAAGGAGAGTGCAGGCAGTGCTCAGGAGAGGGGAGCGCACCCCCCATGGAAGGAAAGAGAAGAGCAGGAAGGGAGGGGGATGGACCGAGCAGCTGAGGCATATGGGCTAAATATAATTAACCCCTACATTTATTGTAGTAGTCGCCACCGTAGTAGTAAGTCGCATGGAGTTCAGCTCAAAGTAAGTGCAACAAGGAGGTTAGTATTTGTATTTTTAGTATAAATAGGCGGAGTCATCAATAGATGACTCACGCCTATTTATGAATATTAATTATTGATATTAACACAAAATATTAATAATTAATATTCCCTTTAACATTTAGAAAAACAGGATTAGGGCTCGTTCACACGACTGTATGATTTTGCGGTCTGTTTTTAACAGATCCGTTTTTCCATTTTTGGTTTCAGTAGTGTTTCCATTCCGCTTCCATTCCGTTTCCGTATGGTTTCCGTTTGTTATCCGTTTTTTGCACAACGGAACCGGAAGCATTTAATAATGTTTTCACAGTAAGTACACTGAAAAATTGGGCTGGGCATAACAATTTCAATAGATGCTTCCACAAAAACAGAAGACATATGGATGCATTTCGTATGCATTCGGGGGTTTTTACAGCCCCATTGACTTAAATGGAGCCACGGAACGTGATTAACGCAATAATAGGACATGGCTCAAAATGTAGTGGAACGGAAATACGGAAACGGAATGCATACGAAGTACATTCAGTTTTTTTTTGCGGACCCATTGAAATGAATGGTTCCGTATACGGACGGTATACTAAACGCAAAAAGCGGCTCCTATACGGAACGCAAAAAACGTTCGTGTGAACGAGCCCTTAGAATGTAAATCACTCATGACAGTGTTCATTTGCAGTGATAGTCCCAAAGACAGTTCTTGTCACCTTGTCTTGTCAAAAATAGAAACGGACATTGCACTTGCTGCGCAGTGTGCTGGTATATCCTTTATCACAGTGTCTGCAGCGTCTGCGCGTGGTTTTCACTGGGAAATGTGCAATTATGTCCTTACGCACATCTGGTGGGGGATGAGAAGATGACCTTTTGGCTGAAATCACATTTGGTGGACTCCCATCACCTGAAAGTCTTTTCTGTGCATTTAAAGGGCTCCTTGATGTTACTGGGCTCTCACCGCTTGATGATGGTCGCCCTCTCTTAGGTTGGTTGGGAGCTACATTCATCAATATGAGAGAGGATGCTAGTTCTGCCTGAAAATGTCTCCTGTTCAGAATCTCCTGAAATGGAAATAATAGTAAGTATAGTAGACAAGGTAAATAATTTCATTTTAAATAATGCGAACCCTATTAACACAATACACTTAGGTCTATTATGGTCTATTATGCCCACTACTTACCATACTAAAAGGATTTCATGCAACCCCCCAGACCTCTAACACATGATGTGCAAAGTCCTCAGGCAATATGTAAGGTGCATATGCTATTTTGACTACCAACCTAAAGCCTCATTCACACGTCAGTGTTTCACGGACATGTGCTGTGGGTGTTCTCCACGGACGGCACACGTCGCCATTCATTCTAATATGTATATTCAGACATCAGTGTTTTAGTACGGTCCGTGGGTCAGTGTTTTTATCACGGATCCATGCTCTATTTTGTCTGTTCACAGATCCATCATGTCCATTATAGTCTATGGGTCCGTGAAAACCACAGATGCAAAATGGATGCAATCCGTGTTGCATCCGTGTTTCACGGATCATTAAGAAGAGATGCTTTGAAAATATTTTTCAGCTGTTCAGTGTCAGTGAAACACGGAGAGCAAAAAACGGACACACTGACCCAACACGGATCTTTCACGGATGCATCACTGACCACCTGCTCACGGATTTGAGCACGGACACGGATGTGTGAATGAGGCTTTAGAATTACAACATGGACATAACAAGCTCTAAATCAAATTTAATAAAAATATTCCACAGTAACTTAGTATCTACGTATTTCAGGCATTTTACTTACTTGAATGTTGTAAAATTCAGTCCAATAAAACAATTGGATGAGCTTCAAGGAGCGATTGCATGTAGAAAGAGTTCTTGACCAGATGGCCAGGCACATATACATATTTTTTATTGCATTGCAGGGCTAAACTATTGACAATGTAAATGTGGTCTTTTAAAAAAAAATCTAGAATACCCCTATTAATGTCCCCAAAAGCCAGTGGTGCTCTGGCTTGCGGCACAGTGCGCAAAAATCAGAGAGGCCTCCCTAGATCCCTGGTGGGGCAACTACTCCGAAAAGGCGACAGTAAGGCCCCTTTCACACGGGCGTGATTTCCGCGCGGGTGCAATGCGTGAGGTGAACGCATTGCACCCGCACTGAATCCTGACCCATTCATTTCTATGGGGCTGTGCACATGAGCGGTGATTTTCCCGCATCACTTTTACGTTGCGTGAAAATCGCAGCTTGTTCTATTTTCTGCGTTTTTCACGCAAACGCAGGCCCCATAGAAGTGAATGGGGCTGCGGGAAAATCGCAAGCATCCGCAAGCAAGTGTGGATGCGGTGCAATTTTCCTGCATGGTTGCTAAGAGATGATCAGGATGGGGACCCTATCTTTATTATTTTCAATTAAGATTTTTATAAAGGAAGCAGGTGATTGGACCATGTGACCCAGTGATGTCACTGAAGGTCCTTCATCCCCCTCCTGCTGAAGACAGAACAGAACACCGGCAGCTACGCGATCAAATGGAAGAGGTGAGTTTATTTTTTTATTATTTATAACCCTCTATTGCCCTTTTTTACTTTGCATTCTCTATTGAGAATGCTTTTATTTTCCTTTATAACTATGTTATAAGGAAAAATAATAAAATATACAGAATACTCAACCCGAAACCAGTCCGGGTTCGGGTCTGGGTACCAAACATGCCGATTTTTCCCACGCGCGTGCAAAACGCATTAAAATGCTTTGCACTCGCACGGAAAAATCGCGCATTTTCCCGCAACGCTCCCACCTCTTATCCGGGCGTCAAACGTGACGCCCGTGTGAAAGAGACCTAAGGCTCTCTGCCATGAGAATATGCTCGTGGTTAAGTACAAGGACAAGAGGGATGTCCTTGTACTGATCACCATTCACACTCACACCAGTTCTCTTACCCAAGTGCGAGGTACCACTACCACTGTCAACAAGCCAGACTGCATCTTTGATTACAACAGGCACATGGGAGGGGTTGATCTGTCTGATCAAGTTCTGAAGCCTACAGTGCCATGCGTAAAACTAAGGTGCGGTACAAAAAGCTGGCAGTATAGATTGTACAGATGGCACTGTACAATGAGTACATTTTACATCGAGCTGCAGGCCACACAGGAACTTTCCTTCAGTTCCAAGAGGTGGTCATCAAGGCCCTAATTTTCTAAAGTCAGGAAGGGGAGGGTCCCAGTACTTCAGGAGGTCATGGTTCCCATGTTGTACTAGGACAACATTTTCCTGGTGAAGTCCCACAAACAGCAAAGAGGGGAAAGACCCGAAAAAGATGTTGGGTTTGTTACAAAAGGGAAATACAAAAAGACACCACCTGCCCAGATAGACCTGGCCTCTACATAAAGGGTTGTTTCCGAATTTACTACTCATCCATGGATTTTTAATTTCATCCTGTATGCTCCCTGTAATATTTCCACTTTATATCCCTGATTCAGTCCACCTCGCTTGCATATCCACTTTCCAACAACCATTACATATTCTTTTCTTTGAGACAACTGTTAGGTCAAAAGTGCCCTTTCCACCCCTTAAAATGTTTGTACGAGGGTGCTCTTTCCGAAATGGGGTCACTTCTTGGGGTTTTTCATTTCTGGGGGCCTCAGGAAATCTATTTAATGCCACATGGCAGCAAAAAACCATGTCGGTTTATTCAGGCCTGCCAAAACCAGTTTTTGCACTTTGATTCTAGAGCCCTGCTGTGCGCCCATACAGCAGGCTACAAGCACATATGGGGAGTTTGCAAAAAGGGGAGAAATGGGGAACATATACTGGGGTGCATTTTCTCCTTTAACCCCTTGTTAAAGTGAAAAATTGGGGTCTGCTAGTTATTTTTCATCTTTACAAATGTGTGATTTGAAATGCTGAAGTATTTCTGTGCGAAAAGTACCCTTTCTACCACTTAAAATGTTCATACGGGGGTGCTTTTTCCGAAATGGGCTCACGTCTTGGGGTTTTTCATTTCTGGGGAGCTCAGAAATTTATTTAATGCGACATGGCACCTAAAATCCATGTCTGCCAATTCAGGTCAGCAAAATCCATATTTAGCTGTTTGACTCTAGAGCCATGCCATGCGCCCATACATAATTTTTTGAACACATATGGGGTGTTAGCGTATTCGGGGGGAAATGGGGAACAAAATGTGGGGTGCATTTTGTCCTGTTACCCCTTGTGAAATTTAAAAATGTGGGTGTAAAGCAACATTTTCGTGAAATAATTGTAATTTTTCTTTTTCACAGCCAAGCGTTTCCTAATTCTGTGAAACGCCCGATGAGTCAAAGTGCTCACTAGACACCTTGAAATATTCCTTGAGGGGTGTAGTTTCCAAAATGGGGTCACTTTTTTGGGTTTCCACTGTAGGGCCACCTCAGGGTGTCTTCATATGCAACATAGCTCCCAAAAGCCAATTCTGCAAAAGCCCTATGGCGCTACTTCCCTTTTGAACCCTGCCATGCACCTATACATCATTTTTTGAGCACATATGGGGTGTTGTCGTATTCAAGGGGAAATGGAGAACAAAATGTGGGGTGCATTTTGTCCTGTTACCCCTTATGAAAGTGAAAAATGTGGGTGTAAAGCAACTTTTACTGGAAAAAAAATGTAATTTTTCATTTTCACAGCCAAGCGTTTCCTAATTCTGTGAAACGCCCGATGTCAAAGTGCTCACTACAGATAACGCCCTACGAGAAGTAAAGAGAGTTTTGGGGGGGGGGGGAGGGACGTTTGAGTTTGACAATGTTTAATAATGTTTGAATATGATCTGAACGTTGTAAACAGGCATCTGTATCACTGATAATGTCTTGTCTTTGTATGCAATGCATTGTACACTTTATTGAAAAAGCTAATAAAAATTATATTTAAAAAAAAAGCACTCACTAGACACTTTGAAATATTCCTTGAGGGTTGTAGTTTCCAGAATGGGGTCACTTTTTGGGGGTTTCCACTGTAGGGCTACCTCAGGGTAGTCTTCGCATGCGACATAGCTCCCAATTACCATTCCAGCTAAATCCGCTCTCCTAACGCCATATGGTGCTCCTTCCACTCTGAAGCCTGCTGTGCGCCCATACATCAGTTTTGAGCACATATGGGGTGTTGGTGTATTCGGGGTGAAATGAGGAACAAAATGTGGGGTGCATTTTGTAATGTTACCCTTTTGAAAGTGAAAAATGTGGGTGCAAAGCAACCTATTCAGGAAAAAATTGTAATTTTTCATTTTCACTGCCAAGCATTTCCTAATTCTGTGAAACGACCGATGGGTCAAAGTGCTCACTACACACTTGGAAATATTCCTTGAGAGGTGTAGTTTCCAGAATAGGGTAACTTTTTGGGGGTTTCCACTGTAGGGTGTCTTCACATGCGACATAGCTCCCAATTACCATTCCAGCTAAATCCATTTTCCTAGTGCCATATGGTGCTCCTTCCACTCTGAAGCCCGCTGTGCGCCCATACATCAGTTTTTGAGCATCACACATCAGGTGTCTCTGTAAACTCCAGATTCAGGATAATAGATTCTGAGTTTTCTTTGGCTGTTAACTCTTGATGCATTGAAGAAAAAATTGATTACAATTTAAAAGCTGCAAAAAAAAGTGATATTTTAAAATTTCATTCCCATTTTCCTTTCATTCTCGTGGAGCACCTAAAGGGTTAACAAAGTTAGTAAAATCAGTTTTGAATAGCTTGAGGGGTGTAGTTTCTAAAATGGGGTGATTTATGGGTGGTTTCTAATATGTAAGCCCCAGAAAGTGACTTCATAACTGAACTGGTCCTGAAAAAATTGGGTTTTGGAAATATTCTTAAAATATTTAAGAATTGCTTCTATGTTTCTAAGCCTTCTAACGTCCCAAAAATAAATGTCATTTTCAAAATGATCCAAAAATGAAGTAGACATATGGGGAATGTAAAGTAATTACTGTTTTTGGAGGTATTACTATCTATTATAAATGTAGAGAAATTGAAATTTGGAAATTTGCTAATTTTTCTTTTTTTTTGTAAATTTGGTATTTTTTTATAAATAAAAATAATTTTTTTTGACTCATTTTTACCACTGTCATGAAGTACAATATGTGACGAGAAAACAATCTCAGAATGGCTCTGGATAAGTACAAGCGTTTTAAAGTTATTACCACATAAATTGACACATGCCAGATTTGCAAAAAATGGCCTGGTCCTTAACCACTTCCCGACCGCCTAACGCACAACTGCTTTCTCGCGGCGGTTGGGCTGTTCTGGGGCGCCGCAGAAGTGTGTCATCTCGCGAGACGCGAGATTTCCTGTGAACGCGCGCGCGCGTTCACAGTAGCGCGTGTCTCAGGAGTTTAACTACAGCCTGCCAGCGATGATCCATCGCTGGCATGCTGTAAATGCGATATAAATCGCATCAAACAAGTATATCAGACGCTGTTTTGTGAACAGCGTCTGATATACCTGCTACCTGGTCCTCTGGTGGTCCCATTTGCTGGGATCGACCACCAGAGGACCAGGTAACTATGTAAAGTTGCACCAAACACTACACTAACCCCCCCCCCTCACCTATTAACCCCTTGTTAACCCCTTGATCACCCCATCTAGACCCCTGATCACCCCCTGTCATTGATCACACCCCTTGTAAGGCTCCATTCAGACGTCCATATGTGTTTTGCGGATCCGTGGATTCACGGATCCGCGGATCTGCGGATCCACAGATCCTCAAAACACGGACACCGGCAATGTGCTTTCCGCATTTTGCAGATCCGCACATTGCCAGAACTATATAGAAAATGCTTTTCTTGTCCGCAATTGCGGACAAGAATAGGACATGTTCTATATTTTTGCGAACGGAAGTGCAGACCTGGAAGCGCGGATCCGTAATTCCGGATCCGAGCGGGACAAAGTCTGTCCCCATAGAAATGAATGGGTCCGCAATTCCGCTCCGCAAACAGAATTGCGGACGTGTGAATGGGGCATAAGGGTCCCTTATCACCGCCAGTTAGCTAGCTACTTGTTAGGTAGCTAGCGCCCAGCCCACCGCACCGCAGTCACTGATTTTGGCAGAGATTTTTTCATCCACATTGATTGATGCGAATGAATAAATCTGTGCCGTTCATTTTATTTTTTTTTCAGCCCAGCGGCTGAACGGAAAAAATCTCATTACCCGTATGCTCAATATAAGGAGAATCGCAGAAACTCCTCATGCTGGCCATACGTGTAATGATTGTGGAGACCCCTAAAATGCCAGGGCAGTACAAACACCTCACATGTGACCCCATTTTAGAAAGAAGACGGCCCAAGGTATTCCGTGAGGGGTATGGCGAGTTCATGTAAAATTTTATTTTTGTCACAAGTTAGTGGAATATGAGACTTTGTAAAAAATAAAAATAAAAATCAATTTCCGCTAACTTGTGCCAAAATTTTTTTTCTGTGAACTCGCCATGCCCCTCACGGAATACCTTGGGGTGTCTTCTTTTCACAATGGGGTCACATGTGGGGTATTTATACTGCCCTGGCATTTTAGGGGCCCTAAAGCGTGAGAATCCAAATGCGTAAAAATGGCCTGTGAAATCCTAAAGGTACTCATTGGAATTAGGGCCCCTTTGCGCATCTTGGCTGCAAAAAAGTGGCACACATGTGGTATCACCGTACTCAGGAGAAGTAGGGCAATGTGTTTTGGGGTGTATTTTTATATATTCACATGCTGGGTGAGAGAAATATCTCTGTAAATGACAACTTTTTAAATTTTATTATTCAAAGTTGTCAATTTACAGAGATATTTCTCTCACCCAGCATGGGTATATGTAAAAATACACCCCAAAACACATTGCCCTACTTCTCCTGAGTACGGCGATACCACATAAGTGACACTTTTTGCAGCCAAGATGCGCAAAGGGGCCCAAATTCCAATGAGTAACTTTTAGGAGGGCATTTTTACGCATTTTTCTTCTCACGCTTTAGGGCCCCTAAAATGCCAGGGCAGTATAAATACCCCACATGTGACCCCATTTTGGAAAGAAGACACCCCAAGGTATTCGCTGAGGGGCATAGTGAGTCCATGAAAAATTAAACTTTTTGTCAAAAGTTAGCGGAAAGGGAGACTTTGTGAGAAAAACTATAAAAAATCAATTTCCACTAACTTGTGCCAAAAATTTTTTTTCTATCAACTCGCCATGCCCCTCATGGAATACCTTGGGCTGTCTTCTTTCCAAAATGGGGTCACATGTGGGGTATTTATACTGCCCTGGCATTGTAGGGGCCCTAAAGCGCTAGAAGAAAATGCGTAAAAATGCCCTCCTAAAAGGTACTCATTGGAATTTGAGCCTTTGCGCATCTTGGCTGCAAAGTGTCACACATGTGGTATCGCCGTACTCAGGACAAGTAGGGCAATGTGTTTGGGGTGTATTTTACATACCCATGCTGGGTGAGAGAAATATCTCTGTAAATTGACAACTTTGAATAAAAAAATTAAAAAGTTGTCATTTACAGAGATATTTCTCTCACCCAGCATGGGAATATATAAAAATACACCCCAAAACACATTGCCCTACTTCTCCTGAGTACAGCGATACCACATGTGTGACACTTTTTTGCAGCCAAGATGCGCAAAGGGGCCCTAAAACCAATGAGTACCTTTAGGATTTCACAGGGCATTGTTACGCATTTGGATTCTCACGCTTTAGGTTCCCTAAAATGCCAGGGCAGTATAAATACCCCACAAGTGACCCCATTGTGGAAAGAAGACACCCCAAGGTATTCTGTGAGGGGCATGGCGAGTTCACAGAAATTTTTTTTTGGCACAAGTTAGCGGAAATTGATATATATTTTTTTTATTTTGTTTTTTACAAAGTCTCATATTCCACTAACTTGTGACAAAAATAAAATTTTACATGAACTCACCATACCCCTTACGGAATACCTTGGGGTGTCTTCTTTCTAAAATGGGGTCACATGTGGGGTATTTATACTGCCCTGGCATTTTAGGGGTCTCTAAAGCGTGAGAAGAAGTCTGGAATCCAAATGCGTAAAAATGCCCTGTGAAATCTTAAAGGTACTCATTGGAATTAGGCCTTTGCGCACCCAGGCTGCAAAAGTGTCACTCATGTGGTATCGCCGTACTCAGGAGAAGTAGGGCAATGTGTTTGGGGTGTATTTTATATATACCCATACTTTGTGTGAGAAATATCTCTGTAAATGACAACTTTTAATTTTTTTATACAAAGTTGTCAGTTTACAGAGATATTTCTCTCACCCAACATGGGTATATGTAAAATACACCCCAAAACACATTGCCCTACTTCTCCTGAGTACGGCGATACCACATGAGTGACACTTTTTGCAGCCTGGGTGCACAAAGGGCCCAAATTCCAACGAGTACCTTTAGCTTTTACATGGCTGCTCACAATTTAGCCCCGCCCAAAATGCCAGAACAGTAAACACACCCCACAAATGACCCCATTTCGGAAAGTAGACACCCTAAGGTATTCACAGAGGGGCATAGTGAGCCCGTCTGAGATTTTTTTTTTTTGCCAGAAGTTAGCAGAAATGGAAACTTTATTATATTATTTTTTCCTCAGAAAGTGTCATTTTCCGCTAACTTGTGAAAAAAATGAAATGATACATGAACTCACCAAGCCCCTCCGTGAATACTTTGGGGTGTCTTCTTTCTAAAATGGTGTCATTTGGGGGTATTTATACTATCCTGGCATTCTAGCACCTGAAGAAACATGACAGGCGCTCAGAAAGTCAGAGCTGCTTCAAAATGCCGAAATTCACTTTTTTGCACCATAGTTTGTAAACGCTATAACTTTTACCCAAACCAATAAATATACACTTATTGGATTTTTTTTATCAAAGACATGTAGAACAATAAATTTAGAGAAAAATTTATATACAAATGTAGTTTTTTTTGAAAAATTTTACAACAGAAAGTGAAAAATGTCATTTTTTTGCAAAAATGTCGTTAAATTTTTATTAATAGCAAAAAAAGTAAAAATGTCAGCAACAATGAAATACCACCAAATGAAAGCTCTATTAGTGAGAAGAAAAGGAGGTAAAATTCATTTGGGTGGTAAGTTGCATGACGGAGCAATAAACGGTGAAAGTAGTGTAGTGCAGAATTGTAAAAAGTGGCCTGGTCATTAAGGGTGTTTAAGCTAGGGGGGCTGAGGTGGTTAAGGTGAAAACTGGCCCGGGGTAGAAGGGGTTGTCCCATCTGAACATTCCCTGGACATGCTCCTATCTTAAGAATGCCATGAAGGTAGAGCAGGGCACAGATGTACACCTCTCTCTGCCGCTAAGGAACTTCCAAAAATAGTGTAGCTGGCTCATCTATATCTGAAGTCCCATAGCAGGGAATTGAGAAAGCTGCAAGAATTCTGCTGCTTTTATTTTTTACTTTTTCCACATGTGAAGTTAGTCTTATAATATCCATGAAGTATTTGTTTATAATTCCTCTTATTATATTGTCTAAATCATGATTTTATTTTTTGTGACCCTGCATGGGTTAAACTCTTTTGACTGGAGACCTGGCCTTCATGAAGCCAACTGTGTGTAAATAAGGTTTGCACAAGTTTCTCTTTGATGTAATGTGTGAAGAACACCTTCTGGAGGTGACAGACCTGGTTCCATTATCTTCACCTCCCCCTGTGGAAGACCCAGTTCACACCCAACAGAGTTGCGCATGTTATTAACTCTTTCATTTCACCACTGGTCCCAATTGAGTATAAAATTGATTTGAGGAAATAAAAAAAAAGACAATGGAACATTTTCTGGTGTTTTTAAATGCAAAATCTAATAAAAATGACGTATTGAACAAAATACTGTAAACTTATAGGAGTCAGTCGGACCACTCCATTAGCCAAGCTGGCCTTCATTTATTGACCTTACTACAGTACAATAATGTTCAATAGAAAACAACCTACAACCTCTGTTCACATACTGTTGCGAACTACGGGGGAGATTTATCAATCAATCTGTGCCAAAAAAGTAGTGCAAAACAGGGCCGGACTGGGGATAAAAACCAGCCCTGGAAAAAGTTGCATTCAGCCCCACAGCATTGCGTCATTATTTACTTGTTTATAAAAGGGGAAAGCATTCATTTTAAAACATATGTGTAAACATGAATGTGACCTTTGCCCCACCATAGCTCTTTTGTAGAACCCCCATTGTTCATATTATCACAGTAGACCAGCTTTTCCCAACCAGGATGCCTCTGGCTGTTGCAAAACTACAACTCTCAGCATGCCCAGACAGCATTTGGCTGTCAGGACATACTGGAAGATGTAGTTTTGCAACAGCTGGAGGCATCCTGGTAGGGAAACACTACAGTAGACCATTATTCTCTCATCACCCCCATATCAGCCCGCATGCCTCTCATTAGCCCCCATATCAGCCCTTATGCCTCATTAGCCCCAATTATGCCTCTTATTAGCCCCCATATACCTAATTAGCCCCCATTATGCCTCTCATTAGCCCCCATATGCCTCATTAGACCCCATTATGCCTCATAGCCCCATTATGCCTCTTATTAGCCCCATTATGCCTCTCATCATCCCCATATCCGCCCTTATGCCCCATTAGCCCCCATTATCAGCCCTTATGCCTCATTAGCCCCTATTATGCCTCTCATTAGCCCCCATATGCCTAATTAGCCCCCATTATTCCTCTCATGAGCCTCCATTATGCCTCTCATTAGCCCCCAGTATGCCTCTCATCACCCCCATATCAGCCCCCATGCCTCTCATTAGGCCCCATATCATCTCTTATGCCTCATTAGCCCCCATTATCAGCCCTTATGCCTCATTAGCCCCCATTATGCCTCTCATTAGCCCCCATATGCCTCATTAGCCCCCAATATATGCCTCTCATTAGCCCCCAATATATGCCTCTCATATTATGCCCCCAATATATGCCTCTCATAATATGCCCCCAATATATGCCTCTAATAATATGCCCCTAATATATGCCTCTCATATCTATAAAATAAAAAAGTACTTACCTCTCCTGCTCCTGGTCCTCGCCACCCGTGATTTTCTTGCTCCTCGGCTGTGCTCTCTGAACTGGCGCGCACAGCGTGACATCACAAAAAGCTGTCACACTGTGCGCAGCCCTGCACAGCCGACAGCCGAGGACCAGGAAGCGGTAAGTACAGAGCGTTCACCGCTTCCTGGTCCTCCAGTACTGAGCGCTTCCAAAATGGAAGTGCTTCATTAGTATTCACCGGCCAGCGGGGCTCAACTTCAGCATGGCCAGCGGCAGTCAGCTACACGCCCGTCGCCTGCACCTGCAAGGCAGTCAGGGATACCGGCCTAACAGGAATTTTCCCGGTATCCCGGTAGGCCAGTCCGGCCCTGGTGCAAAATGTTACAAAAAGTTACAAGCCATCTAGTTTGCGCCACATTTATCACATACCAATGTAAGTATTCATTCCATAAAGATGGATTTATGCCAAGATTGAAATCTGCCAAGAAAAGTGAGATTGATAATAAAGTGGCTTAGGACCATCACACTTAAAAATTTGATTTGGCTGCTTCGCTGAACTTCGACAAGTAATTCGATTAGTTCCGAATAACTTAACGTAACAAATCGAATTCCATTGTATGGAGCAGGCGCAGTGCCAGGGAACAGCGATTGCGCCACCCCCATCATTTAGCCCGTCAGATGCTACGTTCAACACTGATCGCAGCATCTGAGATTCACATTCAGCCTATCAGGGGTTAAAACAAAAAAATAAACACTCGCCTTATCCATTTGATCATCGCGGCCAGTGTGAGTGAAGAAAACGTGGCCATTCTTGCATGCGTTGATGTGATGACGTCACCAGGTCATCACGCTGAGCAGGTGCAGTGACATCAGCACGCACAAGAATTGACGCATTTTCTTTAATCAAGATGGCCGCGATGATCAAATGGATAAGGTGAGTATGTAATTATTTTTTTAACAGCCATTTCAGGAAAAATTGATTTGTTATTACAAAGCGCCAAGAAATTCGGATTTGCAGCGAAATTTTTCCTGAAATTTAGATCGATTTCTACTTAGGCCTCTTTTACACGGGCGTCACGTGTGAGGGCCGGATAGGATGCGGGTGCGATTTTTCTGCGCGAGTGCAATGCGTTTGAATGCGTTTTGCACGCGTGTGAGAAAAATCTGAATGTTTGGTACCCAGACACGAACCCGGACTTCTTCACAGAAGTTCAGTTTTGGGTTCGGTATTCTGTAGTTTTTATTTTTTTCCCTTATAACATGGTTGTAAGGGAAAATAATAGCATTCTCAATACAGAAGGCTTACTAAAATGTGGATTAAGGGGTTAAAAAATAAAAAAAAATAACTCACCTCATCCACTTGATCGCGCAGCCGGCATCGTCTTCTTTCTTCTTCTTGCAGGACCTTTGACATAATCGCGCTCACCAAGTGGTGAGCATGGTGACGTCAGCGCAGGTCCTGCTGAATGAAGATAGAAGGATTCATCTCCATTCAGCAGGACCTGTGCTGACGTCACCACGCTCACCACGGTGATGGGGTTGCTCATTCCTATCGTGTCCTAGCAACCATGCGTGAAAATTGCACCGCATCTGCACTTGCTTGCGGATGTTGCAATTTTCACACAGCCCCATTCATTTCTATGGGGCCTGTGTTGCGTGAAAAACGCAGAATATAGAATATGCTGCTATTTTCACGCAACGCACAAATGATGCGTGAAAATCACCGCTCATCTGCACAGCCCCATTGAAGTGAATGGGTCCAGATTCAGTGAGGATGCAATGCGTTCACGTCACGCATTGCACCCGCGTGGAATTCTCGCCCGTGTAAAAGGGGCCTTAGTTTACTCCGATTTGATCTAACCACTAACCATTACATTTACGAATGTGTTATAAGAGAAAAGGAGCAAATATAGGCGATGTTGTAAACATACTCCAGACAAGTGTGAACTCACTAATTATCTGTTCAAATAAATCAGCCTTAGGGCTTGTTTACACGACTGTGCCGTGGTTTGCGGTCCGCAAATTGCGGATCCGCAAAACACGGATGTCGCCTGTTTGCCTTCTGCAATCTGCGGAACAAAACGGACGGACCTTTATAGAAATGCCTATTCTTGTCCGCAAAACGGACAAGAATAGGACATGACTCATAACTTTTGCGAGGCCACGGAACGGAGCAACTGATGCGGACAGTACAAGGATGCTGTCCGCATCTTTTGAGGCTCCATGTCGGGTACGGACCAAAACCACGGTCATGTAAATTAGCCCTTAGGCCTCATGCACACGACCGTATGTATTTTGTGGTCTGCAAAAAACAGATTCGCAAAAAATACGGATGACATCCGTGTGCATTACGTAGTAGAACAGTACTATCCTTGTCTGTAATGCGGACAATAATAGGACACGTTCTATTTTTTGCGGAACATAAATACGGACATACGGAAACGGAATGCACACGTAGTACCTTCCATTTTTTTTGCCGACCCATTGAAATTAATGGTTCTGTATATAGTCCGCAAAAAAAAAACGAACGGACACGGAATGAAAATACGTTTGTGTGCATGAGGCTTAAAGGGGTTGTCTCACTTCAGCAAATGGCATTTATCATGTAGAGAAAGTTAATACAAGGCACTTACTAATGTATTGTGATTGTCCATATTGCTTCCTTTGTCGGCTGGATTCATTTTTCCATCACATTATACACTTCCTATTTCCATGGTTACGACCACCCTGCAATCCAGCAGTGGTGGTTGTGCTTGCACACTGTAGGAAAAAGCACAGGTGTGCACTCCCAGCCACCAGAGAGGCCAGTGCTTTTTCCTATAATGTGCAAGCACGACCACCGCTGCTGGATTACAGGGTGGTCGTAACCATAACCCTGGGTTCACACCTGAGGCGTTTTACAGCGCGTTCAAGCGCGCTGTAAAGCGCTCAACAGATAAAACCAATGCATCCCTATGGGAGTGGTTCACACTTGAGCGTTTTACAGCGCGTTTGAGCAGCTGTAAGCACGCTTACATAAACAAGTACTTGAGCTTCTTTTGGGGCGTTTGGCCGCGTTTGTGATTGACACCACAGTAGTCAATCACAAGAGCAGCAGCGTTTACGCAGCGTTTCCTATTTGCAAAAACGCGCTGAAATACGCGCGACAAAAACGCGCGTAAAACGCGCGTTTTTAGAACGCTCAGGTCTGAACCCAGGGTAAGTGTGTGGTATCCGTGTCCTGCACGGACAGCACAAGGATCCATTACATTTTTAACGTGTTTGTTTACACGTCAACTTTGGTCCGTCATGCAGACCAAACATCCCCATTGAAGTCCTTGGGGGTGATTTATTTAGACTGGCGTTTTAGACCTCGGCGGATCCAGTGTCGCTTCCTTGCTGTCTTAGGCCTTATTCACACATCCGCAATGTAGTCCGCATGTATTCCGCAATTTTGCAGAATACATGCGGACCCATTGACTGTGAATGGGGCCGGGAACGATGCGGAGAGCACACACTGTGCTCTCCGCATCCGATTTTGCCGAGCGCGCCGCCGATTTTCCGGTCCGCGGCTCCGCAAAAAAAATAGAGCATGTCCTATTCTTGTCCGCAATTGCGGGCAAGAAGAGGCATTTTCTATGGAGTTCGGGCAATGTGCGGTCCGCAAAAATGCGGAATGCACATTGCCGGTGTGTCCGTGTTTTGCAGATCCGCGGCTCCGTGGATCCACAAAACACAACGGATGTGTGAATAAGGCCTTACATTTAGACCATTTTCTACTCCTAAAACAGTTGTAGAAAATGATGAATGAGACAGACCTGCCGGCCCGTCCCCTTCTCTGCCCACGCGACTCCCACTTTATTAGACCTGGCGTGAGCGGGGAAAAGTCACAGATTGCAGCGCAAAGGATCTTTGCTCCGCAATCCATGCCAGAGATACGCCCAATATATAGGCGTATTTCTAGTTAGTAAATTACCCCCTATGGGTCTATGAAAAATCACTGACACAACATGGATGGCTTCCGTCTTTTGTCAGCGGTTTTTCATGAACCATTGCTCTGGAAATTATTTTCAGGCAAGCGAAGTCCGTGGAATTTGGGCGACACGCAGAGAGTATTTTTTGGCTTTTTTTTCAAAAATGCATGCTGTAGCTCTTGGAGTTTTTTCTTGTGTTTTGACATAACCTTCAGTATAGGAAAAAAAACGCCACGGGCAAACACACTGGTTGCAAAAAATGCCTATGGGGGGAATTCACATCTGTGTTTTACATTAAAGTCAATGGCATGACGGATACCTCCAATGGCATCCGTCATTTATTCAGTTTAACGGATCCGTTTTTCTTCTCACGCACGCGCAATAGAGAGAAAAAAAACGGAGGCGTTAAAACAAGATCAAAACGGATGTGTAAATAACACTTTGTTCCACCATTAGGACGGATCCTTCAAACAGATCCGTTGAAAATAAGAAAAATGTAGTTTCCGTTTTGACGGATCTGTATAAAAATACAGCAAATTTGCTTCCGCTTAGGCTACTTTGTACACGGATCCGTTCAGATAATACAACAGTCTGCATCCGTTCAGAACGGATCCGTTTGTATTATCTGTAACACAGCAAAGACGGATCCGTCTTGAACACCATTAAAAGTCAATGGGGGACGGATCCGTTTTCTATCGTGCCAGATTGTGTCAGAGAGAACGGATCCGTCCCCATTGACTTACATGGAGTCAGGATGGATCCGTTTGGCTCAGTTTCATCAGACGGACACCAAAACACTGCAAGCAGCGTCTTCAAAGCAGAATGGAGACTGAACTGATGCATTCTGAGCGGATCCTTTTCCACTCAGAATGCATTAGAATGCAATCTGATCCGTTTTGGACCGCTTGTGGGAGCCCTGTACGTATCTCACAAACGGAAAGCCAAAACGCAAGTGTGAAAGTAGCCCTAAACTGATCCGTTTAAAACGGATCTCCCAGCACAGACGTGAACCCGGCCTAAAATGCCACAGGCGGTATAATGCATGTAAATGTTCGCAGCTCTGCTTGTGCGGTTTACATTGACTTGCTAAGTGGTTTATCAGTGCACAGCAGGCGGCCTGTTTCCAGCTATCTCATGCCTTTCTGCTCGGGGCGTGGGACTTGGCCGGCCGTATATTGAGATGCACTCGCTCTCCAGTCTTCTGGCTGCACAGATTAGCACTTCAATACGCTATTCTCATGCCTGCCCTCTATGCGCTCTGTTTTATTTGCACATCATTTGCATGGAAACCTCCTGTTACACTTGAACATTTTTGTAACTTTTTTGTCGCTGGTTGGTCTGCACCGCAGCGGCCTTTGTTACTTTGTGTCATCCCAGCTTATTTTCGCAGCACCACACACGGTTAACGCTTTCACCGGTTCTGCTGGCCTGGCAGGGAAATTAGCTGTCTAAGCAACTTTCAGCCCAGTGTAGCAACAATAAGGGTCTATTCAGACAGGCCATATTTGCATGATTTCTAGAGCAGAAGCTGCCTGGGGTTGTTCTCGTTGTTTTGTATGGGCATTGCTCATGAGCAGCGTCACATTACAGGAGCGCCACACTCGAGGGTGTCACCTTCTAGTATTCACCGTCACCAAGGTCAACATTGTCCTGAAAATGTTTCTGTGCTTTGGCACTGTTATATCTGTGACTTGCTTGTGCAGCAAATGGTCTGTAGGTGACCATACGCCTTAAAGGGGTTGTCTCACTTCAGAAAGTGGCGTTTATCATGTAGAGAAAGTTAATACAAGGCTCCTACTAATGTATTGTGATTCTCCATATTACTTCCTTTGCTGACTGGATTCATTTTTCCATCACATTATACACTGCTCGTCTCCATGGTTACGACCACCCTGCAATCCATCAGCGGTGGCCGTGCTTGTACACTGTAGAAAAAAGCACTAGCCTATGTCAGCTCCTATGGTCCCGGCCACCAGAGAGGCCAGCGCTTTTTCCTACAGTGTGCAAGCACGACCACCACTGATGGATTGCAGGGTGGTCGTAAACATAGAAACGAGCCGTGTAGATTGTGATAGAAAAATGAATCCAGCCAGCAAAGGAGGCAATATGGACAATCACAATACATTAGTAAGTGCCTTGTATTAACTTTCTCTACAAGATAAATGTTATTTGCTGTTATGTACAGATATATTCTCCCTTAGAAATAATACCTCTAAGGCAAGGAGAGCTCTGTATTTATGATATCCTACCCAGCCTGTATGGCATCATACATAGGCGATACGGCCTCCCTACACTGCTGTGTGCTTATTACGGAAGTGTTTTACAGCCTGACTATGGATTTGAACAACCTGACCTCTCAGCACCATAGATCCCTATGATGCTGAGAGTTCGGGTCAATTAAAAGGGGTATTCCAGGGGCCCTATATATTGGCATTATAAACTAGCACACCTTATGGGTGGGACTATGGAGAAGTCGGTGAGAGGAGCACTATAGGGGGCATTATATAGGAGCATTTTATACTGGCACACATTATGTGTGCACTATGGGGGTGAGGATGAGCACTATAGGGGCATTTCATACTGGCACACATTATGGGGGCACTCTGGGGAAGGGGGGAGAGGAGCATTATGGGGGCATCTACTTGGGGCACTGTATAGGGGCATTTTATACTGGCACAAATTGTGGGGGCATTATGGGGACCTTAGCTCAACTAGGGGCTCTAAGAAAGGGTTTTATTTGTACTGGCACACCATAGGGGGCACTATGGGGACATTGGCTCTACTGTGGGCACTAAGAGGAGTTTTTTTTTTTTTACTGCCTCACAACGGAGCATTTTTTGTTCTGGCGCACATTATAAGGGGTATTTTTTGCACTGACCCACATTATAAGTGGTATTTTTTGCACTGACCCACATTATAAGGGGTATTTTTTTGCAGTGGCACACATTTTAAAATAATTAATACTACCAGGGGCATTATGGTAAGTTTTATTACAACTGGGGGACTATGGGGAACACGAATACTAGTATGAGCATTATTATGTCTGGGGCACAGTGGGGACATTATTACTGTAGGGGCACTATTACTACTAAGTGCACTCTGACAGATAATTATTACTATTGGTGGGACTTTGGGAGATAAGGCGCTGCCAGAACTGTGTGGCGGCAGCTTTCTCCCTATGGAATACACAGACATGTTCAGCCCAGCCGAATGTTTATGTGTATGGGGAAGCCGGGAGGGAGTGTGCAGACATAGCTGTCCGCCGAAAGATCATTCGGCCGATAGCTATTGAATGTGTATGGTCAACTCAAGTGATTATAAGGCTAGCTCTACACATTTGTCGCGCGACATTTTGTCACATTAATGTTGCGCGACAATTTTTATAATAGTAGTTTACGGTGTCGCATTGCGACATGCTGCGACTGCGAAATGGATTTATCTGCGACTGTCGCATCGCAGTCGCAGCGTGTCGCATATCGCAATGCGACACCATAGACTACCATTATAAAAATTGTCGCATATAATTTTTGCGACAAAATGTCGTGCGACAAATATTGCAGTGGAGATGTGCCTTATATGTCGCGCGACACATGTCGTCGTGTAAACCAGGAGTGGAGGCTACACAGAGATACAGTATAAGGGTCCATTCACACGTTCGTGTGTGTTTTGCGGATCTGCAGATCCGCAAAACACTGACATCGGCGATGTGCGTTCCGCAATTTGCGGACCGCACATCGCCGGCATTACATAGAAATCGCCTTTTCTTGTCCGCAATGTTCTATTTTTTTCGGGAACACGATTGCGGACCCGGAAGTGCGGATCCACAATTGTGGACCCGGGCGGGACATCGTCTGTCCCCATTGAAATTAATGGGTCCGCAATTCTGTTCCGCAAATGCGGAACAAAATTGCGGACGTGTGAATGGACCCTAATGGAAAGATTTGGACCTGATCTGTGTACACAATCACTGATAAAAACCACTGACCAAACACCGACTGTATGAAAGCGTCCAAATGTGAACCCATATGTTCTGAGAACTCTTTCATACAGTCCGCAGCAATAAAACGTATATAGCTGTAATTATTCGCCATAATAGACTGTGTGTGCACGCCATAACATTTCCCAGGTGTTGCTCACCTGTTACCTTTCTGCCTGATTTTCACAGGCGTAGCTGAAATCGTAGAAGCTGGTGGGAGGGAAACCTTCTATTACATAAGGGTTAGGATCTTCTGCATGTACACAGGAATTGCTTTCCTGCTCTGCAGGCCTGAACAAACTGGGACTGTTCTAGTAAAACCAGATTATTTGGATGCTTGTGTGCACAGGGGGAAGGGAGTACTCAGACACTAGAGCCTCTCATCCCAGCCTCCGACACTCCACACCAGGCAAGAAAACATGATAAGGAAAGCGGTGTATTGTATGACCTGTAAATCATTATCAGGGTGATAAAAGCATATAAAAAGTAGATAATAACAGCCCAGTATAGTCGACCTAATCTAAGGCCTCATGCACACGACCATTGTTTGGCTGTTCCGCTCATTGGGGACAGTAATCCCTGCAGATTCCGCAGAAGGATTCAGACTAGAGTTAAGCGAAGCGAGTTTCGGGGGCTTAAATCGAATTCGCTTCATTCATAACTTCAAATTAATACTGTATGAAGATTCATTTCCGTACAGTATTAGAATGTATGGGCTCCGACGAGCCGAAGTAGGTTACTCACAAAGTTTTGAGAGACTTTGTTGAATAACTTCGGTAATTGATTAGTGCAATGAAAAACCACTTCAACACTTCAACCGAACTCGCTTTGGTTCTAAATGGTTCCACGGTTTTTCACTGTAATAATCAATTACCGAAGTTATTCAATGAAGTCGTGAACAACGGGCTTCGCCTCATCGGAGGCAGTACATTCTAATGCTGTACGCGGGAGGATCTCCGTACAGCATTATGACAATTTTTTTTATCAAAGTGACTTCGGATGTAGCATCCAAAGTCGCTTTGCTCATTTCTAATCGAGACCCATTTAACTTAAATGCGTCCGTGATCCGTCCACACCGCAAAAAAAAAAATAGAACAATAGAGGCATGGAGAGAAAACCTTACGAAAGCATTCTGTAGTGCCTCCATGCCGGACCTACTGGATTGTGGATCCATTAAAGTAAATGGTTCTGCATCCATGATGCAGTTAGCACACGGCCGGTGCCCGTATATTGCAGACCCACTGTTTGCGGGCCGCAATACGGGCATGGCTAGGCAACAGCCGTGTGCATGAGGCCTAAGGCTACTTTCACACCTCTGGTTCCCCACTTGCTTGCTAGAATTCGTACCGATCTCCGCCAGACCCCATTATATACTTAACAGGGCTGGCGGACAGTCCGTCCGCATCCAGCACTGGCGGATCCGGAGTATTCCAGCAGGCTGTTCCTGCTGAAAGTAGCCTAAGGCTGCCCACAGGCTGCCCTGCTTTACACAGGGGCGCCTGCGGACCTGGATCCGCCACAGCAAATTACTAGGGAATTGTCCAAAAAAAAATCTGAAATTTTATACTTTATTACATATATTAAAATACACCTACAACATGTGACAGGAATATTGGGAAAAAGTTTCTCAAAACTTTATTTACAACATTTGTAATATACAAAATACCTGTTAGAGACACCAAATAGGCTGATTTTTCTTTATATAAATCATTTTTCATACTCTCTTATTTCTATCTCCTATTAATGGACTGTCACCGGGAAATTTACTGATAAACCAGGCACAATGGGGGTCATTTACGAAAACCGCCTTTTTATGCCATTCTTAGATTTCCCCTTGCGCTGACATGAGACTCGACGTGCGCCTCATTAGAAATTTGTCAAATCTAAGGAAAGAAACACGACTCCAGCCCCTGTTTCCAGGCATAAATGTTAGTAAATTTGCCAGGGCCAGGGTCCCGGCCGCTGGCACAGCCCCCGATATACCAACATGTTATAAAACTGGACGTGCAACTACGTATTGTCGCACTGCCTGTTAAAAAAGGGACTTGCAACTATTTTTAAGACTAAAATAGTCACAAGTCCCTTAATAAATGGCCCCCAATGCTTTGCAGGGCTAGCTCAGCTGAATGTAATAATACCTTTCACTTAATGATCTGTTGCTTCATTCTGGAGAAAAAGTTATTTTAATCCATATGCAAATAAGCAATTAAAGGGGTTTTCCGGTAAGATTTTAAGAAATGCCTGCAGCCTACGTGCTGAAAAAGAAGATTTGGACTTATCTGCTTCGCACAGTGCGCACCACAAGGGTCCCCAGGTGTGTCCAGTGTCCACCTTCCGGTCCCAGGTCAGACGCACGGCTCCAGCCAATGACTGACTTCAGAGGTGATGTGGGCACAGGTAGCACTTCACTGCTGAAGACAGTTATTCGCTGGAGAATGGCCATGCACATGGCTAGCTGGATATTAACTGTGCATGGACTAGAAGTTGGAGACTGGTAGAGGCCTGGAGCAGGTAAGTATTTCTCAGGAGGCAGGCTGCGGGCATTATGTAAAATATAATTATTACCAGAAAACCCCTTTAAGTGCAATGAGGGCAGACCCAAGACACTGTGCACCCTTGCTCCTCCTGCTTCCTCTGCCAGCCTCTGCCTCTCCTTAATTGACAGGGCCAGGTGTGTTGACTGCAGTAACCTGGTTCTATTACCCTGGGTTCACACCTGAGCGTTTCTGAGACGCGCGTTTTACGCGCGTTTTTGTTGCGCGTATTACAGCACGTTTTTGCAAATAGGAAACACTCTTCATACGCGCGTTCGTGACTCTGGAGACCAATTGAAAAAGGCATATCTACACTTTAACGCGACAAAACGCCCCAAAGAAGCTCAAGAACTTCTTTGAGCGTAGGGCGTTTTACAGCGCGTTCAAACGCGCTGTAAAACGCTCAGGTGAGAACCATGCGCATAGGGAAACATGAGTTTTCTCCTGTTGAGCGTTTTACAGCGCGTTCGAACGCGCTGTAAAACGTGCAAGTATGAACTGAGGGTTAAGAAGGAGAAGATGATAGAGGAAACCATAGGAGCAAGAGTGCACAGAGTGGCTTGGGCCTGCCCTTGGTGCAATTAACTGCTCATTTGCATATTGATTAAAAGTATTTTTTCTCCAGAATGAAACAATTGATTGCTTTGTGAAAGGAATCATGACATTCAGCTGAGGTAGACCTACAAGGCATTGTGCTTGGGTTATCAGTGAATTTTCTGGTGATAGACTCCCTTTAAGGGTATGTTCAGACGACGACAATTGTCGCGCGACAAAAAGTCGCACTATTGTCGCGCGACAATTTTTATAATGGGAGTCTATGGTGTCGCAGTGCGACATGCGACATGCTGCGACTGCGACACGTCAGTCGACAAAAATCCATCCGGGATGGACTTCTTGCGACTGTTGTGTCGCAGTCGCAACATGTTGCATGTCGCACGTGCGACACCACCATAGACACCCATTATAAAAATTGCCGCGCGACATTAATGTGACATCAATGTCGCGCTACAAATGTTGCAGTGTAGTGGTTCCCAAATTGTCGCGCGACTTTTTGTCGCGCGACAATTGTCGTCGTCTGAACATACCCTAAGGGGGTTGTGCCAGGTATGAAACTAGATCCTATGCACAGGGCCCCCACCGATCCTATGTTCCCAACTTGATGGAGGGACAGGCCAAGCATACACCCTGCCGCTACAGTCGTTCTTTATGGGACTGACAGAAATAGGCAAGTGCGGTCTTCAGCAGTCTCATAGAGAACGAATGGTGCGGCAGGGCAGATGCTTGGCCTGTCCTTCCATCAGGATGGGACCCCCCCCCCCCATTCTTGAAAGAATGTAGAAAACCCAGAGGGTGGACCCCCCACGAAATAATTAGTCATTCCCTACCCTCTGGATAAGACATAACTTTAATATTTGGCGCAAGCCCTTTAAACTAGCTTTACTTGAAAAAAGTGCAAAAAATACAAAAAAAAAAAAACAGAACCTACAGAAATAACGGAACTATTAGGTTTTCTGCAGCTGAAGATGCTCCTTTTCTAATGGTATGATGGTCTACATCAGTGCTCTCCAAATTATGACAATCCAGCTGTTTAGTAACTACAACTCTCAACATACCCTGACAGCGAGTGTGAATAAAAAGGGAATAGCTTGCCAGGAAGACTAAAGTTAAAACTGAAGCTAGCCGTACATATTAGATAAGTGCAGTCTGATGTGTATAGGTGGGCTTCCCAACTCTCCGCCAGCGTCAGATGTTGAGGAGGATTAGGCAGATGGATTTCAATATGCCCATTCTTTTGTTCTCCCGAATCCCCCATACACATTTCTCCTTGGCCAAAGTTTTGTGTGTATTCAGTGGGCAAAAAGGAGTAAGCTGCTGTCACACTAGTGTTGAGTGAACTTGTTTTTTTTTTTTAGTTCGGCGTCCAAGGTTCGGGTTTATCAAAGAATTCTGTTATGGATTCCAAATTCCGTTATGGTTCGTGGTTGTGGAATCCATAACGGGATTCTTCGATAACCCGAACCTTGGACTAAAACACAAGTTCGCTCAACCCTATCAGACACCTCATCTGTCTGGAGAAGAAAAGGATCAGGCGAAAGTCTTCATTTCATATGATCCTTCTCTCCCCCGACATCATGTGTTGAGGGAGAGTCGGGAGCTCCCCACCCAGTGTTCTCCGCTAGTTACAGTACACTAATGTGTATGGGGGCCTTTACTTAAAGCAGAAGGTTAATCCAAATGTCTTGTAGAGATGGTCGCTGACCAATCCCGTCCATTACGTGGATCCCTCTGGATACATCTACAGGTCAGTGCTGCTGCAAAATAATGTCCCCCTCTGTACAGGGTGTGCACGATGACAGCGAGTACAATGACATTGCTGGGCAAAGTGTAGACTTCATATTCCTTCATGTCAAGGATGGAGAAAAGCTACAGATTGCAGTCAGCCAGATCCGAGGAATCGCATTTTCTTATGTAGGAAAAGGAGGAATCCTTTTTCTTAAGGACATCTGACTGAAGACAAAAAAAATAGACATTTATCATAAATCAGAGCCCAAAACTGGCTTTCAGTAAATGCAGAACTTACCCGTAATACGCCTTCGTCATATGACGATCAGATAATCAGATCAACTATGAGGGAGTAAATAACACAGGCAGATCACGCTGCTGCTGTGGGACCTCAGATAGGGCCCATCCCTTCCAAACCATGCAAGGATCCCCTCTCTACAGGTTCGTCAAACAGGGCGTTAGTGAGGACCTGTCACCTTTTCTGCCATGTCTGTTTTAGTAAATTATTGTATTCCACATGAAATGGCAATTCTGGAGCATTTATTCTTATGATTCTATTGATGTTCCTCTATTATTCCTACTTGAAGTATATGAATAAAAGTACAACTGGTTGTTGCCAGTTGCAGGCGTGTCCCTTGCGGTCTGACACTGCCCAATCAGTGCTGCCAGTGTCAGACTGTGCAGGGACACCCCCCCAATTGCAAAATGCTAGCAATTCATTCATAACTTCTAGCAGGAATAATAAATCAGATATATATCAGATACTTTGACGGACCTACCTTTTTTTGCTTTCTGGTGTAAATGCTTGTAGAGGTCCTGCTATCCTGCTAAAGAATAGAAAGGGTCATTGACATTTAAATAATATAGATAGATAATATAGATATTTTCCAAAAACTACAAGTTCTGAAAAGTTCTGAGAACTACACACAGTTACTTACAATCTCTAAGTTCTCCTTAGTACAAGTCACTGGCTCTTCACTTAAGATCTTTTTCAACCAAGTGCTTAGGAGGAACGCCTAAAAGTGATAAGGTACGTTCTTATGAGATTATATCACAGCGTTGTCTGCATTAGATGGGTGGGGGGCTCAGAGTAGAATAAAAAAAGGAATACTCAACTTCCCTGACCCCTTCTGCTCCTCAAGTCTCAGCTAGACTCAAAACCCCTGACTTGACCTATGCCATCATCATCATTTTTTTATTTTTTTTTGGGGGGGGGGGGGGGTCATTGCAGTTTTTGATGCACTTTTAGCAAAAGTCAGAAGTGGATCAAACAGGAAGGAGAAGTGCAAGTCCTTCCTTTACAGTATATTCCCCTTCCTTTTAAATCTACTTCTAGCTTTGGTTGGGAATACCAAAATGTAAAAAAAACACATGCGTGAAGCCACCCTTTAGAGTAGGCAGAGTAATGCAAAAAATAAAAATTGTTTGCCCATGCATACAGTACACACAGCCAGGACGACACCCAGTAGGATCTGTGTGACAAGAGCGATACTGCCCCCTGTGGCCATGATGAGCGCTCACACAGAATTACATTATCTTGTTCTTACATTTCAGAATCGTTATGTACCCTCTTGCACCACGGCTTTGGTCCCCCTTCCCTGACAAACCTGGTTTGTCCATATTGTAATCCATTTCAGGACTTCTCCATTCATGTACCCAAATTTGAAAATCTGTTGGTCAATGGTCTTTTCCGGTTGCTGAAAAATAAGGAAGTCATTTATAGGGGTTTTCTAGAACTGCATTGCTGTCCCCAGTTAAGTGAACGGTAGGAAGCTCCGCAGTACCATGAAGGGCTGCCCCCAATGTACAGAGCTGAGCTGTTCAAACAGCTGATTGGTTGGGGTGTCAGAGTCAGACCACCACTGATCTGAGATTGATGACCCATCCCAAAGATATGTCCTCAGCATTTCTGTTCCCCTTTAAAGGGGTTGTGCAAAAATGGGGGGCAACACTCTCCCCCTCCACCAGTTTGCCAAACCTGTAAAAGAAAGATTACGGTCTTAGCCGATTCCCAGTGCCGGCTCCCAGCTTCTTCTCCTCCCGGCCTTTGATGCTCTGTTAGGCTTTCTCAACGCAAACATCTGGTTTGACACCAACACAGAAAATTACTGGCCGCATTGTGATTATGTCATTACAAATTGTCACACGAGGCAAGGGGATCCGGTCTCCGCCACGGCCAGTGATTCGCTGCGGCGATATCAGAACCGGACATTTACCACAAGGGAGCCCAGCGGAGCATCGAAGGACTGGAGGAGAAACCGCGAGGAGCCAGTGCCAGGACGCAGCTAAGTAAGCTTCCCTTTACAGGTCTGGAAAAGTGGGCGAGAGAGTTTGCCAAAAACACCCTTAGTCTTATGACATTAGTACATTAGAGCTCTTCCCCATTGATCCCGGCCAAAATCATCATCTAATCAACCAATAATCCTTAAAACTCTCTCACTACTTACATGGAGCATGACGTGCCAGCCAGTGATTTTGCCAATATGGAGACTAATTATTTCAGACTTCTGGTTAGACGTCTGAAAGCTGCAATATAGTTCATTATTTCCCACAGACACGGTGACCATAGTGTTGGCGTCTAGATTATCTGTGGCAGCGGGGTCCAACTTCTGGTAACTGTAGTGCTCCACTTGTTGCATCAACTCCAAAAACTGCAAAAAAAAAAAAGCCAAGAACCTGTAGATATTCCCTGACCACATAGCAGTAAGGTCATACGAAATACTGTATTTTCTGGCGTATAAGACTACTTTTTAACACTTGAAAATCTTCTCAAAAGTCGGTGGTCGTCTTATACGCCGCTATACTGCGTGCTGAAACTTAAGAGGACCTTTCACTGGTCCAACAATTGTTAGATAATGATATGTATGTGTAGAGCGGCGCTCAGATGTGTAGAGCGGCGCCCAGGGATCTCCCTGCACTTGCTATTATCCCTGGGCACCGCTCTACACATACGGTATATATCATTATCTAATAATTGTTGGACCAGTGAAAGGTCCTCTTTACTTCCAAGCCGGGCTGGAGAAGCTGTCCTTCTCCAGCTTCAGGGACAGGCGCCCTCTAGCTGAGCCACCGAGCGCTGCATCCCGGCCAGTCGCTCCTGAAGCAGCCCCCTCTCCCTGCTCTCAGTGGTTTTCTCATGCTCGGATTATCTGTTTAATTTTTATTTGGTGTGCGTTGGAAGAGCGGAAGTCTTATACGGCGAGTATAGCCCAAACCCCATATTTTAACAGGAAATGTAGGGGGTCGTCTTATATGCCCAGTCGTCTTATACGCCGGAAAATATGGTAAATATGTCCAAACATGGGTTCTTAGCCAAAACAAGGAGAGGATCTGAGAAGAGGAGACTTTATACCCTTCCTCCTTTTAGAATTGCTCCTGTTTTTGGTTTTAAACATAAAATTGCACCATGTGAACATGATTGTGTAGTTTGGTATTGTATGTTTTTTCCAATGCTTTAATTTGGTATCTTAGTACTCATCTTTATATCTCAAACACTGAAACATACAGGAGTGACACCCCTACTATGGGCCCCTAAAGAGTTATTTAACCTCTAACACTTTTCGGCTTTCCCCCCCATCTCCCCTAGACCTGTGAAGGGAAACAAAGTTACTCAGTTCTAGCTGCTTTAGTCGCCATGCTCCGGTTCTGACTGCCATGGATGGCGGTCAAGTGTACCACTGCAACCAATGACTGGTCACTACAGTGTCATGTCCCCCCCCACAAGGCACATCACCGTTGCAGCCAGTCATTGGCTTCAGCAGCACCCGCGAATCCTGCGCCTGTTGGAAATTTACAAGCGGGAACAGAAGCACAGTGAACACACTGGTGGACTGAAGGAGCCAGAAATGAGCAGTGGTAATGAGGTAGGTAGGCTGCCCTCCACAGGTTTGGTGTGTGAGAGACAAAAAGTGTTGAAAAGGTGGAATAACCCTTTAAGGGGTTGCTTGCGATTGAACTGGAAAGGTTTTTTTACCCCATAAACAGCGCCACACATGTCCATGATCTATGCAATCAAGTAAATGGGGGTGAGCTGCCTTGTAAAAAACGAGGGCTGTGCACGCACTTTGGCAAGTAGATTACATTTAGCTTTTACACATTACCTTGACTTTATTATCCGTTTTTATTAACTGCTTAAGCAAGTTTGTCTGTTGCTCTGTCGGCCTGGACCAGTTCATCTCCAACTCCTGAACCGCCTGTAAATAAGTAAGAACAGATGGCGTGGTTTAAGCCAATAAATGAGCACTGTTCATGTAGCGTTCCTTAATAAGTATCTGTTCCCCAAAGAATGAAACAATGGAGATCGCACAATAAATCTCTAGCATTTTTCCCAGTGTTTTTTTTTTTTTTACATTTTGTAATTTTTTTTAATGTGAGTCGTTTAAATCCTAGAGAGAATCCAGTGGAAATAACACCGTACCCAGAGCATGCTGCATACAACACTTTCATGTAAACTCAATATTTCACTATAGACCTTAAAAGTAACTTCTAAATGCAGCTTTATGGACTAAAAAAATAAAAAATAATGCAGTGAAAAAGGCAAAAAACACCTTGAACCACACTGCAAAAATGGCAAAGCATGCAATGACCATTGACTGCACCATCTTGAAGGTAATACTTCAGTTTTACTCGCACAGTCATGCATCCATTGGCCACCGCATGTGCTTTGGCCGTGTCAAAAAGTCCCCATCATTTGCCCTGCCCTTATGCTGCCCCCAACCTTGTTGACTCAAGACCACAAAAATGGTGGGAGTTTACGGGCCCCTGGGATCCCTATAGTTAAGCAGATAAAGGGTCTACATTACTGAAGTGAGAGCCATACAATTGCGCATCCGTTTGTGTAGTTGTGGCCAGTACTACAGTTCAGCCCCATTAACAAAACTATACATACAAATGTGCCATGATGCCTGGAATGGAATACACATTGAATGCATTATAACTAACTAGGGTGCGGCTACTGTTTTGTTCTGCTTTGACCAAGGAGTCAAACCACCAGACCCCAACCGATTGATGGCTCCTTCATTGTCTCTCGATTCAGTGTTGCCAACTTTTCATAAAGTCATGGACAGTAAAGTTGTCCATACACTTTAGATGCTTATCAGCCAAACTTGCCGGTTTCAGTGGTTTCGGCCAACCTATGGAGGCCTCTTGACTCTACCCAAAAGACAAAGCTTGGGATCGGGTACATCAGATTCCACATGCCTGAGAAGTCATGTGAGCAGTGACACGCATGTAGCGTACACACATACTGCATCTTCCATCCCCTCCAGCGTCTCTCTCTCTCTCCTCCTATCTCCATCTTGAGTACAACAGCCATTTTTAGCGTGGCTAGCCACCAATGTTTCTGCACCGCCTGTTCAATAACAGTGGAGTTGGAGCTGCGTTCCCTGCTGCGAACTGCAATCTAGGGCCAGATGTAAGAGGCACTATCCAACGTTTCTTTGGCATTATTTTGCATGCTTTTGGGAGGTTACAAAAAACCGTATGGATATTTTGGGTATGCTGGAATTTATTTGGACTTGATTGCTGAATGCGGTGCCCTGGATACAAATATATTGGAAAAGTATCCCTGCTTTCCTCGGACTATTTACTGGCATATAAGAAGGTCTGACAACGTATACGGAACTGAGTTAAGTATGCAATCCATTTGGAAAGTCTTTAGACCCTTTCATTTTTTTCATATATTGGTATGTTGTGGCCTTGTGCTAAAATACAAAAAAAAAAAAAAAATCAAGTCCCCCCCCCCCCAATCAATCTGCACTCAATACCTCATAATGAGAAAGTGAAAACAGAATTTTCGAAATTCTTGTAAATGAAAAAGGAAAAACTAAAATTTCGCATAGACATATGTTTTCAGGCCTCCCATTTCTCTTGCTCATCTTTAAGATGTTTCAACACCTTAATTGGAGTCCAGTGGTCAATTAAGGTGATTGGACACGATTTGGAAAGTCACAGTCCTAAAGGCAGGCATCCTCAAACTGCGGCCCTCCAGCTGTTGTAAAACTACAACTCCCACAATGCCCTGCTGTAGGCTGATAACCTGTAGGCTGTTCGGGCATGCTGGGAGTTGTAGTTTTGCAACAGCTGGAGGGCCGCAGTTTGAGAATGCCTGATATAAGGTTTCACGGCTGACAATGCATATCAGAGCAAAAACCAAGCCATGAGGAGGAAAAACTGCCTGTAGAGCTCAGAGACAGGAATGTGGGGAGACACAGATCTGGTCAAGGGTACAAAAATATTTCCACTGCACTGAAAGTTCCCAAGAACACAGTGGTTTCCATAATTCCAAACGGTAGGACGAACAGGAGTCTCCCTCAGGCCTAAACACAAATGATAGGGAAAAGAGCAACACATGAAAACCCAAACAATAAACAAAAGGTGGAAGAAGACACTTCACTTCAAATGGCAGTGGAAGCACAGGAACTCGACTGAGATCCAAACACCAGCAGTCCACAACAAGACTGAAGCTTTAAACCGCACAGCATGGTGGGAGAAGCCATAATAAATAGGGAAGGTTAAATGACCACATAAGCAACACCTGAGGCAAGGGGTGTGGCCATTACCAGAAATAACACAGACACGAACCTGTCAGATCAAACCATGTGTTGACAGTCTCACTGATATCCAGGCACCTGTCACAGGTACCTCTGTGACAAATTCTTAAAGTGGAAGAGGTTTGGAACAACCAGGACTGTTCCTACAGCTGGCCGCCCCACCAAACTAAAAAATCAGGAGAGAAGGGCCTTGGTAGGAGAAGTAACCAAGAACCCAATGGTCACTCTGGCCGAGTTCCAAAGACCCTATGAGCAGACAGGAGAATCTTCTAAAAGGCTATATGGCAGGGTGGCCAGAAAGAAGCCTCAGTAAAAAACACATGAAAGCCTGCCTGGCTTTTGCAAAGAAGCAACTAAAAGACTCTCAGACTGTGAGCAACAAGATTCTCTGGTCCGATAAAACCTTAATTGAACTTTTTGGCCTAAATTCTATGCGTCTTGTCTGGAGGAAATGTAATACCTCAGAGTGGCATTACCACCTCTTTTGGGCTCTGACTATATGTAATGGTTGATCCTGTGTCATCATAAATGTGTGTCCTGCATAGGGTACATATCTATTTCCTTATAAATTAATGTCCAAGTGTAATGTGCCTGGTTTACCAGCAGATGACGGCACTTCTGGCAGAGCTATGTTAAATAGAATGGAACCCCATTCTATTCCCCTCTCTAGAGAGGGAAGAGTTTATCTAGGAGGGTCAATCTAGTCTTTCCCACCCTGGGGAGAGGTTGTGTGTCTGCCAGCAGAGCACTGTCTGCTCTGCTGGGCCCAGAGGCCCTGCCTCTAAAGTCTACATGGTTGCTTGTCCCCTCCTGGGCTTGCATTGCCTTAAAGCCAAGCTAAGTAAGTTTGAAGCCAGAAAGAAGTTCCTAGGATTACAGTAAGAGACAGACTACAGACAGCTAAGTTACAGCCATAGCAGAAGAGGAAAAGTTTCCTATTTAATCCAGCCAACATAGCAGAGCCGAGTAAGTACAGATGTAGCAGGGCCAAGAGTACAGATGTAGCAGAGCCGAGTGTGTTTGCCTGCCAGAACTTCATGCCAAGACCTGCTGATAACCAAGATAAAAGTTGGAAGATTGTTTCCTGATGACATTTTATGCCAAGTAAAGCTGTGTTCAACGTTTACACAAGTCTGCACTCAAGTTATTCTACATATCCCTCAACTGTTAACCCTTTTTGCACTGCTTCGTCCGACCACGTCTAGGATCCACGGATATCCAGGTAGGAGCCCCGTGACAAGTGCTAAAGCCACACCCAAGGGACACTTTAGGCAACCCTTACACCACTCTGGCAATCCTACACCTGGTTACCAACACCACTATACTTAAAGGGGACTCCTTGTCCTCGTTGCTTCCATGCAACTGGCGTCACGACAACTTGCTCTAACTGAGGGACATATATCGTAAAAACCTCCTAAAGGGTAAGGCATACCCCAGACGCATGGACGGACGTCGCAGAAACCAGGCCCTGCTCATTCCCTGCCAAATACCATCTCTTCAATGAAGCATGGTGGTTACATTACCCATGTTTCAAGTAGTCTGCACCTTCACTCAGAAAGGTTTACACTTAAGTTCTGTACCAATTACTTCTTTGGATACGGTATCATTATATGTTCAGTTAATATGTTCTGCATTAAAGGTATATGGGGTATAAGCAATAGTTCTAAGCTGAGTCAATTGTGGTTATTATGGGATTAAAAAGCTTGTCTGCAAATGTTAAAGGACTTAATAGTCCCTTTAAACGTTCTACTTTCTGGTCAGAAATGAGAAAGCAAAAGTGCGACATTATTTGTATACAAGAATCCCATTTAAACAAGCAGACTCACACAGATTTCACCACCCCTCCTTCTCTTACACCTTTTTTTCTCCAACTGAGAAGAAGAGGAGAGGGGTTATTATAGGATTGAAAAACTCAGTATCATTCCGCTGTATAGATACAGTAATTGACGAACATGGCAGATGCATTATATTATTTGTGATATCAACAACTCCAGATATACCCTGGTGAACATTTACGCCCCGAACAGTGACCAACTTAGATTTATAAAGCGCACAATAAAATTAGCCCAGGAAATTAAGCAAGGCGCCCTCATAATATGTGGTGTTTTCAACTTGTGTCCAAATTCCTCTATAGATAAACACCCTTCACAACTAGAGATGAGCGAACTTTAAAAAAAAGTTCGGCGTTCGGGTTCTGGTAATCGCCGCATCCCGTTATGGATTCCACTACCGCGGACTATCCCGGCATATGGAATCCATAAGGGGCGGCTTCTACGAACCCGAACTGTTGAACAGCCGAAGGACCTGGGGTGACGTCACCGTCATGTGATCAGTGCAGGGGGCGTGTCTCAGCACTGGATTTGATCCCGTGCTGAGCCACGCCCCTGCACTGATCACATGACCATTTTCTTTACTTAACTCGGACATTAAAATTTACGCTAAAATTCTGGCTGGAAGATTAATAAATATACTCCCTGGCCTTATCTCCAACGACCATATTGGATTTGATGCAAATAGACAATCCTTAGATGGTACCAGGAGATTTATAAATCTCATAGATGCAGCATATGCCTCTCGGACGCCTTCTCTGCTCCTCTCCTTGGATGCTGAACCCTGAAGAAATTTGGGTTTGGAGATTTTTATCTCTCAGCAATAATGGCCTCATACTCGAATCCAAGTGCCTCAGTAGATTCTTCTAGCTTCTTATCTAACCTGTTTAATATTAAATAAAACTGAACTAGACAAGGTTGCCCCATGTCCCCACTGATTTTTGCTCTTGCAATGGAACCCTTTGCAGAGCACATTAGATCATCCCCACATATTCAGGGTTTAAAGATCGGCTCCCAGGATCATCGCATTGCACTCTTTGCCGATGATGTGTTACTTATTACTACAAATCCAAGCTTTTCACTCTCAGCCATACATTAGATAATTTCTAGATTTGGTAGAGCATCTTACTACAATATCAATGCTAGTAAATCCCAGATGCTCGACTTAGGTCTTCTCCCTAAAGATAAACATCAGATTACAGAGAATTTTCAGTTCTCATGGTCCCATGATTCCCTGACCTGCTTAGGGGTTCAGTTAACATACCCCTCTTCTAAACTTTTAAGAGCTAATTATTGGTCGCTTTTGGATAAAGTGAAGAATTCCCTTCACAACTTACGTTTAGATTCTTTATCTTGGCTAGGCAAAATTGCGGCAATAAAGATGGTTGTCCTCCCAAAAATACTGTATACTTTCCGTAATGTTCCTATAGATGCCCCTTTTTTCTTTCTACAGAAACTACAATCCTTAATTAACAAATAAATCTGGGGCAAAAAAAACTGAGTGAAGGCATCCATACTATACAAACCTCTAGCTTCGGGTGGTCTGAATGTCCCCTCTGTGAAGCATTATTACTTAGCCTCAATCCTTGACCATCTTAGATACTTAATCTCTGAAGACCACTCCAAAAAATGGGTTTCATTAGAAAACTACATTTTAGGTACTTCAAATATTCATCTTCATCTAAAATCTATAGAGGTGTTTGGAAATAAACCTTCCTTCCCCTACATTACTTCGCAAACTGTATTCAAAATATGGTATTCTTAAACAAGAATTAATAAAAAAAACTTCCCACCAATATCTTTGATACTCCTCTGGAACTATATGAGATAGCTATACCTAATTTGAATATTACAAATTGGTCAAAATCAGGTTTGGTGAAAATCTCACAATTGTGGATAGATGGAAAGTTTGTTGACTTTCCACATATTCATAATGCATATGGCATTTCAAATAGGGAGTTCTTTAAATTCCTTCAGATTCGACATCTAATGCAGGCTCCCAAATATTTTAACCACTCTCCTGCTGACTTATCTCTCTATGAATGGCTCAATTCCACTAAGGGCTCAAACAAAGGCATAACAAAAGGATACCAATTACTAAAAGAAAATCCCCTTGACCCTCTAACACATATTATTAAATCAGTGGAATGAAGACTTAGGTTCCCATATAACTGACGCAGAATGGAGAGAGGCTTTTACCGCAATTTCTAAATTGTCAAGATGTGCTGGTCACTTAGAAGGTGCCAGAAAAATCCTATATAGGTGGTACTTGACTCCTCACAATCTTAATAAAATATTTCCCGAACTTTCTCCAAACTGTTGGAGATGTGGTAATGCCCCTGGCACATTCATACACATGTGGTGGGATTGTCCTTCAGTTCACAGAATATGGGACAAAACATTCGATCTCATTTCAGATCTATGCTCCCTTCCCATTGCTCTCTCCCCTAAGCTGGCACTCCTGTCTATTGGTATGAATGGTTATCCAGTAACACTCAGATCAATTATAATACATACCATTATAGTTGCCTGCTCTAAAATTGCTGTAAGCTGAAAAAACAACATTGTTCCTAATATTAAAAGAATTTGCAGAGATCTTTACAATAACTGCCTATTTGAAGGCCTTTGGGCATCGTCCAGAAACAATTTGGCTGCTTTCCATACCAAATAGGAGTTATGGCTCAACGATTCCCGTTGTAATATTCCACCAAACTTGAGTATTAGAACCTAATGTTAGTAACAACACACTATCCTTGTATTCAACAGATTTGTATCACTTAGGCTACATGCACACGACAGTTGTTTTTTGCGGTCCGCAAAACGGGGTTCTGTTGTTCCGTGATCCGTGTCAGTTTTTGCTTCTGTTGTGTTTCCGTGTGTCTTCCATTTTTTTAGCAGACATGACACAAAAGATTTTACCAAAAGACAGGCTGAGAATTTTTGCCAAGTGCCTGCCAAGGGATCCGCAAAAAAACGCAGACGCGGAACACGGATGACACACGGATGGCCATCCGCATTTTTTCACAGTCCCATTGACTTGAATGGGTCGCGAACCGTTTTTCGCGGACAAGAATAGGACAGGTTATTTTTTTTGACGGACTGGAATCACGGACCACGGACGCGGAGGACAAATTTACCGAGTTTTCCACGGACCCATTGAAAACCAAGAAGACAATGACCCAACGCACACAGCCAAGACAACACAGGGGTGCCTTAGGGACAACTCTGTGAATGTCCTTGAGTGGCCCAGACAGAGCCCTGACTTGAACCCAATAGAACATTTGTGGAGACATGAAAATGGCTACCCACCAGTGGTTCCCATCCAACCTGAGCTTGAGAGGATCTACAGAGAAGAATTGCAGAAAATCCCCAAATCCAGATGTGGATTTTGACAGAGAAATAAATGAAAATGGGAGACTTTATTCTTGTATTTTAAGTACATATATGTATTTATCTTAAATGGACTTTATTTTGGGTGATAACCACACATAGGAGTTTATACAAGATTTATACAAGAACTTTACTGGAAAAGCAGGCCAGAAGAAAGAAACAGAGAGCGGTGCAGAGTACAAGTTCTGTAGAAGGTGAACTGCATTGCAAGAAGCTTATAGACTAAGTTCTCAGACCGCCACCAATCAAAACTTTTGAGATATCCCAATAACACATCAAAAGAAGAAAAGTGCATCTGCATCTGAAAACACAGTGACCCTTTAAATAAAGGTAACTTTCCTGCATTTATGTACGAAACCGATATATTGATGCCAAAACTGGATACAGATCTGGAAATGATGGAGTCTTACAGGCCCATACCTCTGATAATTGTGGATGCTAAAGTAACACCTGATCGTGTGGCTGAATCTCCTTAAAGAGAGCAGCTGTGTATGGAGACTTAGTGGCAATGCTCCATGGGAAAATAATATGCAAAGATAGGAAACTAGGAAGACAGGCACTCTATATCAGGTCACCAGCGGATATCAACAAAAAACAGGGATAGTATAGGTATGTTAAAAAAAACAACCTATATTTATTTTTGTAGTAGTAATGATAAAAAACAAAAAACAAAAAAAAAACGTATTTCAATATAGGTCACTCCCAATGTACAGGGAGAGGGGAATAGTAGTTAAAAATTGGATAAAAAGGTAAGAATTAAATGGGGATAGGAAAAAAGATAAAAAAGAGGGGGTTGTGAAAAAATGATGGTGTTAAAATGATATTAAAACACCCTGTATTGGGCTATATGTCCAGAGAAAAAAATAATAATGATAAAATATTGTAAAAGTATAGTCAATGTTCTGGGATGAGTTCAGTGGAAAAAGTACAGCAGCAGCCTTCCAGACCCAATGTATAAGTATATGCAGCTATGTGAAAGTGATTTTCATTTATGCGAAAATAGCCTTCATTTATGCGAAAGTGATTTTCATTTATATGAAAATAATCTTCAGCGAACCAGTGCCTGGTGGCGTCCCGCCGAAAATTGGCTCACTGGTCGCTGTTACCTTTCCTCGAAGATCGCAGGTTCTTTTCTGCGTAGGATCCTCTGTGTGCTGTGGGTACTTGGTGCGGCTGGCAGCACGATTGCAGGAGGATGCGATGATCGCGAGAAGCTACTGTTTGCGGAGCGGGCAGTCGATACGAATGTTGCGCCCTTTTTCCTCCGATCAGAGGGCTGTTGGCTGTGTCTGGCGTTCTTGCCATATGCCGCAATTTTTGCGCGCTTTTTTCACGCACTTTTAGTTGGAAGCGCTTCCAAACTGCCCTGCACCATCAGGCTGCCTCCACCCACCGACAATACCGGGAACTAAAAGTGCGTGAAAAAAGCGCGCGCAAAAATTGCCACACGTCGCTGGTGCTGGTTACGGTATTATCTGGGCACTGTATGGTATTGTTATGTAGGCTGTACGTGGCCATATTATGTGGTCACTATGTTTGTAGCACTTTTGTCCTTTCATGGTGGTATTATATAGGCAGTGTAAATTTGAGGGGTATTATGGTGGTACAACTTATCTTCCCTACCTAAATAAGGAAGGGCCCCATACAGGACCTTCACCAATCCAAGTCTGAACTAAAGCCCGAACTAGATCCAAGCCTGAATTAAAGGCACAGTTATTGAAGCATGTCAATATTGTAACTGCATTACACATAGAGAAAAAGCATGAAAAGTAAATATGCATACCAGTCTGTGTGAATAGACAGGGAAATATGGGTAGCATGGTGGCTCAGTGGTTAGCACTCAGTTCAATCTGCATGTGTTTGTGTGGGTTTCCTCCAGGTACTCTGGTTTCCTCCCACACTCCAAAGACACACTGATAGGGAACTTAGATTGTGAGCCCCATTGGGGACAGCGAGCGATAATATTGTCTGTAAAGCGCTGCAGAATATGTCAGCGCTATATAAGCGAGTAAAATAAAATATGGCACAGCTTGCAAACCTGACTATGGTATAATGCTTCACATCATACCTGGGCATAGAGTAAATCAACAGCGCCCGGGCATCCCATTAGCATAGCATCAGTAGAGGGGGTCATATACCTGCAGACACAAGGATAGCATGCCGTTATTAATAAAGGTTTGGTGGCGAGATCCGTATAACACCTGCATCATCCAGAACCATTTACTGTGTACACTTAGCATAGTTTTACTTTCACAAATCGGAATATAAATATCATTTTAAATACCAAATGTCAGAATTTAAATTACCAGTCACACCTTGAGTTTTTCGTTAATTGGATCATATCTGCATTTAAATCAGTTTTTTATTACGTTATCTGTACATATGGAGGTGTTACCAGGCACCTGGGGCGTAAAAACCCAAGAGCAGAATATAAAATCAGTGATACAGTACTAACCTCAGTATCTGAGGAAAGGGATTTAGGGGTCATTATATCAGACGACCTAAAGGTGGGCAGACAATGTCATAGAGCAGCAGGTAATGCCAGCAGAATGCTTGGGTGTATAGGGAGAGGCATTAACAGTAGAAAGAGGGAGGCTCTCGCGCCGCTCTACAGAGCACTAGGGAGACCTCATTGGGAGTATTGTGTGCAGTACTGGAGACCATATCTGCAGAAGGATATTCAGAGAAGAGCTACTAAACTAGTACATGGATTGCAGGACAAAACTTATCAGGAAAGGTTAAAGGACCTTAACATGTACAGCTTGGAAGTAAGAAGAGACAGAGGGGATATGATAGAAAATTTTAAATACATAAAGGGAAGCACCACGGTAAAAGAGGAGAGAATATTTAAAAGAAAAAAACTGCTACAAGAGGACATCGTTTTAAATTAGAGGGGCAAAGGTTTAAAAGTAAAATCAGGAATAATTACTTTACTGAGAGAGTAGTGGATGCATGGAATAGCCTTCCTGCAGAAGTGGTAGCTGCAAATACAGTGAAAGAGTTTAAGCATGCATGGGATAGGTATAAGGCCATCCTTCATATAAGATAGAGCCTGGGGCTATCCATAGTATTCAGCATATTGGGCAGACTAGATGGGCCAAATGGTTCTTATCTGCCGACAAATTCTATGTTTCTATGTTTCTATGGTAGCATTTTCTATGTAAGTGTGTATACAGAGATAGCTGTCACTAGGATATGCCCCCAATATTTAATAGGTGTGGGTCCCACCTCTGGGACCTGCACCTATCCTTAGAACAGAGCCTGCAAAGTGCCGGAGGGCGCACCGCGCATAGCCGAGCGCTGGCTTGGCTATTTCCTTAAATTCATTTCAATGGGACTTCCAAATATAGCTGAGCACTCCAGGCTGCTCCTGTGAAGCGAACTTGCAACATTATAATGATTTATAATGTGAATTCCAGTCTCAATGCCAATCTACTGAACTGTAGTCACCACGTTTTGTGATAACAGTTCAGCAGATCGGTGGCGATATTGGAATTCACAACATCATAAATCGTTATCGAGAGTTCACTTCACAGGAGCAGCGATTAAGCTGGGAAATACCGCTCACACATGGAGCGTGTTTCCCCGAATAAACATACATATCTGAAACCCGCTAAATTATACGTTTTACTGAACTCAATCTGCTCAGCTTCTCCTGCTCTAAAACACGCTGCCTGCACTGCATTTTATGGTTTTCTTTATTCAATGCATATTGCCAGCTTAAAGGGATTTTCCGGGCTTTTAATATTGATGACCAATCCTTAGGATAAGTCATCAATATCAGATCAGTGGGGGTTCGACACCCGACACCCCCGCCGATCAGCTGTATAAGGAGACGGCGCGCGCAGTGTGCATGTGCTGTCTCCCTTCTCTCTTCCTGCTCACTGCTGGTTTCCCATAGACATAGCAGCAGGAAGAGAGACGGCACATGCACACTGCGCGCGCCTTCCCTTCATACAGCTGATCGGTGGGGGTGGCGGGTGTTGAACCCCCACCAATCTGATATGGATGACCTATCCTGAGGATAGGCCTTCAATATTAAAAGCCCGGAGAAGCCCTTTAACACCTCAGCTTCTCAGGTGCAGAATGTGCACATCTTAATTTCCTACCACTTACCACTTCCTGATGTCAATTTGAAATGAATCATTATTTATGTTCCAAATGGTTATAAATGGGATTTCAAAAGGTGCAACCCGCTTCACCACTGCAGGTAAAAAAAAGGATTAGTCACAATGTATACTGGAGATTTATACATGAAGAAAATGTAACTGACCAGTCTGGATACTGATACATTGTTACAATTATAACTGCTGTACAGCAAGGTGACTGATAATGGAGTAATGGAATATGGGCCCAGTCCACAAACAGATCACTGAAGCTCATATCCAAGGTGTCAGTACCAGAATTACATGTCCTAACACTTTAGGGCCCATTAATAAAGTCACACCAAAAGTCATGTTTATGTATAAAAGTACTGAATGTGAACATGTGCACCAACAGACACAGCATCATCTATACTGCACTGCCCCTGAGGAGCAGCCACACACTCCTGCAACTAAAGAAAGCAATCCCGGCAGTCGTATCTTACTTTTAATTAAAAGCATAACCAAAAAGTAAGATACAACTGCCGGGATTTCTTCCTTCACTTCCGTATGGAGCCTGCTCCTTCCCGCCGCAGCGTTCCACCACGGATTTGGTGCTGGCCAGATATTGCTAACACTTTTTTGCAAGGCCCTTTAGGCATGTGCTTCATGTATATACCTAGGGTTCATTCACACGTCCACAAATATTTTGCAATCCGCAAATTGCGAACCCGCAAAACACGGATACCGGCCATGTGCGTTCCACAATTTGCGGACCACACATGGCCGGCACTATGTCAGAAATGCCTATTCTTGTCCGTGGCTGCGGACAAGAATAGGACATGCTCAATCTTTTTTGTGGGGTTCCGCAATTCTGGATGTGTGAATGGACCCTTAAAGTTATACCTAAGGCCTCTTGCACACAAACTTGAATGGGTCCGGAGATGCGGAAGGGAAACACGGATTGGAACCCCACAGAAACACTACAGAGTGCATCCGTGGTGTTTCTGTCTGTGCCTACGCCCCGCAAAAAAATAGGACTTGTTCTATTTTTTTGCGGTGTGGACAGATCACTGACCCATTCAAGTTGAATGGGTCTCGATCCGTTCCAGCCGCGGCACGGACATTGCCCATGCATTGGGGACCAATAGAATAAGGATGTATACTCTAATTTCAGAACGGTTCTTTTGTGATGAACATAATAATTTCACTAGGAATCTTCCATTTTAGCTACGTCATTGTTAATATGATTATAAAGACAAACCCAAGAACCTACCTGAGAAAACGCCTTTAGCATCTTTATGTGTAATGAACAAGCTGAAATATTCCATAAGCTCTCTGGATACATTTAAAGTAATCAAGGCAACCTGAGAAATAAAAAGTATACAGTACAAATGAAACAATCTATATGCCATGTCTACAAACCACGCTGGAGCCTCCACACATGAACTGAACTAGCATTGGGGGGGGGGGGGCGGGTGTTTTGTTTTTACAGCTAATAGAAGAGAAAAAAAATAGTAAATGGCAAAAAACTTGCTCTTTATGTTGTTTTTTTTTGGTAGTGTTTATCTTCACGTGATTTTCCTGTAGAGAAGTCTATTAAAAGACACTTATGCTGCAACATGCTGCGTTTTTCAAAATAACGCACCATAATTGAAGAAAAAGCACTACAAAAACAACATTTTTATATATATATATATATATATATATATATATATATATACACACATATATATACAGTGTACAGCACCTCCACCAGCCTGTGTTCATATAAAAACTTGTTAGATTTTATTTATTATATTTTAATGTATCCGTAAGGTGGGCCCCCAAAATAAATTTTACTGGTGGGCCCTAGGTACCCCAGTCCGACCCTGGACAGCATAGTGCTCCCATCAGAGCGGCCATCAGGAATTTCATGGCCTCATATAGGCAAACCATGTTGGCCCCTCATCTGCCCTTCTTACATTCATAGCCATAATTTTTTTAAATGGCTATGTTGCCATACACAACAGCCATTTTTATTTATGCCGTTTACAGATGACCATAAATAATGTGTTCACTATATTGTACAGGTTATTATGGTTACAGGGATATCAGATACTGTTTTTATAGTAAGTATGTCACAAAAATGCATTTATTGTAATGGTTTTTGCTCTGCTTTTTCAGTAATAATAACTTTGCAGAAAAGGGTAAATTACTCTTACCGGTAATTGGATTTTCCAATAGCCTCCACAACGGCATTCCCAGGAGGGTGACCCCGCCTCCAGGACAGGAAACAACGAGGAAGCACAGGATTTAAGGAGCCTCCTCCCCTTACCTTACCAGTCAATAAGAGAGGACACAGAAGTGATGCAGAAAAATTATATATTATAGTAAACAAATTACATCATTCGTCTACAAGACATTCAAAAGTTTGGGAGGGAACTCAGTGCCGTTGTGGAGGCTATTGGAAAATCCAATTACCGGTAAGAGTAATTTACCCTTTTCCCCGGCGCCTCCACAACGGCATTCCCAGGAGGACTAACAGAGTAATCGATATCAGGGGGGACCATGGCAGACAGCACTTTACGACCAAAGGACAAGTCCTGATCCCTCACTACATCTAACTTATAGTGCCTAAAAAAAAGTCATAGGGTTGGCCCATGTAGCTGCTTTACAGATCTGTTCCAGGGGGACTGCCTTTGACTCTGCCCAGGATGAGGCCATTGCCCTTGTAGAATGAGCTTTCAATATCCCTGGTGGTTGACAGTTCTTAGAAATGTAGGCAGCAGATATTACATTCCTAATCCATCTAGCTATGGATGATTTGCTAGCTGCTTGCCCTCTATTAGGGCCCTGAAACTGTAAAAAGAGACGGTCTGATTTTCTTAGAGGTTCAGTGGCTTGAAGGTAGGCGAGAACCGACCTCTTGACATCCAGATTATGGAGAGTCCCCTCAGCATCTGTAGCTGGAGATTGTAAGAGTGAAGGTAGGGAGACTTCCTGTTCTCGATGGAATCTGGATACTACCTTCGGGAGGAAGGCCGGACAGTGCCTGAGGACTATTCGATCATCCAGGATTGATAGATAAGGAGGTTTGCATGAAAACGCCTGAATCTCTCCAACCCTTCTGGCAGTAGTTATAGCGACTAGGAAGACAGTCTTCATAGTGAGGAGCCTTAGAGGGATATTATCAATTGGTTCGAACGGAGGAGTAGTGAGAGCCGAAAGAACTAAGCTTAGGTCCCAAGGAGGAACCACCGGACAAGGAGAGGCAGAAGATCTCACTGCACCCTTCAAAAAGCGCTTGACTAGAGGGGAGTCTGTCAGTTTTACGTCTAAGAAGGCGCTGAGCGCGGTAGTCTGTACTTTTAGAGTTGAAGGGCGGAGGCCTTTCTCTAAACCAGCTTGCAGGAACTGAAGGACCAGAGGAATATCAGGAGAACAAACGTTTCCTGAAAAGGATAGAAAGGCATTCCAGGTTCTCAAGTAGATTCTTGAGGTTACAGGCTTTCGGCTTTTCAGCATCGTGGAAATAACTGCGTCTGAGAGGCCCTTCTGCATCAGCAGGAGGCGTTCAGATTCCAAGCCGTCAAGCTGAGTTGCTTTACACTGGGATGGTTCACTGGACCTTGATGGAGTAGGTCTGGGTTTGACGGCAGCGTCCAATAATCTCCGGCCGATAGTTTGAGCAGGAGCGGAAACCAAGCCCTTCTTGGCCAGAAGGGGGCCACCATAATTACATGGATTCCCTCTTCCTGAATTTTCACTAGGATTCTTGGAATGAGGCTGAATGGAGGGAAGGCATAGAGAAGCTGTTTTGGCCACGGCCGGGAGAGGGCGTCTAGCCATACGGGATGACCTGTTTGCGAGAGGGAACAGAATTTTTTGACCTGTCTGTTGATTTTTGTGGCGAACAGATCTAACACTGGGGTCCCCCACATCTGGCAGATCTGGCTGAAAATGTGGTGATTTAGGGACCACTCGGTTTCTCTTATGAGATGTCGACTGAGATAATCGGCCACCACATTCTCCTCTCCCTTGATATGCACCGCAGAAAGGGACAGAAGGTTTATTTCTGCCCAAGAAAAATGTTTTTGATACCTCCGCCAGTGAACGACTTTTGGTTCCCCCTTGTTTGTTTAAGTAGCGACGACTGTAGTGTTGTCCGTCAATATTTTTACGTGTTTTGGAGAAGTTTTGCAGAGGGAAAGGAGAACTCTGTGGACTGCTGACAGTTCTCTTAAATTTGAGGAGGTGCCCCGCATGTCTTTTCCCCAGGATCCCTGCACTACAGATCCTGAAGAATGACCTCCCCAACCTGAGTTGCTGGCGTCTGTTGTAATGACCATGATATCTTTTGGGCGCCAGTGAACCCCTATGCTCAGGTTTCCCTTTATTCTCCACCAAGTTAGTGACTGTTTTACATGTCTGGGAACCTGAACTTTCTTGTCTAGGGATGAATTTTTTCCATTCCATGAGGAGAGAAGAAAGGCCTGAAGGATTCTTGTATGACTTTGGGCCCACCTTACTGAAGGGATCGCGGCTGTTAGCAGCCCCAGTACAGCCATGATGTCTCTTATTGAAGACCGATCTCTGCTGGAAAATAGAGACACTGTTTGGATTAAGTGAGACTGTTTGTCCTGGGGAAGGAAAGACATTAGGCGTTTTGAATCCAGGAGAACTCCTAAAAAACCTTTTCCTGACTGGGGGTAAGATCTGATTTTTGGGATTTATTATCCACCCTAGAGAAGTAAGGCAGACCTGGATCTGCTTGAGGCGTGATTGTAGGAGCTGGCGCGACTCTGCAAACACCAGAAAGTCGTCCAGGTATGGGACGATCTGTACCCCCTGAAGATGAAGGAATTTTGTGACCTCTGACATTATTTTTGAAAACACTCTGGGGGCAGAGGACAGGCCGAAAGGAAGAGCTGTAAACTGAAAATGGGACAATCTCCCTTGAAAACAAACTGCTATCCTCAGGAAACTCTGATGTCCGTGGTATATTGGGACGTGGTAATAAGCGTCCTGAAGGTCCACGGTTGCCATAAAGCAGTCCCGCGGGAGAATCTGTGTGGTTGATTTTATGGTCTCCATCTTGAACTTCTTGTAAACGATGGATTTGTTTAGGGACTTTAGATTTATTATTAGGCGAAAGGAGCCGTTTGGTTTCTTTATCAGAAATACAGGGGAATAGAATCCCTCGCCGTGTTGCCCTTCTGGTACAGGGATGAGGACTCCTTTGAGGAGTAACGTTGATATCTCCGATTCTAGGGATACCTGCCTGTCGGGTTGCTGCCTTTGGTTGAAAAAGAACTGTCTTGGTGGGGGGGAAATAAACTCCAGCTTTAGGCCCTCTTTTATGGTACGAGTGACCCAAGGGGAGGCATGAATCTCTTGCCAGGCGGAGGAGAACTGTTTTAACCTGCCTCCTACCTGGACCAGCATGTCACTGGGTAGGGCGGGTAGAGGATTCTGGTTTAAAAAGGTATCCCCTTCCTTTTCCTCTAGAAGACTGCCACCTTTTAGATCCGTCCCTCTTATTTTGATCTGCTCTTGACCTTTTTGATTTTGAAAGGAACGTCTCTGTTGGTAATAACGATTATCAGAGGGAAATCCCTTTTTCTTATCGGAGGCCTTCTCCAAAAATATCATCAAGGGCGGAACCAAATAACCTGTCTCCCTCACACGGGATGGAGCACAGGCGGTTCTTGGAACCTGCGTCCCCCGTCCAAGAACGAAGCCAAACCGCCCTACGGGTCGCATTGGCTAAAGCACTGCCTCTTGCAGAGAGTTTAACCAAGTCGGCCGAGGCGTCCGCAAGAAAATTAGATGCCCTCTTCAGGGTAGGAAGGGAGTTTAAGATTTCTTCTCTGGACGTACCCCCAGACAGATTGCTCTCTAACTGATCTAGCCATACTGAGAGGGTTCTGGCCGTACAAGTGGATGCTATGCTGGGGCGTAACATCGCCGTATTGGTCTCCCAGGATTTTTAAATAAATTTTCGCATTTTTATCCATCGGGTCCTTTAGGAGACCCATATCCTCAAAAGGTAAAGATGACTTTTTTGAAATACGCGCCACTGGGGCATCTATTTTGGGAGTTTTATCCCACAAGTCCGAATCAGATTCAGAAAAGGGATATTTGCGCTTGAAGGCGGCCGATACAGTCCATCTCCTATCGGGATCCTTCCATTCTCTGGAAATAAGGGCTTTAATATTGTTGTGGATGAGGAAGGATCTTTTCTTTCTTTCCCCCAACCCCTGAAAAATCTGGTCGTGAAGGGATTGGGTCTCTTTTACGTCCTCTAATTTTAGGGTAGCTTTTAAATCTTTTAGCAAGGATTGCGTCTCTTCGGGAAAGCACATGGGCCTCCCTGCAGCATCCTCAGAGGATAAGGAGTCCTGATCGTCTAGTAATTCCCCTTCATCCAAATCCCCTCGGTCTGATGCTTCTAAATTAAGGGAACGAGAGGGTCCCGGGGAATGCGTCAATTGATTAGAATCAGCCGCAGCCTTAATCTCTTCTCTAATGAGGGTTCGCATAGACTCCACAAAGGAAGGGGATTCTTCTGAGATAATTTTCTCAGTACATTTAGGGCAGAGGATCTTCTTTGAATCCGACACCAAGCCTTTACGGCAACCACCACACTTTCTGCGCCCCGAATCCCCTTTGGGCTTAGGCTTTCTGGACTCATTGTCCTAAAAGGGATAAAGCAAACTTTGTAGGACCAAGAAGGACCCAGAGTAATGGTGGTGAGGGGTCAGTATAGTAAAAAAAAAACTACAGACACTCAGTGTGCAGGGGGAGGAGGGGCCCAGCCTAAACCACTAAATATATTTACATTAAAAAAATAGGGTTAACTCCCCCCTGGGAGGAGGCTTACCGGGCTGAGGGCTGGAGGAGCGGGATCACCGGACCGCTTGGACGACTCTCTGTCGCTGGAAGGCATCCTAGAATCTCCGGAGCATAGGTGGCGGTGAATGAGAGGCACTTCCGGGTTTTTAAACTTCCCGCCGCGCGCAGAGGCCGTCCTCCCGCGAGAATCTCCTGCCCAAGGAGAATCTCGCTCCGGTGACGTCACGACGCCCGATCCCGCGCGAGTTTCGATGGACTTGCAAGCCCGGGGATGCCTGCGATTAGGGCTTACTCCGAAGGATCGAGGAAGGGAGGCAATGCGTCCCCGGGGCCCCCGATCCCTGCACCGGCCCTCCTGAACAAACAGGGAACCAGATAGACCGGTGCGAAATATTTTAGGTTCCTGGATATTCCCAGGAGTGGCTTCCACGCACGTCTGAGGACAGGAAACAACGACTGGTAAGGTAAGGGGAGGAGGCTCCTTAAATCCTGTGCTTCCTCGTTGTTTCCTGTCCTGGAGGCGGGGTCACCCTCCTGGGAATGCCGTTGTGGAGGCGCCGGGGAAAATGTACCTTTTACCAGAAAAGAAAAGATGGGGGAAAACAATTTCCATTTGTTTCTGCCATAACCTTTACTGAGAAAATGACTTGATAAATCTCTGCTGATAATTAAATCACAGACCTTCTGTATAGCAGGCAATAGACTTACCATTGCTCTATAGTACTCCTCTATTGTAAGGTTAGGATTTTCTGTGCCTAAAAAGCTACTAAACAGTGTTACTATTTATTTAGCATTATGCCTTTGAAGAAAACAGTGATATTATTAAAGGGGTTGTGCAGCTTGTTTGTACTGATGACCTATCCTCAGGAAAGGTCATCAATATCTGATCGGCGATGGTCCACAACCGCCACCCCTGCCGATCAGCTGTTTGAATTTAAGACGGCACTCCATGTGAGCGCTGCTTCCTCTTTATTCAGTTGTAATTACACTAAGCCACTGCCACAAGTGAGACGACGCGTAGTGTAATGAAGAGTAGCTTTATAGGCAGCCTGCTAGTAAAAGTTATGGCAGAAAAATTAAACTTTTACTTTTCAGCTCTTTTATGGTAAAAGTTAATTTTTTTGCAAACATTAATAAAAAAAAATAAGTAACAAAGCAAATTAAGGCTCCATTCAGACGTCCGCTAATGGGTCCGCAATTCTGTGTAACGGGTACGGACCCATTAATTCTCTATGGGGCCGGACGTGATGCGGAGAGCACACTATGTGCTCTCCGCTTCCGCATTTGCGGAGTGCTGCCCCGAACTTCCGGTCCCCAGCTCCGCAAAGAACAGAACATGTCCTATTCTAGTCCGCAGCTGCGGACAAGAATAGGCAGTTCTATGGAGGGTGCCGGCTGGGTGTGTCCGCAACACACCACGGATGTGTGAATGGACCCTAAATGTGTTTTTGTGACATAGTATCACAAAACAGTATTTGATATCCCTGCAATCAAAATAAGCTGTCTAAGACAGTGAACATATTGTTCACGGTGATCAGTAAACAAATATACAGTAAGTAATTGAAAATGGAGCACATTTTTTATGCTTAATTTTCTTAATATACTATTAATATCTCTACAGTAATCCACCAATGTCTCTTTTCAACTCAATTTACAGGGAATGTGACCAAAGAAAATGACCTTTTACTTAAATAAGTTTATGTTCAATGTATTTTCACAAACTTTTGATGTTTAGTTTAATTATCCATGTCATCATGGGTATAATACAAAAAAAATCAGTTTTCACACTGCCCACTAAGCGTAATAATAGAGGGATACTTCCTGTTCTGTTCCTGTTCTCATTATCATCACAGGCAGGAATACAATGACAGATGATACAGGATCCACTCTTCTCAATAGGTGGTGGTCACAGCATATCTACTCCCACTTTTCACAATAGGCGATTGTTACAGCTTATCTACTCCCCCTCCCTGTACATTGGCCTCTGTACAGATCACAGAGCATACCTACAAAAATCTCATCCTTCTTAGCCTGTCTAAAGCTTAATTGATAGGTCGGTTGACACCTATAGGCTGCAGTAATAAAGCTCAAGTTCTTGATGCTATAATCGGCTGTACAAAGTAAAAAGTGGAGAAATAATTTACCTCTTGCACTCTCTCCGCAGTGTCGGAAGTCTTGGAGTCTACTTTAACCTGTCTGCCATCTGGCAAGTAAACTTTAAGGATCACTTTTATAGCTGGCATCTTAAATGTTTCCTGAAAAATATAGATGCATTCATTATCAGTTCAGATCAGCTTTCACAAGGTCATAAAGTTGGGTTCACAGATGCTGTACAAGTGTACAGATGTACCATTTAGAATGACAATGGGATGGCTAGTGGTGGCTTTTTATGTAGTTTTTGAAGCCAAACAGTAGGTCTGGACCATATCCACCACTGGCTTTCAAAAAACATATAAAAAAAATCATAATTTAGAAACCCAGCTTATGGCCTCTGTCATACAACGTTTTTATTTTTATTTTCCATTACATGTATCAGTTTTTATTCAGAAACCTTACAAAAACGAATGCATTTAACAGATGCGCATGTTTTTTAAACTAGATTGGAAAGTGCAGATGTACTCTGTCCTGTTCCATCCAGCAAAAAAAGGAAGTTGCACTGTTGCAATCCAACAACAACAACAACAAAAAAAAAATCTAAAATAGCATGATCCATGAAATTACATACAGTAGTATCCATCCTAAAAAAAAAAAAAAAAAAAATCATTCCCTGTTGAAAATTAAAAACAGTGGTATGAAAGCACCCAAGAAGAAGGGCCTGTGTCAACTTGAGGTTAGTGCCGATGGGATCAAACATTTTAAAAGCCAAAAAATGCGGGCGCATGCTTACCAACTGTAATTTCTTGAAACATGTGATAAAGATGTCACTGTTAGAAACAGCAGGATCTAAAACAACTGTAAAAACAAAACAGAACAAGGTCAATAGGTGAATTTTATGTTCATCCCTGCTGAGCCAGGTTGTCAGGTCTGCTCGATTCCGTGTGCGGGCTATGCCTGAAGTCGGACCCCCACCTCACCCTATCCTGAGGATAGGCCATCAATACAGAAGACCCAGAAAACCCCTCTAAAGCAAAGACATAGGATCTTTTGTGACATTACCTTCCTGCAAGTAGCTCTCCAGCATTATTCTCCTTTGTCCAGCCATAGATTTAGTCATCGCCAGATAATATTTTGGTGGAAATGTTGGGAGCCCATTTCCAAATATATCACGCATCTGTAATTTAAAGTCAGCCAAAAGTGTGATGTAGAAAATAAACAGCAAAATTTAATATTTCATTCACAAAACAAATTCTAGCACTCAAAAAGGTTGTCCCGTGAAAATATATTCTACAGTTTTTTAAACCAGCACCTGGATCTGAATTCTTTTGTAATTGTATGTACGGTAATTAAAAATTTAGCATAGCCACTATTCAATAAAATCTATCTGTATAGCGCCACCTGCTGTTTGTTTTTCTTATTTCTTTGACCTTCTCACTGAGAGAGCCGCACATGCTCAGTTTTATCCTTCAACTGCCTCCTGAGCTGTGATAGGGAGAGCTGAGACACGCCTCCTGAGCTGTGATAGGGAGAGCATGGACACGCCCCCTATCTGCAGCAGAAAAGACACTCCCCTTGAGCGGTCAGCTTGATATAAATCTATCAGAGCAATGAATGGGGAGATCTCTGGATCCATGTGAGGTACAGGGCTCATTCTAGCTTTGTTACAAAGAGATTGTCATGTACTATATGATGTCCGATTTTCATTTTTTACATTAGTCATGGGATAACCCTTTAAGCATTCCTTTCCTGTGAAAATTTACTCCTCTGATCCTGAAAAACTCTTCTTTTAACCCCTTAAAGGGAACCTGTCACCAGGAAATTCGCTGATAAATCAGGCATGCTGCCTTGTAGGGCTCACTCTGCTGAATATAATGATACCTTTCACTTGGTGATCTGTTGCTTTATTGTGGAGAAAAAGTACTTTTAATCAATATGCTAATGAGCTGAATTGAGTCCAGTAGTTGATAGGAGTCCAGCATTTTTTCTATTCAGAGCTGTAGCCCCTCCCCTATTCACTTCTTCAGATCTAGAAGGGGCGTGGTTTATTTATTGATCTATAGAAGTGAATAGGGGAGGGGCTACAGCTCTGAATAGAAAAAATGCTGGACTCATAACAACTACTGGACTCAAATCAGCTCATTAGCATATGGATTAAAAGTACTGCATATGGGAGGTTTGCGCTCCCTCTCCTCATACATAGTTGCCAATGCAGCCCCAAGACATTCAAAGGCCTTGGGGATCAGCCGCTACGGAGGCCTATGAGGCCCAGCCCCCAGGCTGGGTCTCATAGGGAAACTATCAGTGTATTACACTGTGTAATACACTGATAGTCAATACAGTACAATACAGATGTATTGTGCTGCATTGAAACAGAGATCAGACCCTGTAATGTTGAAGTCCCATAGTGGGACAAAAATAAAATATAATAAAAAGTTAAATGTTAAGTGTTTTTTTAACAATAAAAAAATTTAAGTTTTATTTAAAAAAAAAGCCCCTCCCATAAAAAACAAAAAACAAAAAAAAAACTGACAAATTGGGTATCGCCGCGTAACAACCGGCTCTATAAAAATATCACATGATCCACCCAGTCTGGTCAACAGCATAACATTTTTTTTTTTAATAAAAAATGTGCTAAACAAAAAGCTATTTTTTGTCACCTTTCATCACAAAAAGTGTAATACCAAGTGATTAAAAAGTCATATGTACCCAAAATACCAATCAAACCATCATCTCATCCCGCAAAAAATGAGACCCTAACTAAGACAATCACCCAAAAAATAAAAAAGATATCGCTTTCAGAAAAAGGAGACACATAAAACATGATTTATTTAAAAAAATGCTTTATTATGGAAAACTGAATCCTGAGGCCTTTCCTGGGCTCTGAAACATCATATATGTTATTTATGTCTGTAATTCACTTAATGATGTGCACCTATTTAGGCCTCTTTCACACTAGCGTTGTTTCTTTCCGTCCTAGAGTTCCGTCCTCGGGGCTCTAGGACAGAAAGATACTGATCAGGATAATCCCAATGCATCCTGAATGGAGAGAAATCTGTTCAGGATGCATCAGGATGTCTTCCGTTCAGTATGTCAACGTTTTTTGGACGTTGACAAAAGCGCAGCATGCTGCGGATTTGTCTCCGTCCAAAAAGCCGGAAGACATGCCGCAATGCCGGATCCGGAATTAATGCCCATTGAAGAGCATTATTCTGGATCCGGCATTAAGCTAAACGTCGATTCGGCGCATCGCATGCGCAGCAGCCGTTCCGATCGGGGCCCCAGTGTAAGCTGGGGCTCCGATCGATTACCATGGCAGCCAGGACGCTACTGGAGTCCTGGCTGCCATGGTAGTACAACGCAGCAGTGTACTTACCTGCGCTGCGGCGCGGGCGCTCCATTATGACATCACAGGTCCGGGCGGCGCATTGATCTATGCGCCGCCCGGACCTGTGACGTCATTAGGAGCGCCCGGCGCCGCAGCGCAGGTAAGTACACCGCTGCTGAGTACCATGGCAGCCAGGACTCCAGTAGCGTCCTGGCTGCCATTGTAACAGTGAAAGCATGTTGAAGACTGATCAGGAAATTGATCAGTCTTCAAATGCTCTCCGGCCACTTGCGTTCTGACGGATCCGGCGGGACGGAAGTGCCCGCTGGATCCTCAGAACGCAAGTGTGAAAGAGGCCATAGCTGACCATAATGTCTAATCTGGTCACCATATCCTTGTTATATTTCCTTTTGAAAAATTAATAAAAAGATTTTTGAAAAGAAAAGAAAAAGAAAAACTGAAACAAAATAAAAATAAAAGTAGACATATCATCACCTCCATAACATGCTCTATAAAGATAGCACATGATCTAACCTGTCAGGTGAAACAAAAAAAAAAATATTGTACCAGAACAGCCATTTTTGTTGTTACCTTGCCTTACAAAAAGCATAATATACAGCAATCAAAAGCCATATATACCACAAAATAGTACCAATAAAAGTGTCACCTTATCCTATAATTTCCAAAATGGGGTCAATTCTGGGAGTTTCTACTCTAGGGGTGCATCAGGGGTCTTTAAATGTTATATGGCAACTTAAAATTATCCCAGTGAAATATGCCCTCCAAAAACCATACGGCGCTCCTTTTCTTCTGCGCCCTGCTGTGTGCCCGTACAGCAGTTTACGACCACATGTGGGATGTTTCTGTAAACTGCAGAATTGGGGCAATAAATATTGAGTTTTATTTGGCTGCTAACCCTTGATGTGTTACAGGAGAAAATGAATTATAACGGAAAATCTGCCAAAAAAGTAAAAATGTTTTCCTTTTTTGTGGAACACCTAAAGGGTTAACAAAGTTTGAAAAATAAGTTTTGAATAACTTGAGGGGTGTAGTTTCTACAATGGGGTAATTTATGGGTGGTTTCCACTATGTAAGCCCCACAAAGTGGAAATTTTCTTAAAAATTTGCTTCTAAAATTCTAAGCCTAAGGCCCCATGCACACGACCGTTGTTTGTTTCCGCGCCCGTTCCGTTTTTTTTCACGGATAGGATGCTTCCCCATTTATTTCAATGGGTCCGTCAAAAAATGTGGATGGTCAACCGTTTTTGTTCCGCATCCGTGATCCGTGTTTTCATTCCGTCAAAAAAATAGTGCATGTCCTATTTTTTTCACGTTTGCGGACAAGGATAGGCATTTTTACAATGGATCTGCCATAAAAATCGGATCCGTCAAAAAAAACGGTCCGTCATCCGTTTTTTTTGACGGACGCAAAATTTCAAGGAGGAGCGGACGTGGAGGCAGGCAACGGTCGTGTGCATGTAGCCTAAGATCCTAGAAAATAAAATTACATTTACAAAATGATGCAAACATGAAAGTGGACAAATGGGAAATGTAAAGTAATAACTCCTTTATGATGAATCACTATCTGCCTTAAAAGAAGATAAATTCAAATTTTTTGTAAATTTTGGATTTTTTATAAATAAAAGGTGAATTATATCGACTAACATTTTTCACTATCATGAAGTACAATGTGTTGCAAAAAAACAATCGCAGTATCGCTTAGATAAGTAAAAGCATTCCGAAGTTATTGCCACATAAAGACACGTCAGGTTTCCAAAAAACAGCCTGGTCCTTATGATGAAATATGGCAAGGTCCTTAAGGTGTTAATTGTTATGCAAATAAGGTTTCAGGATGCACTGAGGATGGGGCTGTTTCTTTGGTGCACCATTCCTTGTTTGAATGACAGTCCCAGAGATTTCAGAGCCAAGAGCAATAACGCATGGGAAGCCCAATGCACATAACTGAGCAGCCCCAGCTACTGTGCACTGAAAAACAGATTTGTATAAAAATTAAAAGATGCTTTTCTGAGGATTAGGAGGACCAGATTTTCACAAGAAAGGGATGATTAGGTTTTGGGTCACAGTGTACATGGCTTATGCTTACTTCGATACGTATTTTAGAGGGGACAGACTACTTCTAACATTTTTTGTACCACTAGGATGTTTTATCCTTAAATTTATTGTTCCAATAGATTACCGTGTGCATATACTCACCAGGTATTATTACTGGACAGCTCTGAGGGCTTTATGTACTGTAGGTCTGGTACTATCATCATAAAGCTATCAGCTCAGCAAATAAATGCCTGACCAGGGTGAAACTAAGGAAGCAATCTCGCTTTTTTTACACTATGCAGATCCTGCAGTTTTGCCTCCTTTATTCACTGCCCTTCCACTTTTAATTGTAAAGGATATATTAAAGGGGTTCTCCAGGAATTTAAAAAAATGAATACCTAAATATTGCTTTATTATAAATATATTCCCAATCCCAATTACCTTTCATTATTTATAATGGATCGTTTTGTCTAGGGCAGGGATGTGGCAGGCGCAGCACAAAGAAGTGCCTTATGCACTGTGGCATTAGAAGAATTTTGGTATCTCTGACTGTCTATTACTCTGCGATTCCTCTAGCGCTGTTCTATGGAAGCAGTAGGTTTATAGAGCACACCAAATGCTTGAAATAACTTCTTTATTAACTTTAACCTAAAATGCTAGCACAGGCTTCCAGTATCCATAGTTTCAGGTGCTACACATCTCGTATCTGACAAGGCAATTGTCTATGCTGTGAAGATACGAGATGTGCAGCACCTGAAACTACGGATACTGGAAGCCTGTGCTAGCATTTCTCCTGCGGTTTTGCTATCAGTGTGTGAAGAGTGGGAGAAGAGGGTTGCATTGACAATCCAACACAATGGGCAGCACATTGAACACATTTTATAAGTGGTCAGAAACTTGTAAATAACTCATGAAAGAATAAAGTTACGTTAAAACCAAGCACACCATTGTTTTTCTTGTGAAATTCCCAATAAGTTTGATGTGTCACATGACCCTCTTCCTATTGAAAAAACAAAAGTTGGATTCAAAATGGCTGACTTCAAAATGGCCGCCATGGTCACCACCCATCTTGAAAAGTTTCCCCCCTCACATATACTAATGTGCCACAAACAGGAAGTTAATATCACCAACCAATCCCATTTTATTAAGGTGTATCCATATAAATGGCCCACCCTGTAGAACTTCACAGTGTTGATAACAGCAGAGAACGGGCTTTACATAGGGCTCTGTATCCTCACACAGGCCGTCCTGCAGTGTCATTAGGAGGATGGATTCCACGCTCATAAATCTGACAGCGGCCATTTTAAGGACATCTGTCAGCAGATTTGTACCTATGACGCTGGCTGACCTGTTACATGTGAGCTTGGAAGCTGAAGGCATCTGTGTTGGTCCCATGTCCATATGTGCCAGTGTTGCTGAGAAAAATAATGTTTTAATGTATGCAAATGAGCCTCTAGGAGCAACGAGGGCGTTGCCACTACACCGAGAGGCACTGCTCTCTCTTCAACTACCCTGCCCTCTGCAATTTGATTAACAGGGCCAGGCAATGTAAATGTGATTGATTGACAGGGCCAGGCAATGTAAATGTGATTGTGCCTGCCTGGCCCTGTCAATCAAAGCACAGAGGGCGTGGCAGTTGTAGAGAAAGCAGAGCCTCTAGGAGTAACGGCAACCCGTTGAATATATTAAAACTTTATTTTTCTCAGCAACATGGGAGCAACACAGATGCCTTCAGCTGCCAAGCGCACATGTAACAGGTCAGCCAGTGTCATAGGTACAAATCTGCCCTTGAACCCCTTAGTGACCACCAATTCACCTTTTTACGGCAATCACTAAGGGGCCTTAGACGGCCCGGTCCAAGACCTGCACTGGTCCCCCATACAGCGTAGAGTGGGGGCTCGGCTCTCACATAAGAGCTGCACTCCTGCTCTAACAGCCCGGACCTGTGGGAGTACCAATCTGGGCTATTTAACCTCTTACCTGCAATGGCACCCTCCGCACGTAAGCAGTGACAGAGGGAGCGGACTCCCTCTGTCTCCCATTAGCACCCCATGATCGCATTTGTGGGGTGCTAAGGTGTGTAAAGGCTGGCTGGTGACTAATATAGGCCCCAAGCCTGCCTTGGGGCCTATACTGGTCATTGTCAATATAGCACTGACATTAGCTTGCTGGTCAATGTCAGTATAGCACCAACATTAAAATGTAATGTACTATAGGGATAGTACATTGTATTTTAAAAGCAATCAAAAGATTGCCTGTTATAGTCTGCTTGTGGGACTATTAAGTGGTAGAAAAGGTAATAAACAAAACATTTATTAACTAAAATAATTCCCCAAAAAATATGCCTTTTTTCTACTGAAAATACTGTAGGCTTTGGTATCGCCGAGTCCGTAACTACCCGCACTACACAAGTTTCATGCAAACATGGTTATAAGGGAAAATAATAGCATTCTTAATAAAGAATGCTTAGTAAAATGAAGATGAAGGGGTTAAAAATAATAAAACTTAACTTACCTAGCCACTGTCTTCTCTTTTCCAGCTTCAGCTAACAACTAAAGGACCTGTGATGACGTCACATCACATGGTCCAATCACATGGTCCATCTTACCATATATAACCATGTTATAAGGGAAAATAATAAAGATCTGGTCCCGTTGCTAAGCAACCATGCGGGAAAATCGCACTGCATCCGCACTTGCTTGCGGATGCTTGCGATTTTCCCGCAGCCCCATTCACTTGTATAGGGCCTGCGTTGCGTGAAAAACGCACAATATAGAGCATGCTGCGATTTTCACGCAACGCAGAAGTGATGCGTGAAAATCACCGCTCATGTGCACAGCCCCATAGAAATGAATGGGTCCGGATTCAGTGTGGGTGCAATGCGTCCTCCTCACGCATTGCACCCGCGTGGAAAACTCGCCCGTGTGAAAGGGGCCTTAACTTTGTTGAAGCACCTTTTGATCTTATTACGGCACTCAGTCTTTTTGGGTAGGAGTCTATCAGCATGGCACATTTTGACTTGGCAAGATTTGCCCACTCTTCTTTGCAAAAACACTCCAAATCTGTCAGATTGCGAGGGCATCTCCTGTGCACAGCCCTCTTCAGATCACCCCACAGATTTTCAATCGGATTCAGGTCTGGGCTCTGGCTAGGCCATTCCAAAACTTTAATCCTCTAGTGAAGCCATTCCTTTGTTGATTTGGATGTCTGCTTTGGGTCGTTGTCATGCTGAAAGATGAAGTTCCTCCTCATGTTCAGCTTTCTAGCAGAAGCCTGAAAGTTTTGGGCCAATATTGACTGGTATTTGGAGCTGTTTATAATTCCCTCTATCTTAAGTTCCAGCTGAAGAAAAACAGCCCCGCATCATGATGCTGCCACCACCATGCTTCACTGTAGGGATGGGGTTGTTTTGGTGATGTTCGGTGTTGTTTTTGTGCCAAGCATATCTTTTGGAATTATGGCCAAAAAGTTCAACCTTGGTTTCATCAGACCATAACACCTTTTCCCAAATGCTTTTGGGAGACTTCAGATATGTTGCAAAATGTAGCCTGGCTTGGATGTTTTTCTTCGTAAGAAAAGGCTTTCGTCTTGCCACTCTACCCCATAGCCCAAACATATGAAGAATACGGGAGGAGATTGTTGTCACATGTACCACACAGCCAGTACTTGCCAGATATTCCTGCAGCTCCTTTGATGTTGCTGTAGGACTCTTGGTAGCCTCCCAGACCAGTTTTCTTCTCATCTTTTCATCAGTTTTGGAGGGACGTCCAGTTCTTAGTAATGTCACTGTTGTGCCATATTTTCTCCACTTGATGATGACTCTCCTCACTGTGTTCCATGGTATATCTCATGCCTGGACCATGGCTTTTGCTGTGGGATGCGAAATATCAGGAAAGACCAACTAAAGCAGCCAAACTTTATTTGGGGTTAATCAGAGGCACTGTAAATGATGGCAGGTGTATGCGGACTCATATTAAACATGATTTTGAATGTGATTAATTCTGAACACAGCTACATCCCAAGTTATAAGAGGGTGTGCATACTTATGCAACCACATTATTTTAGTTTTTTTTTGTTTTCTTCCCTCCACCTAAAAGATTTCAGTTCGTTTTTTAATTGAGTGGTACAGTAAAAGGTGGAAAAAGTTCTGAAATTATTTATCTTTTTCTCTTTTTTTTTTTAAGCACAGAAACCTGACATTTTAACAAGGGTGTGTAGACTTTTTATATCCACTGTATGTATGTCCGCTAAAGGAATCCGCACCGTCGCATTTACAATTACGAACTTTGGCACACAGGTACATCAGATGTCCGGGAAGGTTTTAGACTGAGTCTCAGCTCTCTAGCACGTACCGTTCCTGAGATATTCCCCAAAAAATGCATTAGCCAATAGAAGCCTGGTCACATGACCCTTATCAGCCAATAGAAGCTCGTAGGTCCTTAGTCTCCACATACACAGTTTTACACCCGGTTTCCATAACAACCCAGCCATTTTTCTTCACTGCTGTAGGTCAGCTTCAAAGGAAATCTGTCACCAGGATAATCGCTATTGAAGTAAAACCATAGCCTAATAGCACTTAGTACCTTATTTCCAGATGTGCCTTTGTTTCAGCAATAGATGTTTTTTATCCTCTGAAAATCCAATTTTTTTGTTCTTCAAATGAGCCAGTAAGGTGCCCAGAGAGGCGTCATTCTTACAGGAAGGAGCCCAGGCACGCCTCCTGCTACAATGTGTCCACCCACCCGTCCTACATCACATTAAAGCCATAACTCTGCCCCCCTTTTCCCTGATCCCAGCATGAGGGCGGGCTTGGGCACTAACAGGAGGCGTGCCTGGGCTCCTTCTGCAAGAGTGATGCCCCTATGGGCACCTTACTGGCTCATTTGCATACCAAATAAACTGGATTTTCAGACGATATAAAACATTTATTGCTGAAACAAAGGCACATCTGGAAATAAGGTACTAAGTGCTATAAGGATATAGCTTTACTTCAATAACGATTATCCTGGTGACAGATTTCCTTTAAAGTGGCAGGGTGCTTTGGGTGACACTGTTAAGATAGTGGAGTGCTGTGGAGGTCACAGTTCAGGGGTCAGGTAGGGTGGCCATTCAGGCCACCCTTAAAAGACGGACTTAAAAACCTCGCCCCCAGGTCCTGCTAAGCCATGCCCCCTACCTGGTTAGGCCATGCCCCCTCCCACTCAACAGCCAACAGGGATTGAAAAAAAGAAGGTAAAAATCAATTTCTGTCAGCTGCAGTGCTGCTGTCTGAGAGTGAGCTGTTCAAAATGACATCCCTGTGTCCGTCCAGGCCCTGCGCCAGACAGAGGACAGGGAGTCTGAAAGCTGGACTGTCCTGCCTGAAACCGGACCTCTGGCCACCCTAGGGGAAGGCTGCTGTGGAGGTCACAATTAACTGGACGGTCCTCTATGGAGGTCAGTGTTAAGGGGCAGATTGCTGTAGAGGCAACTGTTAAGGGGGCAGGTTATTGTGTAAATCATTTGAGGAGACGGGGTACTGTGGAGGTCACTAATAAAGGGGCAACCGCTGTAGAGGTCAATGTTAAAGGAGCGGGCCCTGTGGAGGTCACTGTTAAGAGAGGAGGGGACTGTGGAGGCCACTATTAAAGGGGCAGCACGGTACTGTGAGGTCACTGTTAAGGGAGCGGGGTACCGTGGCAGTCACTGTTAAAGGCGCAGTCGCTGTGGAGGTCTCTGTTAAGGGGGCTGTGAATGGTGGAGGTTACAGTTAAGGGGACTGTAACCTATGTCAGTGTTAAGGGGCGGGTGCTGTAGAGGTCACTGTCGGGCCTCTGTGGAGGTAACTGTCAAGGGGGTGGGATGCTGTGAACTTCCCATTTTAACCGCTTGCCGACCGCCGAACGCACGGATGCGTCCAGGCGGCGGCAAGTTTGTTCCTCCTGGACGCATCCGTGCGTCATCTCGCGAGAGCCGAGATCTGCTGTGAACGCGCGCACGCGCACGCGCGCGTTCACAGCAGAGCGCGGCTCTGCAGTTGTACTACAGCCTGCCAGCGATGATCAATCGCTGGCAGGCTGTAAATGTAAAAAAAAAGAGATCAAAGTGGTATATCAGACGCTGTGTTGCTAACAGCGTCTGATATACTTAATACCTGGTCCTCTGGTGGTCCCATTTACTGGGATCGACCACCAGAGGACCAGGTAACAATGTAAAGTTGCACCAAACACTACACTAACCCCACCCCCACCCCCTCACTTTATAACCACTATTAACCCCTTGTTAACCCCTGATCACCCCATATAGACTCCCTGATCACCCCCTGTCACTGATCACCCCCTGTAAGGCTCTATTCACATGTCCATATGTGTTTTGCGGTTCCGCGGATCCACAGATCCGTGCCACGGATCCGCGGCGCGGATCCGCAAAACACGGACACCGTCAATGTGCTTTCCGCATTTTGCAGATCCGCACATTGCCAGAACTATATAGAAAATGCTTTTCTTGTCCGCAATTGCGGACAAGAAAAGGGCATGTTCTATATTTTTGCGGAACGGAAATGCAGACCCGTAAGTGCGGATCCGTAATTCCGGATCCGAGCGGGACAAAGTCTGTCCCCATAGAAATGAATGGGTCCGCAATTCCGTTCCGCAAACAGAATTTCGGACGTGTGAATGGGGCATAAGGGTCCCTTATCACCGCCAGTTAGCTAGCTACTTGTTAGGTAGCTAGCGCCCAGCCCACCGCACCGCAGTCACTGATTTTGGCAGAGATTTTTTCATCCACATTGATTGATGCAAATGAAAAATCTGTGCCGTTCATTTTTTTTTTTTCAGCCCAGAGGCTGAACGGAAAAATCTCATTACCCGTATGCTCAATATACGGAGAATCGCAGAAACTCCTAATGCTGGCCATACGTGTAATGATTGCGGAGACCCTCAAATGCCAGGGCAGTACAAAAACCCCACATGTGACCCCATTTTGGAAAGAAGACACCCCAAGGTATTCCGTGAGGGGTATGGGAGTTCATGTAAAATTTTATTTTTGTCACAAGTTAGTGGAATATGAGACTTTGTAAAAAAATAAAAAATAATCAATTTCCGCTAACTTGTGCCAAAAATTTTTTTCTGTGAACTCACCATGCCCTCACGGAATACCTTGGGGTGTCTTCTTTCCACAATGGGGTCACATGTGGGGTATTTATACTGCCCTGGCATTTTAGGGGTCCTAAAGCGTGAGAATCCAAATGCGTAAAAATGCCCTGTGAAATCCTAAAGGTACTCATTGGTTTTAGGGCCCCTTTGCACATCTTGGCTGCAAAAAGTGTCACACATGTGGTATCGCCGTACTCAGGAGAAGTAGGGCAATGTGTTTTGGGTGTATTTTTACATATACCCATACTGGGTGAGAGAAATATCTCTGTAAATTGACAACTTTGTATAAATTTTTTTACAAAGTTGTCATTTACAGAGATATTTCTCACACCCAGTATGGGAATATGTAAAAATACACCCCAAAGCACATTGCCCTACTTCTCCTGAGTACGGCGATACCACATGAGTGACACTTTTTTGCAGCCAAGATGCGCAAAGGGGCCCTAAAACCAATGAGTACCTTTAGGATTTCACAGGGCATTTTTACTCATTTTGGATTCTCACGCTTTAGGGCCCCTAAAATGCCAGGGCAGTATAAATACCCCACATGTGAGCCCATTTTGGAAAGAAGACACCCCAAGGTATTCTGTGAGGGGCATGGCAAGTTCACAGAAATTTTTTTTTTTGGCACAAGTTAGCGGAAATTGATATATTTTTTTTTTTTTACAAAGTCTCATATTTCACTAACTTGTGACAAAAAATAAAATTTTACATAAACTCACCATACCCCTCACAGAATACCTTGGGGTGTCTTCTTTCTAAAATGGGGTCACATGTGGGGTATTTATACTGCCCTGGCATTTTAGGGGCCCTAAAGCGTGAGAAGAAGTCTGGAATCCAAATGCGTAAAAATGCCCTGTGAAATCTTAAAGGTACTCATTGGAATTTGGGCCCTTTGCACTCAGGCTGCAAAAGTGTCACTCATGTGGTATCGCCGTACTCAGGAGAAGTAGGGCAATGTGTTTTGGGGTGTATTTTTATATATACCCATACTTTGTGTGAGAAATATCGCTGTAATCGACAACTTTTTAAATTTTTTTAAACAAAGTTGTCAGTTTACAGAGATATTTCTCTCACCCAACATGGGTATATGTAAAATACACCCTAAAACACATTGCCCTACTTCTCCTGAGTACGGCAATACCACATGAGTGACACTTTTGCAGCCTGGGTGCGCAAAGGGCCCAAATTCCAACGAGTACCTTTAGCTTTTACATGGCTGCTCACAATTTAGCCCCGCCCAAAATGCCAGAACAGTAAACACACCCCACAAGTGACCCCATTTCGAAAGTAGACACCCCAAGGTATTCACTGAGGGCATAGTGAGTCCGTGGGAGATTTCATTTTTTTTGCCAGAAGTTAGCAGAAATGGAAACTTTATTATTTTTATTTTTTCCTCAGAAAGTGTCATTTTCCGCTAACTTGTGAAAAAAATGAAATGATACATGAACTCACCATGCCCCTCCATGAATACTTTGGGGTGTCTTCTTTCTAAAATGGTGTCATTTGGGGGTATTTATACTTTCCTGGCATTCTAGCACCTGAAGAAACATGACAGGTGCTCAGAAAGTCAGAGCTGCTTCAAAATGCCGAAATTCACTTTTTGCACTATAGTTTGTAAACGCTATAACTTTTACCCAAACCAATAAATATACACTTATTGTATTTTTTTATCAAAGACATGTAGAACAATAAATTTTGCGAAAAATTTATATAGAAATGTAGTTTTAAAAAAAAATTACAACAGAAAGTGAAAAATGTCATTTTTTGCAAAAATTTCGGTAATTTTTGATTAATAGCAAAAAAGTAAAAACGTCAGCAACAATGAAATACCACCAAATGAAAGCTCTATTAGTGAGAAGAAAAGGAGGTAAAATTCATTTGGGTGGTAAGTTGCATGACGGAGCAATAAACGGTGAAAGTAGTGTAGTGCAGAATTGTAAAAAGTGGCCTGGTCATTAAGGGTGTTTAAGCTAGGGGGGCTGAAGTGGTTAAGGAGACGCGGCACTGTGGGGGGGGGGGGGGTCACTGTTAAGGGGGCAGGGTACTGTAGATGTCACTGTTATAGTGGATATTGTCGATATCTTTCAACGACACACACAAACAAACATTAAATTAATTAGATGAAATATACCCGTGCGAAGCCAGGTCCTTCAGCTAGTGTGTATATATATTACAGAATTGCTAATTTATTATTAATCACCACCGAAAACCTTAACAACAAGCAATCAAAAAGTGTCATTTACCCCAAACCATACCAATGAAAACTACAAGTCGGACCGCAAAAATCAATCTCTCACACAACTCCATAGAAAGAAAAATAAAGTTATGGGAAGCGGCGATGCAAAAAGATTTTCTTCCTTTTAGAAAAAGGGGTTTCATTGCACAAAGGTAGTAAAACTATATGCATTTGGTATTGCAGTAATCGTACTGACCCAGAGAAAAAGATTATGTTATTTATACAGAAAAATAGACGAGTAAAATTTATAATGTAAAAACTCTGTGGCAGTATTGCTGTTTTTTCCCCATCTCCCTCCCAGAAAGAGTTACCCTAAGTTCACACCTGAGTGTTTTACAGCGCGTTCAAACGCGCTGTAAAACGCTCAACACATGAAAACCAATGCTTTCCTATGGCCCTGGTTCTCACTTGAGCGTTTTACAGCGCGTTTGAACGCGCTGTAAAACGCCCGACGCATAAACAAGTACTTGAGCTTTTTTTGGGGCGTTTGTCACGCGTTTTGTGATTGACTCCACAGTAGTCAATCACAAGAACGCGCGTACGAACGCGCGTGTCCTTTTTGCAAAAACGCGCTAAAATACGTGCGTAAAACGCGCGTTTCAAGAATGCTCAGGTCTCAACCCAGTGTTAAGGGCTCTTTCACACTAGCGTTTTTACTTTCCGTCGTAGAGTTCCGTCCTCGGGGCTCTAGGACGGAAAGATACTGATCAGGATTATCCTAATGCATCCTGAATGTAGAGCAATCCGTTCAGGATGCATCCGGATGTCTTCCGTTCAGTATGTGAACGTTTTTTGGACGTTGACAAAAGCGCAGCATGCTGCGGATTTGTCTTCGTCCAAAAATCCGGAAGACATGCCGTAACGCCGGATCCGGAATTAATGCCCATTGAAAAGCATTAATCCGGATCCGGCCTTAAGCTAAACGTCGTTTCGGCGCATCGCCGGATCCGACGTTTAGCTTTTTCTCAATTGTTACCATGGCAGCCAGGACGCTAAAGTCCTGGTTGCCATGGTAAAATGTAGTGGGGAGCGGGGGAGCAGTATACTTACCATCCGTGCGGCTCCCGGGGCGCTCCAGAGTGACGTCAGGGCGCCCCACACGCATGAATCACGTGATCGCATGGACTTTAATAGCGTCCTGGCTGCCATAGTAACCTGAAAGCATTAGAAGACTGATCAGGATCCTGATCAGTCTTCTAATGCTTTCAGGCGACTTGCGTTCTGACGGATCCGGCGGGACGGAAGTGCCCGCCGGATCCTCAGAACGCAAGTGTGAAAGAGGCCTAATAAAAGTTAATCAGAAAGTTATGTCTACCCCAAAATGACACTATTAAACACTACAACTTGTCCCATAAAAAACAAGCCCCCATACAGCTACATAGACGGAAAAATAAAAAAGTTATAGCTCTTGGAAGACAACGATGAAAAAAGGAAGAAAAACGTTAGTCAGTAAGGCCCAAAACAGGCTGGTCACTAAGGGGTTAACAAGTGACAGCATAGCACATCACGCAGCACTATTTTGCCCTCTCAAATGACAGACACTATGACAGGAACCTGACTGACCCTCCTTCAGGTGCTTTTGGTGTCCATCATGTGTCGGATCGGATCCTATAATGGAGAACAACGCCAATGTCAACCCAGCCTGACACGACAGTGATGAGGTTATTTGTGGACTTTCCCACAGCCTCGTGGTATGTCATTTTCTGCCTGACAAGGCACATGTTTACATTCCTGAACTTTTAGAGTCATGTAACAAAAAGCTTCAAAATGCTTGTAAAATAAAAAAAACCTGTATTATCAGTTAATCACAGTGTACAGAAACCCAGGTACGTCACACAGATCGTATCATGCCGAGAGAACAAGCTGATACTCTCTCAAAACACATGTTTGGCTGCACGTAATGCATTTTTTGAAATACATCATTCTTGAAAGGGGACTCTTCCATCACAATATTTATTTAAAAAAAAAAAAAAAAAAGTAAAAAAATGTAGTCATTTTTAGAATTTTTGTTTTTCATGTCGGCAGTGCTATGCTATTGAAAATGATATAAAATACTTCCTTCTGTAGCAGTAGGCACAGAGAGCTAAAACTTCTATACAGATGGGTAATATATTGTCAGTTTACTGTTGCTGTGAGGATGATATGCTACCTAAAAGGTAATCCTGATTATAGCGGTATGTATAGAATTGGGATAACAGTATGGCAGCTCTATTGTCATCTTCATACACCTAGATAAAGAAGCCAACAGAAGAGCACTATCAGTGTAATGTGTGATGCTCGAATTGAAATCACTACAAGGGAACTCTCTGGTCACTAAGAAACTAATGCTGCACTACACACGCCCCACTGAGCAGGCTGATCGTCAGAGGAGGTGAGAGCTGCATTTACATGTAGCAATCACTTCCACTGTACTCTGCCTCTGATGCCACCAGATATAAGGCAGCTATCCGATAAGTCAATGTTCAACCCTTTAAATAAGCCTTGAGACATGACATGGATATTAAATAAGCCAGCACCTCATCTGCAGAGGGCTGTTTTGGGGTGATTACCCCTCATCAGTGCAGACCAGAAAGTACTGGCTTAAAGGGGTTGTCCGGGTTCAGAGCTGAACCTGGAGAAATCCCTGTTTTTACCCAGGTAGCCCCTCTGATATGCACACATTTCATGCTCCGATGCTCTCCCTTGCCCTGTGCTGTATCCAGGGGCGTAACGATCGCGGTCGCAGAGTGTGCGACCGCGCCCGGGCCCGGGGAGGGGGGGGGGCCCGCTGCGGCGGGCGGGCCCCGCGGCAGAGCGGACTCACTTAACCTAATAGCAGCCAGAGCTGCGGGCGGGCAGAGAGGGAGGCGATTCAGCTCTTATTTGCCGGCCAGCTCCTCCTCCCATAGGCAGCCTACGCTCCCGGCACTATTCCCATCCCCTCCCCAGTCAGTTCACCCAGCCTCAGGCGTCAGGCCGAGTCCCAAGTCAGTCCCCACCTCTCTTCGGCGGGCCCTCCCCTCTTCAGTCTTCGGCGGCACGGCAGACGCAGCACAGACTCAGCACAGCCTGCTTGATCCATCAGCACAGCTGCTGTGCCTGTGCTGACTGCAGTGCTGAGCTGAGTGTGCAGCAGCCGTGCGCACATGAAGCGCTCGCGCCTCGCGCTGCTTCTCCGGCACTCCCCCTCCCCCCAAGCTACAGTGGCTGAAGGGCCCTCCCTCCTCGGCTGCAAGACACGCCCGCAGGCCCGGCGCGGTCCACTGTCACTGACTGCCTGGCCCTGGTCTCTCCCTGCTCAGGCGCAGCAAGAGCCCGCCAGCCGATTTAAAAGAGGCCCTCCCCTGCCCTAAGGGCCCCTCAGCCAGAGAGAGAGAGTGGAAGGAAGAGAGACTTGTGTCACCATGTCACCGGACCGAATCTAGTACTGCTCCATCTGCCTGGCCAGGAGGACACTACAACTCCAGGTAGCATTAGTAATGTAATTTTTTTATATCATGAAGTTTGGGGTACGCACAATCTACATACTTGTGGATTAGGGTAGCCGGATAACTTTCAATAATGGATCCCGTCTGATACTGTGCCAAATAGATGGATGATGGGTCAGTGGGCGGTAATAATGTTTGAAATCAGGCTGCAGGTGGGGCGGATAGATGAATGGATGATCAGTGGACAGTAATAAATTATTGCTGTCCACTGATGATCTGTCCACCCCACCCGTACCCTAATTTCAGACATTATTACCGTCCATTGATGATCCATCTGCCCCACCCGGAACCTGATTTCAGACATTATTATTACCGCCCACTGATCATCCATCCATCCGCCCCACACGCCCTCTGAATTCAGACATTATTATTTATTGCCATTGTCTGCAATCAGGGTGGGGGTGGGATGGACGGATGGATGGCTGATCAGTGGGCGGTAATAATAATGTCTGAAATCAGGGCCGGGGGGTGGGCGGCGGCGTGGGGGGGGGCCCAATTCAAAGTTTGCCCTGGGGCCCATAGAACTCTTGTTACGCCACTGGCTGTATCGTGCAGGGCAAGGGCTTTTTTGTTTACACTTTTCACTACCAGGCGGAGGCCCCCGCCTAGCTGTGTGTTCGGTGACGTAACCAGGCGCACTGTTAGGCGGAGGCTTCCGCACAGAAGTGTGTTCGGTGACATCACCGGTACTGATGGGCGAGCTTTAGCGCTGCCCTAGCTGTTTTTCAGGTTAGGGCAGCGCTTAAGCCCACCTATTAGTGCCGGTAACGTAACCAGGCTCACTGCTGGGGGGAGACCTCTGCCTCGCATTCCCATGGAGAGCCCAGTACATCACCAGATTTCCAGAAAAGCCTTTGCCCTGCGCGATTCAGTGCAGTGCAAGGGAGAGCATCGGCGCATGAATGTCAGAATGGCGGAGCGGCAGAAGAAGGGGATATGTCCAGGTTCAGCTTTAAACCCAGACAACGCCTTTAACTGAATAAGAAGCCTAGGTAAGGATTTGGGGAGTACTATATCTCCTTAGAGAGCACCTTAATAGTCGTGAGGAGTCTTATAGGCCATACATGCTCCTCTGGAATTCTGGGAAGAAGCTATGTAAATGAGCGCTCCCTGTAATGGTGCCTTTAAAGGGTTATTCCTGTCTGGACAATTACGCCATATCCATAGGATAAGCTACAAATATACAACAAGTATGGGTCCCAACTCTTATCTTAAGAATAGGGCTCTGTCTCACACCACTGTGAATGGAGAAGTGGGTACACATGCGCATCTCTCTCCTTACACTTCTAGGAGAGGTTTGAAATTTTGTTAATGGAAAAAAAAACAAAAAAAAAAACTGGGAAACGAAATATTCACCAAATAGTTTTTCTGCCAGTTAAAACCTGATAGTAACACATATACTTTTATTTTAATCGCAGATTTTTTGTTTCTATCTCCTGAACATGATTATGGGGGCAGCATCTTGCCTGAGGTGTTTTGTTTATAGCATTTAGAAAGCAAAAAATAAAATGGTACGGGCTAGCCTGCCCGTACCATTGCTTTACGGCAGCCCCATGAGCCATAGACACAATGGGCCAGATTTATCATTACACTTACATCTTACTCCACTTTTACATCTGCCCACTTCTGCCTAGTCAGATTTATTAATGGTCCTTTAATACTGTGATAAATGTGGTTTGACGGTAGCAGTTCATCCTTCAGTAAGCGGCTTTACAAAAGTCGCACGTCTTTACAAAAAAGTTGCATGTTCTATTTAAAAATCGCATAAGATAAGCATGGTCCTCACTGGAGTGAAATTGCGCATTTTTTGCGACTTTTTAAATAGTCGCAATAGTAAATCTGTCTAGAGATTCATTTACATAAGACAACACGCCCACTTTCACAAAACCGGAGAGCTTAGTGCAGAGCTTGAAAAAGTCGCAAAAAAATGCGCAATTTTACTGACTTTTTCACTCCATTAAAGTGACTTTAGCTAATTATAAATCTGACCCAATGTTCTGGAGGGGACCTCATTGGCTGCTATGGGAGAGTTCTCTAGACATGCTCTGTGCTGTATGCAGAGGTCATTGTACAAGGGAAGAATAGACAATCACCTATTGCGAAGGGTGGATCCTGTCTTATCTGTCGTTCTAATCCTGCCTGTAACAATATCACCTCTGTGTATAGATAAGCAGGTAACTGCAGTAAAGTGATCTTTACAAGAGGTGCCAATTATTTAGTGGCCAGTTTGAAAACTGCAGGATAGTATGGTTTTTAGTTAAATATAGATAGTGACATGGAAAATTTAAAATAACCACCAAAACTTCTTTAAAAATATAGAGTTTAGAGAATTAGCAGGCAACACTCGTATTTGGGATTTAGCAGAAAATGTGTTTACTTAGTTAAAATATGGTAAAATATAAGGTATAGAAAAAAGAGGTGATGTAAAGTATATACTGGGTTGCTCCACAAAATGAGTTGGATGATAACGTGGTTGTGTAAAACAAGATAGTGGTGGTCTCTAAAGGAGGTAGGGGGCCTGGTGGTTTGAGTGTAGATAATAAAGATAGCTAAAAAAAAAGTAAAAAGGTAGCTAGAAAAGGGGTAAAAAAATTGTAAAAAATAAGTAGGTAAAGTCTCCAATAATATAGTAACAGTCCTCTTTAGCGGATAAAAAGTATCTTCTTTATGCTAAGTAGCTGCTTGTGTAGGGAAATAGGCAGTCTATATAGAGGGTACTATTTGTTGGGATGGAGAGACGGTGTCCCTTCATGAAGGGACAAGGTCCTGAAACGCGTTTGAGCACGGAGGATTTCTAATCAGTACAACAGTGAGACCAGTACTACTAATATATCTGCTATACATCTCTAAGTGGAGCACTCCCGCAATAGAGAAAAAGCACACTCCATCGAGGCAGCCGGCGAAACCCTAACCATGTGACCCGCTGACGTTAACAGAGCACAACAACAAACGCGCGGGCTGCGCGCAGCAACCACGAGGACGCCGAGATTCACCAACTCCGGCCACAAGGAGAATACAGCTCGCACCTGCCACAGGGAGAATACAAGCTTACTCCCGCCGTAAGTAAAAACCCAGCTCGCCCCTGCCGCAAGGAATAATCAGCCCGCTACAGAACAACCTCAACAGACAGGTAAGTGAATCCTGAGCCGAAGACAGTGTGGGACGCCGCACCTAGGCCAGGACACCGTCTCTCCACCAGGCCCCCTATCTCCTTTAGAGACCACCACTATCTTGTTTCACACAACCACGTTATCATCCAACTCATTTTGTTGAGCAACCCAGTATATACTTTATATCACCTCTTTTCTCTATACCTAATATTTTACCATATTTTAACTAAATAAATATGTTTTCTGCTAAATCCCAAATACGAGTGTTGCCTGCTAATTCTCTCCACTCTATACCTTATCCATCTGACTGGGTGAGTCAGTCCCAGCAGTTTTTGCACCTCTACCATTCATATTGATCAGTCGAACCGTCTACCGTCCTCTATTCTTTAAAAATATGTTAAACATAAAAATGTGATTTAAATAATAGGTCATTTTCTGACTACACATTCCTTTAAAGAGGTATTCCCATCACATACAATGGAGGCATATCGCTAGGATATGCCCCCATTGTCTGATAGGTGCAGGTCCCACCTCTGGGACCCGCACCTACAACGAGAACAGGGAGAGTTGTGGCTGGAGGACTCCGGGTTTCCCTGGGTCTGGCCACCACCAAACGCTCTTCCCATACAAGTGAATAGGAGCGCAACGGGCTTGCGTAGCCACTGCTCCCGTTCATTTCTATGGGGCCGACAGAAATGAATGGATGTGGCTGCGCATGTGCAGTGCACCCTTCAACACCTTTCCCTGCTCCGTTCTTGGTGTAGGAGCCCAGAGATGGAACCAGCACCTATCAGACAATAGCAATATGCCCCCATTGTCTGTGATGGAAAAATCCCTTTAAGCAAGGCTGTCTGCCGTTCTTAAAGTCCACATAATGAGAAAGTTAAAGAGCCAGGTCAGGAAGTAGAATATATGGATTGACTTAAAAAAAAAACATTGAGATCGACAAAGTATTAACTGCTGGTGCTTAGTCAATGATTACACAACCAAGATGGTGCATTTGTTATTTCAGGTGCTCTCCAGTCCTCCTGCGAACTCTGATACTGCCATCAGCAGAACTTGCTTTCATCATTGAGATTACCTTTTGGTGGCCACATTAGAAGTTCACAAGAGGGCTGGAGAACACTTGCTGCCATCATACATAGTGCTGAGACACAGAGGACTGACATCAGGAGTCATGGTGTGGGGAGCCATTAGCTATCATGGCCGTTCCAGTGTGAGATGGGGAAACAGCCCTCATTGTCTGAACACTGTTTGTGTAAATTAAGTTAAATATCTGGACTGACTTTCTGCTGTTTGGCCACAAGATGCCACTGTTTCCTAAACACAGCTAACAGACTGCATATTTTCCATATTCATGAGAGGTGGAGTTAAAAAGTCTGTAGAAGAAAGGGAGCAGCCATCTTAGACGAAGCTGAGACTGAGGAACTGTTTGAGCAGAGGATCCGTCAACATCCAGGTGTGGGAGCATCCCTTAGTGACCAGAGCTGCAGCTAAGTGAAGCTGATCATGTACAAGACCCTGATCCTGTCTAGAGGAATGAGGATTGCTTCTAGGAACGCTGAGGAGCAAAGCAACATACACTGTGGAACCGCATGCTTGTTGGAGAGGCATTTGTTCGGTTCACAGTCACCAGCGGATGCAGAGCAGACCTGGGTTGGTAAGATCGTGCACACACCTCACCACAGTGTTGGCACCTAGCATCTTAGAGACCGAGACCAGGCCTGTAGTTAGTTAGTTAGGATTTCTGTCTGTGTCAGGCCACCAGTGTTGCTGGCTGTTTATTGCAACGACTCCATAACTTTTGACATTTCACACTGGAGAGCTGATGAACTTCACACAAACTCAAGCCAGGCTGGCGTTTTGCTCAGATGGAATACTCAGGAACGTGCTACAAGACCAGTTATGGGAGGGGGAATTCTGTAGAGCACTGTAAGTTTGTAAGCTGTTGTGCTGCACCGCAGGCTAGCCCGAACCACACACCCAAACAGTTGTTCTTGATTTTTTAGGGTAATAACAGGTAAGGCGTGGCTGTTTAGTTGTGCCCGCCAGTAGGTAAATTACCGCACTTTCCTCCTGCATCCATCAGAGGGCACCATGCTGTGCAGCACAAGAGTCTCCGCCTTCGAACTGGGTGTATGTAAATTTTTTGTGTGTTCCCAGCATTTGTGGTTGTGCTCATTGCCACGTTTAAGTAAAATACTGTTTTGGGAAAAGCTGGTGTTGGAGTTGCTTTCATTTTTCGTGACTTCGCTGTATCCTGGGGAGCCCACTCCGGTAGACACGGCTTACACCAGCCTGCTTATTGAGGAGGGAACATTAATCAGCCTTCGCCATTTCAACATGCCCGATCATTTCTTCCCACAGGAAATAAGTCACTGCCAGAGTTGACTCGTATCAGATTATTCCCTTCTCCAAATGGAAATAAACTGGCATTATAATGATGTGGGCAGACACACCTCCCACCCGAACACGTGCATGGCCAGCTTTAGTGTATCCTGCAGGCTATGCACTTTATCTAGAAACCATCTGACCGCCATTTCAGTAGATGTGTGCCACTACTGGCAACGAATCGCCTCTACTGGAATTGGTGCAGGCCAAACAAGTGTACGGTCATTACTACTGTCCCCTCCTATAAATATACACACTCAGCTCAATGGAGAGAGGAGAACAAGACCCCACAGATGAAATCCAACATATATAATTCTTCTTGACTCCCAAATCTGCTGCACACTTTACATTGCTGGCCAACCCCTCTGCAACCAGTATGGTTGTAATGTATAAGGCCTTGGTAAACAGTGACTCCTGCAAGGAAGTTTGAACCTAAAACAAGGGTATCCCCAGAACATAGACCCCCAGAGAAGTGGCCGCCTAATTATTGTCACCAGTCACACATAAATGAGTACCTACCTTTTCATCCCAGAAATGGAGTTCCTTGTATCGCACTTTGAAAAGGATAAAGCCCTCCAGGTACACAGAATATAGCTGAAATGAGAGGGTTACAATATTAGGGGCACTGCTTCTAGTACAGAAGACTGGCAGCCACTGGGCACTGCTACAGTCCCCAATTCTCCAATTACATGCTACCCCTTCCTCATAAAATGCCAAAAAGTCACAAGATCAGGGACAACACGTAGGTGAATATGGCAAGTGATGTTGCGGTATACGGCACATTATGTTACTGTTGCAGCCAATCACTGTCCTAAGCGGTCTGGTCCGGACGAGCAGAGCTTGAAATGGCAAGGGACTAAGGGGGAGTGTTATCAAAACTGGTGCAAAATGGCTTAGTTTAATGTTTATATTACTGTGTATACCAAATAGAAATGTATGGGCAATATATAGTCAACACTGTCAGATTTGTTTAGGTTACTAGGAAGATGGACTGGGTTACGCCCGCCCCCTGATTAGTTAATTTAGTCTAAGCAGAGCTACAGACAAGAGCTACACATGCAAGTTCCTGAAAACTAGGCCAGAGTCCAGAGAACCTTCATCTCTGAGGCTAAAGCCTCCAACAACCCCTGGTATCCCTGAAAGAAAGAGACCGGACATTAAAGAAGGTCCAGAACCATCAAGGCCATGCAAGATAGTCAGTAAAGTAAGGTACCGCTCTTTATGGCAAGAGACTTTACTGCTGTGGAAAGAGTTTACTGCTGTGCAAAGGCATTCTAGGTGTAGGTCCCAGAGGTGGGACCTGCACCTATCAGACAACGGGGGCATATCCTAGCGATATGCCCCCATTATTTGTGATGGGAAAACCTCTTTAATTCCATCTGCTCCAACCCATTCAAGTGAACAGGACTGCGCAGTGCAATTATAGCTGTTTTGTCCTATTCACTTGAATGGGACGGAGGAATTGCATGGCTGCTGCAGTGTCAATGGCAAGCAGGTAAACAGTGAAGAGAACACAGCGATCGTACAAGCAGGGGTGTCGGGAGTCAGAGCCTCATCAGTGTGATACTGATGACCTATCCTGAGGACAGGGAAATCAATGTGGTAAACCGGACAACCCCTTTAACTATTGATCTGAGGAATGTGGAGGAATTGTTTGCTTATTCCAGTCCCTAGCTAAAAATGTTAGGGCAAGAAACAGAGCGATGAACACAGAGGTACAGGTGGATCCTGTCCTACCACTCCGAAGATATCAGCTGCCCAGGCACTTTTTTTTTTTTTTTTTTTGGTAGCAGTCACCTGAACCCCCTGCCAAAATACCTATTGTTACTGTCGTAGGGTGCTGCCACACTACTTTTTTAACATCTAAAAATACCTGTCTTGTGAAGCGTTCCTGCATTGATTAAAACATGCACAAAATGCCATATAAAATGCCAGACAAATTGGCACTTGTGTTTTCTCAAGCAGAATTTTTGTTCCTCCAGGGCAAAAATGGGAGAACATGCGGTAAAAAAAACACCCAGAGCTTGCAACGCCATTGATCCAAAAAATGCACTGCCAGTGAAAAAAAACTTCATAGCCTTCCAGCCAAGATTTGGAGCTGGCATTTTTTTACATTAAAAAAAATGCAGCAGAAAAGAAACGCACTTAAAATGCAAAATACCTACAAAATCTAAAAAATGTACCCTAGTGAAAGCCTAGATGGCAGCCACTGACTTCTCTGCTCCCCAAGACTCCGCCTAAGGCCTCATACACACGGCTGTTGTCCGGCCGTGCCTGTATTGCGGGCTGCAAACAGAGGGTCCGCAATATGTGGGCAGCAGCCGTCTGCTTACCGCATTACAGATGCAGACCCATTAACTTGAATGGGTCAGCAATCCGGAAGGTGTGGTGCGGAACGGAGGCACGGAAGCCCACGGAAGCACTACAGAGTGCTTCTGTCGGGTTCCTCTCCATGTCTCCACACTGCAAAAAAATATAGCTTGTTCTATTTCTATGTGGTGCGAACGGATCACGGACCTATTCAAGTTGATGATGCCTGTGCATTGGGGACCGTAAATTGTGGCGCATGCTGGCAAGTATCTGTAGTCCAGGTTGTTTTTGGCGCATCCATTACCCATATAACGGCAGCCTCTGCGTGGGAAAAATATTTAATCCCGTCTTTCCTGCGAGCTGTTTTCTTGCAACGTATGTAATTTTGGTTTCACATCTTTGGTCACGGCTTCAGTTGCTCCTGCATCTGTAATTGAGTTATTTACAGGGAAATTTTAGCCCTGGTTTTCTCTTACAAATAAAGGTTTTCCCTAAATAAAGTATATTAGAAAAATCTTTCCTATCCCTGTCCTTACCCATTATCAAAAAAAAAAAAAAGGTAACAGTAAAACTTGACGTTTGTTAGACAAAAAGCTGTTTGGAAAAGGTCAAATGTTATACTGTAGAACACATCTGAAAAAGTGTGCCTAAAAAAAATCTTAAATGTACCAAAAAATGTGTGGACATGTGGCGACACTTTGTACGCCAAAAACGACTGACAAATAGGTGCACGTGTTAAATGTGTCCTCAAAACAGAAGTTCCAAAGTTATGAAGAATAATTACGGTTGAGCGGACCCATGATATCAATGGGGACCCGAACTTTGGTGCACTAAAATGGCTGTAAAATAGTCATAGTGAGGGCTTGAGGGCTGCAAAAGCAAGCAAAATGGGGGTAAGAGCAGGACAATTGCCCTGCAAACAAATGTGGATAGGGAAATTACGTAAAATAACATAGAATATAAAAAAATAATAATAATAATAATCTTGAACTAGGAGGCAGAGGTCCAAGTGGAGTAGGAGGCTGTCAGGTGGAATCAGCGGTGGAGGAGGAGGCGGTAGCTAACACTTTGTTGTTTTTTTACTTTTATTTTTTTCTTTATTACATTTTTTTTTTTTAAACATTTGGGAAGACCCCAAAACATTGGGAACTACAAAAGAGAATGCAAAGAGAAGTGCACTGGACTCTAGCTATGGCTGGGTGTGGCCGATATACTTGTCTATTCAGCACAAGGTACGGACAAGTCTTCTGGTATCCATGCCTGGTTCATTTTAATGAACGTGAGCTTGTCCACGTTGGCTGTGGACAGACGGTTGCGCTTGTCTGTGATAACGCCCTCTGCTTTGCTAAAGACACGTTCGGACAATACACTAGCCGCAGGGCAGGTTAGCACCTCCAAGCGGTAAAGGGCAAACATGTGCCCAATTTGGAGACCCAGAAGTTGAATGGGGCAGACCCATCAGTCAGTATGTATAGACGTGTGCACACATACTGTTCCACCATGTTGCTGAAATGCTGCTTCCTGCTTAGATATTCCGTATCAGCTGGTGGTGCTGGTTGTTGTGGCGTGCTGACAAAGCTTTTCCACATTTCGGCCATGCTAACCCTCCCTTCTGAGGTGCTGGAGGTGCCCCAGCTGCGTTGGTGACTTCTTCATCCTCCTCTGCCTTCGCCTTGTGCTTCCACTGAGCCCCCGCTGTCAGGTGGGAATGCCATCAGCAGCGCGTCTACCAGTGTGCACTTGTACTCACGCATCTTCCGATCACGCTCCAGTGATGGAATTAAGGACGGCACATTGTCTTTGTAGCGGGGATCCAGCAGGGTTGCCACCCAAAAATCAGCACTGGTTAGAATGTGGGCAACTCGGCGGTCGTTGCGCAGGCACTGCAGCATGTAGTCACTCCTGTGTGCTAGGCTTCCCAGAGGCAACGACAAGCTGTCCTCTGTGGGAGGTGTACCGTCTTTGTCCTCCGTATCCCCCCAGCCACGCTGCAGTGATGGCCATGAGCTGCTTTGGGTGCCACCCTCCTGTGAACACGGTTCCTCCTCCTTATCATCCTCCAGAACGGTGTCCTGGCTGGACAGTTATGTAATTGGCCTCTGTTGGTGCAGGAACCCAGCCTCTGAGCCGCTTGTGAATGACTGGCCTGATAACCGTGGAAATGACCCCTCTTCCTCCTACGCCACAACCTCTTCCATCACCGACCGAAGCGTTTTTTTTCAAGGAGACATAGAAGTCGGATAGTAACGCTGAGGATGGCATCATCGGCACTGGCCATGTTGGTGGAGTACTCGAAACAGCGTAACACAGCCCACACGTCCCGCATGGAGACCCACTCGTTGGTGGTGGAGTGGTGCTGTTCCGCAGAGCGACTCACCCGTGTGTGCTGCAGCTGAAACTCCACTATCGCCTGCTGCTGCTCGCACAGTCTCTCCAGCATGTGCAAGGTGGAGTTCCACCTTGTGGGTACGTCGCGAATGAGGCGGGGATTGGAAAGGCCGAAAGTTGCGCTACAGCACAGACGGCCCACACTTTCTGCAGCAGGGGGGGTAGTTTTTCAGGAACCTCTGCACCACCAAATTCAGCACATGCGCCTGGAAAGGGATGTGCGTCAAACCGGCTAGGCCCAGAGCTGCTACGAGATTTCGCCCGTTATCGTACACCACCAGGCCGGGCTTGAGGCTCACTGGCAGCAACCACTCATCGGTCTGTTGTTCCATGCCTGTCCACAGCTCCTGCGCGGTGTGTGGTTTTTTCCCCAAACAGATGAGTTTTAAAACAGCCTGTCGTTTCCCCCTGGCTGTGCTAAAGTTTGTGATGCAGGTGTTACGCTGGCTGGATGAGGAGGCGGTAGAGGAGAAAGCGGAGTAGGAGAGGAGGCAACGAGAAACGTCCTGCAATCCTCGCTGGCGGAAGGACATGCGCCAAACTACTATCCGCCTCAGGCCCAGCCGCCACTGCATTTACCCAGTGTGCAGTTAGGGAGACATGACGTCCCTGCCCATGCCGTGCTTTCTGGTCCACGTATCGGTGGTTATGTGGACCTTGCCACAGATGGCATTTCGCAGTGCACACCTGATTTTGTCTGCCACTTGGTTGTGCAGGGCAGGGATGGCTCGCCTGGAAAAGTAGTGGTGTCTGGGAACCACGTACTGTGGGACAGCCACTGCCATAAGGTTTTTAAAAGTCTCAGACCCCACCAGACAGAATGACAGCATTATAAAGGCCAGGGATTTTGAAATGCTGGCATTCAGGGCCAGGGATCGCGGGTGGGTAGGGGGGTACTTCCTCTTTCGCTCCATTGTTTGGAAGATGGACAGCTGAACGCTGCCATAGGACATTGTGGTGCTGCTTGTTGAAGGTGACGGATGTGGTGGTGTTGCTCACACATACTCTGTTTGCGGGGTGGCAGGTGCCACTGTCACTACAGAGGTAGAGAAAGAGGCCGAGACTGCAGCAGAAGAGGGAGCAGGAGGAGCCTGAGATCTTTCTTGGTTTTGGAGGGTTTACTCCACTGCAGCTCGTGGTTTGCACTTAGATGCCTGGTCATGCAGGTTGTGCTCAGGTTTAGAACGTTTATGTCTTCAGGCTCCGATTGCACAGCGTGTGCAAACCACTCGTGTCTTGTCGTCTGCACATTGTCTGAAGAACTGCCAGGGAACTCCTTGGAGCTGGCTTTGTTGTGCTCAGTCCCTGGGTAGGGTGGGTAGTAGTAGGCATACTGGCTAGGGGATGGCTGCTCTGCTTTTGCACCCTGTTCCTCTTTTGCTGTGCTGGTGGCTCTGTGCGACCATTCGACCACCGCCTCTCCCTCTGAACTGCAGAGGTCACGCATGACCTTGATTCCATGTGGGGTCTAGGACCTCATCGAACTTCACATCATATTCCACCCAGTCTTCACTACTGCCCTCCTTGTTGGTTTGCACACTGCAGAAAGCCGCAGCAGTTGGCACCTGTGTTTCGTCATAATCCAAGACGTGCTGCGGTGGTCCTCCCATGTCCACATCCTGAAACATAAGCGGTTGGGCATCGGTGCACTCAATCTCTTCCACTTTTGGGGCAGGGCTAGGTGGATGGCTGACGGAAACCCTGCCAGCAGGGTCATCAGAAAGCATAAGAGACTGTTGCATAACTTGGGGCTCAGACCGCTTGCCTGATTTGCAAGGGGGTGAGGTGAAAGACAGTTGCCCATGGGCTGCATGTGCCAACTCTGCGCTTTCAGCAGGGGACCGGGTGGGAGACAATGTGAAGTAACTGGAGGCACTGTCAGCCACCCAATCTGCTACCGCCTCTACTTGTTCTGGCCTCACCATTCGTACACCGGTATTCAGGCCTATAAAATAACGTTCTGTCGCCTACGTGCACCTGAGGAAAGTGTTTCATTTGGGCGTGTAGCTGGCACAGATTGACCACATCCACGTCCTCTCCCTTATTTCCGTGTCACGTATGCAGTGCAGATGTACCTCACACAAACAATTGGTATAGGTCACCCACCGATGTAACAGATTGATTAACTATTATATTTTGGTGTTAGGGATACAAAGATGGTGCAGTGCACCCACAAAAAAAATATATATATATTTACTGTCAGGGGTGCCAAGATGGTGTATTGCACCCACACAAAAAAAATCACTATAGGTCAGCACAGTATAAATAGCCAGATGAGATTCCTAACACTTTCCCTCACTTCAGCTGCCTGCTTCCTGTCCCTGCACTACTGAGAGATGATGGGCGGTGCTACACGTGATCAAGCTTTTATTGAGGCTGGGTCACATGATGCACGGTCCAATCACAGCCATGCCATTAGTAGGCATGGCTGTGATGGCTTCTAAGTGCCCACAGCTTAAAATCTTTTTGATTGACTGCCCTGCAGCCTTTTAACAAGCTTTATTAAATGCCCGAAAACCGAACTCGAACTTTTCCGGCAAGGTTCGGGTTCGGATTCGGTTTGGGATAGAACAAGAAAACCAAGGGCACAATGGCCCAACCACTAAATATAGTAAAGGGTGCTAAGAAACCTGTACAGATGTGCTCGTGCTCAAATGAACAGATGTGTGTGCCCTTGGTTTTCTTGTTCTGTACCTCTGCAACATAATACACACTGACTCCAAGACTCCTGCAGCATTGCGACTGGTGAGCTGCTCCAGAACCCTGTCTTTCTATATCAAACCTTGTACGCCGAACATGAAAACACAAGTTTGCTCAACACTATTTAAAACCTTAACGGATGCACATGTTGGGGGGGGGGGGGGGGAAGGGCAGAAATTGAAGGACAAAAAGGCAAGCTTAGAAAATGTGCCCCAATTAGAGATGAGTAAATTTCATATTTTGAAATTTGTTCACACTTCGTTTGGTGGTAAAAGGTGAATTGCGTTATGGATTCCGTTACCATGGACCATAACGCAATTCTATGATGGAATGCATTTAGAGGCATTCCGTTATTTATTCAGTCTTAATAGAAGTCTATGGCCTGCATTACGTATCCGTCCCGTTTCCGTTATGCAGGGGAGTCCTCTCCTACATAAGGCCTCTTGCACACGAACGTTGTGTACCCGTGGCCGTATTGCGGCAAGCATACGGCGGGTCCGCAGTGCACGGGCACCGGCCCGTGTGCACTCCGCATCACAAATGCAGACCCATTGACTTGAATGGGTCCGCAATCACGGAGATGCGGAACGGAAGTACGAATCGGAACCCCACGGAAGCACTACAGAGTGCTTCTGTTGAGTTTCTGTCCATGCCTCCGCACCTCAAAAAAATTGAACTTGTTCTATTTTTTTGCGGTGCGGACGGATCACGGACCCATTCAAGTTGAATGGGTCTTGATCTGTCCCGGCCGCCGCACTGACGTTGCCCATGCATTGGGGACCGATAATTGTGGTCCTCAATGCAAGGAACGGATGCACAACATTCGTGTGCAAGAGGCCTAATGGAAACGGGACGGATCCGTTTTGCAGCCCATAGACTTCTATGACGGAATGAATAAATTCATGGTCCGTGGTAACAGAATCCATAACACAATTCTGCTTTTACCACCAAATGAAGCGTGAACGAATTTCATAACATGAAATTCGCTCATCTCTAGCTCCAATGTGTTTTTCGCCGAGGGTTCCTAAAAGATGTAGATTGTTATTCTTCATGGGCATAAAACACACAAACAATACGGATACAACCCAGATGAAAAAAAACCCGCACACACTGAACGCAGTTGCAGCTAAAAACTGATTGAACTTGTGTGCAAAAAGGTTTCCTGATGCAGTTTTGGAAGCTAAAATCAGGAGTGGATCATAAATGGAGAGAAAGTATAAGTAATAAATACGATTTTTTTCTTTTTATTTTTTTTGGTGCACTCCTGCTTTTGACGTCCAAAACTGCATCCAGAAACCTGAACATGCGGATGTACCCTAATCTAAAAGTATTTTACATAATATCTAGTTATTGTCTAGAAATCTAGACAAAAGTAGTAGAAATAATCATACTGACCACATAACGTCCACCCAGGTTGTCCACAAGCTCTTCTGTGACAGGGACGCTGATGTGCATGGTCGCTGCTGAGATGAGCAATTATCAGGTGTGGTGGACGCAGCAGAGCTCAGCTCACTGTTGTTGTAGTGTGAGGTCTGGAGCAGGCTGTGCGGGTGTGTTCTCTCTGTATAGGCGGAAACACCTGTGATCTGACATACCAGGCGCTGCTGCTCACATGTGCACCTGTACAGGTAGGCAGGACCGGACTCAGAGGCCCCCTTCCCTCAATGCTTTTTCTGTGCCGCAATACACATGAATTTCACAAATGCGGGAAATCTCCCCCACTAACCGTGTGAATAAGGCCTCTTGCACACGACAGTATTTTGCGGACCGTATACTGGCAGTTTTTTCAGTTCAGTATACTGACAGTATACTGAACCATTCACTTCAATGGGTCTGCAAAAAATGCTGAAGTGTCTCCGTATGCCTTCCGTTTCCGTTTTTTCTGTTCAGTTTAAATATAGACCATGTCCTATTCTTGTCCGCAAATCACGTTCAGTGGCTCCATTCAAGTCAATGGGTCTGCAAAAAAAACGGAAAGCATACGGAAGTGCATCCATATGTCTTCCGTATCCGTTCCGTTTTTTGCGGAACCATCAATTGAAAATTTTAAGACCAGCCCAATTTTCATTATGGAATTAATGTATACTGTATATGCCAAACAGAACGGAACAACGGAACCAAAACGGAAGCAAAAAACGGAAAAACAGATCCGTTATAAACGGACAGCAAAACACTGGAAAAAAAATACGTTCGTGTGCAAGAGGCCTAAGGCATTAGACATTGCAGATTTTGGTGCGAATACGCTGCAGAAACGTACATAAATCCGCACGGAAATTTGTGTGGATCTTATGTGTGTTCACCCGCACTCGTGTGCAGGGGGTCTTATAATCCTTACACGCATGAATTTGGCATGAACCCTGTTTTACGACTGGTTAACGCCTGTGCGACAAGATGCCAAACTGTCATGGGCCTTTTAATAAATGACCTCTTCCCAGTCTAAAGGCCCATTCATAGTTTTTTTTCCCCAGTGAATTTTGCTACATACACCATCAATGAAATTCCGCCGCTTCACTTCTGCCTCCCTTTCTTTTCAATGGGAAGAAGTGCTGAAGATCGCAAAGCTGCCATGACCTCACCTAGAGGGGACATGTCCATTTTTGCCACGGCTGCAATGCAATCTTCAGCACTACCCCCCACTGAAAAAAATGGCGACAGAAATTGAGGATTCTCAGAGCTGAAAAAAAACCTGATGGTCTAAGGTCTATTGCACACGACTGTATGGCTTTTTCAGTATTTTGCGGGCCGCAAAAAACGGATCTGCAAAAAGTACGGATGACGTCCGTGTGCATTCCGTTTTTTTGGGAACAGAACAGCTGGCCCCTGATAGAACAGTCCTCTCCTTGTCCGTTATGTGGGCAATAATAGGAAATGTTCTGTCTTTGAATGGAACGGAAACGGAATGCATACGGAAACATTCAGTTTTTTTTGAAGACCCATTGAAATGAATGGTTCTGTATACGTACCGTATACGTACCGTATACGCAACGCAAAAAAAAAGGCCCGTAAACTGATAAAATAAACGTTCGTGTGCATGAGGCCTTAGGCCTTTTCTCCATTTACGTTCCGTTTTTTGCGTTCCGTATATGGTATGTATACGGAACCGTTCATTTCAATGGGTCTGCAAAAAAAAAAACGTAAAGGAAACAGAAAAAAAATACGGTCATGTGCAGGAGGCCTTATAACAATACTAATTCATCAACTGCTGTGAGGCTTTTAGTAAAAACCCAGTAAAAAACTGACAGCTAAATCAAATACGCCTGTCGAATTTTGCGCCTAAAAACTGGCAAGCATGATAAATGTGACCCAGCGTCCATATAATAAATGAATATCGAAATAAAGCTTGTCTACAGTTTTTCTATTCCTTTTATTGCAGAACGTCTGGACTGTGGTCACTTCCAAGGAAATAAAAGTAGAATTGAAACTACAGAGTAGAAGGACAATTCCTTGTAGAAGTCACAGAACCTTTTCCTTTAAGGTCTCATGCACACTAATGTATTTTCTTTCTGTGTCCGTTCCGTTTTTTTCGTGGACTGTAGGAGGAACCATTCATTTCAATGGATCCGCCCAAAAAACGGAAGTTACTCTGTGTACATTCCGTTTCCGTATGTCTGCAGTTCTGTGCCGCAAAAAAATAGAACATGTCCTATTATTGTCCGCATTATTGACAAGGATAGGACGGTTCTATTAGGGGCCAGCTGTTCCGTTACGCAAAATACGGAATGCACACGGACATCATCCATACTTTTTTAGGATCCGGTTTTTGCGGGCCGCAAAATACATACGGTCGTGTGCATGAGCCCTAAGAGAGAAGAGACAGAAATAAAAACCCATTCCTCTGTTAGTTTCTGCATGTTATGGCGGACTTACACATTTCGATAGTCAGGCAGATCATCGGAGATGAACGTTCCCCCTGAAAATCTGCCAGTCTAACCCTGGGTTCAGACCTGAGCGTTCTTGAAACGCGCATTTTACAGCGCGTTTTTGCAAATAGGAAACGCTAGTCGTACGCGTGTTCTTGTGATTGACTACTGTAGTGTCAATCACAATACGCGCGACAAACGCCCCAAAAAAAGCTCAAGTACTTGTTTATGCGTAGGGCGTTTTACAGCGCGTTCGAACGCGCTGTAAAACGCGAAAATGTGAACCAGTCCCATAGGGAAGCATTGGTTTGCATGTGTTGAGCGTTTTACAGTGCGTTTGAACGCGCTGTAAAACGCGCAAGTGTGAACTTAGAGTAAAGGTGCAGCCAATCACCAGATGAACGAGCGAAACGCTCTCAGGCAGTTTCTGTCGCGCGTATTACAGCGCGTTTTTGCAAATAGGAAACGCACGACGTACGCGCGTTCGTGTGATTGACTACTGTGGCGTCAATCACAATACGCGCGACAAAACACCCCAAAGAAGCTCAATAACTTTTTTGAGCGTAGGGCGTTTTTCAGCGCGTTCAAACGCGCTGTAAAACACTCAAGTGAGAACCAGGGCCATAGGGAAGCATTGGTTTTCATGTGTTGAGCGTTTTACAGCGCGTTTGAACGCACTGTAAAACGCCCAAGTCTGAACCCAGCCTTAGACTTGGGCTACACGGTGACATGTGTCGCACAATATTTTTTACAATGTTTTTTACAGTAGAAATTGATTTATGAAGTTATTATGCAAAGTCCTGTGAGACTTCGCGAAGCAATAACTTTGGCTCATCGTAGCCAATACATTCCAATACGGTACGGAGCTCCTGTTTTATGCGAATCGACTTATGCGAATCGGGTGTTTCGTCCAAAGTCGATTCGCTCATCCCTAGCTGCGACAAGTTGGATTTTTGTACTACTGTCATGTCGCAGCACATCGCCTGTCACAGTGTGAAACCACTGACTATCATTACAAAAAATGTTGCGCAACATTGGTACAACACATGTCGCCATGTAGCCATAGCCTTAGGCTACATGCACACGACAGTTGTTTTTTGCTGTCTGCAAATCAAGAATCCGTCTTCCTTTTTTTTCACATCCACATCCGTTCCGTGTGTCCACAAATTTTGTAGGTTGTGTTCCGGTCTGATCCGCAAAAAAAACGGAAGGCTTGAACCACTTTCTTAAAGTACCTGTACAAGTGTCCCGGTTTCCAAGCAACCATCCGCAAAACGGATGCGGATGACAAACGGATGGCTTCCGTTGGTCATCCGCATTTTTTGCGGACCCATTGACTTCTATGAGTCCGCAAACCGTTTTTTGCGGACAAGAATAGGACATGCCATATTTTTTTTTGCGGACGTGAAATGCGGACAGCGGACAGGCAACGGAAGAGGCATCCGCATTTTTAACGGATCTATAGAAATGAATGGGAAACAATCGGATCCGCAAAAAAAACCTGAACGGGGGCCGCAAAAAACCACTGCCGTGTGCATGTAATCTTACTGCTACATTTTCTGCCATGTCTCTTAGGCCTCATGCACACGAACATGTGGAGTCCATGGTGAGAGGGGGTCTCCTGCTTCTGATTCCCAATAGAGATGAGCTGCGTTCAAAACTCAGCTTCGATTCCGAGGTACCAGTGGGAATCGAAGCCGAGTTTGGTTTGAAGTTTTAAAGTGGTTTTCCCACTTTAAAAATCAATTACCGAAGTTATTCTGCTCATCGGAGCCCATACATTCTAATACTGTATGGAGACGGATCTCTGTACAGTATTAATCCGAAGTTTTGAATGAAACGACTTTGGATGTAACATCCAAAGCTCGCTTTGCTCATCTCTAAGGCCTAGTTCACACTTCAGTGTTTGGTCAGTGATTTCCATCAGTGATTTTAAACCAAAACCAGGAATGGAGCTTTCATTGATAAGGTAGAATGGAAAGATCTGTACTCGTTCTATGTTTCTGACCTGCACCTTGTTTTGGCTAAAAATCACTGATGGAAATCACTGATCAAACACTGAAGTGTGAACTAGGCCTAATTCCCAGCATAGGTCATGGCATTTTCCTGCAACTGCCAGTAGAGGGAGCTCAATGCAAAGAGAGTTTATAGTTGCCTTAAAACCAAAGGACAGGATCGCACTGCGTGCCAAGAAATCCCTCATCAGCCCCAGCAGAAGACTGGAGCAGTTCTGTTATGGTCAGGTTTTCTACTTTTCCTTTTTGTAGGCCTTGATTGCGTTATAACCGGTGGACAGATAAAGGAGACACAATCAACACGTAATAAGATCAGTGACACTGGGGAGTAAGAATGGGTAAGTATTCTGCTGCAGTGATGACGTTGTAGATAACATGTTACTGCAGTAGCCAATCACTGGCCTCAGCGGTGCACCTGAAGAGGCCACCAATTGGATGCAGCAGCCATGTGTTGTTGACATGACCTCAATGCTGCACCTGGGTAAATAAAGCCCGGCTGGTAGAAGCGGAATGGCAGCCATGCGGGATCTGGCAGGTAAGTACTTACCCGCTTTGCTGCAGCTTGATCCAGAGAGTAGTCCAATTTCATCCTGACATAATGTTAAGGGCTCATGCACATGACCATATGTGTTTTGTGGTCTGCAAAAAACGGATCCGCAAAAAATACGGATGACATCCGTGTGCATTCTGCATTTTCAGGAACGGAACAGCTGGCCCTTCATAGAACTGTACTTTCCTTGTCTGTAATGCGGACAATAATAGGACATGTTTTATTTTCTTGCGGAACGGAAATACGGACATACGGAAACGGAATGCACACGGAGTAACTTCAGTTTTTTTTGCGGATCTATTGAAGTGAATGGTTCCACATATGCAAAAAAACGGGACGGAAACGGAAAAAAAATATGTTCGTGTGCATGAGCCCAAAGTATGGATAGAAACACAGACCAAAATGGTCCTGTGACTAAGGCCCTATTCACACGTCCGCAATGTTCGTCCGCACCCGTTCCGCAAATCTGCAGAACGGGTGCGGACCCATTATTTTGAATGGGGACGTGATGGATGCGAAGAGCACACACTGTGCTCTCCGCATCTGCATTTGCGGACCGCGCCGCCGATCTTCAGGCCGGCAGCTGCGCAATAATATAGAGCATGTTCTATTCTTGCCCGCAATTGCGGACAAGTATAGGCATCTCGATAGGGCTGGTGGCAAGGTGTGTTGCGGATCTGCAACACACTACGGACGTGTGAGTTAAGCCTAAGGGCTCATGCACACGACTGTGTGCTGCCCGTGGCCATATTGTGACCCGCATTCACTTAAATGGGTCCGTAATCTGGGAGGTGCGGTGCAGAAGCACGAATCGGAAGCCCACAGAAGCTCTACGGAGGGCTTCCGTGGTTTTTCTGGCCGTGCCTCCACACCGCAAAAAAATAGTGCATGCACTACTTTTTTGCGGTGCGGACCGTCGTAAACGGATCGTGGACCCCATCCAAGTGAATGCGTCCACGATCCGTTGCGGATGCCCCACGGTCGGTGCCTGGTCAGTACACGGTCGCGTGCATGAGCCCTAATGATGTATCTATATAAGAGTGCAATGCACACACACGGCGCCAAAATGACTGGCTCCTCCCCCACTGGCATCAGCATTTCCCCCTCCCCGCCCCTCCCCCACTGGCAGCAGCATTTCCCCCTCCCCGCCCCTCCCCCACTGGCAGCAGCATTTCCCCCTCCCCGCCCCTCCCCCACTGGCAGCAGCATTTCTCCCTCCCCCACTGGCAGCAGCATTTCCCCCTCCCCACCCCTCCCCCACTGACAGCAGCATTTCTCCCTCCCCACCCCTCCCCCACTGACAGCAGCATTTCTCCCTCCCCACCCCTCCCCCACTGACAGCAGCATTTCTCCCTTTCCACCCTCCCTCACTAGCACCAATATTTCCCCTTTTCCATCCATTCCCACTTGCAACAGCAGGACTGTCCGCAGTGCAGAAACAAGCAAAGGTCAGGGCAGGCAGCGAGTAATCATATTCATAAAACAGGCCAGTGGATAAGGGCAGGCAGCAAATAATCATAGTCCTAAAACAGGCCAGGGTCAGGGCAGGCAGCAAACAATCATAGTCCTAAAACAGGCCGGGGTCATGGCAAGCAGTAGGCAAAAAACGTCAGTCATTAGTCAAACCTAGTCAATCTGAATAGCAGCTGCATGAGCAGATGGTGCTCTCATGCTGCAGTTGTTTTGCGGCAGAAGGAGATTTTCCCGATATTCTCTGTAGTGAAAGATGATAAAGGTGTGTCACGGGTCACGGGTAAAGGTGTGCCTCATAAATTCTCCCTCATCCGTCACATAGGACCTTCCATCGTCCACCAAGGGTCTGGTCAGCATGGCTATCATGTTCTTCCGAGACTCATAACCGACAGGGAGCCATTGTCGGACGTTACTCAACTGTCTTGCAGTGACCTTAATGCGCCATGGTAGGGCATAAGATGCACTGCGGACTCTAGATGCTACTTTTCCTGCTGGTCCTCTCTGGGTTGGTATCTTACAAGCAGATGGTCTCCTGGTCAATGAGGGATGGGTCTGCTCCTCACCTGATGTTAGGTCTGGTACCTGATGTTCTTCTATCGCTACTTCTGTTCCACTGGTCTTATCCACTGGCAGGTGGTTGTGCTAGTGGTAGTGGGGGTCCTCCAAGCAGTCTAAGGTATCGGCCAGGTTCCTGTCTAGGTGTTGCATAGAGTCTTGTAAAATCTGGCACGATACCTTCTAATCCAGCTGTAAGGCGTCCAAAATAGCCAATGGGTCTTGGCTTATGGCTGTACGGGGGCCTCTGGGAATGATGGAGATGTCTCCGGGGCTGGAGTTTTCCTCCAGCCCCTGTAGCAGCTATTTTGCTGCTTCTTCCGCAACTCACACACCAAAAAAATGTGTGCACGAAGGGGTGTGTGTGTGTCTGTGTGTGTGTGTGTGGGGGGGTAACATAGTTTATAAGGCTGAAAAAAGACATATGTCCATCCAGTTCAGCCTGTTTTCCTGCAAAGGGTGGGGACGCAAAAAACAAAGACAGAGAAATAAGAAATCTATTGCTCTGCAGAAAGTGCTCCGCCGCTCCTCTCTCCACGATCCTCGCCTCACTCTGACCACTCTCACTGAGGGATCCAGGGGGGACTGGGAACCTGGAAAAAAATCTAAAAGTGGCCCCTTGTTGTAGGCGGCTCCAAATTGACAGAAGGCAGGGTTAGCAAAATACCGCCCCAGCAGAACCAAATACCACAGTGCAGCACAATACACTGCCGCCCCTGCTGCAGCATTCAACTGTATCACCATCCTGAGGACAGGAATATGGTTGAATTCAGGAGGACATCTGCGGCTGTTGGTCAGGTTCATAATTAATTGATGCTTCTACCATTAATTAATGCTGAGAGCATCAGATCTTTATGTATCTGGCCGGCGGCCATGAGGATGGCTTAGGTGGCCCCCTGGTTGTCGGCCCACCAGGAAATTTCCCTGTAGGGTTTATGCCTGTAAGTGCTCCTGACAGGTGTGCAATTTAAAATGAAATAACCAGTTTGATTTTTCTCTGTTAACCCCTTTAAGGACCGGAGGTTTTTTATTTTTTGTGTTTTCGTTTTGCGCTCCCTGCCTTCCCAGAGCCATAACTTTTTAAATTTTCGGTTCACATAGCCATATGAGGGGTTGTTTTTTGCGGAACAAGTTGTACTTTCCAACGGCACCATTTAATATTGCATATGAAGTAGTGGAAAGCGGGAAAAAAATTCCAAATGGGGTGAAATTGCAAAAAAAAAGCAGGTTTTGCGGGTTTTTAAATTCCGACGTTCGATGTGCGATAAAACTAACTGGTTACTTTTATTCTACAGGTCAGAACAAATCCGGCGATACCCTATATGTGTAGGTTTTCTTGCGTTTTGATAGTGAAAAAAAATGCAAAAGTGGGAAAAAAAATCAGTTTTACTTTTTTGTCGCCATGTTTTGACTCCTTTAAATTTTTTGTAATTATATGTACGGAGTTGTATGGGGGCTCATTTTTTGCATCATAATCATATCTTTTTATTGATACTATTCTGGAGTGTGTATGACTTTTCGATCACCTTTTATTTATTTTTTGTGGTAAATTAAACGACCAAAAATGGCGAATCAGCCATTTGGACGCTTTTTTCCGTTTTGCTGTTTGACGTATGGGGAATATTTTTTTATATTTTTATAGTATGGGCGTTTTTGCACATTGCGACACCCATGATGTGTATTTTTTTTATTTTTCCTCAGGGAACTATAACATACAATCATCTGATTGTGATTTTTATACATTCCAATGCAATAGCATTCGAATATATAAAAAATCGCATATTTCCTATGAAGCTTATTACAGGCAAGGATCCATAGGAAATACTACAGCGCTGCCTGGGTTTCATTCATAGACGGGTACGTCCTGTGTCCTTCAGAGGTAAAGGGAACCTGTCATCAACTTTATGCTGATCTCACTGAGGGCAGCATAAAATAGTGACAGAAATGCTAATTTCAGCGGTGTGTCACTCATCAGCTAAAAGTAAGTGGTTGTTGAGAACCAGCATCATAATCATTGCAGACTGGGCCTTGAAAAGAGTCAAATCTACCTGAGAAGAGTCCTGGTTATTATAATCTCCTGCTCTCCCGCCCATCTGCTGATGATTGGCAGTTCTCTCCTAGAGAGAAAGGGAGAAAACTCGGTAGAAGCCTGTCAGTCATCAGCAGGTGATTTGGTGGATTTGGTGATCTCTATAATGGAGACACCCCTTTGCTTGGTTTTCCTTCCTTTGAGGGATATCTGGCTTTCATTGTGTTGTAGACCCAATACTGGGGCTCCACATTTATTTTGCATATTACTGTTTCGCAGGGAGCTTTGCACTTTGGATTGCTGTGTTAAGACCAGGGGCGTAGCTATAGGGGGTGCAGAGGGAGCAGTCGCTACCAGGCCCAGGAGCCTGAGGGGGCCCAAAGACCCTTGTGCCGCATAAGAAGACACCGGTATTCTAGAAAGTGCATGCGGGTCAAGTTACACCTCTGGCTGGATGGAGGGGATTAGGTCAAGAATTTGGCATTGGGGAGCGTGCCGTTTTAACTTTTGCCTCAGGTAGCATGAAGGCAATGTGCTTCCATGCCTCTGGCCACAAAGCACTGAGGGAAGGGGGCCCCAAGCTGAACTCTTGCACCAGGGCCCATGGGTCTTTAACTACGCCCCTGGTTGAGACTCTTAGATGAGGCTCCGCTGTGTTTTCTGTAGCTGGTCTCCCTGAGATCAGCTATTATTTTGTTTGACTAGTCTCCGAGGCTGTAATGGAGACACCCCTTTGCTCGGTTTTCCTTCCTTTGAGGGATATCTGGCTTTCATTGTGTGTTGTAGACCCAATACTGGGGCTCCACATTTATTTTGCAAATCATCAGCAGGTGGGCACGGAGAGCAGGAATTTATGTATAACCAGGACTCATCTCAGGTGGCCGGGACTCTTTTCCAGGCCCAGTCTGCAATGATTGTGATGTTGGTTCTCGGCAACCACTTACTTTTAACTTATAAATGACAGACCGCTGACATCAACTCACCTGTCTCTACTTTATTCTGCTGTTAGTATGGGCAGCATAAAGGTGATGACAGGTTTCCTTTAAGGCTAGGTTCACACGACGACATTTGTCGCGCGACATTTTGTCGCACTATTGTCGCGTGACAATTTTTATAACGGGAGTCTATGGTGTCGCATTGCGACATGCAACATGCTGCGACTGCGACGTGACAGTCACAAAAAATCCATTCAAGATGGGTTTTTCTGCGACTGTCGCAGTCGCAGCATGTCGCAATCCGACACCATAGACTCCCATTATAAAAATTGTCGTGCGACAATGTTGCAGTGAAGTTGTGCCCGATTTTTCGCGCGACTTATTGACGCGCGACAAACGTCGTCGTGTAAACCTAGCCTAAGGGGGATAGTAGAGAAGTGATAGTGCTCGCTGTTATCAGTAGTGTACTCCATATTGTACCAAATAATAACACCACCCCCTGATGACCTATCCTTTGGTCATCAGTATCTGATCAGTGGGGGTCCAACATCCAGGACCCCCGCCGATCAACTGTTTGAGAAGGCAGTGACTTTGCAGGTTCCTGCAGGTAGGTTACTGGCTGCAGAAGAGATGGGAATCCTCAAGCACTGATGGCTGCAGAAGAGATGTGAATACCCAAGCTGTTCCTGCAGGTAGGTTACTGATGGCTGCAGAGGAGATGAGAATACACAAGCAGTTCCTTTCAACCTAATTTTTATTGGGTTTTTCAGAATATTTTACAAACATCAAACATTTGTACATAACTGTGTATATAGCAGTACAAACAAAAAATGTTAACAGCACTCTGCAACCAGAACTCTGCCCTGCCTCTATGACAGAAGCTGTAAGAGGTCGTTAGTGTACATTTTGATCAAAAGGTAATAGGCCACTCGCCGTGCCAAGGCCCCCTCGTGAGTGGTCCTAACGCTAAATCCTACCTGTTATGAGCCATGACAGACACATAAAATCCAGGGAGTGTGGGCCCAGCATGCATGCGGGGATCAACCGTACTTATTAACCCTTTCTGGTGCTATAACAGCCTCCATTAGATCCAGGGATGCAGGTACCAACATGAATGCTGAGCCCACTGTGTACTCCTTCTGGAACCGGATGGTTACTAGCAGGGCCGCCATCAGGGGGGTACAGCCGATACCCCAGTAAGGGGCCCGGACAGTACCAATTCAAATTTTTTTATTTTTATTTTTTGCCATTTAAATTGTCAGTGACTAACTTCACTGTCACTTGACTTGATAGTCCGTGTTGCGTTGCCTGACCCCCGACACCCCCCCCCCCTTCCCCTTACCCTGGCGCTGATTCCCGTACCTGCTGCAAGTCCTGCATAACCAGGTCCATTCCCCTTTAAGGCTCTGACTCTCTGAGCCGCTGCACAGAGGAACGCAGCTGCGCAGATGACGTCAGACGCTGGCCGCTGCCTCACGCCGCCCGTGCCTTCAGATTAGCGCCCCGCCGCCTGCCACTGCAGTGCCAGACAGTGAATTCTGGTTTGCAGGCTTGCAGCCAGGCGCGCGCAGGTACTAAGTCTGGGACAATGTGGGACTGGACTAGAAAAACATTGTGTGGTGGAAGCCAGCAGGCCAGCCCAGGAAGCCTGCCCTGGCTGCCCTAGTGCCCTCGCCCGGCCCTCTCTTAGCCAGCCCAGGAAGGAGTCAGTGCCGGCTCCATGCTCCAGCCTCCATTTGAGACCCCAATCATTCATTAAGCCAGGTGACAATCACAGGTCCATTAGGTTACTTGTTTGTTTCCCTAAATAATGTTATGAGCTGAGCCATTTCAAAGCCAACAAATTTTTTATTTTCATATTGATCTATTGATCCTTAATTTATGTTGCCTACTTGGCTAGGCAGCTCTATGTTGCGTGGTCTTTGATCAAGTCTTTGGTAAAATACAAAGCTGTTTTCTGGATTACCCCACAGGGCCATGATCCTCCATCACTTATTGTTATTAACCCCTCCCTTGCCACTGCCAGCCCACCAGCCCCATTTAGCTGTGTTCTGCTTTGAAAAAAATGTTTGGCCATGAAGGGGTTGGTTTTAAGAGTGGTTGAGTGTCATCCACAGATCCCCCCCCCCATAACAGTGTCATCCACAGATCCCCCCCATAACAGTGTCATCCACAGATTCCCCCCCCCCCATAAAAGTGTCATCCACAAATCCCCCCCATAAAAGTGTAATCCACAGATCCCCCATAACAGTGTGTTATCCACAGATTCCCCCATAACAGTGTCATCTACAGATTCCCCCCATAACAGTGTGTTATCCACAGATTCCCCCATAACAGTGTCATCTACAGATTCCCCCCATAACAGTGTGTTATTCACCGATTCCCCCCATAACAGTGTGTTATCCACAGATTCCCCCCATAACAGAGTGTTATCCACAGATTCCCCCCATAACAGTGTTATCCACAGATTCCCCCCATAACAGTGTTATCCACCGATTCCCCCCATAACAGTGTGTTATCCACCGATTCCCCCCATAACAGTGTGTTATCCACCGATTCCCCCCATAACAGTGTGTTATCCACAGATTCCCCCCCATAACAGAGTGTTATCCACAGATTCCCCCCATAACAGAGTGTTATCCACAGATTCCCCCCATAACAATGTGTTATCTACCGATTCCCCCCATAACAGTGTGTCATCCACAGATACCCCATAACAGTGTCATCCATAGATCCCCCATAACAGTGTCATCCACAGATCCCCCCCATAACAGTGTGTCATCCACAGATCCCCCCCATAACAGTGTGTCATCCACAGATCCCCATAACAGTATCCTCCACAGATCCCCAATAACAGTGTATCCTCCACAGATCCCCCATAACAGTGTGCCTGCCCTGCGCACTGAGGACAGACTGAAAGGATGGGAAAGAATCTGCAATAGCAAGCAGAGGACGACACAGCAGACGACTGAATAGCTTCTTTTGTAAGTAAATGGCTTTATTATAAATGCAGTTTAATGTCTGTTTTTGTCTTTTATTATATTCTGGCTTTTGCGTAAAGGGACAGTAAAAAAGATTTTTTTCTAGTTATGTATGATGCTTTTTGATAATAATAAATGTAAATGTCAGTCAGAGGATCAGTCTGCTGGCTACACTTTTTACTGTCTTTGTAGTTGTAAAAAAGAATTAAATTGGGGGTGGACGGGGGGACGGGAGGCGGAGTCAGGATGGATTCTAAAGGGGTGTGGTAGGGGGGGCCCAGTCCTTGAGCTGTGTAAGGGGCCCCAAAATTTCTGATGGCAGCCCTGGTTACTAGCAGGCACTATTCCTAACCTAAATCCTACCTGTTATGGGCCATGACAGCCACATAAAATCCATTTTTTTTTGTTTGTATATATATGTGCCACAGTAACGTGCACCCGCAGACAGGGACGTGCTGACTGACCCCCATTTGTGTTTCTGTGTATATAGCAGTAATAGGAATTCAAATTTCCTTTAAATGCATCAAAATATTGTTGATACAGAGAAGGTTTTATCAATTTGCATCGAAATATTAAACATTTGGTTACTGATGGCTGGAGAGGAGATGAGAATTGTCAAGCAGTTCCTGCAGGTAGGTTACTGATTGCTGCAGAGAAGATGAGAATCCTTAAACAGTTCCTGCAGGTAGGTTACTGATGGCCGCAGAGAAGATGAGAATACACAAGCAGTTCCTGCAGGTAGGTTACTGATGGCTGCAGAGGAGATGAGAAAACACAAGCAGTTCCTGCAGGTAGGTTACTGATGGCTGCAGAGAAGATGAGAATACACAAGCAGTTCCTGCAGGTAGGTTACTGATGGCTGCAGAGGAGATGAGAATACACAAGCAGTTCCTGCAGGTAGGTTACTGATTGCTGCAGAGAAGATGATAATCCTTAAACAGTTCCTGCAGGTAGGTTACTGATGGCTGCAGAGAAGATGAGAATACACAAGCAGTTCCTGCAGGTAGGTTACTGATGGCTGCAGAGAAGATGAGAATACACAAGCAGTTCCTGCAGGTAGGTTACTGATGGCTGCAGAGAAGATGAGAATACACAAGCAGTTCCTGCAGGTAGGTTATTGATGGCTGCAGAGAAGATGAGAATACACAAGCAGTTCCTGCAGGTAGGTTACTGATTGCTGCAGAGGAGATGAGAATACTCAAGAAATTTCTGCAGGTAGGTTACTGATGGCTGCAGACAAGATGAGAATCCTCAAGAAATTTCTGCAGGTAGGTTACTGATGGCTGCAGAGGAGATGAGAATACACAAGCAGTTCCTGCAGGTAGCTTACTGATTGCTGCAGAGGAGATGAGAATACACAAGCAGTTTCTGCAGGTAGGTTACTGATGGCTGCAGAGGAGATGAGAATACACAAGCAGTTCCTGCAGGTAGGTTACTGATGGCTGCAGAGGAGATGAGAATACACAAGCAGTTCCTGCAGGTAGGTTACTGATGGCTGCAGCAGGTTATTTTCATCAGTGGCTTCAGAGTCCTGGAAGGTATAAGCAGCCAGTGTCATGGGTACAACTACAGCACACTGATAACAGTCTCCATCTGCCAGCAGGGGGCGCCTGGAGGGAAGAGGGTTCTGCTAGACAGCAGGAGCTGGGGAATGAGAGATGAGAAGATGAATGTATATATGTGGTTTAGTAGAAATGGTGTGGATTAGTGGCATGTGGCAGGACTCTCAGGTAAAGATGTCCATGTCCGGCCCCATACTGCTTACCTCTTACCAGGATCAGCAGCCTACACGAAGTGCTGTGGCTTACCTGATTCTTGTAGTGTATATCCATTGTATGAGTACACTTTGTGTGAGCTATGTACATTAGCGGTGTCTGTCGTGTGTTAGTGTTGAATGCAATATGTGTCTATTGTGTGCGCAGTGTGTCCTGTGTTATGTGCAGTATTGTGTCCAAAATTGCGCTGTAAAACCCGCCTTGTACAAGGATCCTTAAATGGGTTTTTCCATCATGTACAATAGGGGCATATCGCTAGGATATGCCCCCATTGTCTGATAGGTGCGGGTCCCACCTCTGAGCGGGGAAATTTATAGAGGGCGCACTGCACATGCGCAGCCGCCCTCCATTCATTTCAATGGGGCCGCCAAAAATAGCCGAGCACTGGCTCGGCTATTTCCATCTGCCCCATAGAGATGAATGGGAGCAGGGGCCGCTCGTGCGTGGTGCGCTGCCATTCACTTGTATGGGAGCAGCGTTTGGTGGTCTTCCAGCCACAGCTCTCCCCACTCAGTTCTCCTTGTAAGTTCGGGTCCCAGAGGTAAGACCTGCACCTATCAGACAATGGGGGCATATCCTAGCGATATGCCCTCATTGTATATGATGGGAATACCCCTTTAACGTGTACATTATATATGATGTTATGATTAATTTTGGCAGGACTGAGAAAATATTAATTTCATCCACATAATAACCCATTTATATTTATTGCCTGGAACTGGTTTCACACAACGCCTTGAATAAGTATTCACACCGCCTGAACTTTTCCACATTTTTTATACATTACACCCACAAACTTAAATGTATTTTATTGTTTTTTTTTTGTGATAGACCAGTGATGGTGAACCTTTTAGAGGCTGAGTGCCCAAACTGTAACCCAAAACCCACTTATTTATCGCACAGTGCCAACATGGCAATTTACCCTGAATACTACAGTCCAGTATGGTATATCTTCCATGTACTCTATCATTTAGCTATAATAGCTGCCTACATTCAGCGCCTGTGCTGTTCATAGTGCGCCCTGCGCTGATAAATGGCAGAAGGAGCTGAAGGCATATTGGTGCACCTTAGACTTTTTCCAGGGTGCGGTTGCCCACAGAGGGGGTTCTGAGTGCCGCCTCTGGCACCCGTGCCATAGGTTCGCCACCACTGTGATAGACCAACACCAAGTAGCAAGTATGTGTGAAGTGAAAAGAAAATGATACACAGTGTTCAACATTTTTCATGAATAAAAATCCAGAAAGTGTGCTGTGCATTTGTATTCAGCCCCCCTGAGTCAGTTCTTTGTAGGACCACCTTTTACTGTAATTACACCTGCAAGTCTTTTGGGGTTTGTCTCTACCAGCTTTGCACATCTAGAGGCTGAAATGTTTGCCCATTCTTCTTTGCAAAATATCTGAAGCTCAGTCAGATTGGACGGAGAGCGTCTGTGATCAGCAGTTTTCATGTCTTGTCACAGATTCTCAATGAGGTTTATGTCTGGACTTAGACTGGGCCATTCTAACAAATGAATACACTTTAATCTGAACCATTCCATTGTAGCTCTGGCTGTATGTTTAGGGTTGTTCTCGTGGTGGAAGGTGAATCTTCTCCCGTCTCAGGTCTTTTGCAGCCTCTGGCCCTATTCACACATCCGTTGTGTTTTGCGGATCCACGGAGCCGCGGATCCGCAAAACACGGACACACCGGCAATGTGCATTCCGCATTTTTGCGGACCGCACATTGCCCGGACTCCATAGAAAATGCCTCTTCTTGTCCGCAAATGCGGACAAGAATAGGACATGCTCTACTTTTTTTGCGGAGCCGCGGACTGGAAAATCTGCGGCGCGCTCCGCAAAATCGGATGCGGAGAGCACAGTGTGTGCTCTCCGCATCTTTCCCGGCCCCATTCACAGTCAATGGGTCCGCATGTATTCCGCAAAATTGCGGAATACATGCGGACTACATTGCGGATGTGTGAATAAGGCCTCTAACAGGTTTTCCTCCAGGATTGCCCCGTATTTAGCTCCATCCATCTTCCCATCGACTCTGACCAGCTTGTTCCTTTGGATCTCCTGCTCCCACATTCTTTTTGAACCCCTTAAGGACCGGGCTCATTTTCACCTTAAGGACCAGGCCATTTTTTGCAAATCTGACCAGTGTCACTTTATGTATGAATAACTTTAAAACTCTTTTACTTATCCAAGCCATTCTGAGATTGTTTCTTCCTCACATATTGTACTTCATGACACTGGTAAAATGGAGTAAAAAAAAAAATATCATTTTTATTTATAAAAAAATACCAGATTTACCAAAAATTTGGAAAAATTTGCAATTTTTCAAGTTTCAATTTCTCTACCTTTATAATACATAGTAATACCATCCAAAAAAAGTTATTGATTTACATTCCCCATATGTCTACTTCATGTATGGATCATTTTGGAATTGCCATTTTATTTTTTGGGGACGTTACAAGGTTTAGACGTTTAGAAGCAAATCTTGAAATTTTGTAGAAATTTTCAAAAACCCACTTTTTAGGGAACAGTTCAGTTCTGAAGTCACTTTGTGAGGCTTACATAATAGAAACCATCCAAAAATGACCCCATTCTAGAAACTACACCTCTCAAGGTATTCAAAACTGATTTTACAAATGTCGTTAACCCTTTAGGTGTTTCACAAGAGTTAATGGGAAATGGGGCTAAAATTTCAGAATTTTGATTTTTTTTTTCCCCGCAAATTTTCCATTTTAATCCATTTATTTTTTCCAGTATCTAAGCAAGGGTTAACCGCCAAACAAAACCCAATTTTTATTGCCCCGATTCTGTAGTTTGCAGAAACACCCCATATGTGGTAGTAAACTACTGTATGGCCACGCAGCAAGGCGTAGAGGGAAAGGAGCGCCGTGTGGTTTTTGGAAGGCAGATTTTGCTGGACTCTACACCATGTGCCACTTGAAGCCCCCCTGATGCCCCCCCCCCTAAAAGTGACCCCCATTTTGGAAACTACACCCCTCAAGGTATTTAAAACTGACTTTACAAATGTCATTAACCCTTTAGGTCAGGCATCCTCAAACTGCGGCCCTCCAGCTGTTGTAAAACTACAACTCCTAGCATGCCTGAACAGCTTACAGGTATCAGCCTACAGAAGGGCATTGTGGGAGTTGTAGTTTTACAACAGCTGGAGAGCCGCAGTTTGAGGATGCCTGGTCTAGGTGTTTCACAAGAGTTAATGGGAAATGGGGCTAAAATTTTCTGGCAAATTTTCCATTTTAATCCTTTTTTCCAGTATCTAAGCAAGGGTTAACAGCCAAAAGAAACAACAATATTTATTGCCCTGATTCTGTAGTTTGCAGAAACACCCCATATGTGGTCGTAAACTACTGTACGGCCACACGGCGGGGCGTAGAGGGAAAGGAGTGTGGTTTTTGGAAGGCTGAATTTGCAGCCCCCCTGACGCCCCCCCCCCCCAGAGTAGAAACTCCCTAAAAGTGACCCCATTTTGGAAACCATGGGATAAGAAGGCTGTTTTGTTAGGACTATTTTTAGGGTACATATGATTTTTGGTTGCTCTATATTACATTCTTGTGACGCAAGGTTACCAAAAATAGAAATTTGGAAATTTTATCTCCATTTCCCATAAACTCCTGAGGAACACCTAAAGGGTTAACCAAGTTTGTAAAATAAGTTTTGAATGCCCGTACAGCAGTTTACCGCCACATATGGGGTGTTTCTGTAAACTGCAGAATCAGGGCAATACATTTTAAGTTTTATTTGGCTGTTAACCCTTGCTTTGGACAAAATAGCTCTTTTGGCACCGTTTTTATCTTATTTTTTAATCTGAGGGGTTAGGTCATGGGGTATTTTTATAGAGCAGATTATTACGGACTCAGCGATACCTAATTAGTCTACTCAGGATTACAGGATGGTAATTAGTGGTTTATTATCACACCACTGATCACCATCCTGTTCTGGGTTATTCGGGTCTCTGGGGACCTGATAACCCGGAAAGGGATGGTGATCAGTGGTGTGATAATACACCACCAATCACCATCCTGCGATGAATTGACCTGCGGTTTGTTGCGATCGCCGACATGGGGGGTCACAGGACCCCCTCGGCCATTGACCCAAGGTGCCTGCTCGCCGGGCGGCGATCGGAACTATACATGATGTACCGGTACGTCATGTGTCCGGAAGAGGTTAAGCTAAGTGCATTTTGTTTTGCATTTTGTTGTTCGCTTGTGTGTGTTGTTGTCTAGGCCTCAGGGAGAGGCTGGCTCCTTCATCTGGGGAGAAACCAGTAGTCTCATTTCCTGCCACAACTCCTAGGGCCTTCCATGGTCTCCAGGGCTTAGGTTCCGGTGTATGAGTATTTCCACTTTCTGGGTCTACTCATACGGGCAGCAGTCAGGGAGAGGTCTAGGGATTCCTAGGAGGTCACCATCCCTCTCCCTTAGCTTTCAGGCCTAGACTCTGGTCTATTCCTGTGTGTTATCTGGTGTCATCCCCTCCCCATTACCCATGACAGCTTCCCTTTCCCTGCTGAAGAAAATCATCCACACAGCATGACGCTGCCACCACCATGTTTCACTGTAGGGATAGTGTGCAGTGTTAGTTTTCCACCACACATAGGGGCGCATTTAATAAAACTGGAGTTTTAGATGCCTGTCTTATTAAGCCCTATAGTTGGCGGTGGATACACAGGGGTTATGAAGAGGTGCCCACCTTCACATAACTTTAGCGCATCCTGCGCTGATTCTAAATATAAGAATTTATGTATTTGTGGAGTACATAAATTCTTACCTTACCTCTAGGCTCGCTCCGTACAGTATTCAAACGTAGTACTATGCGAATCAAGTTCGGTTGTTTCATCTGAAGTGGATTTGCACATCCCTAGTCATCCCCATTGTCCTGCTTGTTGGGAGGGGTGGAGGAACAGCACACACCTCCCCTGCTGCTCTCCCCCAGCAGCACCATGAGGCATACTGACCGGCAGAGCTACGCTTTCATATCTACAGGAGGCAGAATCACTGTGTGATATGAAAAATATAGTGCAGAGCCATGCGTGTAAGGCCACTTTCACACTCTAGCAGGGATCAACAAAAATGCTTCTGTTTTTTTTATAAACGGATCCGGTTGTGTTATTTTTAAAATAGCAATGATGGATCTGGCATTAAAACCATTGTAAGCCAATGGGCGCCGGATAATTTTCGTTTGTGTCCGAGAAAACGGATTCGGCACTATTGACTTGCAATGGTTTAATGCTGGATCCGTGCACTCCGTTCTGTTCAGTTTTGTCCCCATTGACAATGAATGAGGACAAACCGGAAGCGGTTTTTTTACCGGCATTGAGACCCTGTGCCAGATCTCAATACCAGAGAATAGCAACGTGCGTGTGAAAGGGGCCTTAACCGCTACAGGACCGCCTAACGCAGGGATGCGTCCTGCGGGCGGTCCTGTAGCTCTGAGATGACGCGTCGGCGCGTCATCTCGTGAGAGCCGAGACTTCGTGTGAACGCGCGCGCGTGTGCGTTCACAGAGAAGCGCGTCTCGGCAGTTCGGCTACAGCCCGCCAGCGATGATCCATCGCTGGCAGGCTGTAGATGCGAATGAAATCGCATCAAACAGCTGTATCAGACGCTGTTTTGTGAACAGCGTCTGATATAGCTGCTACCTGGTCCTCTGGTGGTCCCATTTGCTGGGATCGACCACCAGAGGACCAGGTAACACTGCTAAAGTTGCACCAAACACTACACTAACCCCCACCCCACCCCCTCACCTATTAACCCCTTGATCACCCCATCTAGACCCCCTGATCACCCCCCTGTCATTGATCACACCCCTTGTAAGACTCCATTCAGAAGTCCATATGTGTTTTGCGGATCCGTAGATTCACGGATCCGCGGATCCGATCCGCGGATCCAATCCGCAGATCCTCAAAACACGGACACCGGCAATGTGCTTTCCGCATTTTGCAGATCCGTACATTGCCAGAACTATATAGAAAATGTTTTTTCTTGTCCGCAATTGCGGACAAGAATAGGACATGTTCTATATTTTTGCGGAACGGAAGTGCAGACCTGGAAGCGCGGATCCGTAATTCCGGATCCGAGCGGGACAAAGTCTGTCCCCATAGAAATGAATGGGTCCACAATTCTGTTCCGCAAACAGAATTGCGGACGTGTGAATGGGGCATAAGGGTCCCTTATCACCCCAGTTAGTTAGCTACTTGCTAGGTAGCTAGCGCCCAGCCCACCGCACTGCAGTCACTGATTTTGGCAGAGATTTTTTCATCCACATTGACCGATGCGAATGAAAAAATCTGTGCCGTTCATTTTTTTTTTTTTCAGCGCAGAGGCTGAACGGGAAAAAAATCTCATTACCCGTATGCTCAATATACGGAGAATCGCAGAAACTCCTCATGCTGGCCATACGTGTAATGATTGCGGAGACCCTCAAATGCCAGAGCAGTACAAAAACCCCACATGTGACCCCATTTTAGAAAGAAGACACCCCAAGGTATTTCGTGAGGGGTATGGTGAGTTCATGCAAAATTTTATTTTTTGTCACAAGTTAGTGGAATATGAGACTGTAAAAAATTAAATAAAAATCAATTTCCGCTAACTTGTGCCAAATTTTTTTTTTCTGTGAACTCGCCATACCCCTCACAGAATACCTTGGGGTGTCTTCTTTCCACAATGGGGTCACTTGTGGGGTATTTATACTGTCCTGGCATTTTAGGGGTCCTAAAGCGTGAGAATCCAAATGCGTAAAAATGCCCTGTGAAATCCTAAAGGTACTCATTGGTTTTTAGGGCCCCTTGCGCATCTTGGCTGCAAAAAGTGTCACTCATGTGGTATCGCCGAACTCAGGAGAAGTAGGGCAATGTGTTTTGGGGTGTATTTTACATATACCCATACTGGGTGTGAGAAATATCGCTGTAAACGACAACTTTTTAAAAATTTTTATTCAAAGTTGTCAATTTACAGAGATATTTCTCTCACCCAGCATGGGTATATGTAAAAATACACCCCAAAACACATTGCCCTACTTCTCCTGAGTACAGCGATGCCACATGTGTGACACTTTTGCAGCCAAGATGCAAAGGGCCCAAATTCCAATGAGTACCTTTTAGGAGGGCATTTTTACGCATTTTCTTCTCACGCTTTAGGGCCCCTAAAATGCCAGGGCAGTATAAATACCCACATGTGACCCCATTTTGGAAAGAAGACACCCCAAGGTATTCACTGAGGGGCATAATGAGTCCATGAAAAATTAAACTTTTGTCAAAAGTTAGCGGAAAGGGAGACTTTGTGAGAAAAACAATAAAAAATCAATTTCCACTAACTTGTGCCAAAAAAAATCTTCTATGAACTCGCCATGCCCCTCATGGAATACCTTGGGGTGTCTTCTTTCCAAAATGGGGTCACATGTGGGTATTTCTACTGCCCTGGCATTTTAGGGGCCCTAAAGCGTGAGAAGAAAATGCGTAAAATTGCCCTCCTAAAAGGTACTCACGCTTAGATTCTCACGCTTTAGGGGCCCCTAAAATGCCAGCTGAGTATAAATACCCCACATGTGACCCCATTTTGGAAAGAAGACACCCCAAGGTATTCCGTGAGGGGCATGACGAGTCCACAGAATTTTTATTTTTTGGCACAAGTTAGCGGAAATTGATGATTTTTATTTTTTTTATTTTGTTTTTTACAAAGTCTCATATTCCACTAACTTGTGACAAAAAATAAAATTTTACATGAACTCACCATACCCCTCACAGAATACCTTGGGGTGTCTTCTTTCCAAAATGGGGTCACATGTGGGGTATTTATACTGTCCTGGCATTTTAGGGGCCCCTAAAGCATGAGAAGAAGTCTGGGATCCAAATGCGTAAAAATGCCCTGTGAAATCCTAAAGGTACTCATTGGTTTTAGGCTGCAATTGGTTTTAGGCATCATGGCTGCAAAAAAGTGGCACACATGAGGTATCGCCGTACTCAGGAGAAGTAGGGCTATGTGTTTTGGGGTGTATTTTTATATATACCCATACTTTGTGTGAAAAATATCTCTGTAAACGACAACTTTTAAAAAATTTTATACAAAGTTGACAATTTACAGAGATATTTCTCTCACCCAACATGGGTATATGTAAAATACACCCCAAGCACATTGCCCTACTTCTCCTGAATGCGGCGATACTATGAGTGACACTTTTTGCAGCCTGAGTGCATAAAGTGGCCCAAATTCCAACGAGTACCTTTAGGTTTTACATGGCTGCTCACAATTTAGCCCCGTCCAAAATGCCAGAACAGTAAACACACCCCACAAATGACCCCATTTCGGAAAGTAGACACCCCAAGGTATTCACTGAGGGGCATAGTGAGTCCGTCTGAGATTTTTTTTTTTTTTGCCAGAAGTTATCAGAAATTGAAACTTTTTGCTTTTTTTTTTTTCTCAGAAAGTGTCATTTTCCGCTAACTTGTGAAAAAGAATGAAATGATACATGAACTCACCATGCCCCTCCGTGAATACTTTGGGGTGTCTTCTATCTAAAATGGTGTCATTTGGGGGGTATTTATACTATCCTGGCATTCTAGCACCTGAAGAAACATGACAGGTGCTCAGAAAGTCAGAGCTGCTTCAAAATGCGGAAATTCACTTTTTTGCACCATAGTTTGTAAGCGCTATAACTTTTACCCAAACCAATAAATATACACTTATTGGACTTTTTTTTTATCAAAGACATGTAGAACAATACATTTAGAGAAAAATTTATATAGAAATGTAGTTTTTTTTGAAAAATTTTACAACAGAAAGTGAAAAATGTCATTTTTTTTGCAAAAAATGTCGTTAAATTTGTATTAATGGCAAAAAAAGTAAAAATGTCAGCAACAATGAAATACCACCAAATGAAAGCTCTATTAGTGAGAAGAAAAGGAGGTAAAATTCATTTGGGTGGTAAGTTGTATGACGGAGCAATAAACGGTGAAAGTAGTGTAGTGCGGAATTGTAAAAAGTGGCCTGGTCATTAAGGGTGTTTAAGCTAGGGGGGCTGAAGTGGTTAAATATACAGTGCAAAGCTGTGTGTAAAATATATAGTGCAGAGCCGTGTGTGTAAAATATATAGTGCAGAGCTGTGTGTGTAAAATATACAGTGCAGAGCTGTGTGTGTAAAATATACAGTGCAGAGCTGTGTGTAAAATATATAGTGCAGAGCTGTGTGTGTAAAATATACAGTGCAGAGCTGTGTGTGTAAAATATATAGTGCAGAGCTGTGTGTGTAAAATATATAGTGCAGAGCTGTGTGTGTAAAATATACAGTGCAGAGCTGTGTGTAAAATATATAGTGCAGAGCTGTGTGTGTAAAATATATAGTGCAGAGCTGTGTGTGTAAAATATACAGTGCAGAGCTGTGTGTGTAAAATATATAGTGCAGAGCTGTGTGTGTAAAATATATAGTGCAGAGCTGTGTGTGTAAAATATACAGTGCAGAGCTGTGTGTGTAAAATATACAGTGCAGAATCATGTGTGTAAAATATACAGTGCAGAGCTGTGTGTGTGTAAAATATATAGTGCAGAGCTGTGTGTGTTAAATATATAGTGCAGAGCTGTGTGTGTGTAAAATATATAGTGCAGTGCTGTGTGTGTAAAATATATAGTGCAGAGCCGTGTGTGTAAAATATATAGTGCAGAGCCGTGTGTGTAAAATATATAGTGCAGAGCCGTGTGTGTAAATATACAGTGCAGAGCCGTGTGTGTGTAAATATACAGTGCAGAGCCGTGTGTGTGTAAAATATACTGTGCAGAGCCGTGTGTGTAAAATATACTGTGCAGAGCCATGTGTGTAAATATACAGTGCAGAGCCGTGTGTGTAAATATACAGTGCAGAGCCGTGTGTGTAAATATACAGTGCAGAGTCGTGTGTAAAATATACAGTGCAGAGCCGTGTGTGTAAATATACAGTGCAGAGCCGTGTGTGTGTAAATATACAGTGCAGAGCCGTGTGTGTAAATATACATTGCAGAGCCGTGTGTGTAAAATATACAGTGCAGAGCCGTGTGTGTAAATATACAGTGCAGAGCCGTGTGTGTGTAAAATATACTGTGCAGAGCCGTGTGTGTAAAATATACTGTGCAGAGCCGTGTGTGTAAATATACAGTGCAGAGCCGAGTGTGTAAATATACAGTGCAGAGCTGTGTGTGTAAATATACAGTGCAGAGTCGTTTGTAAAATATACAGTGCAGAGCCGTGTGTGTAAATATACAGTGCAGAGCCGTGTGTGTGTAAATATACAGTGCAGAGCCGTGTGTGTAAATATACATTGCAGAGCCGTGTGTGTAAATATACAGTGCAGAGCCATGTGTGTAAATATACAGTGCAGAGCCCAGTGTGTAAATATACAGTGCAGAGCCGTGTGTGTAAAATATACAGTGCAGAGCCGTGTGTGTAAATATACAGTGCAGAGCCCAGTGTGTGTAAATATACAGTGCAGAGCCGTGTGTGTAAAATATACAGTGCAGAGCCGTGTGTGTAAATATACAGTGCAGAGCCGTGTGTGTGTAAATATACAGTGCAGAGCCGTGTGTGTAAAATATACAGTGCAGAGCCGTGTGTATCTAAAATATAAAGTGTATGTGTGTATGTCCGCTAAAGGAATCCGCACTGTCGCATTTACAATCACGAAACTTGGCACACAGGTACATCAGGTGTCCAGGAAGGTTTTAGACCGGGTCTCCGCTCTCTGGGACATACTGTTCCTGAGATATTCCCAAAAAATGCATTAGCCAATAGAAGCCTGGTCACATGACCCTTATCAGCCAATTGAAGCTTGCAGGCCCTTACACTGGGTTCAGACCTGAGCGTTTTGAAGCCTAGCGTTTTCTGAGCGTTCAAGACGGGCGTTAACGCGCATTTTTTTTCAAGCGTTTTGGTAAATAGTGTAGGCGCGTTTGACGCGCGTTTATGTGATTGACTGCATAGTTGGCCAATGATCAATGATATAGTTTGGCCAATCTGAGTGCTTTAGAGGTGTGAAATTCCATGGTGGCTGATCCAGCATGTTGGAAACTTTGAAAAACGCGCGTCCATAGGCGCGTTTAACGCTGCACAAATGCCCGAACAACACGCGTATCGCGTTTCCCATTGAAGTATATTGGCACCAAACGCTCGAAAAACGCCCGAATTAACGCGAACATACTTGCTTATGCGTCGGACGTTTTTAGGCGCATTCGAACGCGCATAAAAACGTGCAAGTGTGAACCACCCCCATTGGAATGCATGGTTCCTGTACTGTTGTGCGTTTTTTTGCGCGTTCGAAAGCGGCGTTTTACGCGAAAGTGTGAACTGAGTGTTAGTCTCCACATACACACAGTTTTAAACCAGTTTTCCATAAGAACCGAGCCATTTTTCTCCACTGCTGCAGGGCGCTGTGGATGACACTGTTACCCTGGGTTCACACCTGAGCGTTTTACAGCGCGTTCAAACGCGCTGTAAAACGCTCAAGACATGAAAACCAATGCATCCCTATGGGAGTGGTTCACACTTGCGCGTTTTACAGCGCGTAAAAACGCGCTGTAAAACGCCCGATGCATAAACTCGTTCAGGAGCGTTTTTTTGGGCGTTTGTCGCGCTTTTCCTCCCATAGACTTCAATGGGAACGCGCGTTAAGTGTAGAGATGCCCTTTTTTAATTGGTCTCCAGACCAATTAAAAAAAGTCTCCAGAGTCACGAACGCGCGTAAAACGCGCGTTTACTATTGCCAAAAACGCGCATAAAAACGCGCGACTAAAACGCGCGTAAAACGCGCGTCTTAGAAACGCTCAGGTCTGAACCCAGTGTTAAGGGAGCAGAGTGCTGTGGAAGTCACAGTTCAGGGGCAAGACTGACTTAAAAACCCCACCCCCGCTAAGCCACATCCTCGATCTGGTTAGGCCATGCCCCCTCTCACTCCACAGCCAAAATAATCAGCTTCTGTCAGCTGCAGGGGTGGGAAGGAGGGTGACTTTCTCCCTGCAGCTCACGCTCAGACAGCACAGTGCTGCTGACTGAGAGTGAGCTGTTCAAAAGGACATCCCTGCGTCCATCCAGGCCCTGCGCCGGACGGAGGACAGGGATAGGGTGGCCACTGGCTTCACCCCAGAAAGTCGGACCTCACTGGCCACGCCCCTAAACCGATAACTACGCCTGCCTCTGTGAAGCCACGCCTCCACATCCGTGAAGCCACTCCCCTCCATCGCCAGCCCGGACAAAAAACGGGCGGTGGAGAGGGAAGAAGTTTCTGAATGGAAAGTGAGCTGGGGGCATTTGGGGGGCTTCTCTCCCCCTCAGTCAGCCACAGGGAGCCATGTCTGCGGCTCTAGTGACTGACTGGGGGCGAGAGAAGCCTCAGTCAGTAGCTGCAGCTCACGTTCAGACAGCGCAGTTAGTGTGTGTAAAATATACAGTGCAGAGCTGTGTGTGTAAAATATATAGTGCAGAGCCGTGTGTGTAAAATATACAGTGCAGAGCCGTGTGTCTAAAGTATACAGTGCAGAGCCGTGTGTGTAAAATATACAGTACAGAGCCGTGTGTGTAAAATATACAGTGCAGAGCCTTGTGTGTAAAATATACAGTGCAGAGCCGTGTGTGTAAAATATACAGTGCAGAGCCGTGTGTGTAAATATATAGTGCAGAGCTGTGTGTGTAAACTATATAGTGCAGAGCCGTGTGTGTAAAATATACAGTGCAGAGCCGTGTGATTAAAATATACAGTGCAGAGCTCTGTGTGTAAAATATATAGTGCAGAGCCGTGTGTGTAAATATATAGTGCAGAGCTGTGTGTGTAAACTATATAGTGCAGAGCCGTGTGTGTAAAATATACAGTGCAGAGCCGTGTGATTAAAATATACAGTGCAGAGCTGTGTGTGTAAAATATATAGTGCAGAGCTGTGTGTGTAAATATATAGTGCAGAGCTGTGTGTGTAAATATATAGTGCAGAGCCGTGTGTGTAAAATATACAGTGCAGAGCCGTGTGATTAAAATATACAGTGCAGAGCTCTGTGTGTAAAATATATAGTGCAGAGCCGTGTGTGTAAAATATATAGTGCAGAGCCGTGTGTGTAAAATATATAGTGCAGAGCCGTGTGTGTAAAATATATAGAGCAGAGCCGTGTGTAAAATATACAGTGCAGAGCTGTGTGTGTAAAAGATACTGTGCAGGTCTGTGTGGGTCAGGCGGCCCTGATTTTTCCGGTTACAGCCTCAGGGGGGCGCACACCTCTATAAATTGCTCACAGAAGAAGCACAAAATAGATAGAAAACCACGTGACACTCCTAAGACGGACTGGAGCCTAACTCCTCCCACACACGTGACTGATCACATGTCCATGACATCACTAAGGTTACTTTCCCTGTCAAAGCTCCCCCTTCTGCTGCGTCCCTGCCCCCTGTAGCTGTAGTGGCCGCTGGGTGTCGCTGCTCCTTTGATCATACGGACCGTGTCGCTGCTCCTCCTCGCCAGCGCTCAGCATACAATAACATCATAGATATCAGCGGCCGAGGACCGTGTGTTCCCGAGGGGACAGGTAAGTGCACCTCGCTGTGTGTGTGTCACCGGTAGGTACTTGCATCATGGAGGCCGACCTTGGCCTTTCCTGGAGCGCTCAGCTGGGATGTGGGTCGGCGAGCAGCTCTGGGGAGGGGGCGGCCTGGGCCTGGAGGCTGTGCCCGTGCTGAGCCTGGCATCATGTGCAGTCTGCCCGATCAGTGCCACCCCAGCCACGGTATGACTTTCTTCACTGTCAGGTTGGGATCAGTCTGCATTGGCACCAATTACTGTGGTCAGGATGCCAAGTGGCACTGCCCGGGCATCAGTTGTCACCATGGATGATGGATTGTGTGATGTCACACCAGAGTCTGTGCCCACAATACGGGGTTAGCAGACACGCCTGCTGGAGGATGCCACCCTAGTACCCGGTCCTAACAGCATACCGCTGCCAGTCAGTCCCGTAGATTCCATATTACTTTCAGATGATTTGGATAAGAAACCGGAGTCCCCTAAAATGTTTATTCCGCTCTTCTCCTGCAATAAATATTCAGACGTTGCTTTTTGGTGGCGCCCATTCATCCAGAGCTGCCTGGTTTTTGAATAAAGCAAGGTGAAAATGGTTCCATCGAGGTGGCATGGAGTGAATACACACCATTGGAGTGCTGCTCCTTTCTTTTCTGAAGTGGTTCTTGAATAGAATGTCATAACTACAGTGAAGACTGACACGGGCAGAGCAGTAGAGGGTGGAATCAGTATTTTGTCTTATAGGGCATCTGTCGGCAGGTTTGTACCTATGACACTGGCTGACCTGTTACATATAGGCTTGGCAGCTGAAGGCATCTGTGTTGGTCCTATGTTTATATGTGCCCGCATTGCTGAGAAATATGATGTTTTATTATATGCAAATGAGTCTCTAGGAGCAACGAGGGCGTTACCATTACACCTAGAGGTTCTGCTCTCTCTGCAACTGCTGTGCCCTCTCCACTTTGATTGACAGGACCAGGCAGGGAAAACGTCATCACACCTGTCCCTATCAAGGAGGAAAGGGCGCGGCAGTTGCAGAGAGATCAGAGCCTCTAGGTGTAATGGTAACGCCCCCGTTGCTCCTAGAGACTCATTTGCATATAATAAAACAGCAATGCGGGCACATGTGAACATGGGACCAACACAGATGCCTTCAGCTGCCAAGCGCACATGTAACAGGTCAGCCAGTGTCATAGGGAGAAATCTGCTGACAGATGCCCTTTAATCTGGTAATTGTGGTTCTGTAAATGGTAAAATTGGATTTACAGAACCATAGAAAGTTCGGACGGCGAGTGGCAGCGCCCTGCTCCAAAGGAACGTCACGCAAAGGGTCCCGAAAAGTAAGCACTGTAATGCATGAGCAGTGGAGAGTCCGGTCCATTGTTTTCCCACATTTATCACTTATCACAGTATGGATGATAAATGTCCGATTGTTGGGGACCCCCCCCCCCCCAGTCACTAGAATAGGGCCCCGAGCCCCCCAGTTTCTCCTTACCGCATGACCACAGTGAGGAGGAGGTTAAGTGCCTGGCTGTGACCGTCTGCCTCATAGACTCTGAATTGGGTGGCAGCCTGCAGGACCACCACTCTGTTTAACTTCCTCCTCACCACAGTCATGCAGTAAGGGTGAAAGGGGCCCAGGACCCCCGCTGTAGTGCTGGGGACATATAACTGTCATTTGTGGAAAAGCCCCTTTAAAAGGATCTGGGCCGGTCACACCTTCCGGTGTTTCCTGGTGAAGTGCTGTGACTCTTACCTTTACTTAGATAAGAAGACTCATAAAGGTACAGGGTTAGAGGGAGGCTCACTCACTTCAATGGGGCTGAGCGGCGCCAGGTCATGTGACCGATGAACATGAGATCATTGGCCAAGGCAAAGCTGGACAGTCCATGGCGCTACCGCGAGCTCTGGTGCCTTCTCAGACCGATGATCAGCGGGGGTCCCGGGCATCGGACCCCACCAATTATATGCTGATGATGACGTATACAGAGGCAGGATCGGTCATCAGTATAAACTCTAGGAAAATCCCTTTGAGGATGCAACATATGATTTAGCCCTGGTAAATACTGAGGCAGCGGGGATGGTGTAATGTCCGTCTGCGCATTCAGCCAAGTCTATAGGCGCTAGCACTTGTACCAGGTATTCTACACCGGAGATCAGCAACCTTCCGCACTCTAGCTGCTGTGAAACTACAACTCCCTGAATGCACACAAACCTATTTTCTTTCCGCTTCCATTCCGTTTTTTGTGCGGCCCATATGCGGAACTATCCACTTCAATGGGGCTGCAGAAAATACGGAAGTTACTCCGTGTGCAGTCCGCATGGCCGTTCTGCAAAAAAGTAGTGCATGTCCCATTATTGTCCGCAAATCACGGTCCCAGACCCCATTCAAGTCAATGGGTCCGAAAAAATACAGAACGCACACAGAACACATTGTATGTCATCCGTATTTCATGGATCCGTACTGTAGAAATTCTGTGCCCAGCCCATATTGCTCATGTGTTTGGTGATTACTAAGTTACTGTTTCCGTTTCCAATCCGCAAAAAACGGATCGCGTACGGAAACCATACGGATATGTTTTGTGGAATAACGGAATAGAAGAGAACTTAAATCAGAGAAAAAAAAAACTCAGATGCGGAACAACGGATCCGTGAAAAACGGACTGCAAAAAAACAACGCTCGTGTGCATGAGCCCTTACTCGGCTGTTCTTGTAACTCCCCTAGAAGTGAAAGAAGCATTCTGGGAGCTGTAGTTTCAGAACAGCTGGAGCGCCGGAGGTTGCTGATCCCTGTTCTACACCATACTGGGGATGAGCGAATTTCTGTTTTAGAAGTTCGTGTACCGGTTTTCGCAGAATTGCGTTATGGATCCTTATCGTTATCCATAACGCAATTCTGCGGTAACCGGTAACTATAAAAACAGAAGTTGGCTCATCCCTACACCTTACCCCACCTCTGCACCCTTGGTATTTGGGGTTTATGACTTTACATTTAATGCTGGGTTTCTGTCCGTTTTTATTTCTATTCCAATAAACTCTCTAGTTCTTTTTTTTTTTTTTTTATATTTTCATAAGACTGCATTCACACGGCGATATCCGTTTTGCGTTCTGCTGTTATGCATCCAGCACTTTCACAGGCCCCGTTGTCAAGATGCTTATTCTTGTCTGCAAAACGGACAGGAATGAGGCATGTTCTAAAATCCGCAGCATGGCGGCCCGGGTGCAGACCGCGCACAGGTGACGTCTAGGCGCTGTCCCCTTTTTATGTGGTGCCACAGAAATGAATGGGTCTGTGTGCGATAAACAAAAAACGCTGATGCATACCGAAAATACAGGGCTGTGGAGTCTGTAGATAAATGCTCCGACTCCTCAGTTTTTTGTACTTCCGACTCTGACTCCCCGACTCCGACTCCTCTGTATTTAATATGCAAATGGGTTTTATACATTCCTTGAAGGAAAGAAAGGCAACGTACATGTCATTACCACAGAACTACTGACTGGGAAGCCAACAGTCTACTGTATTGAACAGTTTAAGCAAAAGACAAACACAATGAAAACAACAAAGTTTTATTAATTTTTTTTTATCAAGCAGTTCAAAAATACAAACCACATTATTTGGTTGTTTTAGAACAAAAACAAAGCTTATCTATATGAACCAAAAACTAAATCTGTAAAACCTAGAAATGGTTTATATTAATCTTGAAATGTAGTTATAGGCTTAGCAAATGCAAATCAATTCAATGTAGAGTTCTAAGGAAGAGTATTGCCTCTGCCAGATCCTCTTTCATAGAGGCTCTTAAGTCAGACTTTATTATTTTTAGAGCTGAAAATAATCTTTCGGCACTGACTTGGGTGGGAGGCATTGCAGTAACAATTCTGGCCACATCACTAACGATCTCTGGATAAACAAGGATGGCTTCTTCAACAGTAAGTTTTGGTGAGTGATCATACTTTTCAACTTCTTTTAGTGCTTTATAAAAGTCCTGTTGGAATTTTTTTATTTTTACATTTACTGGTTCTCTAAAGCTTATGCGACGTCTCTTTCCTTTAGCAACTTCCATTTTGTCTAAGAAGGAATCAAAGTCTAATTCTCCGTTTGAAGAAGATGATCCTGAGTTACTGCAAAACACATATTCACTTAATCAGTTATCGGTGAGAGGCTCGGTGACCCCTGGGCGCTGCGTTCCCTGTAACATCAGAACACAACACAATGGAAAGTATAAGTATTGCCGCTCATTAAAGGGAACCTGTCAGAAAAAAATAGCATAGTAAGCTGTTAACAGTACCTCCTAGTGCCAGATAACAGTGTCCCAATGCACTTTTTCTTCTTTTTGCAGCACTTGGCCTCACAGAGAAATCGAAGTTTTATTCAGCTGCCTCTCCGTGCTTCAAGTCAGGCTTGAAGTCATGGGGGCAGCGGCCTAGGTGTCTCCAATACTAGGAGGTACTGTTAACAGCTTACTATGCTATTTTTTGCTGATAGGTTCCCTTTAACCATATAGTGAAGCATATGAAAAGCAGGCTTCTTCACAGTCACTTAACGCGTTCGTTTTGCGGTAACGTGACGCACTGCATGCGTCGGCCTTTATTCTTACAGTAGAGAAGTAATTAATTAGAACTTTTTGTGAATTGGGACATTTAAACTTTTTTAATTCCAATTTAAATTTAGTAGAAGTCGGTTCATTTTTTGCCGACTCTGACTCCAGGTACCCAAAATTGCCTCCGACTCCACAGCCCTGGAAAATACAGTTGTGTAAATGAGGCCTAAGGCTGTGAATCATTACAGCAATTTAGGCACAAAGCAGCCGACCCCTTTAATTCTGTATTATGTATTTCATGTGAATTGTGTATTGTGGTTTGTAATGCATTAAAGGGTACTTGGCAGAAGTGGTGTTTGGGGAGCGGCTGGGGTGCAGATCTGTAGTTTGTGTCCTGCCTGCTGTCTACTAAGGGCAGCAAACCAAAGGAGCCTAGTCTTTAGGGGAGGGTTCACATGCTGACTCTACAATGTGCGACATTACTAAACATCTGGGGTGGTCCCTGGAGATGGTCTGGATTGCAGAACCCATAGAGCTCCATGCTTGCAGTGATTGATGTGTCCATTTCCCTGATGATTAGAGAGGGGGATCTGGACTTCCCCCTTTAATTTGGACCTCATTATAAGGGCTTGTTCACACGACCGTTCCATGTTTTGTGGTCCGCAAATTGCAAAAACACGGATGCTGCCTGCGTGCAAAACGGACAAGAATAGGACATGACTCATAATTTTTGAGGGGCCACGGAACGGAGCAACGGATGTGGACAGCATCTTTTGCGGCCCCATAGAAGTGAATGGGTCCGCAACCGAGCCGCAAAAAATGCAGCTCGGATGCGAACCAAAATCGCGGTCGTGTGAACGAGCCGTAACTATGATTATGCAGATTTGTATTGTATTTGTCCCTCATTGATCCCCTGATTTTTCTCTCTTCCTAATTCCAGCACATCAAGATACAGTCATGTCCTACGTCTTTGTGAACGATTCATCCCAGACCAACGTTCCCCTGCTGCAGGCCTGCATTGATGGGGACTTCAACTACTCCAAGCGCCTTCTGGAAAGCGGATTCGATCCCAATATCCGGGACAGCCGGGGCCGTACGGGACTTCACCTGGCTGCAGCCAGAGGGAACGTAGACATCTGCCAACTACTGCACAAATTTGGAGCAGATCTCCTCGCCACCGACTATCAGGGGAACACTGCCCTGCACCTGTGCGGCCATGTGGACACCATACAGTTCCTGGTCTCCAATGGCCTCAAAATTGATATTTGGTGAGTTGACAGCACCCAGGGGCATGAGCTCCAATATTTTTCCTGCTGCCAATGAAGAATGTGCATGTAGGATCCCGTGTTCTATCGCACGATACATGATCAGACCTACTTATCATGTGCTTGGATGGAGACGGCTCATGGCTAGCAGGCTGCACTCCTGACAACAGTCATTTGATGGTTTCATGGCCCAGATCTCCTCTGTAGAGCAGGTTATGAACTGTATAGGATACCCCTACACTCATATTCCTTGCAGGAGATTTTAAAAGCATCCATAGCTAAGATGCAATAAAAAAAAAGCACACATAGACTGGCTTCTGACAGCTATTATATGACCACATTTCAATGATCACATTAAAGGGGTAATCCATTTATTAAAGGGGTATTCCCATCTGAGACAGTGGGGGCATATTGCTAGGATATGCTCCCATTGTCTCATAGGTGCGGGTCCCAGATGGACCCACACCTACACAGAGAACAGAGCCCTTAAAGTGGTGGAGGGCGCACTGCGCATGTGCTGGCTCGGTTATTTCCGTCAGCCCCTATAGAAATGAATGGGAGAAGTGACCACGCTAGCGCAGTGCTCTCCCATTCACTTCTATGAAGAGAGTTCTTGCTGGTGGCCGGGAAACCCAGGGTCCTCCAGCCACCAGCTTCCCCGCCGATTCTCGATATAGGTGTGGGTCCCTTAACCTATGAGACAATGGGGACATATCCTACCGATATGACCCCATTGTCTCAGATGGAAATACCCCTTTAACCTCTTAAGGACACAGGACGTACCCGTACGTCCTGTGTCCTGTCTCTACAGATGGCGCCCGCTCCTGCTCCATGCAGGCGCCTTAGCCGCGGGTGTCCGCATGGTTCCTGTAGCAGACACCCGCGGCTATTGCACATGCTATTGCATAGGAATGTATGAAAATCGCAATCAGATGATTGTAAGTTATATAGTAAATAAATAAATAAATAAAAAAACATAAGTTCAAATCACTCCCCTTTTGCTAGAATAAAAATTTAAAAATTAAAAATATACACATCATGGGTGTCGCAATGTGCGAAAACGCCCATAGTATAAAAATATAAAAAAATATTCCCCATACGTCAAACAGCAAAACGGAAAAAAGCGTCCAAATGGCGGATTCGCCATTTTTGGTCGCTTAAAGGGAATCTGTCAGCATCATATTACTATTTTTCTTTTTTCATGCATCCTAATAAAATCAAATACCTGAAATCCATATGTGTCCTTCGTTTTTATTTTCGTCCAGTAGTTTCTTTTAAAAAGAGCTTTTTCTGATATGCTAATTAAGGGTTCAGGAGCCCAGAGGGCGTTCCTCCTGTAGCAGTAGCCCAGGAACGCCCCTGATGTAATGTGCCGCCGAAAATTTCAAATCCATAACTCCTCCATTGCCCTAAATCGCCTCCCACGGCGAGTCTAAAGCTCCGCTCCGCGCCAGGTCCTGTCTCCTCTTCTCCTCCTAAGGATGCGTCTCCCGGCCGGCCGAAATCTCACGCAGGGACGGCGTCACTGGGCTCGGCGCATGCCCAGTGACGCCGATGAGGCTCTTGCCCTCAGTTTACTCGTGATCGCGCAGGCGAGAGGTGGTACTGCGCCTGCGCGAGATTTCGGCCGGCCGGGAGACGCATCCTTAGGAGAAGAGGAGACAGGACCTGGCGCGGGAGGCGGAGCTTTAGGACTCCGCCGTGGGAGGCGATTTAGGGCAATGGAGGAGTTATGGATTTGAAATTTTCGGCGGGCACATTACATCAGGGGGGCGTTCCTGGGCTACTTGCTACAGGAGGAACGCCCCTCTGGGCTCCCTAACCCTTAATTAGCATATCAGAAAAAGCTCTTTTTAAAAGAAACTACTGGACGAAAATAAAAACTAAGGACGCATATGGATTTCAGGTATTTGATTTTATTAGGATGCATGAAAAAAGAAAAAGTGTCATATGATGCTGACAGATTCCCTTTAATTTTCCACAAAAAATTACATAAAAGGTGATTAAAAAGTCATACACACCCCAAAATGGTATCAATAAAAAGATAAGATTATGACGCAAAAAATGAGCCCCCATACAGCTCTGTACATATAATTGCAAAAAAGTTATAGGGGTCAAAACATGGTGACAAAAAAGTAAAACTGATTTTTTTTCCCACTTTTGAATTTTTTTTTCACTATCAAAACGCAAGAAAACCTATACATACAGGGTATCGCCGGATTCGTACTGACCAGTAGAGTAAAAGTAACTGGTCGGTTTTATCGCACATCGAACGTCTGAATTTAAAAAGCCGCTTATTTTTATTTTTTTTGCAATTTCACCCCATTTGGAATTTTTTTCCTGCTTCCCACTACATCATATGCAATATTAAATGGTGGTGTTGGAAGTTACAACTTGTCCCGCAAAAAACAAGACCTCATATGGCTATGTGAACCGAAAAATAAAAAAGTTATGCCTCTGGGAAGGCAGGGAGCGCAAAACGAAAACTCAAAAAATAAAAAACCTCTGGCCCTGAAAGGGTTAATACTAATGACTGATCCTCAAGAAAGGTCATATGGTAGGGGTCTGATTCCCGGGACCCCCGACGGTCAGCTGTTTGAAGAGACCGTGGCCTCTTCCTAGGCCATGTAACGTCACCGTATGTCGGTCACATGACCTGGTTGCAGCTCAACCACATTCCAGTCAATGATTTTAAATTATTTCTAAAAAGGCTCAGAATTGAATCCAATAAGTAATTCTCACTTTACCGATTCACTGCCGCCCTCATTCTGATGCTGCCCGGGTCCTCTGCTGGTCTCTGCAGCCAGTGATTGGTCATTTTCTGTTTTAAAAGGACCCAGGAAGTAGAAACTGGTGGGGTTAGAAGACAGGCATTGGGGAATCAGTGAGGCAAGTATAATTTTTTTTTTTTTTTTTATTATTATCATTATTACTTATTTTACACCATTTTCAGGCATGATCATTTTAATTGGATGGACAACACCATTCTAATGAGTCCATCTGAACCGGACTAAAGCTGGATTGAGACTTTTTTCTGCGTTTCTGCACTGCTTGCACATTCAGGTGTTACAGAAATGTAAATAAAGTTTGTGGAAATATAATCTTAAAAAAAAAAAAGCAACTGCATTTGGGGCAACAAAATCTGACATTTTAGCATGTCCACATCCTCTGCTTTGTGCTAACACAGTTGGCCAGAAGTAGAGGACGGATTGAAGGTAATATGGCTGCAGGATCTGACTACAGAGTTCGCTTGTTGTCTGTTACCATGGAGACAGTCTGCATAGTAGCTGTAAAAACAAAACGGTAGTAAATTGTTAATTAACACCTATTGCATTTTTTTTTTTTTTTTAACATTCTCTAATTCTCATGTTCTCCCAGCAATCACCAAGGCGCTACCCCACTCGTTCTGGCAAAGCGCAGGGGGGTGAATAAAGAGGTAATCCGCATGTTAGAATCCTTGGAGGAACAAGAGGTGAAGGGCTTCAACAGGGGCACTCACTCTAAGATGGAAACCATGCAAACTGTCGAAAGCGAACGGTACGTCCAGTGCTCTGAGCTGCTGATGGAGAAGGGACACAGCACTCTGTCGGAAGGATCCACTGAGGAAGATTGGTACGTTGGGAGCAGTTTCTATTCCTTCATAATAATTGTCTCTTCTCTAACTTATGCTTTTGCTCCTCAGTGTTAACGTGTCATCAGAAGAGCCTGAAATGATGTCACCATGTGGTCATTAAAAGAGCGCAACATTTAATTAATACTATTAGCCCAGAAACCTAGACAGCATTTCATGAGGGTTAATAGAACAAGTACAAATCCAAAAATCCATCCCCCCCCCCATTGACCATGGCCGATGGCTGTATGTTTACCTTGCTGCAGCTAAATAGGTGCTTAGAAAGGTGAGCTATGTGCGTAATGATTTACAGGTGTAGACTGTCCTTAAAAAAAAAAAATTTTATACTCTGACCTGTTAAAAGGGTACAAAATGTAATCTGTAGTAAATGTAATCTTATCAGTGACTGTATTTGTGAGTTATAACCTCCCCTCTGATCCTCAGCTATGTCATGTGACCAGCAGTCTGATCTCCATCTGACACAGGACAGGAAGTCAGTTACTTTTCTATTCATTCCTAAGAGACTGACATTGAGGCTCCCATAGGAATACACAGAAAAACTGACTTCCTGTCCACACATAAGATGCTGTGTTATTGGGAAAGTCAGAGTGCTGGTCACATGACACAGCTGAGAATCAGAAGGGAGGTTATAACAAATACAGTCACTGGTAATAAGAGTACCTTCACTACAGTTTACATCATGTACCTTTCTAACAGGCAAAGAATAAACATTTTGGTGGGGGTGCTTCTTTAAAGGGATTTTGCACAAATGACATATTGATGACCTATCCTCAATATCTAATCAACAGGGGTCTAACTCTCAACACCTCCGCTGATCAGCTGTTTGAAGAGGTCGGAGCACTCTTCGTAGCTTACCAGGTGCATGTTGTATAGTCGCTGTGCTTGGGGTTGCAGCTCAATCACTTTCCCGTAAATGCCTAAAGTCCGCGTGCCCCATGGATGGGACGTCACCGGCCAAGTCAGAGGCCGCAGCCCCTTCCAGCAGCTGATCAGTGCGGGTGTTGGGAGTCAACCCTCCACCGATCAGATACTAAAGCTCTATTCTGAGAATAGACCATCGAGATGTCCCAGAAAACCCCCTTTATATCTGTCTGTAGCGACATGTGAATACAGTTTTACCTCTCCCCTATGGATCAACTCTTGGGGAATGTTTTTCATTTTCTGTTGCAGCTTGAGCCCTCACTACTACTTTGTGAACACAGAATCGTTATCTCAAAGGGATATTCCCATCCTAACGAGAGGGGCCTGTCACAGGCATATGCCATCACATCATGATCAGTGGGACAGCATCTGATCCCGGGAATGAATGAAGCTTCGTCCCCCTCCCAGAGGACGGGAGCGCCACTCTGCAGGGTGCAGTTATGAAGAATCATAACTGGTCCTTCCCATTGTACGGGATCCCAGCAATGTGTCATCATTCCTAGTGGAGTACTTTTAATTACAGGGAAACGGGAATTTTACATTCACAGCGGCACCAAGCTAAAAGTGACGCCGGTAACAAACATCATGGAGGGACTTGTCATGTAGACAATTCCTTACTGTATTTTTTTTAAGATCAAAGTCGTAAACTGAAGCCGAGTTTACTGTACACGAACTGAGAGCCAGAGGTACGAAGGCAGTCGGGAGAATTGTCTTCCAAGAGGTCCTCAATCCATGTACTGTGATACATCATGAAATCGCAATATCTACTTTTCCCCCACACCACAGGAAATCTTTAAAGTGACCCTCTGGTTCAAGAAAAAACATTCTTATTAACTGGGGAATGGACAGAGCACTTACCTGGTGGCCTCCTAGCTGCAGATCCATCCGTTCCTTCTACCATCCAAGATGTCCACACCGTTTCTCAGACTGACTGATGCTTACCGTGCATTTGGTAGTCCAAGACCATTCCTGCGGTCCTTGGATTGGCTAGCACTGCTCACGTGATCAGGGCTGGAGAAGTAAGAATTGTCTCGGCCTACCGATGCACCGTGTAAGAAGCGGCGCGGACATCTTGGGTGACCGAATAGGAACCCAAGAATTAATAGATCTGAGAAAAGGAGGGCACCGTGTAAGTGACTGTTCATTCCCCAGTTAATGTGCGCTTTTTTTATTTTATTTTTCTAGAACCGGACGGTCACTTTGACCACGTGAGACGAATTCTTACTTGGTATTCACAGTAGTGAAAGCGACCTTTGCTTGTCGTATAACTGCGGTTACACATTAGCTCGTACGTGCCCATGTGATGCACATTCAGGTTCTGGTTTACTTCCTGTGGCTTTCTGTTTCAATCTACGTTCTGATTTATAACCGGCCGACAGGTGGAGCCAGGAATTCTGCCGCCGGTAATACAGTATAGATTCCGGGCAAGTGCCCGGACAGTCGAATACCTTCAAACTAGCCGTGACACGAGCCGTCAGATTCTTAGATATTCTGAATTATAGATCTCTCAAAAAATCTATTAATAAGGGTTTATTCACACGACCGTATGTATTTTGAAGTCTGCAAAACGCAGATCCACCAAAAATACGGATGACGTCTGTGTGATGTCCGTGTTGCATTTTTTATTTTTTTTTGTCTGTTTGCAGACCCATTGTAACAATGCCAATTCTTGTCCGCAAAACAGACAAGAATAGGACATGTTCTATCTTTTTTGCGGGGTCACAAAACGGACATACAGATGTTTCGGGGCTCCATTGAAATTAATGTGTCCGTATCTTATCCGCAAAAAAAATGCAGATCGGATGTGGACCAAAAATACAGTCGTATGAATGAGACCTAATGTAAACATAGTACAGTGACTGTGCCGCTGGCAGATCCTGAACTAGTTTTGTCCCTGCACATCCACTGCCATGAGGTAGGGTGTTTGCCATCGGTCCTTTTTTTGAACTACAGTCCTACTGTGATTGCAGGAGGACACCAATTGGTTGGGGCATGTACTGTCAAGCATTTTTTTATTTTAATTTTTTTTATTTTGCTGTGTTCCAAATCGCAGCTAATCCCACACACCTCGCAGTATCCATAGTGCTGTCTGACCAAGCCATAGCCTTCTGCCGGAGGTCTACATCCTGAAATACTCTCTATGTATACCTCCGACAGACATCATTGAAATGATGTGAACGTAGTCGGTGCTGTAAGGCCTCATGCACATGACTATGTATTTGCAGTCCAGAAATTACAGATCCGCAAAATACAGACTACGTTCGTTTTGCATCTGCATTTTTTTGCGGACCCATTGACTTCACTGGGTCCGTGTTCTGCATTTTGTGGGCACGTGTAGGACATGTTCTATCAAACGCAGACCATGGACCCATTAAAGTCAACAGGTCCACAAATAAATTGCGAACAGCACACGGACCACATTCCATATTTTGCAGATCTGTGATTTTCAGACCACAAAACGGATACGGTTGTGTTCATGAGGATTTAAAGTGGGTAACTTTTTTACTTTGTATTTTGTCTTCTGGTAAAAAAACTGGGTTCTGTTAATTGTTATCTCCCAGTCACGGCTAAGTGACTGGATGGGCACTGACTTACACATTATATCACTTAGATGAGAATTCAAATATTATTTAAAGGGGTTCTCCCATGAATAATGTAAAAAATGGAAATCAGATATCATATAGTCCATGACAATCTCTATCTAACAAAGCTAGAACCAGCCCTGTACCTCACATGGATCCAGAGATCTCCACATTCATTGCTCTTCTAGAGTTACATCAAGCTGACAGCTCAGGGGGGTGTCTTTTCTGCTGCAGCTCAGGGGGCGTGTCTCAGCTCTCCCTATCACAGCTCAGGAGGCGTGTCTCAGCTCTCCCGATCACAGCTCAGGAGGCCTGTCTCAGCTCTCCCGATCACAGCTCAGGAGGCGTGTCTCAGCTCTCCCGATCACAGCTCAGGAGGCGTGTCTCAGCTCTCCCGATCACAGCTCAGGAGGCGTGTCTCAGTTCTCCTTATCGATCACAGCTCAGGAGGCGTGTCTCAGCTCTCCCTATCACAGCTCAGGAGGCGTGTCTCAGCTCTCCCTATCACAGCTCAGGAGGCGTGTCTCAGCTCTCCCTATCACAGCTCTGGGTGCGTGTCTCAGCTCTCCCTATCACAGCTCTGGGTGCGTGTCTCAACTCTCCCTATCACAGCTCTGGAGGCGTATCACAGCTCAGGAGGCGTGTCTCGGCTCTCCCTATCACAGCTCAGGAGGCGTGTCTCAGCTCTCCCTATCACAGCTCAGGAGGCAGTTAAAGGATGAAACGGAGCATGTGCGGCCTTCTTCATGAGCAGATCAAAGAAATAATAAGAAAACTGACAGCAGGTGGCGCTATACAGATAAATTTTATTTAAATACTCAGTGGCTATACTAAATTCTTAATTACATGTAATTACAAAAGTATTAAGATCCAGGTACTGGTTTGAAAACTGTAGAATATTTTTCGTGGGACAACCCCTTTAAGCAAATAGCATTTATGTAGAGAAAGGTAATACAAGCCACTTACTAATGTACTGTTATTATCCATATTACCTCCTTTGCTGGCTGGGTGTGCAGTGCAACTCAGTGAAGACATTAGATAGATAGATAAGATAGATTAGATAGATAGAAACATCACATGAAGAGTGGACAATCCCTTTAAGACACAGTAGTGTACCTGAGCTCTAAAGACTCCAGCACTGGTAATAGGAGAACCCAGGGTTGTGTCCTCCCATGCTGTTCTCCAGAGTGGCCAGCAGATGGCTCTAGTTGCTCATAGTTCTCCGCCAGGGAGTGCTGTAAGGTTGATGAAGGCGCCCTGATGTCACTAAAGACATGCTCTCTATTAACCGTTTCATGAACGCAAGATTATGTGACTCAATATTCTGCACATATATCTATCATCAATCATATTACATACCTTCTGTAACCTCACCGAAACCACTGGTTATCTTACATGGATAAGAACTGTTGGGTGACAACCAGTCATAATCTCCTAAGGGGTTGTCATCCCACTTTTTACAGACCCAGAATGGCATATTGGTGTGTGCTGCTATGCAGAGTTTCACCCTCCGATCCTCTCCCTTTTACTAGATCTTTTGGGGTCTGTTCACACTTTCACGCACGATGCCCCTGAAATAAGCTGTGGGAAGATCAGAAGCGATTTCAGAAAATATTATATTAACGAAAGAGTAGTGGATGTTTAACTACTACCACTAACTACCAGCAGAGGTGGTTGGAAAATCGGCAGTAAGTGACTGTAAGCCGTCCTGGGATACACCTATAATGGCCGTCTGGATGGACCCGGGGGTCTTTTGCTGGTGTCTAACTTCTATGTTTCTGTTTGCAGAAGCCAAGCAGGTCCATGGACCCCCATGCCGTAGGGCCGGGATCAGCAACCTCCAGCACTCCAGCTGTTCAGAAACTACAACTCCCAGAATGCTTTGTTCACTTCTGTGGGAGTAAGAAGAACAGCCAAGCATGTTTGCATGCTGGGGGTTGTTGTTTCACAGCAGCTGGAGTGCCGATGGTTGCTGATCCCTGCTCTAGTGTCCTTTTACACTAGGCCGATATATGTTGAAGTACAGTTTAGGGGAGCCATGGTCTTCTGCACTCTTCTATACAGAGTGATACAGTAAAAAAACAAAAATTGGGGTCAGTGGTCAATATATGCTTATACAGTGATCTACATTGGAGCAGTCTTGGGGACTATTCCCGAGGTATACACAGATAAGATGTGACCACAGCCTTAAAACCCTATCAGACTGCCCAGTATTGGTACAGGACTAGCAGCGATAGGGGATAAACACTTTGATCGTCACTCGTTTGCTGATACAAAGTGAACAGGAACAGGGGAAGGAATGATCACTACTGCAGTCGTTCCTCCCTCGTTTATTTCTATTGATTGCATTATTGGCAGCACATCCAATGTGCTGCCCGATAATCGCACATCATTCATTCTGATGAAAGACGACCATCAGCCAATGAACAAATATTTGCTCATTTATCGGCTGCATGATTATACAGCCCATTATCAGGAACGATCGTTCTTCTGAACTGTTATTCATGATAATTGGAGTCCGATAGGTTCTTAAAGGGTTTCTGTCACCAGATTTAACCCTATTAAACTGGCTGACATTAGCGATGTGCTAATGTCCTAATCTTATGCTCCTATATATATAACATTATGGAAGGACTCAAGTTCGAGAGCATGTAGTCTGATTACATTTTTATCTAAAATGGACAATAAGCTATGCTTTATCTGCATCTCCAGTGCATGACGCCCACAGAAATGAGCTTCTCAGAAATGGGCACATAGGACGGTTCCTCAAAATACTGTATTCTAATCCCTGGATTCTGAACCTGTGGTATGGCTACACCATGGGGGTACATGAGTGGTGTCTATAGAGGGTGCTCACCCTGTCATTTTTGGTGCTTTTTACAGCACTACTAAACCCCCGTTCAGCAGGGTTGCCAACCGTCCAGCTATTTACTTTTTTCCTGTATCCGTGAAAAAAGAAAATGGATGAGTCCATGATTTTTTGAGGTTGGTAGTGGATTATTTTGTTGTAATTATCATCTTTTTACAGCTCACAATAAATGCCAGTAATGAGTTATTAGTATACTGAGCTATAGACATGCATTACTTATAATCTTTATCATTCATTATGGTTTTCCAAGTTGTCCGTAAAAAAAATATTGGCTGTGATAAGTTGTCCAGAAAATACTGGTTGGCCACCCTGCCATTCAGCCATTTCTATCTTTTGGTTGGTTTCAGTTCTCACTGATCTTTCAAGATGCTTTCTCATTATTGAGGAAATACTTCTGAAATCCAATTTTCCTATAGATCTGGCGATAGATACTATTATATAGGGGGAGTTGCAGCTCAGATCCACAGCCCCTTCAATCTAAAGTCTGTATTACACTGCCCAATTTTTCGTCAGATGATCACTAACAAGCATTTGCATGAACGTTCGTTGCCGATCATCTGGCAGTGTAATACTGCCGCCGATTGCCCGATGAACAAGCAAACACCCGATCATCGGGCAATCCAAATCTTTTGACATGGTAAAAAATTATCAATTGCAGACGGCAGATCGTGGTGTCCAATAACGAACTGCCATTGGCAAACCACTATACAGTATGGGCATAAGCGATGGCATAGCGATCGCTCCTCCCCATGATATCGCTGCATATAATAGCAGCGGTCTCCTCCGCTAGCGAGCAGGTGATTGCCGGGAGGAAACGCAGTCGTCTGCCACATCGGGCTGTGTAATACAGCCTTAAGACTTGGCGGGAGTCTGAGCCCCATGGATCACCAGCAGTGCCTGACATGGGCTGTTCTTCCATATGTCCTCTGCCGGCAGTCTGTCTTCTGCATGTGGTATGTGTATATGTTACTAGACGGATCTGCTTGATAGAGATATATATTATATAATCTCATCTATCCATATCTTGTGTCGTGGTAGCAGGACCTCCCACCTGCAGGAACATTGCGTTCTCCTCACAGAATTATGCTTTGAACTTTCGGATTACTGGCTGCACTTTACTGAAAACTTTCTTGGCAGGAAGTGTCAGAACGTGGTTTACAGGAAAGAATAACAATGCGCATAGAGGCAAAGCACGCCGGTGTATGACCACTCTTGTCATTTGACAGTATAGAGTGTCATCTTAAAGGGACAGTAAACCTGTGGTCCATTCAGTCCTCTTCTGTTATGGATCTGATTGCAATGTCCACCCTCCCCGACTACCATGTTTGAAGGCACGAGACTGCTATTCTCAATCCTATAACTCAGGACTATTATTTTAGGATTATGTACTGCATCATTCATCCGACCCTGTGGTTCAGATCATGCAGCATTATTTATTTATATATATATATATATATATATATATATATATATATATATATAATACACGCACACAAAGACACATGCTGAGGCTGAATACACGGATAAAAGTAGATTGCATTACTGCTGTACCTACCTTATGAAAATTAGAAGCTCCTTGCACACATTTTTTATCAAAATTGTGTCGGGCCCATCTACCAATGACAAGGTGGCCTCCGACAGATGGAACCTACACTAAAAGCCTCTCTTGGGCTTTTGGCTTACAAAATTTAGGGCAATGTAAAATCTATTTATATGGTACTTTCATTAGAAGCACTTAGCAGATGGGTTGGAGTGCAAGATCTAAATAAGGGAAGCACAATAGAGGTAAGTCTTTTAGTGTAGGTCCCTTCTGTGGAAGCCACCTTGTTGTTGGCAGATGGGCCTGGCACATTTGTGATCGAAATTGTGCGCAAGAGGTTGAGCCCCTCTTGGGCCACTCGATGAGAAGCTGGTTGTAAGAGTCCTTTGGCCGAGATTCTCAGTAACTGGCTGTAATTTGTTTGAGGACCCAACGTGAAACGTGGTATATCAAAGTTGGACTCCTAAGGATGCAGATTTGTTAATGGCACAAGCCTTTGACTAAGCAGGGAGTGCAGGGAAATTTGAGCTCTGCAGCAGAATTGTAAATGGAGTAAAAAAAGAATGGAGTATAATAATATTGCAAAGGAAACTCGGTACAAGACTAAACGTACACAGATCTGATCAGCTTTTCACACAGATTAGACCTAATTGTAACCTGTAAAATGGTGTTCATCTTGGAATTAGTATTGGTTACCTTTAGGCCAGATCCTGGAGACCTGCTCAGTGTGATGGCTGCTCACAGCATTATAATGACTGTTGGACCTTGGGTCAGTTGTACTCACGACATTAGGTGAGTACAGTATAGTAGATCACCCGTCTGGCATGAACTCCTAGCATCATAAATCATTATAATGCTGTGAGTTCACATTAGAGGTGCGGCCTTCTGTCTGGGAAATGCAGCCATTGCACAGCGCGTGTTTGTTGGACCAAACATTCTCGTGTGAAATGGCCTTTAAAGGATTGTCCAGTCAGGTCCATGTACATTCCGCAAGAGATAGAACATGTCCTGTTCTTGGCCACAAATGCAGACCATGGGCCCATTGAAGTCCAAGGTTCTGCAAAAAGAAAAAAACTGTATTTTGCAGACCCGTGTTTTGCGCACCGCAAAATAAATAGGGTTGTGTGAATGTACACTTATTAGTATTTTTACACCATGCCAGGTTATTTAAAACAGCCAGACAATCCCTTTAAGGTCTGGTAGATCTAACATGGGCAGTGCTTAAAAAAGTGTGGCTTATCAAAAGCCGTAAACGGGAGGTGATATGCAGAATTAAGTAGTGATGATGGGGGGCAGACCTATATCTGGACTTCTTTCCCGTTAGTACAGTCAGCCTCTCTTCTGCCCCAAATGACCTTTTTATAGTGATCAATTACGTGACCATGAGATAGAATATAGGGGGAGTGTCCCTTTAACTTTTCGTATGACCTATTACAGAAAACTCCAATCTCCAAGCCTTGGCTTTCTAATGGACTGCAGATGTGTTCTTAGATGTGTATTGACGTGTCATCTTTTCTTACAGTGCTATGGAAAGTCATTCCCTCTTGAATCCAAACCTTCAACAGGGAGAAGGAGTCCTCTCCAGCTTCCGCACCACTTGGCAGGAATTTGTGGAGGACCTTGGCTTTTGGAGAGTCCTCCTCCTCCTCATTGTTATTGCCCTACTTTCTCTAGGCATTGCATACTATGTCAGCGGGGTGCTGCCATTTGTGGAGAATCAGCCAGAACTTGTTCACTAGGACAGGAGTAAAGCTTGCTTGATGCTTTCCGGCGCAGCGCTGATGGTGGGTGCTGTGCTTCGGGACCAAACCACTTACTGTCACCCCCTCCTTCTCATTCCATGATGTGACATTCTCAGAAGGTGGGAAGGTTTCACCATATTAAAGGACTTTGGACATACCGACGACGTGCCCTATTTTACGTGTAGTAGATGGAGGACTCTTAAACGAAGTCTTGCTACTGGTTTTCTAGTCACGTGGAAGATAACAACCTCTTTTGGCGACGGCTGGGACAGCCTTCGAAGAAGAGCAAGATTCTCGACTTATGGTTCCATCTGATCGGTGACTGGAGTTGGCCGTCATTACCATTTCATCCCTTCCTCATCCTCCTTGGTCTGAGAACCTGAAGTGTTACAAGTTATTCATTTTGATGTCTTAGTTTCTGAGTAGCGTTCGGTTTTCTTACATTGTATCACGTCATAGCATTTACGGTAACTTCATTCAGTGGAAAATGGTTGTATTGTGACATTGCGAAACTGTCATTCAAGCCCTTACAATACATTGCACATCAGCGGACAATTCTAGTTAAAAGTTGGAAAAAATTCTTACCATAAGTGTAACGTGCAGGATTATTGCCCCCCCCCCCCCAAAGTTTTTTTTTTAGATATTTTAACTGATGACCTATCCGACTCTTCCCCATTCATTTCAGTAGGGCTGAGCTGTGCCTAGGCCATGTGACCGATGAACGCGATGTCACATGGCCTAGGGAAAGCTGAGAGAAGGCCGTCGCACTACTGTGAGCACCAGTGCTTTCTTAGATAGATAATCGGTAGGGGTACCCGATTTCGGACCCCCACCAATCAGATACTGATGACCTATCCACAGGTAATATTGGGTCATGTTTCAAGGTTCATGAATGGGTCGGACATAGACTTAAAGGGTAGCCGCCTGTAGGGGGCATGAGAGAGACCGTTTTCTTCCTTCTGGAGGAGAGCTAACTTGCATACCTTTTCCGAGGGAGCATTACCTGTAAGACTCCCTTCACGAGCTGGTACCACCACAAAAAGAAATGGGATCACCGCGAGCTACATTTCCCATAACTTAAACGGGGCATTCCAGGAACTTAATATTGATGGGCTATACTCAGGATAGGCCATCTATATCTGATTGGCCGAGTAACACAGCTCCATTCTCTGGAGCGCTGCATCCATTGAAGTGAATGGGAGCAGGGTGGCAGTTATCAGCTCCATCCACTACACTATGGATGGAGCTGTGAAGTTCCAAAGGTATTTGGGAACAACTGATCGGTGTGCCAATCAGATTTTGATGACCTATCCTGAGGATAGGCCATCAGTATTAAATTCATGGGGTACACCTTTAAATAGACTACCTTGTTCCTTATATGATGTTGGCACAGTGACCCATTACCAATCCAGCCTCCGCTCCTCACTGTCTAAACCAGGGCCCATAGGTGCCTCTATAAACAAAAAAAGTACCCCATCGAGGCGTATGAGAAGTCGCACAGCTTCCGTATGGGTGTGTAATTGGGGTCTGTGGGCAGTCAACATGTTGCTCTCCTCAGGGGGCGCCATATTTATATATGATATAGCATAATGTGGTTATGTATGGTGATACGACATGAGTTCTAGTTGGAACAGTATTTTTTAAAGCAAGCAATTCACTAGGAAATCATTTGGATATCTGTAGGGTATGTTCCCTGTATCACAAGTGCATCCTAAGGCCTCATGCACACGACCATAAGTGTTTTGCGGTCCGTAAACCGTGGATCAGCAAAACACGGAAGCTGTTCCACGTTCCGTTCCGCAATTTCCATTGTAGAAATTCCTATTCTTGTCCGCAAAATGGTCAAGAATAGGACATGCTGTGTTTTTTTTGCCGGGCCGCGGAACAGAGGAAAGGACACGGAGTGCTGTCCGCATCTTTTGCGGCCCCATTGAAGTGAATGGGTCCGCGCCCGAGCCGACGCAAAATACGTTCATGTGCATGAGGCCTAAGGAGGGGAAAATCATAAAATATTGTTCAAATATAGTGTCAGTCTCTTTATTAAGCTGCCACTTGAGATCACTTCTCAGCAGTCGTCTCATGATCATCGCAGGCAGGATTACAATGATGGATAACACCTATATATAGATAATGATATCCAATATTCCTAATAGGTGATGTCACATCTTAACTGTTTCCTCCCTGTACTGTGACGTCTGCATGGGTCACAGAGCATGCCCACTCTCCCAGAGAATTCAGGGAACATCTCCAGATTGCAGGTTCTCATGATCCATAAGGCTGCTGTAAAGTTGGGGCAAGATGGCTGCCCCTATAACCATGTACAGGAGGTAGTACAAAATTAAAAAACATTACAACCAAAATATGGCACGATCTGATTTTAATTAGTTAATCAAAATACAAGATACATTCCCTTAAAATGGATGAGAACCCAAGGAGGAGCAGTTTTGGTTCTGATATGACTATGGAAGTAACCCGACCGTAATAGAAGAGGGACGAGCACACGATTCAGTGTCTGTCTATACTTGTATGCCAACTGTGTTCCATACTGCCTGGACATTGGAAATGTTATCACTTGATGATTAAAGTGGGACTCCAGCCAAAAATTAAAACTTCACAAGGCTCCATATGTGCAGGAATATGTTACAAGAGTATTTCCAATGATGCTTTGTTTTCAGGGCGACTTGTTTTCTAATAGACAGGAAGTCTTACAGTCGAACCCATGACAGCTTGCTACCACCAGACTGGAACTGAGTAGAAAATAGTAAAGGTCACATGATGAAATATGCAAAAAAACAACAACAAAAGAAAAAGCATTATGTATAACTAGAGCAATGTCTAATGTATAATATTTCCACTGAATAAATTTATTCCCACTTACATTTTTGTTTGTACCTGTATTGCAGTGTTCTTTATTTAAATACATTTACATGGCTCGCGTCTTACTCTTTCTTTCTAAACATGAATTGTTTGCAAATTTTGGGCTTTTGGAAAATGTGTCATTTCCCGTTTAATTTTCCTTATTTTTGTATATAGACATCAGTAGCAAGGGCAAGTCAGTGCTCATTGTGTTTTGCTTTCTGCTACCCACAGTGACATCAGATTACTTATATTATTGCAGCACTCCCACAAAAATCTTTTATTTTCTGACCTGTTAGGCGCATGCAATAAATTGTAGTGGAGGTAATCTTCTTACTGTTGACTGTATTTGTGAGTTATAACCTCCCTTCTGATCCTCAGCTGTGTCATGTGACCAACACTATGATCTCCAACTGACACGGGACAGGAAGTCTGTTACTATACTCTATTGTCACGGATCAGCGGGTGTGAACCCACTGTGCCACTGACTGGCTATACTCTGGAGGGGTGTTTCTAAGCAGCTACCTGGTTTTCACTAGAGCCTCAGATGGTGAGGATAGACTTGAGCCGATGGGGTAGTTGCCAGGGGCTACTCCAGAGCTATCACTGAGTCAGTGGCAGCTGGTCTGGGCAGACCAGGAGGTACCTGAAGTAAAAGCGTAGTCAAGTGGGCAGAGACGTACCAGGAGCAACAATGCAGGACCGAAGGATGAGACAGACGTGGTCAGACAGGCCATAGGTCAGGGCAGGCGGCACAGGTACAGGTCTTGCAATCTGGCTGGGCAACAGGAGAGTCAAAGCAAGCAGGCAGGGATCAGACGATAAGCAGAGTCCAGGAACGAAGTATAGATCAGGAGCACACGTGAGTATCAAGAACCAGAAAACACAAGGACCTTGACACTGAGGCATCTGGGAAGGTGGCTGAGCGACTTTAGTACATGCAGGATAGCCAGAGTTGGTCAGCGAGGTCACCTGACCTAACCCACACAGCCCAGGAAGTGATGCGCTCCGCCCCTAGAGCAGTGTAACACGAAACCAGCCGAACTCATGCTGTGTCCAGGGCTGAGTGGAAGCTTTGGAGCAGAATCCTCAGAAGCAAATACACCTACAGAAACAGAGCCCAGGACCGCAGCGGTGAAATGGCAAGAACCGGACACAGGTCACCGCTGAACGCGGCGCCCGGGACAGCGGCGTACAGCAGCCGCTGTTACATCTGTTCATTCTTATGAGACTGACATTGAGGCTCCCATAGGAATACATAGAGAAACTGACTTCCTGTCCACACATAAGATGCTGTGTTATTTGGAGAGTCACAGTGCTGGTCACATGACACAGCTGAGGATTGGAAAGGAGGTTATAACTCACAAATACAGACACTGGTAAGATGATTACCTTTACTATAGTTTATATCATTGATCAGATGGGTCAGAGTAAACCTTTTTTGTGGGAGTGTTCTTTAAAGGGAAAATCATCTAAAGGTAGTTGCTGGGGGCTGCAGTCATACATTGTATTTATAACTTTTTTCTGCGCGAAGTTAAATGTCTGGACGTAGCTTTGTTAAAAGGCCTTGCTGTTCAAACATATGTAATAGTGCTTAATACACAAAGGTAACTTCCATCGCCATTTTCAAGAGAATTTATATGCAGTGTGATTATTGGTCTGTGTATCTGCGCTGAATTAAATCACTGATTTAAAAAAATAGTCCTTTTCGGTGGTTGTGTGGGCATTTGCTCAGTGATTCAGCACACTGCCAAAATATGAAATGATAGACATGTCTATAATGTTAGTGAGGCTGTCTGAAAGGCATATTTGCCTGCTTAATTGCTTTGTCAGTGAAGGTAGTAAAGGGGTTGGCCCATCTTGGGCATTGATGGCATATCACTAGGATATGTCATCAACATCAGAAAAGTGCACCTCCAGAATGGGGCCTCTGAAATGAATGGAGAGCTTGCGCAGTGGGCTCTCAATTCACCGCTATGGGACCTCTGAAAACAGCTGAGCTTGCTAACTTGGCCATTTTTTGGCACTCCCCCATGTGCTGTCCTTCAATTTAGGAGCCCCAATCTGGAAATAGAAGCTGGTGGCATAGGTGGGACCTGCACCTGTCTGACATTAATGGCATATCGAGGGGATATGCCATCAATGTCCCAGATTGGCCAACACCTTTAAAATATTATTAAAAAAAAGTGATGCTCACTTCTCCACTTTCATCCCATCACATTTAAAGGCCAAAAGACTCAAAACCGCCCCCTATAAGAAAAAGCCACCAAATACCAACAGTACATCAAAGAATGTAAAATGAACATCCACATATGTTCCATCTATATATTCCACAGTTAAAAAAGCAAAATACACATTAATATATAACACAACAAACGTATTTGTCCTTGTCAGTCTTACATGAAATCCCTCTGCAGTAGTAACCTCAGGTACTTAACTCAGATGACCATGTCCTACATCACAGCAGCTCGAATCTTGAAATGACCCGGCTACAGCACCAGAAGGCTTCACCGGGTTCAACACCTGTCAGCTACCTACCAAAATGGGCATTGAATTTTGTTTGCCTCGCTCCACCGATATTTTACTTTGACCAATCAGTTTTCAGTTGACCTATATGGATCCACCTGTTTTGGCATGGCGTGCTCCATTATTCTCATGGTGCTTACACTACAAAAGCCAAAAGGTAAGATTTACGGAAAGTATGAACAAAGTTTAGAATACGTTTTCTTCATTGGTTCCATTATGTCTTCTCCATTGAACTAAAGTGAGCAAAATAATGCCAAGAAATCCATATTATAAAATACTCTAGATTATTAGATCACATTATGAGACATGATACAAAGATGAAATGGGTAAATATTCTATATAAAAATGATGCCAAAAGTTTACTACTCCAACCAAACATTGACCTCCTACTGGTAGCCACATCCATTGTAAATGGCGCCACTCAATGACATCAAAACACCTCTATTGAGCCCTGATGATGTCACTGTGTTCAGCTAAGTGCTTCCTGACTACGGTTCAATGTTCAACTTTTTATTTCTGCTGTTTGGCTCCTTATTCAGGTCCGGCATGTCTGCCTTTATACTAGCAGTGGCAGGAGACAAGCCAGTGGGCTATAGACAGAAACTTGGGGAGCTGAAGCTGGTGAGCTGATGCGAGACTTTGGGAGCCCTGGTTTGCTCGTTGTGGGTTGTAGATGTGCCTGCCTAGAGTTGACTTGTACTAATTAATCACAGAAAAACTCTATATCTATTGATGTAGCCAGTTGGTCCACCTATGATATTTAGAGGATAAACCAGGGTACCCATGTGACAATGACATGATAAAAAGACATATCCAATAAGGGCACTTATTCTCCCTTACCCAAAACAAAGATGGTGAAAATTGCCCCGAAGGTGAAAAAGAAAAAAGAAAGACCCTTCGGAAGGTCCCTCTAAGTGTCAGCCAACACAGGTGTAGGCATGATGCTCTACCCTGGTTGCAGAACACTAAAGGGGGACCCCACCGGAGATCCTGACTTGTTTATCTACTAACGGGATAATAAAAGGACCACCCCACCTCTTTCTTTCTCAGTAACCCTGTCGCAGTCATCTTACATACACACAAAGGGGGGTTTATTACTTTGTGGGTGCACTATTATGTTTTTGGGACAGATTAATACTATGGGAGGGGCACAATGAGGGGGATTGTTATTGTGTGGGGACACTTATTTTGTGGAGCACAAAATATTGCACTGTTACTGTGGAGGGAGCACTGAGAGGAGCCGTTGGGAGAGGCAGCATGATAAAGAGTTTGTGTACAGAGCCAAATTGTGGCTGTATGAAATCTTCATAGTGGTCTGGGACGATAGAGAAGAAAGTGAACAATTAAAATCAGAGAAGATGTCTGTGGATAGGTGATAAATACTTTTGTTGGATAACTCTTTTGACAGCCAGAGATGTGGCTGAAATTAACTGGAGGGCAGGAGCCAGAGACCATGAAGTGAAGTCACATGGGGGTCAGGGGTGGACAGGGGCCACACGAGCCCTCCTTACAACCGCTGGCTGGGTACATACTACTGAGGGAACTATAGGGGTTATTATTAGAGGAAGTCCAAGCAGGAGGAGATGTCACCTTGGGTGCTGTGTTGCTGAGGGCTGTCTTGCAAGGTCTTAAGGGCACTTTACACGGGAAGAAAATCTTAACGATAATTGCTAATAAACATTCATAGAGATTATCTGGCGGTGTAAATGTACCACCTATTACCGGTACACAAAAAACGTTGTTTGGCGGCGGCGGCAGATGTGTAAACATGATCTGCTGTGGGCAAACAACAAGTGAGTATGGTGAAGATCAATGGCATTAGCGATCGCTCTTCCCCATACTCTGGAAGAGATCAGTCTCCTTCACCAGAACGCTTCCTTCCTGATAATCTGCTGCTCTGTCTGCCCTGGAGAGAAGCAGCATGTAAGTGACACTAGACATGCCTTACAGCATTCCTGGCAGGTGTTAATGACCCATCAAAAACTGTAGCTCATGCCAGAAGAGCATTGGACATATGTGTAATGCGCCAGAGTGCCATTACGACCTTTTACACCCCTCTACTGTCTTTTATGGTTGATTCAATGTCATCATGTTTATTTATTCCAGGTTCAAACATTGTGCATTACTCATTTCCTTTGAATTGTTATGTTAACATGTAATGTGACTGGTTTTATCAGCAGATGGCGCCAACAATGGCAATGATAGTATACCTAGAGTGGAACCTTCTATCTATTCTTGCCCTCTCTAGAGGGGGAGAAGTTTTTTAGTGAGTGAAGGTCAGAATAGAGCTGTCTGCTCTGCTGGACCCAGGGGCCAAAGCTGAATGCCTTCAGAGCCAGGAGTAAAGATTCCCTGGAGACAGAGATAAAAATAAAGACAAAGATAAAGACTGAGCCAGACGACAAAAAGTTAAATGCAGCAGAAGAGAAAGGAAAAGTTTCTATTTAATCCTGATAGCACAGCAGCGGTAGAGAGAGACAGCTGTAGCAGAGCCGAATGTGTGCCTGTCAAAGTTTATGCCAAAGCCTGCTCGTGACCAAGATAAAGTTGGAAGATTGTTCCCTGATGCAAGTTTATTCAAGTAAAGCTGTTATCAACTTCAATACAAGTCTGGACTCATTTATTTCCTCATCCCCTTCACCAACTATTTCTTCCATCCCTTGCTCTGCTTCGAACGACAACGCCTGGGGTCCCAGGTTATCCAGGTAGGAGCACCGTGACACGTGCACAGCCACACCTAAAGGGACACTATAGGCTACCCTTACACCACTCTGGCATTCCTACACCTGGGTACCATCATCACCAACTACTTAGGGGGACTCCGTCCCTCGTTGCTAAAAATGCAACTGGCGTCACAACAAAAAACTTTTATTCAGAAGGGACCCATGAAGTGTGTCCCAGTCCGCCGCATATGCCTACAGTAGTGGAGCTAGTCCTGTAGCAGTGCAGGTTGCACTCCCCTGTCGCCTACATATTTTCTTTTGCATCATTTTTCTGTAGGGTGGTGACCATCCCACCTCTTTCCTTCTGCACCAGGTTCCTTCAGCATTTATGTACTTATCTGCCCCCCCACCCCACCCTCATTTCGTACTGGCGTCATGTCATGGAATAGACGCCATTGGGCACCTGGGCCGGTTGCAGATGCTACCTCTGCACCCCTTATAGCTCTTTCTCTGACACTATTTCTGGAAGGTTGTTTCCTATGCTCCAGAAAGTAAAACTGGAGCAAAAACATACAAACAGAAGTTTTTTTCTTTTTTTCTCATAAAATGGGTCACCTTGTGAGGCCATTATGGAGAGGACAAAAGAAGTGAGATTATGCAATATATTACACAGGCCTGAGGACAAATCCCCCATTACACAACTTAGCAAGTCTCAGATATTTCATTTACTTCCTTTGTATGTCAGGCAGACAATGCCATTAGCTTCGCTCTATGTCTCGCTGAGTCCCGCCGGCACAATAGCTTTGCAATCATACTATAAACATCTTTGAGAAAACCGTCTCTTCGGTGAAATGTGACATGGTTTATAAGACATTTTCTAAAAACCGCTATTAAGCAAACACAAGGAACTGCTGTGATTAGTAGTTTTATATAAGGCAAGAGTTTTTTTTGGTAGTTTTTTTTAGGACTGGACTACACACTTTCACTAACCTGAACAACATGCACCTGCATCATTTGGGTCCTGTTAAAAGAATTTGTAAAACCTATCCTTAACGCCATAACACCCAACTTTTGAAAATTACTAAAATGGACAATAGCAGTGGCGCCGCGTCAAACTTTTTAATACTTAGCCATGCCTATAACTCCACCCCCATACAGAAGTTGTATCTACATTGTGGCCCCACTGTAGCTAATTAATTATTAATAAAATGAGTAAAATTTAAATTAAAAACACTAAATACTCACCTAGGCATTCCACCGATGATTGGAGCACATCCTGAGCTCCCCAGCAGGCACACTGCCGGGCTATGAGGAGTTCACGGGCTGATTCCCGGGCCTTCATGCTCCTCCTACAGCATGAAGCAGACAGCTCCCTGCTTCACCACTGCAATCAACTGTCTCTGCTTCGTAAGAACACAGATACAGTTGACAGCGGGACATACTTCGACCCTCCCGGGACTGTCCTGCTGGATCTGGGGTAGTTGAGAGGTATGTTAAAGGTGTTCTCCAGTTGCATACAAAAAATTTTTTATCTCCCCAGAGAACCTGAAAAACTTCAAACTGCGGGAAACTAGTATACTAGAACCTATTGCTCAGCCACCTTCCCACTTGGAAAGGTACCTAAAGAAACCAAGAATAACCAACCATTGGCTGGTTAAGACTAGGATGTGTGCACCAACCCTTTAAGAGCTGGAAAGAGATCGTGGGTCCTACAGAGAGGTATTGCCAGGACTGCTGGGCAGGGAGAGAAGGACGTCAACGGGATTGGGCCACCAGAGTCCTGGAGCTATGCAACGGACCTAGGGTCCATTCACACGTCCGTAGTGTATTGCAGGTCCGCAATACACCCGACCAGCACTCCCATAGAACTGCCTATTCTTGTCCGCAATTGCGGACAAGAATAGGACATGTTCTATTTTTTTCCGGAGCCGCGGACCGGAAGTGTGCTGTCCGCATCCATACCTGCCCCATAGAGAATGAATGGGTCCGGATCTGTTCCGCAAAATAGCGGAACAGATCCAGACCCATTCATGAACGTGTGAATGGACCCTGAACGTAAGACAATTGAGGAGGAAACCACTCGTGAAAGCAAATCATTAAAAAGTAATACTGGAATTTGCCAAAATCCATACTGACAAGCCGCAAAGCTTCTGGGAGAACGCCTCCCTTTTTGGCAAGTTACATCAGCTCTATGTTACAGATGCAAAAATAAAGCATACAAAGAAAAGAACATTGGGGGTCATTTATCATGCTGAAATACAAGCCAAAATTAGAAGTATTTTAGGCGTAAAATTGCATTGCAATCTGCGACTTCTGCCCGCTCACGCCAGGTCTAAAAAGGTGGGCGTGTCGTGGGCAGGGAAGGACCAGTAGAAGAACGTGTAGAAAAAGGTCTAAATATAACACAGCTAAGAAGCTGTCTTACATTATGAATTTACACTGGATGCGCCAAAGTTATGGAGAAGCCTACGCCTCTTTATAACTTTGTCAATCCACTGCCAGCTATGGGGCTTTATTAAGACCGGTGTGTAAAACGCCAGTCTTAATAAATATGTCCCACTGTACCTATTCTGAAACATTGATTTATCCTATAGTGTGCAAGCACGACCACTGCTGCTGGATTGCAGGGTGGTATGTTTTCAAGTTGCTTTGCTGCATCTGGCACAAGGTGTCTTGAATCTGTGCAGGGTACAATGAAAGCTCAAGACTATCAAGGCATTATGGAGCAAAATGTGCTGCCCAGTGTCAGAAAGCTTGGTCTCAGTCGCAGGTCATGGGTCCTCCAACAGGATAATGTTGCGATCACCAGTCTACCCACGGTTCCGGCCACCAGAGAGGCCATTGCTTTTTCCTATAGTGTGAAAGCCCAGCCATCGCTGCTGGATTGCAGGGTGGTCATAACCATAGGAACGAGCCATGTATAATGTGATGGAAAAATGAGTCCAGCCAGCAAAGGAGGCAATATGGACAATCACAATACATTAGTAAGTGCCTTGTATTAACTTTCTCTACATGATAAATGCCACTTACTGAAGCGACACAACCCCTTTAAGGGCACTATCATTTTTGTCCAGGCCAGTTTCATTAGTTTGTCTTTTAAATTATTATTTTGAACCAGAATTCAAAAGCAATGTCTGGTTTTCATTAGCCAATTTTCAGTATGTTTTTGTTTATTATTACTTTTATCAGTTTTAAGTTATTTCAGTGACCATTGTTGGTTTTTCTTTCTTTGATGGAAGGGCACCAATAATTTTGTCCATGTTCATATACATCGTATATACATGCACACACACAAGCACACACATATATATATATACAGTATATACAAACACACACACATATATACAGTACAGACCAAAAGTTTGGACACACCTTCTCATTCAAAGAGTTTTCTTTATTTTCATGACTATAAAAATTGTAGATTCACACTGAAGGCATCAAAACTATGAATTAACACATGTGGAAATAAATACATAACAAAAAAGTGTGAAACAACTGAAAATATGTCGTATTCTAGGTCCTTTTGCTTTGATTACTGCTTTGCACACTCTTGGCATTCTCTTGATGAGCTTCAGGAGGTAGTCACCTGAAATGGTCTTCACTTCACAGGTGTGCCCTGTCAGGTTTAATAAGTGGGCTTTCTTGCCTTATAAATGGGGTTGGGACCATTAGTTGCGTTGTGGAGAAGTCAGGCGGATACACAGCTGATAGTGAATAGACTGTTAGAATTTGTATTATGGCAAGAAAAAAGCAGCTAAGTAAAGAAAAACGAGTGGCCATCATTACTTTAAGAAATGAAGGTCAGTCAGTCCGAAAAATTGGGAAAACTTTGAAAGTGTCCCCAAGTGCAGTCACAGAAACCATCAAGCGCTACAAAGAAACTGGCTCACATGCGGACCGCCCCAGGAAAGGAAGACCAAGAGTCACCTCTGCTGCGGAGGATAAGTTCATCCGAGTCACCAGCCTCAGAAATCGCAGGTTAACAGCAGCTCAGATTAGAGACCAGGTCAATGCCACACAGAGTTCTAGCAGCAGACACATCTCTAGAACAACTGTTAAGAGGAGACTGTGTGAATCAGGCCTTCATGGTAGAATATCTGCTAGGAAACCACTGCTAAGGACAGGCAACAAGCAGAAGAGACTTGTTTGGGCTAAAGAACACAAGGAACAGACATTAGACCAGTGGAAATCTGTGCTTTGGTCTGATGAGTCCAAATTTGAGATCTTTGGTTCCAACCACCGAGTCTTTGTGCAATGCAGAAAAGGTGAACGGATGGACTCTACATGCCTGGTTCCCACCGTGACGCATGGAGGAGGAGGTGTGATGGTGCTTTGCTGGTGACACTGTTGGGGATTTATTCAAAATTGAAGGCATACTGAACCAGCATGGCTACCACAGCATCTTGCAGCGGCATGCTATTCCATCCGGGTTGCGTTTAGTTGGACCATCATTTATTTTTCAACAGGACAATGACCCCAAACACACCTCCAGGCTGTGTAAGGGCTATTTGACCATGAAGGAGAGTGATGGGGTGCTGCGCCAGATGACCTGGCCTCCACAGTCACCAGACCTGAACCCAATCGAGATTTTTTGGGGTGAGCTGGACCGCAGAGTGAAGGCAAAAGGGCCAACAAGTGCTAAGCATCTCTGGGAACTCCTTCAAGACTGTTGGAAGACCATTTCAGGTGACTACCTCTTGAAGCTCCTCAAGAGAATGCCAATTGTGTGCAAAGCAGTAATCAAAGCAAAAGGTGGCTACTTTAACCCCTTAAGGACGCATGACGTACCTGTACGTCATGGTTTCCGAGTCCTTAAGGACCCATGACGTACAGGTACGTTATGAGTTGTTCCGATCACTGCTGCTCAGCTGGCAGTGATCGGAACAAGGTACCTGCTGAAATCATTCAGCAGGTACCTTGTTACAATGCCCAGGGGGGTCTTGTGACCCCCCCATATCGGCGATCGCTGCAAACCGCAGGTCAATTCAGACCTGCGGTTTGCAGCTTTTTGTGCGATCTCTGATCCCCGCGGTCTGTGACCGCGGGGATCAGAGGGTTAATGCCCCCAATGTGTTTATTTTTAACCCCCCCTGCAGCCCCCAAACATATTGTGGCTGTGGGGGTGCAGGGGGGGTGGTTGCAGGCGGCGGGAGGCGGTGCGGGAGGCGGGCGGTGCGGCGGGCGGTGAACGCCATAAAAACAAAAAAAAAATGGTGTAAATAAGCCATTTTTGGGCAACTTACATCACTAAAAATGTAATACAAAGCGATCAAAAAAGCGTATGCCTCCCAAAATAGTACCAATCAAACCGCCATCTCATCCCGCAAAAAATGAGCCCCTACCTAAAACAATTGGCCAAAAAATAAAAAATCTATGCTTCTCAGACTAAAACATGATTTTTTTTGTTTCAAAAATGCTTTTTAGTGTTAAATGTATAAAAAAAACTAAAAAGTAGACATATTGGGTATCTCCACGTCCGTAAGAATCTGCTCTATAAAAATATCACCTGACCTAACCCCTCAAGTAAAAACTGTAAAAAAATAAAAATAAAAACTTTGTCAAAAAGCCATTTTTTTTGTCACCTTACATCACAAAAGGTGTAATAACAAGCGATCAAAAATTCATATGACCCCCCAAATAGTGTCAATCTAACCGCCACCTCACCCCGCAAAAAATGAGCCCCTACATAGGACAATCGCCCAAAAAAAAAAAAAAAATATGGCTCTCAAACTATGGAGACACTAAAACATGATTTATTTTTGTTTTAAAAAATGATATTATTGTGTAAAACTTATATAAATAAATAAAAAGTATACATATTAGGTATTGCCGCGTCCGTCACAACCTGCTCTATAAAAATAACACATTACCTAACCCTCAGCTGAACACATCAAAAAATAATAATCAATACGGTGTCAAAAGCCATTTTTGTCACCTTACATCACAAAAGTGTAATAGCAAGCGACCAAAATGTCATATGCACCCCAAGATAGTGCCAATCAAACCGCCATCTCATCCCGCAAAAAATGAGCCCCTACATATGACAGTCGCCCAAAAAAATAAAATAAACTATGGCTTTCAGAATGTGGAGACACTAAAAATAATTTTGTTCAAAAATGCTTTATTATGTAAAACTGAAACAAAAACCCTAAAAAGTAGTCATATTTGGTATTTTCACGTCCGTTACAACCTGCTCTATTGAAATAGCACACAATCTAACCTGTCACTTCAACAATGTAAATAGCAAAAATAAAAACGGTCCCAGAACAGCAATTTTTTGCAAATTTTCCATTTTAATCCATTTTTCCAGTAACAAAGCAAGGGTTAACAGCCAAACAAAACTCAATATTTATTGCCCTGATTCTCTTGTTTGCACAAACACCCCATATGTGGTCGTAAACTGCTGTATGGCCAAACGGCAGGGCGTAGAAGGAAGGGAACGCCATATGGTTTTTGGAAGGCAGATTTTGCTGGACTGGTTTTTTGACACTATGTCCCATTTGAAGCCCCCCTGATGCACCCCTACAGTAGAAAATCCAAAAAAGTGACCCAATTTTGGAAACTACGGGATAAGGTGTCAGTTTTGTTGGTACTATTTTAGGGTAAATATGATTTTTGGTTGCTCTATATTACACTTTTTTTGAGACAAGGTAACAAAAAATAGAAATTCTGAAATTTCATCTCCATTTGCCAATAACTCTTGTGGAACACCTAAAGGGTTAACAAAGTTTGCAAAACTGGTTTTGAATACCTTGAAGGGTGTAGTTTCTTAGATGGAGTCACTTTTATGGAGTTTCTACTCTAGGGGTGCATCGGGGGGCTTCAAATGGGACATGGTGTCAAAAAAACAGTCCAGCAAAATCCACCTTTCAAAAACCATATGGCGCTCCTTTCCTTCTGCGCCCTGCAGTTTGGCCATACAGCAGTTTACGACCACATATTAGGTGTTCGTGCAAACTACAGAATCGGGGGAATAAATATTAAGATTTGTTTGGCTGTTAACCCTTGCTTTGTTTCTGGAAAAAATGGATTGAAATGGAAAATTTTTCAAAAAATCGAAATTCTGAAATTTTATCTCCATTTGCCATTAACTTTTGTGGAAAACCTAAAGGGTTAATTACGTTTGTAAAATCAGTTTTGAATACCTTGAGGGGTGTAGTTTTTAGAATGGGGTAATTTTTGGGTGGTTTCTATTATGTAAGCCTCACAAAGTGACTTCAGACCTGAACTGGTCCCTAAAAAGTGGGTTTTTGAAAATTTCTGAAAAATTTCAAGATTTGCTTCTAAACTTCTAAGCCTTGTAACGTCCCCAAAAAATGAAATAGCATTCCCAAAATGATCGATACATGAAGTAGACATATGGGGAATGTAAATCAATAACTTTTTTTGGTGTTATTACTATGTATTATAGAAGTAGAGAAATTGAAACTTGGAAAATTGCGAATTTTTCAAAATTTTTGGTCAATTTTTGGTCACTGGTCAGATTTGCAAAAAATGGCCAGGTCCTTAGGGTGAAATAGGGCTGAGTCCTTAAGGGGTTAAAGAACCTAGAATATGACATGTTTTCAGTTGTTTCACACTTTTTTGTTATGTATATAATTCCACATGTGTTAATTCATAGTTTTGATGCCTTCAGTGTGAATCTACAATTTTCATAGTCATGAAAATAAAGAAAACTCTTTGAATGAGAAGGTGTGTCCAAACTTTTGGTCTGTACTGTATACTGTATATACATACACACACATATTATATATGTATATTGCATCATCAAGTGTCGGCACACGGAGGTCTAATATGTTTCACAGAGAAGTAGCAGGTGGGACTGTAAGTACAGTAATGCTTTGTCACAGTTCTCGGGTAATTCTTGGTAAATCCAAATAAAATTAGATCTGGTTTCTATTTAGTCCCTTCTGTTAGGATATTTAATTAAATAGATAATCCTCTCATTCCCCCAGACACTGAAATGAAACATATTTGGCACAAGAAACACCCCCAGGGCACAGTAAACTCAATGTACCAAGTGTACTCAGTGTAGTCAATCATAATCAGGGAAATTCCATTGTAAAAGGTGATTAACCCCTTCACAACCCCGCCAGTTTTACCTTCTTGGCCCAGCCTAATTTTGCAATTCTGACGTGTCACTTTATGTGGTAATAATGTTAAAATGCTTTTACTTATCCAAGCAGTTCTGTGAATGTTTTCTTGAGACATGTTGTACTTAATGTTAGTGGTAAGTGTGAGTCGATATGTTTGACATTTTCATATCACAAAAATACAAAATTTACAGAAAATGTGGAAAAATGCGCAATTTTAAAAATTTTTATTTCTCTGCTTTTAAGACAGTTATACTTCACAAAATAGTTATTAATATTCACCATATGTCTACTTTATGTTGGCATCATTTTGTAAATGTCATTTTATTTTTTAGGCCCCTTTCACATCTGCGTTTTTGCTTTCCGTCCTACAGTTCCGTCCTCGGGGCTCTAGGACGGAAAGATACTGATCAGGATAATCCTAATGCATTCTGAATAGAGATAAATCCGTTCAGGATGCATCAAGATGTCTTCCGTTCAGTATGTGAAAGTTTTTTGGACGTTGACAAAACCGCAGCATGCTGTCGATTTGTCTCCGTCCAAAAATCCGGAAGACATGCCGTAACGCCGGATCCGGAATTAATGCCCATTGAAGTGCATTAATCCGGAATTAAGCTAAACGTTGTTTCGGCGCATCGCCGGATCCGACGTTTAGCTCTGCGCATGCACAGCAGCAGTTCCGATCGGGGCCCTAGTGTAAGATGGGGCTCCGATCAGTTACCATGGCAGCCAGGCTGAAGTCCTGGCTGCCATGGTAAGTACTCCGCAGCATCTATGCGCCGCGTGGACCTGTGACGTCATGAAGGAGCGCCCGGAGGCCGCAGCGCAGGTAAGTACACTGCTGCGGAGTACTTACCCTGGCAGCCAGGACTTCAGTAGCGTCCTCGCTGCCATGGTAACCGATCGAAGCCCCAGCTTACACTGGGGCCCCGATCGGAACTGCTGCTGTGCATGCGCAGAGCTAAATGTCGGATCTGCCGAAACAACGTTTAGCTTAATTCCGGATCTGGATTAATGCACTTCAATGGGCTTTAATTCCGGATCCGTACACTGCTGCGGAGTACCATGGCAGCCATTACTTCAGTAGCGTCCTGGCTGCCATGGTTACCTGAAAGCATATTGAAGACTGATCAGGAAAAAAATTCATTTTTTTTGTTTGCAGATTTTCCATTGTAATCCATGTTTTTCCTACAACACAGCAAGGATAACAGCAAAGCAAACCTCAATATGTATTACCTTGATTCTGCAGTTTACAGAAACACCCCATATGTGGTTGTAAACTGATGTATGGGCACAATGCAGAGCTCAGGAGGGAAGAAGCGCCATATGGGTTTTGGAGGGCAGATTTGACTGGAATGGTTTTTGGGTGCCATGTCGCATTTGAAGAGACCCTGAGGTACCTATACAGTGGAAACCCCAAAAAGTGACCCTATTTTGGAAACCACACCCCTCAAGGAATTTATCAAGGAGTGTTCTGCCCCCCCCCCCCCAAACACCTCCCCCAGGCGTTTCATCTTATTTAGAGACACTCAGCTAGGAAAATTAAAAATTTAATTTTTTCCAATAAAATGTTGCTTTAGCCCAACATTTTTAATTTTCACAAGAGATAACAGGAGAAAAAGGACATCACAATTAGTTCCTAATTTTCTCCTGAATAGATCAACATCCCATATGTGGTTGTAAACTGCTGAATGGGCACACCACAGGGCTCAGAAGGGAAGGAGCGCCACTTGGCTTTTGGCGTGCAGAATTTGCTAGAATGGTTCACAGGTGCCATGTCACATTTGCAGAGCCCCTGAGGTACACCTACAGTGTCAACCCCAAAAAGTTACCCTATTTTGGAAATTAAACCCTTCAGGGAATTCATCTAGGGATATAGTGATTAGCTTGACGTCATGGGTGTGTCATAGATTTTTTTTTTATTATTAAGACATGAAATTTAAAAGTACATTTTATTTAAATTATATATAGTTTTCATCTCAAACAAAATCACAAAAACCCATAATTGGCCAGGGCCTTAAGGGGTCAAAGATGTATCAAACAGCACTTTTGCAAGTTACGTCAGCACAAACTCAAGGGAAACTGAATTTGAAAATTTCCCTCATGATAAACTCCTCCCAATGTGAACACAGTCATGTAAGTGATGTCCACAAGGCATTTTTGGACGTGACCTCACAGTGTTTGGTGGTAGCAGAGCGACGTCTTCAGCCTGAAGCTGCCTGCAGGGTGTGATAACATAATGTCCTGAATGAATATTGCAGCAGAGTTGGGTTACCACCTGCCGAGCAACACGTAGCACTTGCCAGGAGAACCGTGCCAGGGAACATTGTATTCTCACTGTACACAGTCCATGTTATTCCTTCATATGAATCTTTTTCCACAAACAGTTATCACTTCAAACTGTCGGGATTTGTTTGTGTTTCGTGGAGCCACAAGGTTATTGGGCTTAAAAATAGCTTCTTCCACATCACTGAGCATTTCCGCCTTCTACCCATCTGTTATGGGGATGGGCTGCAAGGAATGAGGAATTCCCAAATCTCTCCTGCCAAAATATCTCTGTGAGTCTGTAGTCTATGGTGTGATTCACTTCTCAGACCAAGAGCTCTATTCACAGGCAAAGTGATCAAATCAACTGACTGTAATTTTTTTGTCTGCATCCGATGTGCATTTTTTTGCGGGTCGGATGTGGACCCATTCACTTTAATGGGGCCGCAAAAGATGCAGATAGCACACCGTGTGCTGTCCGCATCCATATGTCCACTCCGTGGCACCTGAAGAAATATAGAACATGTCCTATTCTTGTCCGCATTATGGACAAGGTTAGGATTGTTCTATTATGGGCTTCCTGTGGAACGCACGTGGCCAGCAGCCTTGTTTTGCGAATCTGTCATTTGCGTACCACAAAAACAGATACGGTTGTGTGCCTGAGCCCCAAAAATGATCCCAACTGGCAGAAATTATTGGAACCAGTCGTTACCGGACTGTAACACTAAGGGTGCTGACATACGTTCAGGTCTCCTGTTGCCGGTACAAAAAATACCCCCTTATAATGTTTGCCAGTACAAAAAATACCCCCTTATAGTGTGTGCCAGTACAAAAAATAGCCCTTCATAATGTGTGCCAGTACACAAAATGCCCCATTAAAATATGTGCCAGTATAAAAAAAATGCCCCCTTATAATGCGTACCAGAAGAAAAAATAGTGCTCCCATCCCCCAGTTATAATAATATCCCTCCATGGGGTCCAGCAGCATGGTGCCAAATAATAAAAATAAACTCAAATACTTACCTCTGTGCGACTGTCAGATGCGGTGCAGGATTTTTCCAGCCTGAGTCCCGAGCTGTAAGCTGCCCAGCTCCGGATGTGAGATGATGATTATGTCATCGCACTTCCTGCGCCAGCCTCTGATAGGCATCAGGCCTAGTGTTTGCAGCCTATCAGAGGTAACAGCCGGGCAGGGAGATATCGCTTCCGTGTCCCGCCACAGCATTTAACTGTATCGCCATTCTGAGGATCTCAAAACAGTTGAATATAGGCAGATGAGGGCTTCCACAATAGAAGTGCTTATCTGTGCTGTACATGGCAAACCGTAATTATAGGAATGGCTGCGGCAGGGGATCTTAAGGTTCCAGGTTGCATAAAATTCTGCAAGAAAACCTGAAACATCAAAACTTACACTATGTTATCCAATGGCAAACTGATTTTGCAGTGGGAAAAATCTGCACCAAAATGTGCACAGATTTTGTTGCGGATTCTTCTGTGACGTTTTCTACTGCAGAATCTGTTTACCATTAATTTGAATAAGGAGATTCTCATACAGGAATCCACACCAGAAAATCCACAACCAGTGGCGTACATAGAGAAGTAAGGGCCCCATAGCAAGGATCAAAACAAACCCCCCCACCCCCACCCCCACCCCACAGGACAGAAGAGTTTCCCCCTAAACCCCTTTCATTGACCCTTGGGCCATAGGTAGAGTCCTGACAAGTTTTCATCCCCAGTAGAAGAGGAGATGATCCCAACTGGGCCCCTCTTGCCTTGAGCCCCATAGCAGTCGCATGGTCTGCGGCTATAGTAGTTACGCCCCTGTCCGCAACAATCCTGCAGATTTTCTGATACCCTAATACATTTTTTAACACACTCAGCCATGTATGAAAATGTAATCCTGCTGGGCAACATGTTTAAAGGGGTATTCCCATCCCAACATTTATTGCATATCACAACACTAATGTATTGTGATTCTCCATATTGCATCTGTTGCTGGCTGGATTAATTTTTCCTTCACATTATAGACTGCTCATTTCCACAGGTTACAACCTCTCAGGATGATGAGACAGTTTCATACTGTCGTGCAAGTAGCAGTATTTTGTGGTGCACTGTGGTATTTGGTTCTGCTGGGGCAGTATTTTGTGTTGCACTGTTGTCTTTGGTTCTGCTGAGGCGGTATTTTGTGTTGCACTGTTGTATTTGGTTCTGCTGGGCGGTATTTTGTGTTGCACTGTTGTATTTGGTTCTGTTGGGGCAGTATTTTGTGTTGCACTGTTGTATTTGTTTCTGCTGAGGCGGTATTTTGTGTTGCACTGTTGTCTTTGGTTCTGCTGGGGCAGTATTTTGTGATGCACTGTTGTCTTTGGTTCTGCTGAGGCGGTATTTTGTGTTGCACTGTGGTATTTGGTTCTGCTGGGGCGGTATTTTGTTATGCACTACAGTATTATTTGCCCCACCTACTTGTGTTGGCCCTGCCTACTTGTATTTTTCACACCTTCTGTCATTTTGGACCCGCCTACAACATGGGGCAATTTCAGGGTTTTTTCCAGGGCCACTTTAAGTTCTCACGCCACCCCCGTACTAATGTGTCCCTTAGTTTCATAGGCTGTATGTAACTTGGATGATGTAAATCAGGGGCAGGTTCGGGGATTCATTGGAATGAATACAAATAGTTAAATCTATGAATATGCTGATAATAACTATATATTTTGTGGTCAGTGTGACGAGACCAATCTCGCCACATTGCATTGGAGAAACCTGGTTGCTCGCCTGCTGCCTTTGGACTATGGCCCCCTGTTAAAAGACATCTGTTTTACCTGCAGAAAAGCTTAATTCGTGCTTTTCTGCCTGGGGTTCGGTAGTTTTGGTTGAATGTGTTATACCCCAGATAGGAATCCCATGGAGCCCATTCGTATGAAACTGACTGTAAAGACTTTGGCTCCATGGCGATTAAACTGTATTCGTGTGGTCTGAGCGCCATTCACTTAATAATGTGCGCTCAGACCTGAGCTATCTGGGGATATGTTAAATGTATAGTTTTAATGTAATGTGTCTTACCTGGTGTATTTTAACAGTAATGCTTGTTCTGTGTCCCCATGTGCATAATGGAGTCTTGTCTCTGAAATGTCTGTGTGTATTGTAAAGGGTGGGACATTGTATATTGAATAGTGATGTCTGTCCTATTGTCCCCACATGTGTATTGGCAATTTCCTTTGTCCTGAGAGATAATTGAATGACTCCTCAATTGTCTCCAGGACAGAAGACATTGTGTATTCTGTCTGCCTGTGATGATTGCATTACCCATGTAGGGTGATGGTATCACAGGCAGAGGGGAGGGATATGCTGGGGGTGTCTGTATTGTCCCAATGTGTGTGATTGGCTGCTGTATCCCGTGTCGCAGTCTTCCTTCTGGTCCCCTAGGGGAGTGTCCACCAGGTGGGAGACCTGGATAAATACCAGGCAGGTAGCCGTTAATAAAGGTTAGAATTCCTGTTTACCATCAATACGGAGCCTCGTCTCGTTCTTGGGGGATTCACTGTATGCTGTTAGAGACTGATTGCCAGGAGTGTAAGCTGATTGTCTGCTTTTCCTGTTCGTCTGCTAGCAGCTATTTGGGAGGTTCCAGTACGGGAGTTGGAGTGCTATTTTGTATCCAGTTCGGGAGTTTGGTGTCCTGCAGTAGCTGTGCCTATATCTCTGTAAAGGGGGCCGATCGCCTAAACGGTTTTTACCCCTTGTCTGCAGAAACGGTCCGTTACAATTGGTGGCGAGCAGCGGGATCGTTCCTACAGCCAGAAGGACAGCTACAGGAGACACCATTTCCTTGGATTTACAAGTGGGGGCAACGCATGTCCCAGTACAGCGACCCTAAAAGCACCAGAATGGAACCAGCAGTGTCATACGAGGAGGAGGACCTGGATGGCCGGGATGCATTAAGGAAAGGCATCTGGTACCAGGCCCTGGACAATGTACAATACCAGCGGGGTGAGAGTCTCCCCAGTGAAGAGCAGCGGTGGCAGAAGCAAGTGGCCCTGCGGCTGCCCTTTCTGGGAGAGCAGCCCTGGATGAATGGGTGAAGGAACTAGAGCACCGGGTATGGCAGGAGCTATGGCTGGAGGATGCCTACCAGGCGCTCTGGTGGTATATGGCACAGTATATACCCTGGACAGCCGAGCATGACAAGCCAGAGGGAGAGGAGTTTGATGGTTCTGGCTTGTTATGGGAGTCCTTTGCAGAGCCTGACTTCGGGAGTCCTGCGCAGAACAGACTTCAGGACATTTTCTACGAGAGGGAGGCTAGGCATGACGGGGATGACCCCATGAGGTAGAGCAAGACCTGGCTCACCTAGCAACCCTGGAGTGGGAACTGGAGCAGGACTACCGAGATCTCTTCCACTCCATTGGGAAGGCTCAGCAGGACAGCAAGGTGACAGATCCAGTTCCAGACCCATTCCGCTGGGAAGATATTATTGAAATTTACTGGGAGGAACCCCAGGCGGCAGGTGGAGATGGGACCGAGGTCTCTCCACCGGTATTGCAGGGAATTGGGAGCCTGAGCTCCATTCCCCAGCGGGAGATATTGCAGGGAATTGGGAGCCTGAGCTCCATTCCCCAGCGGGAGATATTGCAGGGAATTGGGAGCCTGAGCTCCATTCCCCAGCGGGAGATATTGCAGGGAATTGGGAGCCTGAGCTCCATTCCCCAGCGGGAGATATTACAGGGAATTGGGAGCCTGAGCTCCATTCCCCAGCGGCAGGCTGAGCTACAGGGGGCAGAGGTAGTTGTTCCTGCCCCACAGCAGCAGCGTGATTTTTCGGGAATTGGGAGCCCGGTCTCCATTCCCCAGTGGCAGTATTATTTGTTGGGAATTGGGAGCCCGGTCTCCAGTCCCCAGCGGCAGAGTAACCAGCAGGGAACAGAGAGCCCAGTCTCCTTTCTCCAGCAGCAGGACTCTGTATTGGGAGGAGAGACAGTCGGTCTCCCTCCACTGAGGAGGAAGGGAATGTATGGGAGAGGAGCTTACTACCACCTCTCCCCAGCGGCGGATCACTAATGGGCAGGGAATAGAGAGCTCAGTCTCCTTTCCCCAGCAGCAGAGCTGTGTAACCAAAGGGGAGACAGTCGGTCTCCAGCAGCAGGACTGTATATCTAAAGGGGAGACAGTCGGTCTCCCCTCCAACAACCAGGCTTCAACCAGGCTACCCTCCCAGTAGCGCTGGCAACAGGGCAGAGTGACGCGGGTCTCTGCCCATGCAGCACCCCACCAAGTCAGCGCATCTGCACTCCAGCACAGCCGTGGTGAGGCACCTGGACATGGACAAGCTTCTCCTCTACCCAGTTGCAGTAACTATTTATTGTGGGTGGGCTGTGCTGTTGATTGTGTTTTGTGGGTGGCTGTTGGACTAACAAGGGCACTGACCGGCAGGAGGTCAGATACCCTGTTAGTCTGTTTGGAAAAGGGGAGAGATGTGACGAGACCAATCTCGCCACATTGCATTGGAGAAACCTGGTTGCTCGCCTGCTGCCTTTGGACTATGGCCCCCTGTTAAAAGACATCTGTTTACCTGCAGAAAAGCTTAATTCGTGCTTTTCTGCCTGGGGTTCGGTAGTTTTGGTTGAATGTGTTATACCCCAGATAGGAATCCCATGGAGCCCATTCGTATGAAACTGACTGTAAAGACTTTGGCTCCATGGCGATTAAACTGTATTCGTGTGGTCTGAGCGCCATTCACTTAATAATGTGCGCTCAGACCTGAGCTATCTGGGGATATGTTAAATGTATAGTTTTAATGTAATGTGTCTTACCTGGTGTATTTTAACAGTAATGCTTGTTCTGTGTCCCCATGTGCATAATGGAGTCTTGTCTCTGAAATGTCTGTGTGTATTGTAAAGGGTGGGACATTGTATATTGAATAGTGATGTCTGTCCTATTGTCCCCACATGTGTATTGGCAATTTCCCTTTGTCCTGAGAGATAATTGAATGACTCCTCAATTGTCTCCAGGACAGAAGACATTGTGTATTCGTCTGCCTGTGATGATTGCATTACCCATGTAGGGTGATGGTATCACAGGCAGAGGGGAGGGATATGCTGGGGGTGTCTGTATTGTCCCAATGTGTGTGATTGGCTGCTGTATCCCGTGTCGCAGTCTTCCTTCTGGTCCCCTAGGGGAGTGTCCACCAGGTGGGAGACCTGGATAAATACCAGGCAGGTAGCCGTTAATAAAGGTTAGAATTCCTGTTTACCATCAATACGGAGCCTCGTCTCGTTCTTGGGGGGATTCACTGTATGCTGTTAGAGACTGATTGCCAGGAGTGTAAGCTGATTGTCTGCTTTTCCTGTTCGTCTGCTAGCAGCTATTTGGGAGGTTCCAGTACGGGAGTTGGAGTGCTATTTTGTATCCAGTTCGGGAGTTTGGTGTTCTGCAGTAGCTGTGCCTATATCTCTGTAAAGGGGGCCGATCGCCTAAACGGTTTTTACCCCTTGTCTGCAGAAGCGGTCCGTTACAGTCAGTCTTTATCTGCCTGAGGTTTCCATCTCATGATATCTGCTCACTTATCCATCTTAGCAGGACCTTCTGTAAGGTCATCTAATGCTAACCTTCCATTGTTACCTCTGCCTTATAAATTATACAGATTCCTCTTAATAATATCAATTTATTTTGCTCCTGCTGGGGCACGCTTTATTCAGAGCCCATCCAATATCCACATACAGCTGGGGATCCAGATGTTCTCAGTGACTTCCAGTGCAGTAAAAGTAGTGAGTCACCTATGCCAGGTAAACGTGAATAAATCAGCATAATAGGCAGCATTCACGTGTCTGCTATTCTTAGGAGGAAATGTCACAGCAGGGCGTAGCACTTAATAATAAAGCATGAGCTCCAGTAGGCACCATGGGTAAAGGCCAGGATTCCGTAGAATAGGACCTCTGGACTAGAGATGAGCAAATATCTCAAAAGTTACTTTGGGTCCAATTCTGTCAAAGTCTCCATCAGAAGACTATAAAAAAAAAAAAGAGCCTATTAAAAAAAGTCTCCATCAGATTTGATTTGGTCCAAATAAATTTGGGGCAAATCGAAAGTGCCCCTAATGCTGTGAAAAGTCACGTATGAACCTTTTGGGGTCTCCTAGGACTTTATTCAACCCCCTTTCAAGCTCTTTAACACAAAGACAGCATTAGTAATGTCAAAGTGACAGGGACATATATGGCTACGGGTAAACGGACAGTAGCTGGTGGTAACAAACAGCCTGTTTAATAACACGTTGCATTGCCAGAATTTATTTTACTTTTTAATTAGAAGATGGGCCAAAAAGTATCCCTTCTTGGAAGCAGATGTCTTTTTCTACGTCTTCAGATCTTTAAAACGGTGGTCACCATTTTGAGCAATTTGTGCAGGATGAATCTCAAAAGTTTGTTTCACCGAAATTCACATTTTTTGGAAAATCTTTTCCAAATTTGATTCGTGTAGATTTGCTCATCTGGGCTTTTATCAAAATGAGAAGCAACAGAGATGAGGGAATTTTATAAAATTAGTTTGTCTGATTCAATGGAATCAGTTTGGTACAAATCCATTCTATCTGAACTGAAAGTGCTTGAAATGTCTGAAAAATTCTACCCAAACAGAAATTAAATTTTTTTTTTTATTCTACTGAATCAAAATTTCTTCATAAATTTGGGTCGATTTTCAATTCGAACAAATAGATACAAATGACTGATCACCAATCTACTCTTGTAAGATGTCACTTTCCAATGCGTGTGAACATCATGGAAGCCAGGCGGAGAACAGGCTAAGAAATTCTTGCTCCCATCATATCCTCCAGCCGCATTATAGAGGGCCCCTAAGGATTTACATAAACTCTAATTGTCAGGATAAAATGCCTGAGAAGACCCCTGTTAATAGGTCTTATAGGCTTCTTGAACATGGAGAAGTCTTAACACTGTACAGGCCCTTTCATTTTGGAAATTATTCTGGAGGTACAAGATTACAGGATCCACCAATGTAATCTTCTCAAGTGGTCCTGTTACTTATCAGAAGATCATTTTGACTGGATTTCCCCCTAACATTACAGTACTGAATAAAATTACATGTTTGCTATATTTGAGGTTTGAGTCTCCAGGAGTCTGAATGCTGGAATCCCCCATAATCTGCAGACATAACCGTGAGGGCAGCTATGTAAGTGCTCGATGTCCCTGCACTGTAGAGGTAGCCGTACTTGGCGTTACTCTCACTATGGCATTGAGACAATTAGGGCAGCGTGCCACAATAGAGGAAAGGACGTGGATAGGTCAATAGCCAGTAAACCCTGTGACAATGTTATCTTATCTGCTGGGATGATCAGAAGTTTCATTCAAGTGCAGTGTATATCCAAGCAGATGTATAGTAGTCCTTTGTGTGGTAGAAGAGAAAAATAGACTATATTAGAACAAGCTTTACATGGTAGCACAGGGCTTTATAGCTACATCCAGATGGCCATAGACATAAGGCACATACCTTCTCCAACTATCCTCTCACTATCAATAGCATTTCACCTGTTGCCATTGTTTCGTATGTGCGGGTGCTGGCTTCTTGTGGGTTTGAATTTGGTCTATTGTGTTTAATGGCGGTTCATGTTTGCCACTGTTCCATGCGTCCTGGCGTCGATTTCTTGTGGGTGTGAATTGGTCTCAGAGCCATAGTGCTCTGTATCACGCTTCAGTCCAGCATTGCTAGGGTTGACTTTTCCTGGCCCGTTGTGTGCACCTGATTCACTAATATGTTCATTTTCCATTCTAAATATTTTCTGAGTTGTGTGTCCTGCCGCTGTTTTTGCAAAAACATCTGTTTGGTTCTGTTCAGATTCTGTCTGCTTGTTCTTTGTTTGTATTCTGACCTAAGCTCTGTTTGCTTTTCCCCAGTGTCTGTTCCGTGGATATGTATTGTGTGTGCCTGACTAGGTCTTGTTCAGTGCTTGTTCTATGTCTGAAATTCTGACCTAAGTTCCCTTTGCCACTACCCAGTGTCTGTTCCATGGATTTTTATATATTGTGTGTGCAATGGGCGCCTCCCCCAGGGTGCTCCTATAACTCGACCCAGGTGTAGGAATGCAGAGTGGTATAGTGCGGCCTATCTGTTTCTTTATGTGTCATGGTGCTCCTACCTGGATATGACTGGACCCCAGGCTTTGGCTCCAAAGCAATAAATAGGGGAAATAATTGAGGGATTGGAAAGAATAACTTAAGTCCAGACCTTGTGATGAAGTCCAATGGCAGCTTTACTTTGAATACACATTTCTTCAAACAGTTTACAGGCTTTCTCTTGGTTCCAGCAGGCTTTAGCATTAAACTGGCAGGCAAACTCAACTGTGCTCTATCCTTCTCTCACTCTGCTGTACTGACAAGCTGACTTGGTAACTTGGCTTCTTCTTTATGCTGCACTTCACTTTTTAGTCAGACTTACCTTCAGCCAAGGAATAGGTTATAATCCTGGCAGCTGAAACATGCAGTCTGAACCAGAACTTCCCTACCTCCTTCTGGTAGCAAGCAGTACTGGCCCACTTCTGACCAAATGGGGGGAGAATGGAACGGTGAGTTCTGCCGTGTTTGCTGCCACCTGCTTGTGAACCAGACACATTTCATGAACAGTTACATAATAAGATTATGAATGCACATTGTGGAGGACCTGGAAATAAATATATAGGTGACATAAAAGATAGTAGCAAGGTGCAGAAATTGTAACACCACTCTGGGGTGTTACATGTGTGCCTGACCTGGTCTTGTTCAGTGCTTGTTCTGTGTCTGAATTCTGACTGTCCCCAGTGTCTGTTCCATGGATTTGTATGCAGTCTGTGTGCCCGACCTTGTCTTGTTCAGTCTGTGGTTGCCTTGGTCTTGCCTATTCTCCACCTGGTTCTGCCTGTGTGCTTTACATGTGCCTCCGCTGCATTGCACTGGAGTCTCTGACTGTCTCCGCTGCCAATTACATTGAGATTATTCCAAGAGGTAGTGGCCTGGTGGCTGCCGTGAAGTCCAGGTCCCTGAATAGGGGTTAAAGGATGAAAAGCAGGGGACTGCCAGAACAAGGCCCTCAGGACTAGCCCATTGTCAGACCAGTTAGTTGGCACATTGGTTCCACAACCATTGTCCGTAACAGTATACATACATGGTAGAATGGGTATATTATTTGCATAGAGAGGGTAAAAGGTGGCTGGAAACTAAGCATGAGGCAGGGAGAACCATACACAGATTGTTGGCAAAGATGGTTGGCCCCACCGCCAGTTATCTAAAAATAAATTACCACTGACTTTAATATGTCACTGAGTCACGTTAAGCAAATACACCTACAAGACGGGAGTGCTTCAATAGGAATGTCACATCAACATACTCAACATACTTGTAGTGTGGTAGTTTCAGTCTGGGAGTTTCTATGAGATAACATAGACAGGTTGCAGGAAGGTGCCGTATTTTTTTAGTTTACGTTCAATAGATGCAAACAAAGTTTCCAAGGTCCTGAGGATAGGCCATTACGTAGTAAAAGCTGGACAGTCCCTTTAAGCCTGGAGCTTCATACCATCACATCGCATGCAATGGCCCAAATATGTTATGTGTGCATAGGTGTTGGGGGTCGGGGAACCATTATTATTTACATCCAGAAGACAAAAATCTGTTCTGGTCATTTGATGGACACAGAACTTCACAGCTACAATACATCAGAGCTGTCCGTTTACGAACACCACGTACCACGGCCATGACCCGGGCAGTTTTTCAGCCTTTGGAAGTAAACAGCAAAGCTTTCCATATGCTGACAGCAAACACATCTTTGATACAAAAATTGTGTAAAAAAATAAAGAAAATAAAAACTTTACACAATTTTACTTTTACTTCTAATGCCCATGAAATAATTCAGGAGTCTCTTTCCTCTTACAAATGCATTGCGCCATTCCTCTGTGAATCCTACTAGAAATTTATGAATAAATTGATAACTTGGTACTACCAGTCCTTTTGTGAAAGGGGTGCCCACACAGTATTTGGGTAGTGCCCGATGGTGCAGCTGACTGCATGCGGCCAAGCAACGCCCACCAGCAGCAACCAATGGCTTCACAATTTTACTACAATGTGGCCATTGGTTGCTGCAGGTGGGCGTGCAAGAGGGCAGCAGCACCATGGGGGAAGTCATACACTGGCAGCGCTGATTGGACAGTGATAGACAGTATAGGACACCTCCCCACCTGGTAACACCCAGTTGTCACATACTTCTAAGGGAAATGACAGAAAAACAGTACAATGCAGAGTTCTAAGAAAACATGTTTCGAGATTGTCCTTTTAAACGGAATGTTTTCTTTAGGGCTTGTTCACACGAACGTGACATATTTTGCGATCCAAGACAAAACCTAAAAGAGGCTCTGTTACCTGGATCAAGCCTATACAAGCATATAGCCTGCTAGGTTTGATGAAGCTATTTAAAACGATACCTTTATTTTCACTGTAGGTGCCTGCGTTCAGAAGATATTCATACTTTTTTTTTTATGCAAATGAGCTATTCGAGCACCAGGAGTCGGCTTATACAGTATAAGCACCGCTCCAGTGACGCCCCTGGTGCTCAATACTAAATCCTCTTTCCTTCAAAACATGCTCCTCTCCCCTTAGCTTGACAGCGCTAGACTTCAGGTCTAGCACTGGGATCTCGCACCTACGCACTCGCTTGCTAGAACAGTACACGTGCACAATGTCTTCAGCTTCTAACAGAACAGCAAAGATGAAGCCGAAGGAGGCGCCACTGTCAGGTCACGTCACAAAACCCGGAAGTGGCGGCACCGTCGACGTCCTCTTTGCTGCTCTGGAAGAAACCGAAGACATTGTGTGCACACGCCGTTCTAGCGTGTGTTAGCGGTTATAGCTTTTTATTTTTTCTTCGTAAAAAAACAGAATTTACTCTGTATGCATTCCGTTTCCGTATTTCTGTTTTTCCGTTACACTACATTTCGAGGCATGTCCTATTATTGCATGCAAATCACGTTCCGTGGCTCCATTCAAGTCAATGGGGCTGTAAAAAAAACGGAATGCATACAGAATGCTTCCGTATGTCTTCCGTGTCCGTTCAGTTTTTGCGGAAGCATCTATTGTTTTATGCAAGGTTTAAAGGGGTTTTTCCATCACAGACAATGGGGGCATATCGCAGCTTTGGGTCCTACCTCTAGGACCCGCACCTACAACGAGAACGGAGCGGGGAAATTAATGGAGGGCGCACTGCGCATGCGCAGCCGCCCATCATTCATTTAAATGGGGCCGCCGAAAATAGCCGTGCGCTAGCTCGGCTATTTCCGTCTGCCCCGTGAAAATGAATGGGAGCATGGGCCGCGTGTGTGTGGTGCGCTCATATTCACTTTTATGGGAGCAGTGCTTGGTGGTGGACGGACCCCAGGAAACAGCTCTTTCCGCTCCGTTTTCCTTGTAGGTGCGGGTCCCACCTATCAGACAATGGGGGCATATTTTAGCGATATGCCCTCATTACCCCTTTGATGTTAAACGGGTTGTCTCACTTCAGCAAATTCCCCCCTATGGGTACCTAAAAACGGTTCCTAAAAAAACTACAACTCGTCATGCCTCCCTTTGCAGGTCTGACCAGGTGAGGTAGTAGGGGGGCCTCGGGGTTGGCAAACATCCCCCACAAATGTGCACAACCAATTTAAAGATTCATCAGTCACAAGAAGTTCAAGCAACACTCTTAAAAAGGTTCATAGCTATAAAAAGTGGCTGAAAGTGATTAATACAAACACCCCCGAAAAGGAACGCAATGCGTGGCATGGCGGCACATGACGGGCATAAAAGGTCCTGCATACAACGAGGGGCACATGAATATGAATAGACTCATCCTATTTCTGTCCAGCTATCAGTATGCTCTGCTTTCATACAAGGTCATAGATATTTGTATAAGGCAGAATAAGTAGGGGAACACTGCGTCACTATATAAACCTCTCACTGGGACTCTAGTATGTAGGGAATGTCAGGCGAGGCCTCGGCAGCCGCGCTGTAAACACTAGTTGCTGGGCTACACTATCTTCGGATCCATCTCCGGTCTCCAGTGTGCGGATCCACCTCATGCCTTCCATGTGTATTTCCACTTTCTGCAGGGCCAGCTGAGGGAATTGTTCCTCCTTTCAGACATGTCATTGCTAATTAAATTAGCACTGAACCTACTGCTCGTTTTGTTCCAAATTACTGATTTTAATTGAAACACCTGCCGCAGGAATGTTTCCATCTTGCCTTCTCCCAAGACTGTAAATTAGTTCCCTAGAATGCATAATTGATCATTTAACTAAACTTTACAAGGATCAGTTATACACCTTCCCCGCAGAGACTTCTCAGCCTCCCCGGTAAAGCCTATTGTGACCTCCACCAAGGCTGGAAATAGTAATGTAAATCACGGCAGCAGGAAGGAAAATAATTGGATTCACGGGCCTGCCGTAAGGCCTCATGCACACGACCCTGTCCATATTGTGGTGTGCTCCCATCACTAGATACGTTAATTGTTGTTCGCAAAACAGATAAGAATAGGACACGCTCTACAATCTGCGGAACGGACATATGGATGTGACGACATCCATGTGCTGTCTGGGTTTTTTTTGCGGTCCCGTTGAACTGAATTCGCAAAAAAAATGCAGATCATACGCGGATGCAACATACAGTCGTGAGCATGAGGTCTAAGGCCTCCTGCGCATGACCATATCTGTTTAATGGTCCACAAATCGTGGATCTGCCGAATGCAAGTGTATTCTGTGTATATCCCACAATTAACATGGGCCCCACTATAAAAAACCCTGTCTTTGTCCGCAAAACGGACAAGAGTACGACAGGTTTTGTAATTTTCAGCCCGGCCGCACGGATGTGGACTGCACACTTTTTGCAAATCGCTGACCAAATACTGACGTGTGAATAAGGCTGGTTTCAGATGAGCGAGAGCAACCTTGTCCATCTTGTGTCTAGAAACACGAAGTATTAAAATGAGGTGCACCCCCAAGACGCATTGCGAGCAAAGCGTGGACAAGGCATCACAAGAAAGGGTATCCCCCCTTCGGGGAACACATGGAGCCCAATTCCGCAGGCGGACCTGGAGCCAACTGATGCTGACTAGGAGACCTGGAGCTGACTGGAGCCGTCTAGGAGACCTGGAGCCGACTAGGAGACCTGGATCCGTCTAGGAGACCTGGAGCCGACTAGGGGACCCGGAGCCAACTGGAGCCGTCTAGGAGCGCAGCCATCATGACGTGAACATAGCCTAGAGTCATGAACAGGCATAGCGAGGTACAAGACATGGAACGGAACAGAAGACAACAATGCAGAACCAGGCGGCCCATACCGAGACGTGGATGGCAGGGCAAAGGCAAAGGCAAAACCTGGCAAAGCAAAACATAGACAGACATGACAAAGCCAAAAGGGCATGACACTCACCGGGCATGGACAAGGACAGACATGAACAAAGACATAGCAGGGTACAGACACCCTCAAGGCATGACATGGACAGGCAGAGCGAAAACATAGCAGGGTACTGGACAGCCTGAATTAACAGTACTGACCCCCAGAATGCACACAAGAACAGAAACAGCCTGAATTGACAGTACTGACCCCCAGAATGCACACAAGAACAGAAACAGCCTGAATTGACAGTACTGACCATTAGCTATGCAGACTGAGCCCTGAAACTCCACGCTCAAAGACAGAAGTAGCAGCCTAAAGAGCGCACCTGAAAGGACACAACCCGGATCCGAAGAGGGAGATTAACCCCATCCAAACCAAGCAGGGAGGTACCAAATCAAGTCTGGGGTAAACAAGAAACCACAGCGAAGAAGCTGCGATACAGGACGTTGCCCCTAGCAACCAGTTAGCACGGAACGCCGCAACCAGAACGCAAGGTCGCAACCGACCTGAATACCCACAGAAAGACAATACCGCCTGAGAGGGGGCACAAACCACGTCACGGCGAACCACATCGTGACAGTGGAAAACTAGGACATTAATTTTCTCTTAATGGACCAATGATCCAAGTGATAGGTCAATGTGCAGTCCAGGTGCGGTCTATTCTAAACTCGGACAGCGCCTGGAAGGAAAACATCGCTCGTCTGAAAGCAGTCAGATCTCCAGCAGAGTCTTTGAACCAGATCTCTACTGACTGAATGATGAGGAGGAATAATACAAATATCTCACTGTAGACCATCCAAATAGATATGGGGGCAATTTTCATAGACCAGTGTTTTATGCTGGTCTGTGATCTCCCCTGTGCTGCCAGAAGATTTGCCTAATTTATGATGAGGCATATCTCCAGCAGTCCTTGCCCCTAGCTGTCATAGACCAGTCCAAGTGTTCCAGTCCAACTGGCCACAACCCTTTTTTGGGAAAGAAGCAAAGGTGGTAGAAAAACGGCACTTGTGCAAAAATGTTTGAGCAAGGGATGCTTTAAGAAGTCGCAAACACGCAGTTTGGGACTTTTTACCATCATCGATAAATTTCTCCCATGGTGTTTATTCTTGCAACAAGTTACCATGCCCTCCTCATACAACCTACCCGAACTCTAACCTGTGCTGATGAGGAGCAACAACCCTGAAACTGTTGTCTACAGATGGGTTTGGTCATTCTCTGGCTTGGCTGATAACAATGTTTCTAAATGGGCGTCTCCTTCTCCCTGGCTGTGCCGCGGTCCCATCACAGCGGGGAGTGTCACAGCCAGGGAGAAAAAACAGCTCACCTTCTCCCTGGCTGTGATGCGCTCAGCTGCGATTGGACCTCGGAGAAGGAGACACCCATTCAGAAACAGGGAAGTCTCCTCCTCCTTGTACCAATGCTATTCTTTAGCATATCAGGCGGGCAAAGTGAAAGGGGCCCCAAAGGGGCTTACAAACTAGTAAGCGATAATACATCCATGAATTATGCCCTACACAACCCCCTACTTATTTCATAATGTCTGGACCCATGAAAGGTCCTCTTTAAGCATCCGTTATGCTCTGTTATGCACATTTGGCATCCGTTTTAGCCCTTTCCTTCTGAGCTCCGTGTATGCAGGACCTTTTTTTCATCTAAAAAAACAGATCTCAGGTACATGAGGTAGTGGTGGTAGTACTACCTGCAGTACTATATATATGTGAGATGTGAGTATATACTGTATAGTGAGATTTGAGTTAAAACAGAGAATGGGGGCAACTGAAGAGAAAAAAAGAGAGGACCTCCTTTTACCACTTCATTCTAGTCTCAATGGAGATCTTATCGTGCAGTTCTTCTCCATGCTGTTGGGAGGTGAAGGACCGGTGATGATGTCATCACAGGTCCTGGCAGATGCACCTTTCTAACCTGGGAACTACACCATTTTCTGTGCAGTTCCTTTGCTAGATGTACAGGGCCTGTGATGACATCATCACAGGTCCTTTAGCATTCTTCACTGATAAGGATTCTCGATTGGAGCCTGTATTGAATGTAATTAGGGGGCAGAGTTGACAAGATTGATATATAGTTTTGTGAGAAAGGATTCAAACTTAGGCTGAGTTCACATCACATTTAGCTTTCCGTTCTTTTGATACATCAGAAAAAGAGGGGGGGGAAACAGGATCCTGTAAAAAAAAAAAAAAACGTATCCTGTCGCATCAGTTGGTATCCGTTGGAACCATTTCTGTCTGAGATCCGTTTTTTAAGACAGAAAAATAAGTCCTGCATGCAGCACTTTTTTGTCTAAAAAAATGGATCTCAGATGGAAATGGCTCAAACAGATGCCAACTGATGTGACAGGATCCGTTTTTTTACAGGACCCCATTTTTTTCTCTCTTCTTCTGATGTATCAGAAGAACTTAAAGCTAAATGGTGATGTGAACTGAACCTTACCTGCCCATTCTGGGTTTAGGAGTCCAGTGGGAGGTCCTACTCAATGATTGACAGCCATTATTCAAGGGAGGACAGTACTGATAGAACAGACTGATGGACTCCTGAGCTCTGAATAAGATTTGTATGAATAAATTATGTTTTACTGAATCTTTTCCCATAAAACTATATATCAATCTGCTCAGTTCCTCCTGCTCTTTAACATGATGTTAGTGGGTTAGAGAGGATTTTCATGGTGACAGATTCACTTTAATGATCAAGCGCTGTAGTAGGTGAAATTAACTATAGTATTTTACATCATGATCAGTAGCATGCTGTAGCTTGGACATATGAGTTCCACTTTTATTGTCATTGTACCGTCATTTTCATTGTACTGAGCCACACATGCTGTTTTTAGTAGGTAACAAAAGAATCTGGATTTAAGGGAACAGACACCCTTTCAACATATCATTTCTAAAATGCTATCCTGATTTCATAAATAATCATTATAGGGGTTAAATCTCCATTTTTATACACCATTCCAATTCTCGTGCCTCAATTAACTTTGTCAAACATATAGATGGCCTCTATGGGACAGACATATGACAGTATTATATACCTTTTTTCTGCTATATGGAATATTGTAGTCTGCTGCGCTAGTCCACACACAGGCATGCTGTAAAAAAAGCCTTAGTACTTAAAGGGAATATGTCATCAGAAAAAGACCTATTTGTTTAAACCACATTTTCATGTTAAACATATTTTTGATGATTTTTGTTTTGATTTTCCATGTTACTATCTCTATTTTTTGAATCCTAAAATTAAGCGCTTTTTGCCATGCCCACTAAGCCTAATAATATCTCAAGACTTCCTGTTCTGTTCAGATCACTTTTCAATTGTCATTACATTATCATCACAGGTAGGATTACAATGACAGATATGACCTTTAAATAGATAACACAGGATCCACCATTCACCATAGGTGATATCACAGCTTATCTGCTCCCTCCTGACCTCTGCACAGGTCACAGAGCATGCCTAGTAAACGCTTCTATAGAAGTCAATAAGTCATCTCCTGTCCTTTGTGTCTATGGCCCATGTGGCCCCTTTCATTACACAGGAAGTCTTGATATGGTTAGGCCTAATGGCCACGGTGGAAACTGCAGGATTATATACTTTAAAAAAATATATATGGATAGTGACCTGGAAAAATATCACATAAATATAAATTTTATATAAAATGTTATATACAAATTTGATTTAACCAGTTTTGTTTTTTTTAACAATAGTTTTTATTGAGATTTTATGATAGGTATAAATAGTATACTTGCAGGACAAATAGACAGTATGGGAATAAGATATAAATGAAAAAGATATAAATGTGCAAGGTACCGGTACATAAAGTATCCAAAAATATGTCAATACAAAAAACTAACAATAACATTAAGTTCTGATTTAACCTGTTTCTGACCCCCGTACGACTATATACGTCGACGGTCTGGACTTTAAAAATGGCGCCAACTCGTGAGCGCATTGGGTGCCATAGCTGCCGCGTGCCTGATGTTTTAAATGGTGCCATTAGAAAGTACAAATTATCCCGCAAAAGACTTCATATGGCTATGTGAATGGAATGAAAAAAATTAAAAAAGTTATGGCTTTGGGAAGGCTGGGAATAAAAAATTAAAATTAAAATTGAAACAATGGAAAATCATTAAGCGGTTAAACAATACGTAATTTTCTGATTACACATTCCCTTTAAAAGGTTAAAGGGTTACATTTGGCACCTTATAAATGGCTGTTCAGTTGTTTTTACACCATAATGATGTTGGATATCAATGAGGTTTCTCTGAGTCTATATAAAGTTATAACAGCAGGGTCTTATAGTGGCTATGGTCATATATCATAAAGAATATTATTGAATGACATCTGAATGTTTGTGGAAATAGTGGGGGAGATTTATCAAGACTGGTGTAAAACTGGTGGCTTAGCAACCAATCAGATTCCACTTTTCATTTTCTAATGGAGCGCTGAAAAATGAAAGGTATAATCTGATTGGTTGCTATGGGCAACTAAGCCCTTTTTCTTTTACAGCAGTTTTGATAGATCTCCCTCAGTGTTTCCAGCAGTTTATGGCTACGTTATCGTCATTTGTGTACTACAATGGGTCATTAATAAATCACATTTCCCCTGCATCAAATGCATTCTAGAGCAATGAGTGTAGATGGCGCACAGTAATTACTTCTGCTTCCTTGTAATGTACGTCCAAAATATCCCGGAGCACAATAACACATCCTGCACGCCGGGCGACTCATGGTCAGCTGCCTTGGCCATTTTATTTCTCATCTCCATGGTGCGCCCGCTGTACACGGCCGCCTCTGCTGCACCAGAGCTCAGGACCAGCTTTCCTCTTAATTCATTTCCTACCACTGTGACCATGGTAATGACTCTGTCATATTAATCTTCTTGGGTATTAGTAAGCGGCTGATATTTAACCTATTTTTAGGTGCAAGCTCAATTTATCGTACAATGAAGACAACGTACAAGAATATCCGAGCGCCTTCAAGAGGCATCCTAAAATATCTGCATAAGGACCTGCATTTGTGTGTGATAGGTACACGGGCGGGATTCAAATTTTTAACAACAGGTTCCCTACTCAATGGCGGACACGCAGCGTCATGACACGTTTACATATATATGCAGCATACATAAATACACCATATACACGGTACACATACATAAATACACCATATATACATGGTACACACACATAAATACACCATATATACATGGTACACACACATAAATACACCATATATACATGGTACACACACATAAATACACCATATATACATGGTACACACACATAAATACACCATATATACATGGTACACACACATAAATACACCATATATACATGGTACACACACATAAATACACCATATATACATGGTACACACACATAAATACACCATATATACATGGTACACATATATAAATACACCATATACATGGTACACACACATAAATACACCATATACATGGTACACATACATAAATACACCATATACATGGTACACACACATAAATACACCATATATACATGGTACACATACATAAATACACCATATACATGGTACACATACATAAATACACCATATACATGGTACACATAAATAAATACACCATATACATGGTACACACACATAAATACACCATATACATGGTACACATACATAAATGCACCATATACATGGTACATGTATTAAGCAAGTATTGCTGTGTTTGTGGGAGGGGAGGCGAACTACAAGGCTAGTTATATGCACCTGTGGGCATGGGCTGGCTGAGTGCTAGGCTATTTATAGGCACTTGTGGGCCCAGGCTGATGCCGATTCAGCTGATTTCACTACCTCTGGGTCAGCTCTAGGATACAGCAGCATGGTGTACAGGCTCCTTACAGCTGGGCGACGGCAGAATCTCTCAGGAGGGCGCTGGTATTCATGGTAGGATCGGAGTGGTTTGCACGGGACCCACGCTGTGGTCCACGCCATGTAGCGCAGCTGCATCATGTGCAGGCTCGTTCACGCCTGGGCAGCGACAAAGCGCCAGGCGAGTGCTGGCATTCACTGTAGTATCACACTTGTTGGCACGAGACCCACACTGCGGTATGTGATTTGTAATACTCTGGGACAAAGCTAGATTGGGTCTGTCACCTGTTGTACATGTGGGGCGCACGTCTGCAGTTAGCGCCGGACATGCAAGGTGTTGGTGAATGTGTATCAATGGCCCATATATGGGGGCGCTAGCAGGTTGATAAAGGCGCCTGTATTTGAGTACTGATGCTCAGGTAAGTGTGTTTAATCTATATATTGTATGTTTTGGGCCTGCATGTGTCAGCGGTTCTGTGCTATTGTGTTGTTTAATTGGCGTTGCATCAGGGTTTATGTTCAACCACGTTTGTTTTCTTACAGCAACACGAGGTGGTGTTGTGGTGACCATCATTTAAAGCAAAAAAAAATAAAAAATCCTGCTACATTATGTGGAGGTTCATTCGCACCTGGGCAATGGCAGAAGGTGCCAGGCGAGTGCTGGCTTTTACGGTGGGATCGGACTTGGTTACACGGTCTGTGACTTGTAGCGCTTTGGGGCGAAGGGGGTTGGGCACTAATGGTAGAATGTTCATGGCTAGGTTCGTTACCTGCAAAAGCTACGTCTGTGTGTCTGCATTTACATTTTGTCCTATACTCCATTCACTACCAGAGCTGCGTTCATGCATCTGTTGTATCACGTTAATACTCTGCTCACTTTAGATTGCATTCACACGGCGCTTTATATCATGCTCTTACTCAGAGCTGTGCCCATACCATGTGTTGGGCACTACTCACATCCAGAGCTGCAGTCACCCACCTATACTTACACCATGTGTTTATACACTGCTTCCACTTATAGCTACATTTTCCTTTTTAATTTGACATCATGGTTAGCCAGTTTTTACTAGGGCAGTCAGCACACCTCTCTGACACTGCTCTCCCGATAAACATAATAGCTGCGTTCTTTTGAGGCTCGCTTATTTCCTCGTTGATTTGTTACAATCCGAAGGCCTACTTCTACTTTTTCTGTTCATTTCAGTAAAAAAAAAAAAATATATATATATATATATATATATATATATATATATATAAAAAATTTTTTTGGGTGTTTCAGTCCGGGTTTGCAGTTACTTAGACCGGTCCGCTTTACTTCTGGTTCACATTCACTCAGATTGGTCCCTTGCCCCAGTTAACCAAATAGCTTTTCAGTGGCCCAATAGAAGTATGTTTCCTGCTGTATTTTTACAAACCCTTCATTTGTCAAGATAAGGGTCTTCACTTAGCGAACTGCAAGGCCTCTGGCTCTTCGTTGTCTCCCATCTGTTCGAATTCACGGATGGTTAATGTTTATTTATGCACATGGTTCGCTTCACTATCGTCTATGAATTTCCCATCGGGTCTGGCTCACATGTAATTACTTAGTCACTGTAAAGTCATTCAGTTCAGTCTCATGGCTTCGAGGGGTCTCATGGCTTCGGGGGGCCCGATGATCGCTTCGGCCTCATGGCTCCGGGTGGCCCTTTGACCGTCCTTCATGTTGTTCGTTAGGGGTACCATATGGTTGTAGGCTGTGTAGTGTCTTAGGTTCCCTGTCAGAGGGGTTCATGGTTACGCGAGTTCCCTAGTCACACTGGTGCTGCATAAGTGCTTTATTAAAGGAGGGGGAAAAAAAAAATAATAATAATAAAAACCTGCCATAGTCTCGCATGTATGGCTCCGCCATTAGTCTCCCACGCATGGCTTCTCCGTTTATGTTTACTCACATGACTCCGCCATTAGAGTCTCACACATGACTTCTCAGTTTGAGTTACACATATGACTCCGCCATTTAAGTCTCTCGCGCATGGCTTCTCCAAATAAGTGTTACACATATGACTCCGCCATTGTAGTCTCTCAAGCAATGCTTCTCCGATTAAGTGTCCGCCATTAGTGTCCCTCACGCATGGCTTCTCCGGTTTAGTGTTTGACATATGACTTCGCCGTTAGAGTCTCTCACGCATGGCCTCTCCGTTTTATGTTTTACACACATGTCTCCGCCATTATAGTCTCTCAAGCAATGCTTCTCTGATTAAGTGTTACACATATGACTCCGCTATCAGTCTCTCACGCATGGCTTCTCCGATTAAGTGTCCGCCATTAGAGTCTCTCACGCGTGGCACTGCCATTAGTCTCTCACGTATGGCTTCTCCAATTAAGTCTCTGCCATTAGAGTCTCTCACGTATGGCTTCTCCTATTAAGTCTCCGCCATGAGTCTCTCACGCGTGGCACTGCCATTAGTCTCTCACGTATGGCTTCTCCTATTAAGTCTCCGCCATTAGAGTCTCACGTGTGGCACTGCCATTAGAGTCTCTCACGTATGGCTTCTCCAATTTAGTCTCCGCCATGAGTCTCTCACGCGTGGCACTGCCATTAGTCTCTCACGTATGGCTTCTCCAATTAGGTGTTACACATATGTCTCCGCCATTAGTGTCTCTCACGCATGGCACCACCATTAGTGTCTCTCACGCATGGCTTCTCTGGTTAAGTGGTTCATATATGACTTCACCATTTGAGGTCGGCCACGTGGCCCACCACAAGTAGGTTTCATGTCTTTTGGCCTAAGTCCTGGGTATCAGTCTGTCTTCCATTAGAAAGTACAGTAATAGGCGCGATTCACAATGGCTCATGTCTACAGACACGACAAGCCAAATCAAGACTAAAGGCGCAGCATACATAGTTATTACGACCTTAAGCTTATTTCCTGTCACTACTGCAGGTATGGTGTGTACGTTTTCTGTCTTCATTACAGGCAACATTAGCTCGTTAATTGAAATAGCCATGTATTCGTGTTGATGGTTCCCCAGACCTGGTGAGTTTATACATTTCACTTAATCTACTAATAGAGAAAGACGGCATACGCCATGCTCTAACTTTTTGGCCCCTTATATATAAAAGGTGTGGCCAAGGGAATAAGTAGAGGGTAGTAGTTAGCAACCAGGAACAGTTGGTGCCCGATCAGGGTCCTCGGTGAATGCTTGGAGTCCATTTAAGCCTTCCAACAGATTTACCATTGTTTGTTTCAGTCTGCAGCTCTCAGGATTCAGACCTTCTCGTAATATGTTCACATGTTAGTATACATAGGTGTAAATCGTTTCTGATTACCGGCCACTCCTTCAATCGCATCAGCCACCTCCAAGAACGATGTGCCGGTACTCATGACTAAGAGGTAAGATAAATGGTAGTCACTGTGGTATGTACGATATATTCCGCACCTTCATCGGGAAATGTCTTTTACGTTCAAAGTGGGTGTAGTAATGGTTTGTGTATATTTTACTCTAACCTAAGGTCTGCTCTTTCTGGCCCCTTTAGGCTGCCCTACCGCAGCAGTTATGGCACAATTCTACTGCTTGTTGTAGATAGGGTTAGATGGGTTAGGTACACCTTTCTGGTAGCCGATCCGACCACAAGTATTAAGCAAGTATTGCTGTGTTTGTGGGAGGGGAGGCAGACTACAAGGCTAGTTATATGCACCTGTGGGCATGGGCTGGCTGAGTGCTAGGCTATTTATAGGCACCTGCGGGCCCAGGCTGATGCCGATTCAGCTGATTTCACCCACCCACCCACACCATCTTAGTCATTTCATATTAGGGTGGCCCCCTTTAGGCTGCCCTACCGCAGCAGTTATGGCATAATTCTACTGCTTGTTGTAGATGGGGTTAGATGGGTTAGGTACACCTTTCTGGTAGCCGATCCGACCACAAATACATAAATGCACCATATACATGGTACACATACATAAATACACCATATACATGGTACACATACATAAATGCACCATGTACATGGTACACACATAAATACACCATATACATGGTACACACATATAAATACACCATATACATGGTACACACATATAAATACACCATATACATGGTACACACACATAAATACACCATATACATGGTACACACACATAAATACACCATATACATGGTACACACACATAAATACACCATATACATGGTACACACACATAAATACACCATATACATGGTACACACACATAAATACACCATATACATGGTACACACACACATAAATACACCATATACATGGTACACACACATAAATACACCATATACACACATACCATCCAACTTTTAAAAAGCCTAAGTAGCTAAACTATGGAATGGAAGCGCTCATATCCGGCTGTCGTTGTAATTTTAACAACCGGATGTGGAGAACCTGAGGGAACTGTCTGAATCCCATTCCTAGATGGATAGATAGATAGATAGATAGATAGATAGATAGATAGATAGATATGAGATACATATTACATAGATAGGTAGATATTAGATAGATAAATTATGATAGATAGATAGAGCGACACACATGCCGGTTGCAGTACATTTGGCTGTTATGTTTCTTTTAGCCAAAATGTGGACAGGACGGCACAGGGCGGATGTATTAAGAAGCTGTATACTTGATTCTACGTGGATCCGATCCCAGTTTCAGATGAAACACCCCATATCACGAGCCTGCCTTTGACTGTGCATTAATTCAGTCCTGAAACACTGATCCAAAGCGCTGTGGCTACATGTGCTGCGTCGTTTGCTGACAAACAGTACATCCGGGGCGAGGCGTATGCAGGGGGCTCCATGTAGTATTACTGTAGTAGTATTATGCCGTTTCTAACAGTTGTACGTGGAGCCTTGGTTCTCCCAAAAAATGTAAGAAGGGCAGCAGACAGTTAATGATGGTAAGCACCGGAGCCAGATCAAGACTGGTGGAGGCCCCTGGGCAAACAATGAAAGGGGGATCCATGACAAATTCTGGGAATGATCAGTTGTTCATTTATTAAAACCTCAGGGAGTAGTGTATTCTCGGGCATATTCACATGCAGCAGATTTGTTGCAGAAATGACAGTGACTGTCCCATTCAACTGAATGAGGCTCGCTGAAATCCATGTACATGCTGCAGAATCAACCCCATTCAGATGAATAGGACTGATTTTCAGTCATGTGTGATTTCACCCTCACATTGTCTTAAAGGTGCTGTGCTCTATTTTTCTCGCTGCTGATGTCATCACCCTGGCTGCTGCAGTGACCCTCTGGTCACCGTGCAGCCAATCACTGGCTTAGCAGTACATGGACCTCACAGCTGAGGCTCGTGATTGGCTGCAGCGGTGACCTGTGTGCAGGAAAAGAAACAGCAGTTGGTAGGACCAGTGTGCAGCGCTGGAAGAAGCAGGGGAGAAAAGGGGCGATTCTTTAGTTATTTTAGACCATTTTCCAGGGCTGTCCGAGATTTTATTTAAATGGGTTTTTCAGGATTCATATATTGATCAGGATAGGTCATCAATATCTGATCAGTGAGGGGTCTGACTCTTGGCACCCTCATGATCAGCTGTTTGAGGAGGACACGGTTCTCTGGTGAGCCTTATAGCCTCTTCCTAGGACATGTGACATCATGTTCAGTGGTCACATGACCTATTGAAGCTCAGTCCCATTTAAATGAATGGGTCTGAGCTGCAATATCAAGCACAGCCACTATACAATGTACGGCACTGTGCTTAGTTAGCTGTGAGGAGGCAGCATCACTCACTGGAGCGCTGCAGCCTCTTCAAACAGTTGATTGGCAGGGGTGCTGGGTGTTGGACTGCCTTCGATAGGATATTGATGACCTATCCTGAGGAGTCCTGGAAAACCTTTTAACTCAAACAACCCCTTTAATAAAACCACCATTTAAAATACATCAAGCATAGAGTCCACATATGACCATAACACAAGAGCCCAAAAATTCCAAATACCAGAGTACTTGAATATAAGATTGGATTGACCTTCCAGGTAGGAAGTTTAGAGTAGCCTGCATGAAGTGGGAATGATGAATTCCTCTTTTGCTATAAACCGGCTTTGGTGAATCCTGCACCGGACACTTCGGATTTGCCTATGTTGGCAGAGGTTGAACCATACTGTAACATAGTAACATAGTTTATAAGGCTGAAAATAACTGACCTGCCCATCCAGTTTAGCCTACAAAGTTGATCCAGAGGAAAGCAAAAAAAAAAAAACTGTGAGGTAGAAGCCAATTTTATTCTTTTTAGGAGAAAAAATTCCTTTCTGACTCCAATTAGGCAATCAGAATAACTCCCTGGATTAACGACCCCTCTTTAGTAATGATAACCTGTAATATTATTACACTCCAAAAATATATCTAGGACCCTCTTGAACTCTTTTAGTAAACTCACCATCACCACCTCCTCAGGCAGAGAGTTCCATAGTCTCACTGCTCTTACCGTAAAGAATCCTCTTCTATGTTTGTGTAGAAACCTTCTTTCCTCCAGACGCAGAGGATGTCCCCTCGTCACAGTCCTGGGTATAAATAGATCATGGGAGAAATTTCTGTACTGACCCCCCGCCCCCCACCCGCCTGATAGATTTATATATAGTTATTAGATCGCCCTTAATTTATGCACCTTTTGATGGAATCCATAATCTTATAAGCTCTGGGATCAGCTGCCTGACACTGGTTTCTAGAATTAAGTTCACTATCGATTTAAAATTCTTAGGTTTTTGTCACATTTGTACCACATTTGCTAAGTTCCAATCCTGTGGAGCAGACCCTGTCATTGTGAGACTATCAAAGATAAGGCTCTGCCTATTACATTAGTTAATTATCTTAGTATATGGGGTGTATGCCATCTGGAACCTGTGATTTGTCTATTTTAGTGTATATTTACACTAGTGTTTAAGTTTTCCGGTATTGAGTTCCGTCATAGGGGCTCAATACCGGAAAAAACCACTTCAGTTTAGTTCCCATTCATTGTCAATGGGGACAAAACGGAACTGAACAGAACGAGATGCTTAAAAATGCATTCCGTTCCATTAAGTTGCGTTACCTGACCGGAGAGCAAACTGCAACATGTATTTTGCTTTCCATTCTGGGATGTGGATGGAAAACGGATCCGGCATTACCCCAATGCAAGTCAATGGGGACGGATCCATTTTCTCTGCCACAATCTGCCACAATAGAAAACTGATCCGTCCCCCATTGACTTTCAATGGAGTTATTGATGGATCCATCTTTGCAATGTTAAAGATAATACAACCGGATCCGTTCATAACGGATGCAAATGGTTGTATTATCAGTAACCGAAGCAGATCCAGCAAAAACGCTAGTGTGAAAGTACCCTTAATCTTTCTTTCTTTCAATCTCCTAGATCAGACAGGCTCCATTTAGTGAGCAGTTTACTTTGACACTCTGCACTTCATCTTAAATTTCATTTTTCTCAGTGAATACAGTGGAGAAAAAATAATAAATTTGCTTTCTCCTCATCTGTCTCTACAACTCCTCCCTCCTCACTCCTTAGAGGGGCAACACTTTCTGATTTAAATGATATAATTGAAGAACATTTTAGGGTTAGTTTTACTCTCTTTGGCAATTAGCTGCCTTTATCTGTCTTTAATATATTTTAGTTTTTTTCCTTTTAGTTTTTTGGTGCTTTTTTGCTACCTTCCTGTTGTAATTGAAGGTTAATTTAGGTCAAAACGCCCAGGGCAGCAGAGCTGGCAGTGAGATAATCCTTAATCCTTTCTATTGGCGATAAAGACATGTTGATTACCTTAATTGTAATCTTTTACTGTATTGCTACATAGAGGTTTCAGCAAAAGGATCAAGAAGTGAGTGGGGTTAAGCGAACCCGAACTGTAAAGTTTGGGTTCGTACCGAACTTTACGATTTTTTGCACCCAGGCCAGAACATTTCTGTAAAAGTTCGGGTTCGTTGTTCGGCAATTTCTTCCCACTTTTTGAAAGGCTGCAGGGCAGCCAATCAGCAAGCGTTTCACTACTTTTCCCTAAGAAGCCATCACAACCATGCTTACTAATGGCATGGCTGTGATTGGCAGAGTGCAGAATGTGACCCAGCCTCTATATAAGCTGGAGTCACGTAGTGCCACACGTCACTCTGCTGATCTTAGTGTAGGGACAGGTTGCTGCCGGTGCTCTCAGGGAGAGATTAGGAAAGAAATCTGTTGAACTTGGTGGTGTGAAAGCTTGACGCTACAGCAATTATTGAGGGAGGGTGCTACTGCTATCCTACATTTTTGTACCCCTCCCTGAGCCCAGTGATACTGCAAAATATATATTTTTTAACCCAGCTGTTACTAAGGTGGGGGTCGGCGGCCATTTTAGCAATTGCAGTGTCCTTGGAACTGCATGTGACTTGCATGTGTGCCAGCCTGCCAGGGACATCAGTCTAATCCTTTTTTGGTAGCTCAGTGAAGAAAAAATTCCTTTTTTCTGGCAGGTCAAGTCCCCTACATTACCTATTTTATAATTTAGGGGTGACATAGTGCATTTCTGTAGTTGGGGGCAAAAACCTGTATTGTGGTGCTATAGAGCACTTGTGCATACAACGCACCAAAACGTATTTTCAATTTCAGCAGTGAAATAGTGCATTAGTGTATTTTGGGGAAAGAAACCCGTATTGTTGGTCCACAGAGCAGTTTTGCATACATCGCACACATACCTACGTTTAATGCAGTATTTCACTGCTGAAATGTAGTGTATTTTGTGGGAAATAAACCAGTATTGTTACACAGAGCAGTTTGGCATACAACGCACAAAAACGTATTTGAAAATTTAGCAGTGACATACTGCATTTCTGTAGTTTGTTGCAAACACACTGGTTTTGTGGTAGATGGCACATTTGCTGTGTATGCTGAATTTCTGACAAATTAAACCGTTAACTTCTGCTTCAACATTGTTGGTTTGAAAAATCAAAATTTTGGTGATAGTAAAGTAATTGTATTGAATTGCTCCGTTACACTGTTGTGTGACCTAAAGAACGGTATTCTGTTTATGACACGGGCACTGCCTTACTGTTGACTATTGGCAGTTAAATGCAGCAGTCTCTTATGCTTTTTGATGACTCTGCTGGCAGGCTTTTCCAGGGCCATAACCATAGCCCTGCCCCAGAAGTGGAAGAGATTGAGTGCACGGATGCCCAAGCACTTAGGTTTGAGTATGAGGACAGGGGAAGACCACCGCAGCACGTCTCTGATAAGCCGCTGCGGCTTTCTGCGGTGTGCAGACCGACAAAGAGGGCAGGGGTGAAGACTGTGTGGAAGATGATGTTGAGAGCAATGAGGTCCTACACCCAAAAATACACTACTTAAATCCATGTTTTTCATGGGTGGTGAAAAAAATCATATTTTTTTAGGCCAGGAATTACCTTTGCGCTGCATATGTGCCGGGGACAATAATATAGTAAATCCGTCTGGGAGTTCAGGGGTTTACATATTCCAATTTTTTGCTGTCAAGTAACCCTGCACTGCATAGGTGACAGTGACTGAAAATGCGGAAAATCCTCTTTTAAATTGTTGGGTGAAATATTACCATTTTTGCCGGGTACAAACCCCTGCACTGCCTAACTGTCAGGGAACTTACAATTGGCGGTTACATTGTTGCATGACATAAAGCCTTTTTGGGCTGTGAAGCCAAAGGTAGTCGCCAACAACATGTTTTTTTTTTGTTTTTTTTTTTTAAATAAAGTGCTGTAGACCCCCAAAAATTGGGAAAATAAAAAAAATAAAACAAAGTGTAAGCGCACGGTAGTATAACAATGGTTTGGTGAGGCCGGTATACATGTCTATTCTGCATAAGGTACAAACAAGTCCTGTGGAATCCATGCCTGGTTCTTTTTAATAAACGATAGCTTGCCCACATTGTCTGCGGACAGACGGCTGCACTTGTCTGTGATAATGCCCCCAGCCATGCTAAACACATGTTCAGACAATACAGTGGCTGCAGGGTAGGCCAGCACCTCCAAGGCGTAAAGGGCAACCTCGGGACATGTGCCCAATTTGATGACAAGGAAGTTTAATGGGGCAGACCCAGTGGCGTAGCTAGAAATGATTGTGCACCACGGCAAATTTTTTAATGGGGCCCCCCTCCCCCAGTAATTTTTGCGCAACCCCCTTCCTTTTATGCCGCCATGCCTGTGGTTACTAAGGATCGCTCTCTCAGACCAGGCCCAGCAGCTGTTCCATCCGTTTTCAACACTGTCTATACTGCCACTGTATATAATTTTATTGTATAATACTGTTGAGGGGGCCTTGACAAAGTATTTTAGTTCTCCTCCTGGATGGACCCCTTCTAGGTCAGGGCCCCAAAGCAGTAGCTTCCCCTGTTGCTACGCCCCTGGGCAGAACCATCAGTCAGTACGTGTACTCTTCCACCATGTTGCTGAAATGCTGCCTCCTGATAAGATGTTCCAGATCTGCTGGTGGTGCAGGTTGTTGTGGCGTGATGACAAATCTTTTCCACATTTTGCCCATGATAACCCGGCCTTTTGAGGTGTTGGTGGTGACCCAGCTGCATTGGCAAATTCTTCCTCCTCCTCCTCTGCCTTCACCTTGTGCTTCAACTGAGTCCCCGGGGTCAGGTGTGAATGCCATCAGCAGCGTGTCTATTAGCGGGCGCATCTTCCTATCACGCTCCAGTGAGGGAATTAAGGACGGCACGTTGTCCTTGTAACGGGGATGCAGCAGGTCGTTGCGCATGCACTGCAACATCTAGTCGCTCATGTGTGCCAGGCTTCCCAGAGGCAAGGACAAGCTGTCCTCTTTGAGGGAGGTGTATCGTCTGTGTCATCTGTATCCCCCAGCCACGCTCCAGTGATGCCCGTGAGCTGTCTTGGGTGCCACCCTGCTGAGAAAACGGTTCCTCCTCCTCCTCCTCCTCCTCCTCCTCATCCTCCAGAACTGTTCCCTGGCTGGACAATTGTGTTCCAGGCCAGGGCCTATGTTGGTGCAGGAACCCACCCTCCGAGCCACTTGTATTTGGCTGGCCTTAAGTTAAGGATAAGGCGTGTATTACTGTATATAGTTTTGTTTGTTCATATAGTTAGTTTAGCTGCATTATAGTTATTTTGATATGTGAGGTGTGAGGCTGTTCAGGTTAATTTTCTCTTGTTGAAATGTTCCTTGTATAGTTTTTGTTCCAATAAATAATAAAAAGTCCTGATAGCCGTGGAAATGTTAACCGACAATCTAACCAACAAATTTAATAAAATTATTTGTCACATCTGAGGCTCAGGCCGCAGGGGTCCTTGAGCAACAATAAAAGTGAATTTGTGCCACCAGAATATACTGTAAGTGTTGGATTAACTGAATTGATTTTCACTGTCCGGTGTTTAGGAATTTCTGCACCCCAAATTCAGCACATGTGGCAGGCAGGGGATGTGCGCCAAACCCCGCCAAAACCATAAGAAACTTTATTTTTACAGTTAAGTATACTGACATATTTATTTTGTTTGAAATAAGATTTTTATCGCTAGTAAACAGAAAATTGCTGGTAAATGAAAATTTTAAGGGAATCTGTCACCATGAAAATACAATGTAAGCTTGGTATTACACATTTTGTGAGGGAAGGTGAAAAAAAATGGCTGTTTTTCCACAACTTTTATAATTCTTTTTACAGGTTCACCTGACGGGGTGGATCATGTTATATTTTTATAGAGCGGGCGGGAGTTTTCACTGATGCCAGTGTACCCTGCCCTGATAGCAGGGGCTCAGCCGTCAGTGACAGCCAGACCCGGGCCGCTGATCGGTCGGTCGGACGGGCACAGCTCCTGCACCTGCCCAATCAGCCCGCCATACCTGTACAGCGCTGGGACTGAACACACATCCTGCAGCGCCATATAGGTATCCTACAGGTTAGGGTACTTTCACACTAGCGTTCTTCTTTTCCGGCATTGAGTTTCGTCCTAGGGGCTCAATACCGGAAAATAACTGATCAGTTTTATCTCAATGCATTCTGAATGGAGAGAAATCCCTTCAGGATGCATCAGTTCAGTCACTGTCAGGCGTTTTGGACGGAGGAAATACCGCAGCATTCTGCGGTATTATCTCCATCCAAAATGCCTGATCAGTTGCCAGAATGTCTAAAAATACTGCAATGACGGATCCGGCATTCTGGTCTGCGCATGTGCAGACCTTTAAAAATGTGAAAAGAATAAATACCGGATCCGTTTTGCCTCATGACACCAGAAAAACGTAGGGCTCTTTCACACTTGCGTTCTGAGGATCCGGCGGGCACTTCCGTCCCGCCGGATCCGTAAGAACGCAAGTGGTCGGAGAGCATTTGAAGACTGATCAGTTTCCTGATCAGTCTTCAACATGCTTTCACTGTTACCATGGCAGCTAGGACGCTACTGGAGTCCTGGCTGCCATGGTACTCAGCAGCAGTGTACTTACCTGCGCTGCGGCCGGCGGGCGCTCCTTAATGACGTCACAGGTCCGGGCGGCGCATAGATCAATGCGCCGCACGGACCTGTGATGTCATAATTGGCGCCCGGCGCCGCAGCGCAGGTAAGCACACTGCTGAGTTGTACTACCATGGCAGCCAGGACTCCAGTAGCGTCCTGGCTGCCATGGTAATCGATCGGAGCCCCAGCACACTGGGGCCCCGATCGGAACGGCTGCTGCGCATGCGCAGCGCTAAACGTCGGATCCGGCAATTCGCCGAATCGACGTTTAGCTTAATGCCGGATCCGGAATAATGCTCTTCAATGGGCATTCATTCCGGATCCGGCATTGCGGCATGTCTTCCAGCTTTTTGGACGGAGACAAATCCGCAGCATGCTACGGTTTTGTCAACGTCCAAAAAACGTTGACATACTGAACGGATGACATCCTGATGCATCCTGAACGGATTTCTCTCCATTCAGGATGCATTAGGATTATCCTGATCAGTTTCTTTCCGTTCTAGAGCCCCGAGGACGGAACTCTAGGACGGAAAAAAACAACGCTAGTGTGAAAGAGGCCTTATCTGTTATTGCAATGCATTTTTCTGACTGATCAGGCATTTTTCAGACCTGATCAGTTTGCATACAGTTTGCCTGATCAGGCAGGCAGTTCAGGCAACGGAACTGCTTGCCGGATCACACTGCCGCAAGTGTGAAAGTACCCTTAATAAGCCTGGTCCTTTACCATCCATATTTGGGCCCCTTGTAAATTTCTGCTCTGGCACTGGCTGGCAGCAGCCTTGTGACTCCTCAACACCCCTCCTAAACCCCCCCCCCCCCCCATTGAAAATTCTGTCACACTTTTTGTGGATCTGTGGATCCTCAAAACACACACGGATGTGTGAATGGACCCTTAGGAGTGGTGCAGACAGTCACAGTGGCACTGTGGTGTGTGGCAGTTAGGCGTGGTGCAGACAGTCACAGTGGCACTGTGGTGTGTGGCAGTTAGGAGTGGTGCAGTCACTGTGGCCCTGTGGTGTGTAGCAGTTGGGAGTGGTGAACAGTCACAGTGGCACTGTGGTGTGTGGCACTTAGGAGTGGTGCAGACAGTCACAGTGGCACTGTGGTGTGTGGCAGTTAGGAGTGGTGCAGACACAGTGGCACTGTGGTGTGTGGCAGTTAGGAGTGGGGCAGTTACAGTGGCACTGTGGTGTGTGGTAGTTAGGAGTGGTGCAGTCACAGTGGCACTGTGGTGTGTGGCAGTTAGGTGTGGTGAGCGCGATTACGTCACCAAAGGTTCTTTTGCAGGTCCTCAAAGAAGCAAGAAAGAAGACGATGCCCGGCTGCGCGATCAAGTGGATGAGGTGAGTTAATTTTTTTTATTTTTTAACCTCTCAAGCCACATTTAAGTAAGATTCTTTATTAAGAATGCTATTATTTTCCCTTATAACCATGTTATAAGGGAAAATAATAAAATATACAGAATACCGGACCAAAACTCGAACTTCTGTGAAGAAGTACGGGTTCAGGTCTGGGTACCACATTTAGTTTTTCTCACGCGTGTGCAAAATGCATTGCAATCGTGCGGAAGAAACTGAACAACGCAATCGCAGTCAAAACTGATTGAAATTGCGTGCGCACTCGCGTGGGTTTCCCGCATTTCACCCGGGACGCATCCGGAGCAAATCCAGAACGCCTGTGTGAAAGAGGCCTTAGAACCCCCTAAAGTATATAAAGAAAGTATTAGAACTTTTCATTTACACCAAGATTAAGCAGTGGAAAACCTCCTAAATAAAACCAACAGAAGTTGATCTGCTAATCTGTAAATTTGCTACTTTTTGGATGTTTTTATGACACAAGAGGTGTAACTAATTGACTGCATGATACTCAGGAAGTTATAAAATTACCTGAAACAATTGACTAAAACATTTCCATAACTATTCTCCATAATAACACAGTGAACGTTTTGAGTACTGAGAAGGTCACAGTATTTGGCTGCTTTTACACGGGTCTTTGATAGACCCTGCACTGCTGGAGGAAACTCCTAATTTATTTGTCATAAATTAAGGGCAACTCCAGCAGTCCATGCGCCAGGACTAAGGCTAAGGCTGACTTTACATTATGTTTTGCCCATCCATTTAACAAAAAAAATAAAAAAAAACGTATACGTTAAACTGATGCCTCAGACTGATGTCATACAGTGGCATTCATTCACCATAGAGTTCCGATGTAAAAAGAAATAAGTACCGGTATATGTTGTTGTTGTTTTACCATTGTAAAAGAAAAGTATGCTGTTTTTGGACTGTACTTTGCATGACACAAGAATGTGGTGTGCTGCGTTTTTGTATCCTTTTTTTCCCCCTAACGTATACGTCAAACGGAGGCATAAAATGTGATGTGAACTCACTCATATTTATATCTGTTTCCAGGTGTAAATTTTAGTAAATTTACTGGGGCCAAGGCCCCAGCCTGGCCCCCATCACTCCCTCACCGCGCCCATGTGGCGACCACAGTGCAAAAATGCCCATGAGAGAGAATATTGTCACACATGTGTTAAAACATTCGCAAAACAAGGTCTTGTGACCTATTAACCCCTTCACGATCCTGCCATTTTTCACCTTAAGGACCAGGCCATTTTTTGCAAATCTGACATGTATCTCTTTATGTGGTGATAACTTTAAAACGCTTTAACTTATCCAGGCCATTCTGAGATTATTTTCTCATCACATATTGTACTTCCTGACAGTGGTAAATTTGAGTCAAAATATTTCATTTTTATTTATAAAAAAAAATACTAAATTTACAAAAAAAATTGAAAAAATTCACAATTTTCAAAATTTCTTCTATGCTTTTAAAACAGATAGTGATACCTCCTAAAATAGTTATTACTTTACATTTCCCATATGTCTACTTCATGATTGGATCATTTTGTAAATTCAATTTTCTTTTTTTGGGACCTTAGAAGGCTTAGAAGTTTAGAAGCAAATCTTAAAATTTTTAAGAAAATTTCCAAAACCCAATTTTTAAGGACCAGTTCAGGTCTGAAGTCACTTTGTGGGGCTTAAATGGGCCCATTTTAGAAACTACACCCCTCAAGGTAATCAAAACTGATTTTACAAACGTTGTTAACCCTTTAGGTGTTCCACAAGATTTAAAGGAAAATGGAGATGAAATGTCAGAATTTTACTTTTTTTGGCAGATTTTACATTTTATTCCATTTTTTTTTTTTTTTGCTAACAAAGCAAGCGTTAACAGCCAAACAAAACTCAATATTTATTACCCTGATTCTGTAGTTTACAGAAACACCCCATATGTGATCGTAAGCCGCTATACGGACACATGGCAGGGCGCAGAAGGAAAGGAACACCATATGGTTTTTGGAAGGCAGATTTCACTGGGATAATTTTAAGTTGCCATTTCACATTTGAAGACCCCCTGATGCACCCCTAGAGTAGAAACTCCAAAAAAGTGACTCCATTTTGGAAACTACGGGATAAAGTGGCAGCTTTGTTGGTACTATTTTAGGGTACATATGATTTTTGGTTGCTCTATATACACTTTTTGTGAGGCAAGGTAACAAAAAATAGCTGTTTTGGCACTGTTTTTATTTTTTGTTTTTACAATGTTCATCTGACAGGTTAGATCATGAGCTATTTTTATAGAGCAGGTTGTTACGGACGCTACAATACCAAATATGACAACTTTTTTGGGTTGTTTGTTGTATGTAGGGTCTCATTTTTTGCGGAATGAGATGACGGTTTGATTCGTATGATTTTGGCGTGCGTATGACTTTTTGATCGCTTGGTATTACACTTTTTGTGATGTTTGATGACAAAAAATGGCTTTTTTACTCTGTTTTTATTTTTATTTTTTTACGGTGTTCATATGAGGGGTTAGTTCATGCTTAATTTGTATACAGCAGGTTGTTACGGATGCGGCAATACATAATATGTATACTTTTTTCTATTTATTTAAGTTTTACACAATAAAAGAATTTTTGAAATAAAAAAATAATCATGTTTTAGTGTCTCCATATTCTGAGAGCCATAGTTTTTTTTTTTTTTGGGACAATTGTCTTAGGTAGGGTCTCATTTTTCACAGGATGAAATGACGGTTTAATGGGTAGTATTTTGGGGTGCGTATGACTTTTGATTGCTTGGTATTACACTTTTTGTGATGTGAGGTGACCAAAAATTTGCTTTTTTGACACTTTTTTTTTATTACTGTGTTCACCTGAGGGGTTAGGTCATGTGATATTTTAATAGACCTGGTTGTTACGGACACGGCGATACAATACTGTATTTTTTTTCACAATAAAAGCATTTTTGAAAAAAAAAATCATGTTTTAGTGTCTCCATATTCTAAAAGCCATAGATTTTTTTTATTTTTTGCACGATTTATGTAGGGGTTCATTTTTTGCGGGATGAGGTGAAGGTTTGATTACTACTATTTTGGGGGATATACGCCTTTTTGATCACTCGGTGTTGCACTTTTTGTGATGTAATGTGACAAAAAAATTATTGTTTTAGCACAGTTTTTATTTCATTTTTTCTACGGTGTTTAGGTGAGGGGGTGGATCATGTGATATTTTTGTAGAGTCAGTTGTCACGGACGTGGCAATACCCAAAATGTCTGGTTTTCTTTTTTATTTTCAATTTTTTTTTTTTAACAATTGTAAGTGTTTTATTTTGGGAATTTGTTTTTTTTTTTTTTACTTGAAACTTTATTTTTTTTTGTTATGAAAAACATTTTTTTTTTTTTTTGTCCCACACTGGAGCTTCAACTTCTGGGGCCTGATCCCCTCTGCAATGCATTACAATACAACCTGTATTTTAATGCATTGGCTGTCTGCTTTTATGCTGACAGCCCGCCTGTGAGACCCAGCCTACGGGCTGGATCTAACAGGCTTCCGTAGAAGGCAAGCCCCGATGCCTATGGAAGGCATCGGGCTTGCCTTCTCTGCCATCGGGTCCCCACCACTGCAGCCATACCCTCCGCTAACCCGCAGCTTTGACCGCAGCATACAAGAGGTTAATACGCCGGCATTGGTGTTTTCACCGATGTCGGTGTATGCAGCAGCAGCCGCCCAGCTGTCAGTGACTGCCAGACCCCTGCCGCTTATCGGGCGGGTGCAGCTCCTGTACCCGCCCGATCAGCCCACCATACATGTACGGCGCTAGTCCTTAAGTCACGGCAACCAGCACCGTACATGTACAGCCGAGGTCCTTAAGGGGTTAATGCAAAAAACTGATAGTAAATGATCCCTTAGGTGTAGCTCCAGCCAAAAGCCTAGTTTACACTTAAGTGATATGGTCAGTGATTTCCATCAGTGATTTTGAGCCAAAACAAGAAGTGGAGGCTACACAAAGATAAGGTACAAGGGAAAGATCTGCACCTGTTATGGAAATCACTGTCAAACACTGACTAAATCACTGAAGTGTGAACTAGGCCTAAGGCCGCTTTCACTCAGTTAGGGCTCATGCACACGAACTTATTTTATTTCCGTGTCCGTTCATTTTTGTTTGAACGCAACCCCTCAGATAAATCCCGTCAAAAAAATAAAATAAAAACTGTGCTAAAAAAACATTTTTTGTCACCTTACATTACTAAAAGTGCAACAAGCGATCAAAGGCGTATGCCCCCCAAAATAGTACCAATCTAACTGTCACCTCATCCTGCCAAAAATGAGCCCCTACCTAAGACAATCGCCCAAAAATAAAAAATAAACTATGGCTCTCAGACTATGGAGACACTAAAACATGATTTTTTATGTTTCAAAAATGCTGTTATTGTGTAAAACTTAAATAAATAAAAAAACATACATATTATGTATCGCCGCATCCGTAAGAACCTTCTGTATAAAAATATCACATGAACTAACCCCTCAGGTGAACACGTAAAAAAATAAAAAATGTGTAAAAAAAAAATACCTTACATCACAAAAAATGCAACACCAAGCGATCAAAAAGTCATATGCACCCTAAAATAGTATCAATCAAACCATCATCTCATACCGAAAAAAATGAGACCCTTCGTAAGAAAGTCGCCCAAAATTTAAAAAAACTATGGCTTTTTAGAATATGGAGAAACTAATTATGTAGAAATGAAACAACCAAAAAAGTTTTCATATTTGGTATTGTTGCGTACGTGACAACCTGCTCTGTAAAAATACCACATAATCTAACCTGTCAGATGAACATTGTAAAAACAAAAATTAAAATCAGTGCCAAAAGAGCTTTTTTTTTGTTACCTTGCCTCACAAAAAGTGTATAAAGAGCAACCAAAAATCATATGTACCCTAAAATAGTACAAACAAAATTGCCACCTTATCCCGTAGTTGGATGGGGTCACTTTTTTGAAGTTTCTACTCTAGGGGTGCATCAGGGGGTCTTCAAATGTGAAATGGCAACTTAAAATTATCCCAGTGAAATCTGCCTTCCAAAAACCATATGGCGCTCCTTTTCTTCTGCGCCCTGTCGTGTGCCCGTACAGCAGTTTATGACCACATATGGGGTGTTTCTGTAAACTACAGTAAAAAGAGCAATAGAGGGTTAAAAATAATAAAAAAAATTAACTCACCTCCTCCGTTTGATCACGTAGCTGCTGGTCTCCTGTACTGTCTTCAGCTGGGGGGGGGGGGGGAAGGTGGAGGTGAGTTATTTTTTTTATTATTTTTAACCCTCTATTGCCCTTTTTACTTTGCATTCTCTTTTGAGAATGCTATTATTTTCCTTTATAACTATGTTATAAGGGATAATAATAAAATATACAGAACACTCAACCCTAAACCGACTTCAGTGATGAAGTCCGGCTTCGGGTCTGGGTACCAAACATGACGATTTTTCGCACGCGTGTGCAAAGCGCATTCAAACGCTTGCACTCACGCGGAAAAATCGCGCATTTTCCCGCAACACACCCGTGTGACGCCCGTGTGAAAGAGGCCTGTGCAACACCTAAAGGGTTAACAAAGTTTGTAAAATCAGTTTTAAACACTTCGAGGGGTGTAGTTTCTAAAATGGGTAATTTTTGGGTGGTTTCTATTTTGTAAGCCTCACAAAGTTACCGTACTTCAGACCTGAACTGGTCATTAAAAAGTGGGTTTTGGAAATTTTCTGAAAATTTTCACGATTTGCTTCTAAACTTCTAAGCCTTCTAATGTCCCTAAAAAAATAAAATGGCATTCCCAAAATGATCCAAACATGAAGTAGACATACGGGGAATGTAAAGTAATAACTATTTTTGGAGTCATTTCTATCCATTATAAAGTAGAGAAATTGAAATTTGGAAATTTGCTAATGTTTCCAAATTTTTGGTAAATTTGGTATTTTTTTTTATAAATTAAATTTTTTGACTCAATTTTACCACTGTCATGAAGTACAATATGTGATGAAAAAACAATCTCAGAATGGCCTGGGGATCAGTAAAAGCGTTTTAAAGTTATTACCACATAAAGTGACGCATGTTGGACTTGCACAAAATGCCCTGGGCAGGAAGGTGAAAACTGGCCCAGGGTAGAAAGGGTTAATTGTGCCTTTCCTGTTATGCAATCGCTCATGTAATGTGCCTGGTTTACCAGAGGTGGCAGCAAACACAGAAGTGCTGCTCTAGCAGAGGTTGGAACTTGATTCCAGTCTATAATTCAACCCCCTGGGAAAAAAGGAAGGAAGTTAGTGAAGAGAGTGAGAGATCCCTGCATGAGGGAGGTAGTGTGGTGAGAGACTTGCCCCTGCCGGGTGAGCTTTCCCAAAGTACAGAAGTAAAGATACTCTGGAACTTCAGATAAGAGACAGCATAAAGATAAGTTGCAGCACTAAGAGAGCTCAAGATTTAGCCAGCTTATTCATACAGCAGAAAGAGAGAGAGAAATGATTCCTATTTAAATTTGCAAAGCTAAAGTACAGCAGAGAGAAAGATGGCCACAGATGTAGCAGAGCCGAGAGTGTTTACCAGCCTGCCTAATTTTGCCTATACCTATTGGAAACCAAGAAGGAACCAGAAACTGTTTGAAAGATATGTTTTATTCAAGTAAAGCTAAGTTTGAACTTTGGACTCAAGTTATTCCATCATCAAGTTCAGCTACCCCTTTGCACTGCTTCGGACGACAACGCCTGGGGTCCAGGGATATTCAGGTAGGAGCACCGCGACACGTGCACAGCCACACCATCAGGGACATTATAGGCTACCCTCACATCTCTCTGGCATTCCTACACCTGGGTATCCCCACTACCATCTCCTTAGGGGGACTCTGTCCCTTGTTACTGAAGGGAACCCCGTCCGCGTACGTTGCGCGTTGCAAACACACTGTGTGCTGCCCGCATCGGTATGTCCGTTCCGTAGTCCGCAAAAAATATAGAGCATGTCCTATTCTTGTCCATTTTACGGACAAGGATAGACATTGTTATAATGGAACTCCCCAAAAAATAGATGCAACACGGATGTCATCTCTATTTTTTACGGATCCACGTTTTGCCGGAAAATATATACGGTCATGGACATGAGCCCTTAGTGTTTGGTCAGTGATTTTCATCACTGATTAGGACCAAACAGAACAGGTGCAGATCTTCCCCTTATACTTTGTCTGTGGAGTCTCCAATCCTGGTTTTGTACCTGTTCTGTGTTTTTGACCCATTCCTGGTTTTGGTTTACAATCACTGATGGAAATCACTGATCAATCACTGACTAAACACTGTGTGAAAGCGGCCTTAGGCCTAGTTCACACTTTTGTAATTTGGTCAGTGTTTGATCAGTGATTTCCATCAGCGATTGTAAACCAAAACCAGGAATGGGTCAAAAACACACAACATGTACAAATCTTTCCATATCTCTGCTCCACTCCTGCTTTTGGCAAACGGACATTAATATAAATCACTGACCAAATCACTAAGGTGTGAACTAGGCCTTAGACCACTTTCACACAGTCAGCGTGAAAAGTGTCAGCGTGTTTGATCAGTGATTTCCAACAGTGATTGTGAACTAAAACCCGTAGTGAAGCCTCCGCAGAGATCAGGCCCAAGGGAAAGATCTGCTTCTGTTCTGTGTTTGGATCTGCACCTGGTTTTGGCTCACAATTAGAGATGAGCGAACTTCTATTTTTAGTTCGGCGTCCAAAGTTCGGGTTGGGGTTATCGTAGCATCCAGTTATGGATTCCGCTACCGCGGACTATAACAGCATTTGGAATCCATAAGTGGACAACCCTAAGGACCTGGGGTGACGTCACCGTCATGTGATCAGTGCAGGGGGCGTGGCTCAGCACCGGATTGGATAAGAGGTGATCCAGTGCTGAGCCACACCCCCTGCACTGATCACATGACGGTGATGTCACCCCCGATCCTTAGTGTTGTCCAAGGTTCGGGTTCAATAAGGCAGCTCCTTATGGATTCCAAATGCCGTTATGGTGCGCGGTAGCGGAATCCATAACGGGATGCTACGATAACCCCAACCCGAACTTTGGACGCCGAACTAAAAATAGAAGTTCACTCATCTCTACTCACAATCCCTGATGGAAATCACTGATCAAACACTCAGTGAAAGTGGTCTTAGGCCCCATGCACACAATCATATTTTTGGTCAGCATCCAGTCCTCAGTTTTTGCAGATCGGATTCAGACCCATTCATTTCAATGGAGCTGCAAAAAATCTGTATGTAGGTCGACAGCCGCCATAATACATGAAGAGTAGGTGGCTATGGCTTGTGTTGGAGTTAGGCCTCTTGCACACGGCCGTTGTCCCGCCGTGGCTCTATTGCGGCCCGCATACGGCGGGTCCGCAATACACGGGGCATCCGCTGTGTGCATTCCGCATCACAGATGCGAACCCATTCACTTGAATGTGTCCGCAAATTCGGAGATGAGGTGCGGAATGGAACCCCACGAAAGCACTATGGAGTGCTTCCGTGGGGTTCTGTTCTGTGCTTCCATTCTGCAAACAAATAGAACTTGTTCTATCTTTTTGCAGACCTGACGGATCGCCGACCCCGTCTCTGTACAGCATTCAAATGTATGGGCTCCCGTGAGGTGAAATTCAGTACTGAAGCCGACTTCGGATTCAAATTTTCAAGTTTAAAAATCGATGGCCGAAGTTATTTACCGAAGTCTCGCAAATTTAACCTCGCCGGAGCCCATCCATTTTGATACTCTAAGGCCCCTTTCACACGGGCGAGTTTTCCGTGCGGGTGCAATGCGTGAGGAGGACGCATTGCACCCGCACTGAATCCGGACCCATTCATTTCTATGGGGCTGTGCACATGAGCGTTGCGTGAAAATCGCACTTCTGCGTTGCGTGAAAATCGCAGCATGTTCTATATTCTGCGTTTTTCACGCAACGCAGGCCCCATAGAAGTGAATGGGGATGCGGGAAAATCGCAAGCATCCGCAACCAAGTGCGGATGCGTTGCGATTTTCCCGCATTGTTGCTTAGCAACGGGACCCAATCTCTATTATTTCCCCTTATAACATGGTTATAAGGGAAATAATAGCATTCTTAATAAAGAATCCATTGTTAAATGATGAGGAAGGGGTTAAAAATAATAAAGTTAACTTACCTTAGCCACTTGATCGCGTGAGTCGCGATCTGTCCTCTCTTTCCCTGCAGCATCGATGATCTAAAGGACCTGTGATGACGTCACATCACATGGCCCAATCACCTGCTCCATCACTATGGTGATGGAGCATGTGATTGGTCCATGTGACCATGTGACATCATCCAAGGTCCTTAATCACTATCCTCAGGCTGTGGATAGTGCTTAAGGACCTTGGATGATGTCACGTGGTCACATGGACCAATCACATGCTCCATCACCATAGTGATGGAGCAGGTGATTGGGCCATGTGATGCTGTGACATCATTACAGGTCCTTTACATCTTTCAAGCTAACGGAGAGGAGGCCGGGCTTCGCGATCAAATGGACCAGGTAAGTTAAGATTAGTTTATTATTTTTAACCCATTCTGCACCGGGTTCAACATTAGGGAGATGGCCAAGGGTATTATTTTACATTATAACTATGTTATAATGTGAAATAATACCAGCGGGACAATTTCTGACCCAAACATGCACTTCTGTGAAGAAGTGCAGGTTCGGGTCTGGGTACCAAAAGTGCCGATTTTTCTCCCGCGCGTGCAAAACGCATCACAGCGCTTTGCACTCGCAGGGAAAAATCGCGGCAATTCCCGCAACGCACCCGCACTGTTTGACGGAGTGCACCCGCAACGCCCGTCTGAAAGAGGCCTAAGGAGACGGATCTCCGTACAGCATTAAAACAATGTTTTGAGCAAAGCGATCTATAATGAATGAATTAGGCCCTCATTGTTTATTTGGTCTTCTGCAAGGCGCTTGCTCTTTTTGTAATATGAACTGTTTTGGCTCCTTTGGGTATACAGGCTTTGTTGCCTAACAGTTTTTATGTCTAGATTTTCATTTGCAGAAATTTCTGCAACAAATCTGCTCCACACATTTATTGCTCCAATTGCTGTGCTAGATTTATATCAAGCTAGCAGCTCAAGGGGGGTGTCCTTTGTTTTGCAGCTCAGGGGACATGTCCTTTAGGCTACATGCACACGACCGTTGCCTGCCTCCGCGTCCGCTCATCCTGCAAATTTTGCGTCCGTCAAAAATAACAGATGACGGACCGTTTTTTTTTTTTTTTACGGATCCGATTTTTCCATTTCATCCACCATGATGGCCACAAAGAGATTGACCCTTGACCTCTGTAGGGGCAGGAACACATGGAGAGTTTAAATTCCCCACCCCCCTCTCCACCCTCAGTGTTTTCCTGCCCCTACAGGGGCCAACACGTGGAGAATCCCTCTGGGATAACCAATTTGGGGACCTCTGGAGGATTACCTTTATTTTTTCCTTCAGGTCCTGAAGATCTCCGGCTGCCCTCCGGATGCAGGGGCGGAAGCTGGGCAGCCTAGAGCAACGGGGCCCCTCGGCTCGGCTTATGCTGGGTCCTGCGGTCCCCCCCCCCGTTTCCCCAGACCTCCTCCCTGTCTCTGGGAGCAGTCCGGGCGGCCGCATGTCTCAGGGAGACGCTCGCATCCGCAGCGTTCTCCCCCGCTATACACCAACGAGGCTGCAGCTGATAGGGGGTGGTGCTGCGGCATACTAAGGAGCGGGCCGCGCTTCGGTCGCTCTTTTATCAAACAGCGCATGCGCGGGCCGACGGACAGGAGGCGCGGGCGGATGACGTCACTGGCGCTCTATGGTGACGTCAGACGCCGGGAAAATTCAAAATCCTTGTGGTTCCCAGCCAGATGATCGCTGCTGTGCCACCATGGAGACCCCTACTCCTCGTCCAGAGCTGACAGAGTCCTCATCTACCTGTGCAGTGAGTCCCCCTCTGGGGCCAGGCTAATTTCTATAATCTGGTCATGCTTTTGCTGTAAAGATTGTTTGGTGTTAATCATGGGGCTCTTCTTTGGTTGTTCCTTCCAGGCTAAGGATTCTAAGCCTCGGCCAAGAACTGCAAAATGTAATGCCTGTTCTAAGAAGCTTCCAGAAGACTATAAAAAAAGACTATGTAAAGCTTGTATATCTGAACTCTGGAGGGAGGAGCAACCAAACATTCTATCTGAAATGAAGACGTTAATTCAGGACGAGATTAAATCCTCATTGGCGTCTCTTTCTACTCCTTCAAATCCCCTATTCCGTCAAAAAACGGAGGTTGTCTGCAATCTCCTCCTCTGAGGCGGAGGACGCAGATATTGCTTCAGTATCCTCCAGACAAGGTGATGGGGACCCGGTGTCAGAAGGAGAGGATATTGAAGAGGACAAAAAATATTTTTTCTCCTCAGATGAGTTGGAGGACTTATTAAGGGCCGTCAGGTCCACTATGGAAATAGAGGATACTCCTAAGCCACGCACGGTTCAGGACGAGATGTTTGGGGGACTAAGATCAAAAAAATCCTTAGTTTTTCCAATTAACGAGAACATCCAGGAGTTGATTCTGAATGAGTGGTTGGATCCAGAGAAAAGGCTTGGAGTACCTAAAGATTTTCGTAATAGGTTGTGCTTCGACCAGTCTGAAGCTAAGATCTTTGATGAAATCCCGAAAATAGATATACAGGTAGCAAAGGTGGTTAAAAAGACATCTCTACCTTTTGAGGACTCCTCCCAACTCAGTGATCCCATGGACAGAAAGGCAGATGGTATGCTTAAAAGATCCTGGGAGGCGGCCATGTTCGGCATCAAAACAAACATCTCCGCCACTTCTGTAGCTCGGGCCATGTACATCTGGCTAGGAAAGTTAGATGACCACCTTAAAAATAGGACCTCCAGAGAAGAAATTAGGGATTCCATACCACTTCTCCGTTCTGCTACCGCTTTTTTAGCAGATGCCTCCGCGGAGTCTATTAGATTTTCCGCCAAGGAGACAGCCTTTTCCAATACTGTCAGAAGGGCATTATGGATGAAGGCCTGGTCAGGCGACAAGGCCTCCAAATCCAAGCTCTGCTCTATTCCTTTTTCAGGAGAATTTGTCTTTGGTCCTACTTTAGACAAAATTCTTGAAAAAGCAGCAGATAAAAAGAAGGGGTTTCCTGAAGAAAATGAAGCAAGAAAGAAGCCCTTTCGTCAGTACCAGCCCCAGCAGAAGAGCTACAGGGGAAAGGGTAAAACCGGTAGATGGAGCTACCCCAAAGGAGGAAAAGGTAGAGGCTTCATTCTTAACCTCCAGAACAGGCCTTCAAGACAATGACGCCAGGGTAGGGGGCAGACTAAAAAATTACTTTCCTGCCTGGAAGGAAGTAACATCAAACCCTTGGGCCTTAAACATAATCTCCCGGGGTTACAGAATAGAATTTACGTCAGCCCCCCCCAGGAGGTTTCACATTTCAACCCAAAAGGGGGAAGATTTAAAAATAATTTGGTCAGGTGTTCAGGACATGTTATCACTGGGGGTGGTCAGAACAGTCCCAGATCCAGAAAAAAGAAAAAGGGTTTTACTCCAACCTCTTCCTAGTCAGGAAACCAGACCAGTCCTTTCGAACCATAATAAACCTGAAGCCATTAAACAGGTTTATCCTGTACAAGCGGTTCAAGATGGAAACGATCACTTCCACAATTCCATTGATCCGAGAGGGAACATTCATGTCGTCCATCGACCTCAAGGACGCTTATTACCACGTCCCAATACATCCTGGCTCCCAGAAGTTTCTACGGTTTGCACTAAGAGATCAAGAGAGGGTCGTCCATCATTTCCAATATGTCCCACTTCCCTTTGGCAACTCTTCCGCGCCTTGTATCTTTACGAAGCTAGTAGTAGAGATGGTTGCTTTCCTCCGTCAACAAGGGGTAAATATCATACCATATTTAGACGATTTCCTTATTCTAGGAGAAACCGTAACAGAAAATCACAGAGCAACCTCAAAGTTTTCGGAGACTCTAAGCTCTCTGGGGTGGTTAATAAACGAGAAGAAATCGTCTCTAGATCCATCCACGAGGAAGAGGTTTCTGGGTATGGAACTAGACTCCATCTCTCAGAAGACCTTTTTACCAGTAGACAAGGTAAACTCTCTAATAGACGGGATAGGTTCCTTTCAGAAGACCAAGAGATGTTCTATCAGAGAGGCCATGAGCATACTGGGAAGCTTAACAGCTTGCATTCCAGCGGTTCCGTGGTGCCAAAGTCACACGAGGATGATCCAAAATTGGATCTTGGGTCAATGGAACAAAAAGCAAGCAGACCTGGACAGAATAGTACACATACCCCCAAGCATAAAAACAGACTTAGGCTGGTGGCGAAGAAAGGAAAATCTTATAAAGGGTCTAGATTGGCAGAGGCAACCGGAGATCCAGTTAATAACAGATGCCAGTATGACTGGATGGGGGGCAAAGATCGAAAGAAGTTACTTCCAGGGGACCTGGCCAGAGCACATATCTCAGAAATCGTCCAATTTCCACGAGCTTTATGCAGTTCTGAAAGCCATCTTCCAAGGAGAGGCATTACTAAGAAACCATCACTTGAAGATCCTGTCGGACAACACCACGACGGTGGCGTACTTAAAACACCAAGGGGCACACGGTCAAAAGAACTAGGAGATATCGCAAGAAGAATCTTCTCATGGGCGGAAGAGAATGTCTTGTCCATCACGGCAGTGCACCTCAAAGGAAGCGAAAATCTGACTGCAGACTTCCTAAGCAGAGAGCAGATAGACCATTCAGAGTGGTCCCTGAACAGGGATATTTTTCTAAAAATAACATCAATTTGGGGACAGCCGGAGATAGATCTCTTTGCTTCCAGAAAAACACTCAACTGGAAGCGTTCTGCTCCCTAAATCCAAGGGACAAGCCTTGGGCAACGGATGCGTTTTCAGTAAGGTGGGAGTGGAGGCTAGCCTATGCATTCCCTCCAATTCCACTGTTACCGAAAGTCATTCAGAAGGTTCAGGAGGAACCTATAACCCTAGTTCTGGTAGCTCCTCTTTGGCCAAAGAGAAGTTGGTTCTCATCTCTACACCAACTCTCCCTGGAGAATCCTTGGGAGATCCCCTATCAGCAGGACATGTTACTTCAGGGTCCACTTCTCCACCCCAACCCAAGGATATTCCGTTTAGCGGTCTGGATCCTGAGGGGAGACATTGAGAAAGAAGGGCCTTTCAGACAGAGTTATCCTGACTCTCAAGGCTAGCAGGAAGAAAGTCACCTCGGCAATATATCTTAAAATATGGAAGCGGTACTGTTCCTGGTTGGGTACCCAGTCCCCAGATACATCCTCCCTCCCGTGCACAAGATTCTAGATTTCCTTCAGAACGGCCTAGAATTAGGGTTAAGACCCAGCACCCTAAAAGTTCAAATATCCGCTTTAAGCAGTTTTTATGATTGCTCCCTGGCGGACCACAGGTGGATCAGACGGTTTATTAGGGCTGCAGCGAGACTGAAACCCTCGCTGAGATCTAATATTCCGTCTTGGGATTTAAATACAGTCCTTCAAGGTCTAGCTAGTCCCCCGTTTACGCCCTTAGAGGACATCTCCTTGAAACATCTGTCCCTAAAGACGGCTTTTCTTATAGCCATAACATCTGCTAGGCGTATAGGAGAACTCCAGGCCCTCTCCTGCAAAGAACCCTACTTGCAGATTAGGGAGGACCATGTCAAATTAAAACTTGATCCAGGTTTCCTTCCTAAGGTGGTTTCCGATTTCCATCGTAATCAGGAGATATTTCTTCCCTCTTTCCCCATATCTCAGAACGAGGTTAAGTTTTCTCACTTAGATGTTAGGGACACAGTCATCAGATACCTGGAAGCATCTAAGGACTTTAGGATAGATAATAACCTTTTTATCCAGTTTTCAGGTAGAAACAAGGGTAGAAAACTCTCAAAAGCCTCTATAGCCAGATGGATTAAATCCACCATCGATTGCTGTTACCAGATTCAGAATCTCCCTAGTCCTGACTTGATCAGGGCTCACTCTACTAGGGCTATGGCCTCCTCCTGGGCCGAAAAGGAGGAGTATCCCTAGATCATATATGCAGGGCCGCTACCTGGTCAAGCATCAATACCTTTGTTAAGCATTACCGCCTGAGTCTGCCTGACTCAGAAGAGACTCTTTTGGTAGAAGAGTCCTTCAGGCGGGTTCCCTACCCTCTTAGTTATCTGTTAGATCTCTTTGTGGCCGTCATGGTGGATGAAATGGAAAAACCGTATTAGTCTTACCGGTAATTCCGTTTCCTTGAATCCACCATGACGGCCCATTATAATTCCCTCCCAAAAAAAAAAAAAAAATCTAATAGATTTAGTTATACTAAGTTAGTATATATATTTTTGCTACATTTGTGTGTGAAGTCAACATACAAAAAAAAAAAAAAAAAAAAAAGAGAAAAGATACATTTTCTGGTTAGGATATGTTCTCAATATCCTTGTTTGTTCTGTTCTCACGTTTGGGTGATTTGTAAAACACTGAGGGTGGAGAGGGGGGTGGGGAATTTAAACTCTCCATGTGTTCCTGCCCCTACAGAGGTCAAGGGTCAATCTCTTTGTGGCCGTCATGGTGGATTCAAGGAAACGGAATTACCGGTAAGACTAATACGGTTTTTATGGCAGATCCATTGTAAAAATGCCTATCCTTGTCCGCAAACCTGAAAAAAATAGGACATGCACTATTTTTTTGACGGAATGAAAACACGGATCACGGATGCGGATCAAAAACAGTTGACGATCCACATTTTTTGACGGACCCATTGAAATGAATGGGGAAGCATCCTATCCGTGAAAAAAAACGGAACGGACGCGGAAACAAACAACGGTCGTGTGCATGGGGCCTTGAGGTGCATTCCCACGACCATATAAATGGATCCGCATCCGTTACGCAATTTTGCGGAACGGGTGCGGACCCATTCATTTCAATAGGGCCGCAAAAGATGCTGACAGCACACCGTTGCAGACAAGAATAGGCATGCTCTATATAGCACCGGCCATGTGCGGTCAGCAAAATGCGGAGCGCACATGGCCGGTATCCGTATTTTGCGGATCTGCAATTTGCGGACCGCAAAACACTTACGGTTGTGTGAATGCACCCTTATGCTGTAGCTCTCTCCTTATCACAGCTCAGGAGGCAGTTGAAGGATGAAACTGAGCATGTGCGGCCTTCTCAGTGAGCAGGACAAAGAAATAAGAAAAAGAACAAACAGCAGGTGGCGCTATACAGATAGATTTTATGGGATAACACTGACTATACTACATTTTTATTTATACGAAATTACAAAAGTATTCAGATCCAAGTACAGGTTTTAAAAACTGTACAATATTTTTTTGTCGGACAACCCCTTTAAGGAATTTGTGTATCAGACCTCTTGGCTCCTTTCAGTTCATGGACTGGATATATATCAGGAACAGTAAAACTTTCATATCTGTAACTGCTACAACAATTTACTGCTACTGTACATGATATGTAAGATCCCGCGCGATGTACTCTTCCCCCCCCCCCTCTCTCTCTCTCTCTCTCTACTCTCTACACCTCCATACTGCGGATTACTCGTGTACGTACCCAGCTTCTTACAAGGATAATATTTTTACCTTGCTATACTCTGCTGCAGTCTTGATACACGTATCTGAAGTCTCCTCAGTGTCTGTGTTTTTTCCAAACTACAAATGCCTAAGAGGATCAAAAAAGCAACCAACGCCTTTCGGATAGATCACTATCCTTCATCAGGGATATCCCATCTATCCGAAACGCGCTGGCTGCCTTTTTAATCCTCTTAGGCATTTGTAGTTTGGAAAGTGACATCACAAGCCGCTATATGCAAGCGAAAGTTTTGTTTTTGACTTGCGTACGGAGCAGAGACGCCAGCCGGGGCACGCTCCTTTATGCCATAGAATAGTACCTCAATCCCACCCTTCAAGAAAAACACCGACACTGAGGAGACTTCAGATACGGGTATCAAGACTGCAGCAGAGTATAGCAAGGTAAAAATATTATCCTTGTAAGAAGCTGGATACTTACACGAGTAATCCGCAGTATGGAGGTGTAGAGAGAGAGAGGGGAGGAGAGTAGATCGCGCGGGACCTTACATATTATATTGCAGGTTGGTCTTTTGAGCAACAGTAGCGGTACTGATGGAGTACCACAGCGTTAGCAGTAGGGGATTAGAGTGTGCAGAGCGCCAGTGACATTTTAATACATAAATTTACTGCTTCAACTGTTTAGGCTTCGTTCACATCACCTCTCAGCCTTTCTGTTCTCCTGCTCCGTTGAGGAGCAGAAGGACGGATTCGGCACATAACTGAGCCGAACGGAACCTAAGGACCCCATAGACTATAATCGGGTCCGTTAGGTGTCCGCTCAGAAGATGATTTTGGAGCGGAGACAAAAATCGTGCATGCTCCAGCTCCAAAATCATCTTCTGAGCGGACACCTAACGGATCCCATTATAGTCTATGGGGTCCTTGGGTTCCGTTCGGCTCAGTTATCTGCCGAATCCGTCTTTTCCTTAACGGAGCAGGAGAACAGAAAGGCTGAACGGTGATGTGAACGAGCCCTTGCTCATCTACTCATATTGATATGCTTTACATCACCTGTCTCATCCCCCTCACTATCCCTATGTTCTGCTGTGTATAAATATGCGAATCTTCAGATACGGTTATAACATGCTTGATGAACAGACCTGAGCAGTCTCGAAAGCTTGCAATTTTGTCATCATCTTTTCAGTTAGCCATTAAAAGGTATCATCCACTAAGGGATCTCTTCATCATTAAACAGATATAGATGAAAAACATTTACGGGACGCCCTCAGCCCCTTCGTGGCATCGCGCAGCGTGTATATTGTACATGAGACAGTGTACAGGGCCCAGGAGCAGCAGTGCGTGGTTATATTTCTCTGCAGCTGGTAGAAAAGGCTTCAGGGAATTTAGCTTTCATTAGTATTACTGGAACTGTATAACACAGACCTGTCTGGAAATCCAGACTCTTCTGCAATTTGTCGTCACCGGCTGAAGCGTCAAATAAATATTATATTTTTATGAGGTGCCGGACTCCAAACTAGGGCTCTCTAGCATGCCCTGACAACTGCAGGATGCAACGACAACCGCTGGGTGACAGAGGGGGCCTCGCCTTGCTTTGTTAGAGCCGACAGAGCCGCTGTAGTGACCGTTGCGTCTGTGTATCACACGTCTGTCCATAATCAGATTTTTTTCCACAGCCACAACAGCAGGTCTCGGGGGTCCTAGGAGTTGGCTCATCATTAGGGAAGCATCTGCTCGACAGGCCCAGTTTTAGGGGGGCGGTAAACCGGGCAATTACCCAGACTGCTTGTTTCCCAGGGCCCGAGGATGTGACCCTCAGGAGCAACCTGTGAGGGGAGCAGAACAAGATTAACTCCACCATTAGTTCTAATAGTCAGAGCCCACATGCCTGACAATGGAGAGAGGTGGATGGCCGGTAAATCACAACCACATAGTCCTGTCTGCCCCGGCTCTGTGTGATTAGTACAGGAGAGGAAGGGTTTGTTTGAAACAGCTGACCACACTATCGGTATAAGAACTATATGGCAGTATTATTTAGACATTGTATACAGGAATTATTTAGGCATGGTATGGCAGTATTATATGTCCACTGAATGACTGTATGGTGTGGATAGTATGATTTGGTATTGTACAGCGCCTTGTGAAAGTATTCACACACTTCCCCTGATGCCTTTCCTGTTATGTTGCATTACAACGTAGAATTAACATGGCTACCACGTGACACAAGCAATAATTAAGACTTATAAATAAATGTAACGTGCATAAGTATTCAGCCTCTGCAAAACAATATTTTCTGGAGCCACCTTCTGCTGCAATTACAGAAGGAAGCTTTTTAGCACAGGGATGCCCAACCTGTGGCCCTCCAGCTGTTGCAAAACTACAACTCCCAGCATGCCCTGATAGCTGTAGACCAGGGATGGGCAAACTGCAGCTCTCTCAGCTGTTGTAAAACTACAATTCCCACCCTGCCCTGCTGTAGGCTTATAGCTGTGCGCAGTCTTTACATGCTGGGAGTTGTAGTTTTGCAACAGCTGGAGAGCCGCAGTTTGCCCATCCCTGCTGTAGCCTGTCCAGCCATGATGGAAATTATAGTTTTGCAACAGCTGAAGAGCCGCAGTTTACCCATCCCTTCTGTAGACTGTCCAGTTATGATGGAAATTATAGTTTTGCAACAGCTGGAGGGCCGCAGGTTTGGCATCCCTGGCTTAGCACATCTGGACATTGCCCAATATTCTGGGCAAAACTGTTCCAACTCCTTTAAAGGGGTATTCTGTTTTACGGCTTGATTTATTTATTTGTTTATATAATAGGAAATGATACAATTTTCTGATATACATATATTAGAAATGGTGCATACATACCTTTCTTATCAGGTGTTTGACCCCTATATGCAGAAGAATGGTATAGCCCATATATCAGTCCTATGTAATGCATCCATGGCCTAACAAACATGGCACCGGACATGTGACCCTCTCTACACCCCGACATTCAGTAAGCCGTAGTGTTGCATGACATACATGTGCTGGGTCAGCACACAGGACACTTCATAAATAGGACTAGAGCTGGAATCATGATTTTATTGTGGTTATTACAGTAACTACATCATTGTGTGCCTGTCTGTAGTTATTTGTAAAATGGCTGCTTGTTGCTAAGTGATTTTGTCAAGTTGTTAATAAAGTTTAGTGTAAAAAAGCACACACTTCTGCTTCTGCACTGACAGACATGATGTTCCTGAGGGTTCTGCTCCTCAATATACTACTACTCACCTGTTAGATACCTGGGCAATTAAAGGGGTTGTTAAAGACCATGGGGGCATATTGCTAGAATATGTCCCATTGCCTTATAGTTGTGGGTCCCACCGCTGGGTCCCGCACCTATAGCAGGAACGGAGCCCTGCAAAGTGGTGGTGGGCACACTGCGCAGCCTCTCTCCATTCATTTTTATGGGGCCGCCAAAAATAGGGAAGCGCTGGCTTGGCTAATTCCGTTGGGTCCATGGAAGTGAATGGGAGGGGTGGCTGGTCATGCGCAGTGCGCTCCTATTCACTTCTATGGGGAGTGCGCTTGGTGGTGGCTGGACCGGAGTCATATATAAATATATATATATGTAAATTTTTTATTTTTCCATCACATTATACACTGCTCTTTTCCTTGGTTACAGACCACCCTGCATCGGTGGCCGTGTTTGCACAATGTAGGAAAAAGCACTAGCCTATGTGCGCTCCCGTGGTCCCTGCCGCCGGAGAGGGTGATGCTTTTTCCTATAGTGTGCAAGCACGACCACCACTGATGGATTGCAGGGTGGTCTGTAACCATGGAAACGAGCGGTGTATAATGTGATGGAAAAATGAATCCAGCCAGCAAAGGAAGCAACATGGACAATCACAATACATTAGTAAGGGCCTTGTATTAACTTTCTCTTGCTGAAGTGAGACAGCTCCTGTAACATATTATTGTGATATATTGCTATAATACTATCGGGTTATATGGAATTATATAAATCGGCAGTAGTATTCCGGACTCGTTCTGCTATGCATCATATGTTAATAAATATTTAACACTGTAGCTGCTGGCAATCAATCATTATTCTTATTATGAAGGAATTTTCTAGGTACATTCTAATAGTGCACTTTGAACAATGAGAATAATTTAACAGCATGTTCCGGTGTCTAGGAGACTGAGAACAGAATTAATTGGTCCATTTCTTTGGCACATTCCTGCAGTTAAGGGCTCATTCAGATGGCCGCAGTGTTTTGCGGATCGGATCCGCAAAACACAGATACTGGCCATGCGCATTGCGCAATTTGCAGACCGCACATGACTGCAACCATAATAGAAAATGCCTATTCTTGTCCGCTATTGCGGACAAGAATAGGACATGCTTTACCCTTTCCGTGGAGCCGCAGAATGGAACCACAGATGCAGACAGTACACGGTGTGCTGTCCGCATCTTTTGCAGCTCCACTGAAATGAATGGGTCTGCACCCATTCAGCAAAATTGCAGAACGGGTGCGGACCCATTCATACATCCATCTGAATGGGTCTTAAGGCTGTAAATACCCTCTAAAGGTGGCCTCGCACAACCTGTGGCAACACCATTCTGTGCAGCCCCCAACCATCCAGTGACGGGCATAATAATGGCTGCTCACATGTATTTTTCATCTAAGGCCAAGTTCACACTTCAGTTATTTGGTCATTATTTCCATCAGTTATTGTGAACCAAAACTAGGTGTGAGTCAAAAGCACAGAACAGGTGCAGATCTTTCCATTATACCTTCACTAAGGGTTGTAGCTCACAGTAACTGATGGAAATAACTGAAGTGTGAACTCCGTGTGCTGGCCGGGCCCGTATTGTGGCCCCCAAACAGCGGGTCCGCAATATACGGGCCCTGGCCGTCTTTGCACCGCATCAAATTGAATGGGTCCGCAATCCATAACGTCTGGTGTGAAACGGACAAACAGAACCTCACGGAGTGCTTCCGTGGGGTTTCTCTCCGTGCCTCCGCACCACAAAAAGATAGCCGTGTGCATGAGCCCTTAGAAAGAAGGCAGGGGCAGGGGTGGGCGTGTGTTAATGGTGTGTTGTGTGGCCATCTCTGGGTCCCCATTACAGGGAGAATGGGGGTCTACTGACCCCCATGTGGCACTACAGAAAAGAGTAGATGAGATGGAGCAGTGGCTATGCATGCATGGTTTCCTCTTTTCTAAGTGCAAATGGGGAAGAAGAAGACCCAATTTTCTTGATAGGTGGTGCTGGAAGTGAAACAGGTCTCTATCACACATTTATGCCATAAATGTCTCAGATGGTGATAACCCTTTAAGTTTATTGCTGCCCTTAGGATTTGTTCACTCTGATAATGTGGCCCTCGGACCAGAAAAGGTTGTGTGCCCCTGATCTAATGTGTATGGGGCTCTCCCTTGGCAGTAGATTTCAGATGAAAGCATGAACTGACATGGTTGATTTTTACATACCTGAGTTTTTGTTTCTTCAGAAGACAAGGCGGCTGCATAGAAGGCTGGAAGAAACGTATTCCCTATTGAAAACGCATGCACGCTTGTCCGACAGCTATCTTAAATGTAAGAGAACGCTAAAGCTGGGCTATACATTAGGGATGTCAGACGGCTGTCTTCTGAATTACTTTTTCAACAACCAAAGAAATATAACTCCTGCACTTGCCCCAAAAGATAATATAGACCATTCAAAAACGTGAACATCAAAAAATAAAGAAGGCACAAAAATCCACAAAATCATACAAAAATCCTAAACTTTATTGATAACTTATCGGTACATCTAAAATCAGAATAAAATAAATGAGAGATTGCAGTACAAGGGGTATTATGGAATAAACCCACAAATATAAAAACAAGAATAGCCAGTCACAAGCAACCCCAATATAAGTATAGCACAAAGTGGAGCAACAGATATTCCAAAATCATAAAGAAAAATGACTGGATAATACCAGTTATACATATCTAGTCTAATAAAAATCATAAATCAACGCCCAATATGCCTCAGGTTTATCGAACACTGGTATATTTTCCCTTTTCTCTGCTAAATGGCCATGTTGCAAGCACTTCAAAATGAGAAATAGTAACTGTTCAAGGGCAGTTTAAGGATAACCCATACAATCGAGAACACGCCTGGCCTATTACAAGTATGCCCTATACCAGGGATGCTCAACCAGAGGCCATCCAGCTGTTGCAAAACTACAACTCCCAGCATGCCCCAATAGCTGTAGGCTGTCCAGGCATGCTGGGAGGTTTGCATCCGCTGGAGGGACATACATTGGGCATCCCTGCCCTATACAATTGTAGCACAAAGTAGCATAACAAAACATAAAAGATGATCAATAACCCAAACAATTATAACATACGGTATAATGTCCCGTGTAATCCCACAATGTTCACGCCCACTGTGTCACAATTGAACCAAGTAAATATAGCCCTCAAAGATAATGAAATATAGAATAATCTAATAGTATAAACCCATCATCCATACATCAAAAAGTATAACAAAATGACACAAAAACTCCACACTCTTAAGCATAATGGATTGCTTCATCAGGAGGTGCTTCCATGTAGCGGCTCAGGCAGGAGATTATCGGGGGAGTATTAGGAGAGATTTACTATTCAAAATGTGCCAGAATTCTGGTGCAATTTGTGGCATAAAAGCATTGTGCGTGCTTTGGCACCATATTTCTTAACTGTTATAGACACTTTTTGCAACTCATCTGACAAAAGGGAGCGGCTTCACAGGGAAAGGGGTGTCCTTTCATATGGAAAGGGGGTGTAGCAAAAATGTGGCACTTTTTTAGGCAAAGTAAGCCAATAAATAGGTGCTGTAAAGTTAGACTAGACAGTACACAAATGCGCCAAATTTACGCTCCACCAGACAGCAGGGGCGTAGCTAACGGCTCATGGACCCTGGTGCAAGAGTTCAGCTTGGGCCCCCTTCCCTCAGTGCTTTGTGTGTCTTCTTATGCGGCACAAGGGTCTTTGCGCCCCTCAGGCTCATGGGCCTGGTAGCGACTGCTACCTCTGCACCCCCTATAGCTACGCCCATGACCATTGGCCACTATGACAAATGTGGCGCAGTTGAAGACTAAGTCTTACTTTTGGTATCAGTAAATCTGCTCCATCGTGTTTATTTTGGAAAAAGAGTTTCCACAAATGAAGTGAATTGAATGTTTAGAACATCAAGACTGACCCAATAAAGAACCGTGGGTTTGATTATTTTTTTAGCAGTGTCTGAGAACTAGACAGTCCTGAGAGGCTCAGAAAATATGCAGTTTTTATATTTATGGCTATGCGATGACGTAGGTTTAGTTTCAAGCTCCGCTGAGTCATCCTCGGAGAGTTGGAGTGAATGCTTAACAACTAAAAATTATATTTTTCATTGCTTATCTGAAAAGCTTTGTGGGATGGCAGTTGCATCCGCCATAGTAATCATGGACGTCAGAAGACTTGGCTATTGTGTGGCAGATCTTTTGCGTGAAATTACATTAATAAAAACCCTTGGCATTTTTCAGGCATTAAAATTTCTTCCTATATAATAGCGTTCTCCCAAAGGTATGTGAAGCCATGGTTAATGTCAGCCAGATAAATTTATGAAATGAAAATGTAAACATTTTTTTATTTATTTTGTGTAAAGAAAGCTTAGTAGTTGTATAAAAATTATACTTCATGTATCAATTCCTTAGTTTTAATATCTATGCTTGCAGTCAGCAAATAGTGCTCATACTCCTAGTGGTTTTTGGACGAGCTTTTGGGTTCTGCGGTTTTCCTCTGGTTTCATCATAGGCTTACTTGTACTTGCCACACAACCAAAAAATTCATGAAACCATGGCAAATGATGATAATAAACATTTGTTTTTGGCCATGCAACAACACGTTTAGGCTACATTCACACGACCGTATGGGTTTTGCGGTCCGCAAATTGCGGACCCGCAAAACACTGATACCGGCCGTGTGAATGTAGCCGGCCCCATGATAGAAATGCCTATACTTGTCCGCGATCGCAGACAAGTATAGGACATGCTTTATCTTTTTTGCAGGGCCGCGGATCGGATCTACGGATGCGGACAGCACACTGTGTGCTGTCCGCATCTTTTGCGGCCCTATTGAAATGAATGGGTCCGCACCCGTTCCGCAAAATTGCGGAACGGATGCGGAACCATTTATACGGTCGTGTGAATGTAGCCTTACTGGTATCCCTATGTGTCTAATTCCAAATAATCCCAAAATGATCTCTGCCTTAGTAGACCTTCAGATGCCAGCCTTTAACCTCCATAGTGTACTCTGTAGAGTACTCTTACCTTCTCCTGTGCTGGTAGAAGATCGTGGAGGAGGGCAGAGAGAAGGAAGCTGCTTCCTCTTTTAGTCCCGGCGGTCATGTGTCTGGGGGCAGAAGAAGAGCTGATCAGCTTTGCCTGTGTGTAATGCCCCCACAGGGGGCTGTTTTCCCCTATAACTGGGGCTCCTGTGGATGCCCCAATTACAGTGGAAACAGTGAAAAAGTTAAAAAAAAAAAGTCATTGTCCTCCAGAGGTCTTTTAATAACCTCCTGGAGGACACAATATGTGCCAAAAATATATTAAAATATAAGTTAAAAAAATAATTAAAAATACTAATAAAAATAATGTAAAATAAAAATTTAAAAATGCTGTCACTAACGGAAACCGTCACCATAGTCGCCCTGTTCACTCAAACCTATACATGTTATATATCAAAACGATCGTCAAAAAACAGGGAACCCATTGCAATAATTATTGTCAGTTTTAATATTTAAGAAATAAAAAGCTATGATTAAAAAAATTACATTTTAATAGGAATTAGTGGTTTTCCCCCCCCAAATTAACCCTAAAAAAGAAAAAAAATTCTCTAAAAAAAACTCATGCTAAAAAAAAGTCCTAAGTGTCAAGTAAAAAACATAGCAAAAATGATTTTAGTAGTCAAACAAAAAAAAAAAAAAAAAGTTAGGGTCACTAAACCACCACGTGCATAAAAATCACAAAAAAATGGCTGGACATTCAGGCCTTTTTTTTTATGCCCGGTCATGAAAGAGTTATTTCCTAAAGAATAGAGGGAGCAGCTTCCAGGTACATCTGGTGTCACCTATTTTGGACGAGCAAAAACAAAAATTAGAAAAGCAATCAATTGCCCAAAATATTGCACCTATTTCTGACGTGTGGACCCAGAAGCGTGTATTCAGCCTTGGTGGATTCCATAGAAATTAAGGTTCGGAGGAATCTGGTCTGGGAGTCTATATAATAAATGACAGATCTTTTTTGTAACCAGAAATTGAGAAGTACTCACCTTGTTATCTCCTGTAAGACATAATGATTCTGTGTGGTCACCAGAGCAGATATCATTCATGTATCCGGGCTGTGAAGGAAACAACTGTCAGATCCCTGGAAGAGGATCAAAGGCTTAGCTAATTGTATAGTGGCACTGGCACATGGAAGGAAAAAATAATGCCAAGTGGTTTGTCTTACCATTTGGAAAGCCAGAAAATCCCTCACAGCTGCTTCCAGTCTTCTATTCTTTGACACCCAATGAGCTCTAGCAACTATAAAGTACAAAAATTTACTGCAACCAGTCAGTCATGCAAAGACCTACAGTATATCCTGCAATGTACTGAGCAAAATGTGCACGTTTTTTGTTATTCCCTCAGCAGGTGGATTTGTAAGGATGTATATCAGTGGTTAGAGATGGTAATGGATGTGTACATTGTCCATGTGGAGAAGTTTAAATGGCAGTGCAGAGAGGCCCTGAGGAGCCAATGCGGAGGATGGGAGTGGTAGTGGCACTGACGAGGTGTTGTGTCAAGGTGTTCCTCCTTAGGCCATTACTCGAGTCCCTGGGGATCAGTGCAGAGGAAAGGTAGTTTGAAGAATCAGGCCAGAAATAAAGGTATAACGGTCTCTTTACTTAGTGCAAGATTTAACTTTTGGCACATCCAGTAGTATTAAAGCGGTATTCCAGCTGGTCAAATGTATTAGATCAGTGGGTGTTCTACTGCTAGAACCCACACTAATCACGAGAATGGGGCCCCGTACCCTTTGAAGCCCCTCTAAAATGAATGGAGCGTCCAGTCAGGCATGCATGCAGCCACTCTCTTCATTTCTATGGGAAATTCCGCAGACAGCCAAGCGCTGTACTCGGCTATATTCAGAACTCTAGAAATTCTATTATAGAAATTAATAGAGTGGCCATGCCATGTGTGACCAGATGCTTTGTGCATTTCAGGGGGTACGCGGTCCTTGTTCTCCCGATTGGTGGGGGTCCCAGCGGTACCCTGTGGATAGGTGATAACTTCAAACAACCGGAATACCCCTTTAAGTACAGTTTCTGCAACCAAATGAGGAGGTATGGAAGCGGCTTGCGTGGCAATTTAATAGCACTTGCACGCACTTGTGGAAAAAGGTGTCCACTGTTTGATACAGGCTTGGAATTAGTCTGGGCTGGAGGTGATGGGTGTCTGACCTGTAGTCCCTCACCTGCAGCAGTGTCAGTAAAGCTGTCATTTTCGCTCATCACTCTGCTGTCTTGTCACACTGATTCTTTCTGAAAGCAGTGTTCTCGATTCTGATGATCTCTCTGGAGTGTTGGAGAACTGGATACTGTCCTTAGGAGTAGAAGCTCTAGCATGTGCCTCCTCTCCCTTTGCTGTCTACTCAGGAACTCCCTGTCCTAGCAGGAAGCAGGACCAGCCCACTCCTACCAAGAGAAGAGGAACAGTGTGGTTAGCCCTGTTCCTGCCAAGTTTGCTAGCCATACCTTCTCTGCTGAAGCATGCGGCCAAAACATATGAAAATGCACAATACATACAAAACATGTGCAGATACCCCAAGGTCTGGGGTACTGCAGAAGCTGATCTGGTAAGACATTAGGAGCCCCCACTATTTTGTAGTCCTAGAAATCAATTTTTAAAACACCAAGGCATGTTGGATCCAAAAGCGGGAGACCAATAGATGACCATAGAAATGAGATTTAGGTCTATGGTGCCTGCTGAATGGAAGGACAGTAAATAATCCGGGCATGGTGTGTGTGTATATATATATATATATATATATATATATATATATACTAGTAATCAGCAGCATTTCTGCTGACTAAACTTTCCAAACCATTCATGGTATTTTTTTTTAGGTCTAGCAATATGTGATGTGCAGCCAGCTTATCATGTAATCCTATAGGAAGGCTTTTCACATGAGCAGTTTTTCTACTTTACCTGGATACAGTGGAGTTTATTGAGCCGCTCTAGCGATTTCTGACAACGGCGATTTTACTGACAAAGTAAAGCTAACAGAATGTAGACCTTTAAGCCGATCATACAAAGCGCCCTGCCATTCTGTCTCCAAAAAGACAAACCTCAATTGAATAAAACGAAGACATGAGGCTTCAGCACTGACTGGAAGGTATTTCAAGCAACCCAATATATCGTAGGAACACATCCAAAGATTACATAGGCAGTCTGTGACCACGGTCAGAGCTCTCCTTTACTGTGACCACATCACAGCCTTGTTTTTTAAATCTGCACCTGGTTAAATAATGAGCGGCTGCAGCGCAGTTTCTCCTTCATTAATTTGATCAGTGGGGGCACCAGGAGTGAGAACCTTAGAAATCAAATATTGATATCTTATGTATGTAGCTGGGCCTGAGCCCATTGTGCATCCCAGCTCCCTGATTTAGCCAAGCCCCCTTACCTTGACTGTGACAGACTTTGTCATTGTCCTCTAGCCTGACCCTGTAATCGAGCGCATGCTGAGTTGATTTTATAATCAGCGCATGTGCAATACATATCCATTGGGCTCTCACTGCTCCAGAGATGCTTACTGAAGCCTAGATTAGCATATTAATTAAAACTAAGATATCTCTGGAACAGCACCATGGATTTGGGAGATTAAAGGGGGTTTTCTGAGTATTTAATACTGATGACCTATCCTCAGGATGTCTGACACCCAGGACCCCCGCCGATCAGATGTTTTAAGAGGCTGCAGTGTGCTGGTGAGTGTGTGGCCTCCTTGCAGCTTAGTAAATACAGCGCCGTACACTGGATAGTGGCTGTGCATGGTATTGCAGCTCAGCCCTTTTACTTGAATGGGACTGAGCTGTTTCTAGGCTAGGTGACTGATGAATGTGACATTAATAATCTGGGAAGAGGCCGCGGTCTCTTCAAAGAGCTGAGGATGCCAGAAGTCGGACCCCCACTGATCAGATACTGAGGACCTATACTAAGGATACGGCTTCACATCAGTTTTAAACACTCAAACAATCCCTTTAAGGTATCATTTTAATCAGCAGTATCAGTCCTAACATGTAGCAATGCCTGCTTTGATAAGGTCGATTCTGATGACAGGTCCTCTTTAAGCATAGGGTACAAAAGACCTTGAAAACTTTTGTGAATAAAATAAAAAAGGGTTTTTCCAGGCTTTTAATATTGATGACCTACACTAAGGATAGGTCATCAATATCAGATCATCAGGGGTGTTAAAGCTGCTTTTCAATTAATTTAAGATGCACTTTGGTGCTCCAAGTGGTTAATATCCACGCGTGGCAGAGACATACGCTGACATAAGTGAGTCAAAGACAGTCTCTCTCTTTATTACAATGTGTAAAACAGTATAAACATGTTCGGGGGGGGGGGTGTCCCCCTCTGAAGCTCGTGTCGTTATTTAATTGGCTAACAAGGAAAAGGAGATAAGAAAGAACGGAAATAACACTCTAGCATCTGAGCATTGTGCACTATCTTATGAACTTTGGTATGTGAGCTAAAATCTGTAGGCAGAGGAGAAGTGAAGATGTCCTTAGCACGCAGCTCCATGCCCCCCTTCTTCTTCTTTCTTAAGTGTTGTGTAAACAGAGATACAAAAGATAAAGATGTATGAATATCATTATATCAGTCCCCCTTGAATCTCATTCTTTCCCTAAACCTAAACATCTGTCCAATGCTCAGACATCCTCTTCACCAGCTTCCATGACAAGCCATTCCTAATGAACAGCCTCCCATGACACTGGATTTAAGCAAAGGGAAGTCAGATGATCCTTCCCTAATTTGCGTTGACATCATATGGTGGGAGACTGGAGGTCATCAGTGCTTCAGATTTTTCTGGATTAAAGTCTTCATACAGTTCTCCCATCATCCTCTCTGGTACGGCCACGTCAACTGCTTTGTCTTTCTTGAAATGACTCCAATTAGGCTTTACTTTGAGCTTCACAACGCAATCTTCAGATACAAGTGGGTGAGTTCCTGGTACGTTATCAAAATCTGGAAGTGAAGCAAAAACTCGAGAATGTATTATAGTCAAATGCTTCTGAAGACTGATCACATAATCTGTCAACTATGTTGTATCTGAAGCTACTGTGGAAAATACAATCCTAGCGGCTGACCAAAAAGGAACGTTTGGGGACTAAGGCCTGTCTTACGGTTAGGGGTATACCTTACTGAAAAGAGTGCTACCAGCAGGCACTCTGTTCATAATTTTTTCATAATTTTTTTGAATCTTTAACTTTAGTGTTCAGTTCCTTTTTTCCCTACCCTGCCGCTGCTTTGTGGATGGTACGAAGCATGTTAGGCCAGTTCTATACCCAAAACCTTCATTATCTCCTGCATCACTTCACCTGTGAAGTGAACAGCTCTGTTACTTTCAATGGTCTCAGGTACCCCATACCTGTATACAACCTCGGCCATAATCTACTTTGTGTATGCTTTTGTCCATCCTAAAAACAAGTAATCTCGCATCAATACATACTCATACACGGCCACCTTGGGTAGTTGAAGGTAGTCTGCAAGCGTTGAAACAGATACAAAGGGCAAGATGTGTGTTTCTGGGGTACCTTAACCATGTTGTTCTGGGCACAAATCATACATCCTTGAGTACATCTGACTGCTACAGTGCTGGGGTGTAACATGCACTATGTACTAAATCACACATAGCAATGTTTCGCCGGTGCGTCACTCCATGGGTTGGCTGTGCCACCGTGGGGTAGAGGGACCTGGGAAGCATCAGAGACCTCGCTGCTTCCCCATTTTTGATGGGTTTACCTGAAGCGGTCAGAAAGTCACCGTCTCTGTTTAGTGACCACTGCCCAACCTGTGTAGTACCTGCCATCCTGGTCATACCTCGATCCATCCACAAAGAGCACATGATCTGGATTACCTAATGTCTGATTTACCACATCTCGCTGTCTCTAGTGACATCATCTGCAAACAGTCATGATTCTTCTGTGATTCTTCCTCTGAATCTGTAAGAAAAGTTTAAGTGCAGTTCCCTAAGGGTACTTTCACACTTGCGTTGGTGCGGATCCGCACCTATAATGCAAACGTTTGTATCCGTTCAGAACAGATCCGTTTGCATTAGTTTTAAAGAAAAATGTTAAAGTCAAAACGGATCCGTTTTGAATTACATTGAAAGTTAACAGGGAACGGATCCGTTTTCAAATGCACCATATTGTGTAATTGAAAACGTATCCGTCCCTATTGACTTACATTGTAATTCAAAAAGGATCCGGCTCCGCATCTTCAGACGGACACCAAAATGCTGCATGCTGCGTTTTGGTGTCCGCCTCCAAAACGGAATAGAGGTGGAACGGAGCCAAACTGAAGCATTCTGAACGGATCCTTATCCATTCAGAATGCATTGGAGCTTAACTGATCCGTTTTGGACCGTTTGAGAGCCCTGAAACGGATCTAACAAATGGAATCCAAAACGCCAGTGTGAAAGTACCCCAACTCTTCCCTCCGCCCTCATTCCAGAGGCAACAGGGTGGCTGGATTCAAAGTATTACACCTTTGATTGTCAGGCAACAAAACGATTTTTGGGTTGTACTTTCATGGGTGTAGATGTAATATCACTGTCACTTCGGGATTCAGCACTATCTCAGAGCTTTAATCAAGCATGGCTTGTACAACTACTACAGCTCTGATGCAGATAGGCGCACCTCTGGCCACAGGGTCAAGTCTGGCTGAATATTATGCCACAGGGCGTTGTTGCTGGCCATGCAGTTGGGTGAGGACAGCTGAGGTATGGCTATTCACTTCTGAACAATACAATCTAAATGTAATAATCTGATAGACCCAGTGCGGGGGAGTTAAAAATTGCCAGCTTTAGGCATAAAAGGGCATCTACCACCTCATCTATAAGGTGGAAGGGACTAAAGAACAAACAATCATAAAAAAGCTGCATCAAACTTCCGTATCCAAGGTCTGCAATAAGAAACAGGGCCCAAAAATGTCCTCAGTGCATTCATGTTTCTGGACAAAGGGATGTCCTCCACAACCTTCTTGCGTTTAGAGGTCATACGTTTCACTCCAGGAAGGCAGCAGTAATGCAACAAAACTGAAGTTTTCTTTTTCTCACTTGCAGCCATGATTAGTTAAAAAAAAGAACAGGAGTGAGATAGCTGCAGTGTACATACTGGGTGAGTTTGCTCTCTTCGCTTTTCTTTTTCACAAGGTACAAAAAAAGTGTTAAAAGGGGATACAATCTCTGTAGCCCACAGATGTCCTGACTTTCCTGCAAGCAGGGCTTCCTTCTCATCTTCTGGGGGTACTAACACAAACATGGACGAGGGAGTTTTATCACTAATGGCCAACAAACAAAGTTCCTGGTCATTGAGGCCACCTGTAAGCTTTACTGTGCAGTCCTCCTGATACTAGATGCTAGCATGTACTTTTGCAATCAAGTCTGTACCCAGTAGGCAACAAGGGGCGTTATCACTGACCGCAAACGGGCAAGCATCTCTTGGTTAAGGGCAAATCTAATACGGATGGGTTCCGTTAAAAGGGGAGTGTACTACTTTCCCATCCACTTCTACCCAAAGACTGGTGTCCTTGGAGATTAAGTCAGGGGAGGACATGCTTGCTGTGCATAACTGTCTTGGCTGCTCCAGTATCAATAAAAAATTGGACTATTTCTTTATCACCCAGAATGAGGGATATAATTGGGGCCGGACTTGAATTTGCTAAAATGTTTAAAAGCACAGCCGATACTTGATTGCCTGTTTCCTAATATTGGTCTAACTTTTCCCCCTCACCTGTCTTTGTGTCGTCCTCATGACAAAAACATGGGTGTCTGTGAGGACGAACAGTGATCCGGGCATGGTCAACACAGAATACAATCCTCTTGTGTGGTGTGGACGAGGAGTACCACACACAGCACAACTCTCTTCTGGGTTCTGGGTCCCGCAGACTCTGCAGATCCATCTCCCAGGACCATTATAGGGTGACTAGCTTACTTTTTCCTCAGTTCAATGGGATGTTTGGCATCAGGGCTGAGGCAATGCCCGAGGAACACTACCTGTGGGTGGCACCACTGAACCGCCAATGCTGTTTGATTTTACTCTGCATTTTGGATTGCAGAAGTGCCCAGCTTTTCCTAATGTGGAATTTAATAGACTGAAACACAGGACTTCTTATCTTTCATGGGGTTGTCTTGTAACTAGGGGATGGGCACAAGGGCTGTAGTTGTCTGTGACATCCATCCTGTCCTCCTCCCTCCCCTCTAAATCATCTAAGTCCACCCCTTCCAGTTGGATGGTGTGATCCTCTCTCTTTTAGTCAGTCTATTTTCAGATGTTCATGAGGACAGACAGTTGGCACAAACATATAACACGAAATTTCAAACAGTGAAACTAACAGATCTGACAATACAGACATGAACACATGAAGGGCCCATAGGAAACATTTCATTGACTTCAATTAAAAAATGTAGCGCTCAAAACTTTTGGCACCAATAAAAACCAAAATCTTCCAATAAAAATAAAATAAAATCCCCAATGCGCATATGATATAAAAACAAATATCATACTCCATACACATTTTCATTTGTGCATTTCTTGCTGCAGCATCATTTATTCATTTTCACAAACAGCTCATAACCACGCCCTTATGTGAAGTATGGATTGCACACACAGCCTGCTAAGCATCCATTAGTCTTCACACATACTCAACTACAACTTAAAGCCACACCCACTCACATTCCACTGAATCATTTATAACTTCCATCCCAGCCTCACAGATTTCTTTGTTGCATCATAAAACTTGCAGCACAAACAAACACAGCTTTCCTGGAAACAGATGCACACCCTACCCAGAATTGCTAATGATCTCTGTTGCTGTTCTGCTGTTATTTCCAACACCTTCTGGTCTTCACTCTAGTGATTAATCAAAATCTTATAACAAGACAGCATACAAGTTATAATCATACAATAATTTTTGTTAAACCCAAATCACTTTGATATGCCATGTGGTCTTAATTGGTTTTGCACATATATAATTAGGTTAGCTGCTTGGGAAAGAAAATTATTAAATAATCTTTACCTTTTTTGTGTGTTATAAAAAGTATTCACATCACTTATTTAACTCTGTTGTCTTACTCCACATAGCATACTCCCTCCCCCTTCTTCATAGTCACTTTTTCATTGCCAACATCTCTTATTTAAGGAATGTTTGCCTAGCAGACTATAACTCTTATCTTTCAAGGATTCAGCTTTCCTGACACTTCGGGATTAACACAGACTACAGGGGGGATGGGACTATACAATACCACTAACTGTTTGTCTATATCCCTTAACAGCCCAGACACACCAACCCTTGTTCCAAGGTAGGGCATTGTTCAACGTTCAATCTTCTTAAACCTTTCAACATTTCACAGATACCAGACAATACTTTATCTTTGTGACCAACATCTCTTCTCACACTCTGGAAAGCAGAACTATTTCAACAGAGATATATATATATATAACACCTTTCTTTTCTTAGTGCTAGCCACACATCTATTAGCACACACTAGGTACAATACTTATTCATTAACTGATTATCCTTTTCTGTTCTAATCTCCAACGCTATTTCCACAGATCTTTTCTACTTGGACATACACATAGCAGTAAAATACAAAACATAACCAGTTCATTCCTGAACATTTAACACAAGTGCCTTTCTGATTGTAGCCACTCAGGCTCTTTTCTCTCTTGCTAGTCCCATAAATTAACATCCTGACACTGCTCTATTTTCTAACCCATCAGAACCCCCCTTAACTTCACAGGAGCTCTGATGTCCACAGTCTGCAAGCTCTAACCTCTGTGGTAAGGTGCAGGGTGCCGTCGTGGATGGCAGGTATGTGTCACCGAGGTTCATAGCCTCGGTGAGGTAAAAGCCGTTTTTGTGGATGTCAGCAGCAGCTAGTGCTACTGACATAGTTGTAAATAGCATGGCTGCAAAGCCGATCCGGGCCGGCTCTTACCGGGAGCAGCTAAAGTGTAGGGTGGGTGGCTGCTCCCCACGACCCAGTCCGGGTTTTGGGCTGGGTTTATAAACTCAGCCAGCACCAGCAGCTGAGGGCTGTGATTGTCTTGGAGCTGCTAACAGTCCTGTGGAGTTCTATGACCTGGAGGAAAGAGCTCAGCAAGGTGGTGTTTTTCCCTGCAACTTGAAGGTGGAATCTCCTGCGGCTGGGCCGACTGCTAGGTGTGAACCCTCACCTAAACCTCCCAGGTGACTGAACCCTGTGTTGGCCTGTTTTGTTTGGCCACATTATTTCTGTTATGTGTGAACTATCACCAAGAGACTGTTTTTCATTTATGTTGTGCAAGTGTGAATAAAACACTGTTTATTGCACATTCTGGACTCCTTGTTTTGCCTCAGTACTGCACCCGCACCGCTATCTACCAGAGCGACTCCCCACACCTCTTACAGACTTTCATCCAATCTCTCTGTTTTCCCGTTGGCAGCCAGGCAACCTGCTGTACGGTGCCATGTTTGTTCAACCTTCATCACTCAACTTTCCCACAACATCGCTGTAGCACCCTTTTCCATGTTTCAACATTCAGGTCTTCATTAACATGACATCCTACAATCTTCATCAACTTCTTATAGTTTTTCACATGTTCTATTCCTCTCTTTCCTACCTACTAGTTGGGGGGCTGTATATTCTCCTCCTTCATAAAACTGGGTCTGGCCCATTTCAACGGCAATATTTCAGACTGACAGACACAAAACAGAAGAGTGAACAGGCACCTTTAACCCTTTCCTCCGCAGACAAAGGATTCATCCTTCCCTCTAGTTGGCTCAATCTGACTATCACATCTGATTAGTCAGCCAGGACTTCCCTCCGCACCTATTCCTTATCAGATCAGGCGGCAATTCACCTCCGCATCTCTGGACCTTCTTTCGCACCTCTTTTTGATAAGGTTAGGCAGAGTTTACTTTGCCCCACACCTCTGCGCTACAGCACCCTCTTCAAAATCAGGAGGTTACTGTCCCCTCCCTTTGTCTGTGGTCTTACTGTCCATGCTCAATTCACTCCTCAGACAATCACATGTACACATAAACAAATACACACCAGAGTGATCTATCAATTCAGACTATGGTTCTATGGACCCCAGGCTTTCAGCATTTCAGCCGACACTACAATATTCACATGGGCTCCACCGTACAGCAGACTAAGCCACCAGGGCATGACGAATTGAATAGCAGAAAGACAGGTAAGATAAATGGTTTTTCTACTTTTCTGCTAAAGCCGCGGTCATCTCCTCTCTGCTTTTCGTGAGGTCCTGGGGGTCCTGAGGGTCGGCTGTTGATGCTCCCTTTGCCGGGGGCCCCACGTTGGGCGCCAACTGTTGAAGATGCTTTTCAATTAAAGCATTTAAGATACACTTTGGTGATCCAAATTAAGGTACCCCAAAGGGGTTAATATCCACGCGTGGCAGTGACATATGCTGACACATGTGTGTCAAAAGTCTCTCTCTTTATTACAATGTGTGAAACAGCATATACATCTTCAGGGGGGAGGGTGTCCCCCTCTGAAGCGTGTGTCGGTATTTCATTGGCTAAGAAGGAAAAGGAGATAAGAAGGAAAGGAGATACCACTCTAGCATCTGCGTATTGTGCACTATCTTACGATCTTTAGTATGTGAGCTAATGTAAACATCTGTAGGCAGAGGAGAAGTGAAGATGGGCTCAGTACACATCTCCACGCCCCCCTTCTTCTTCTCTCTTAAGTGTTGTGAACAGACCTTCAGGAGCGGAGGGAGGAGGGCAGGCACTCCAGGCAAAGGCAGAGGTAGTTTATAGCAGCTACATAAAAATCTCTAGTTTATACAGTCCTAGAGATACAAAAGATAGAATGATATTCATACATCTCTATCAGGGGTCTGACTCCAAGCACCCCGCCGATCAGCTATGTAAAGAGAATGCACCAGCTGTATGTGCCTATGGTCTCCTGTCTCTCTTCCTGCTTGCGATCGACACAGCAACGGTGAGCAGGAAGAGAGACAGGAGACGGCGCATGCCTTCTCTTCATACAGCTGATCAGCAGGGGTTTCCGGGAGTCAGACCCCCACCGATCTGATATTGATGACCTATCCAGGATAGATCATCAATATTAAAAGCCCGGAGAACCCTTTTAATGTCCCCAAAATGTTACATAACACTAGTATGTCCAATATACTCTTCAGAAGCATGTGCCTGAAATTTGACGTTAAGAATTAAAGGGGTTTTACCATCAGATACAAACATTGTCTGATAGGTGTGAGCCCCACCTCTGGGATCCTCACCTACAACAAAAATGGATTTGGAAAATGAATGGAGGGCGCACTGCGCATGCTTGGCTATTTCTGTCTGCCCCATAGAAATGAATGGGAGCAGGGGCCACGCGTGCGCGGTGCGCTCCCATTCACTTGTATGGAAGCAGCGGGGAGAGGCTTGGTGGTGGACGGATCCTGGGAAACCTGGGGTCCTCCAGCCACAGCTCTCCTTGCTCTTTTTCTCCTTGTAGGTGAGGGTCCTAGAGATGGGACCCGCACCTATCAGACAATGGGGGCATATCCTAGCGATATTCCCCTATTGTATGTAATGGGAATACCCCTTTAATTATAAGGAGGCTGTTCTAGAAGGAAGCATTGCATATGTTATGCTGCATTTGCTTTTCAGGAAACTCACAAACCATGGTAGCTATGTACAGAGCAGTGATCTGAGATGTGCTTAAAAAGCAGCCATCCATCTTCTGTTAAATAGCTCAGCGGACAGTTTTATGAAATATATTTATCAAGTGTCAACCTTTTCCTAAAATCTAGATGTGACTTCATTGATCTCTGGAACAATAATGCCTCCATTCATAGACAGCACACTCATTTCCAAATTCAGATATTTTAAAGTATTGCACAGCCATGGTGAGGTTCAAGGGAATGTGTCATCAGAAAATTGTGTGTTAAACATACTTTTTTTTTTTTAGAATTGTAATTTTTTATTTTTCCATGTAACTTTCTATATAGAATAAAAATGTATATAATCCTGCAATTTTTGTACTGGCCACAAGTTCTAATAATAGTTCATGAATGATTTCCTGTTCTGTACAGGTAACGTTTCAGTACCCATCAAATGGTCATTAAGGGCAGAATTACAATGACAAGTAATACCTCTAAATAGATAATCGAGGATCCAACATTCACAGTAGGTGATATCTCAGCTTAGCTGCTCCCTCCTGACCTCTGCGCAGGTCACACAGCATGCTTGGAAAGCTCTCTCATATAAGTCAATGAGTCAGCCCCAGTCTGTTGTGCCTATGGCCCATGTAGCTACTCTGGAAAGACAGGAAGTCCTAAAGGGGTTATCTCATGATTAATGTAAAAAAAAGAAAATCCGATATCACATACTACATGACAACCTCTTTCTAAGAAGAAAGGGATGCAAAAGAGTTCTTAATAAGCTCTGCCTCTGATGCCACCAGATGCAAGGCAGCTATGCTATAAGTCAGTGTTCCACCCTTTAAACAGGCCTTGAGACATGACTCTGATATTAAATAAGCCAGCACCTCATCTGCACACAGCTGTTTCGGGTTGATTGCCTCTCATTAGTGCAGAGCAGAGAGTACTGACTTAACTGGCCCGCAAACAGTGAGTCCTCTATGTGGGCATCGGCCATGTGCTCCCCGCATCACGGATGCAGAACCATTGAATGGGTCCGCAATCTGGAGCTGTGGTCCGGAACGGAGGCACGGAAGCACTACTGAGTGCTTACGTGGTGTTTCTGTCCGTGCCTCCGCACCGCAAAAAATAGAACAAGTTCTATTTTTTTGCGTTGCAGACTGATCACGGACCCATTTAAGTTGGGTCTCGATTCGTCCTGGCTGCTGCATGGATTTTGCCCATGCATTGGGGACTGCAAATTGCGGTCCCCAATGCACGAAATGGCCGCACAATGACCGTGTGCATGAGACCTAAGTCTGGTGGAATTAGAGGCAGAGATTGTTAAGAGCTCTTTTGTATCCCTTTCTTTCCTGGAACATATGGCCTATAAGTCTTCACACGCCGACTAATGCACTCTCTCCCCAAGGAGAGATAGTAGTCCCCAAAACCTTTTTCTAAGGGTACTTTTACACTAGCGGCATAGCTATCCGGCAGGCTGTTCCGGCGGGTGAACAGCCTGCCGGATCCACCATGCCACAAGTACCCGTGTGCTGCCGCTCCGTCCTCATTGACTATAATGGGACGGGGGCGGAGCTACGGCGCAGCACGGCCGAAGATAGCCGGAATAAAAGTACTGCAGGTCTGATTTTTTAGTCCGGCAATCTCTGCCGTGCTGCGCCCCCCATTATAGTCAATGGGGACAGAGAGGCAGCACACGGGTACTTCCAGCATGGCGGATCCAGCAGGCTGTTCACCTGCCGGAACAGCCTGCCTGATAGCCATGCCGCAAGTGAGAAAGTGCCCTAACAAAAGTAGAACCAGTCCTGTACCTCACGTGGATCCAGAGATCTCCCCATTCATTGCTGCAGGAGCCCTGCTTGATTTATTTCAAGGAGGCAGCATAGAGGGCATTCACTCACGGGGGCTGTGTCCTTTCTACTGCAGTTGCTTGCAGTTTAAATTACCCCCTAATGCCTGGGCCCCTTAGATAGGTTATACTTACCCTGCACCCGAGTCACTCCTGATGCCTGCACGGCCGCCGCTGCTTCACCACATTGCGCGGTTCAAAACATCCAGCGAGTGGGGAAGGGGTTATCCAATAGCAGGCCGCAATGGGGACAACCCTCCGTAGCATCACTAAGGAGGCTTGTTCCCATTGTGGTCTGCTATTGACTGCCCCAAGTAGGTTTTGATCCGTGTGAGCATTAGGAGCGACACAGGTGCCGGGAGTGGGGTAAGTATAACCTATCTGAGGGACCCGGGCATTAGGGGGGGGGGTCATTATAGGGCTTGGATAACCCCTTTTAAGAATGGAAATGAGCATGTGCTTCCATCTCAGTGAGAAGGACAGAGAAATTAGAAAAAGACCAAACAACCGGTGACACTATACAGATAACTCAGTGGATATACTAATTTTTAATTACATGCAATTACAAAAGTATTAATGATTAGGTGCTGGTTTGAAAACTGTAGAATATTTTTCGTGGGACAACCCCTTTAACATTTTTAAGGCTTGGTGACCAGTGTGAAAACTGTATGATTTTATATATTTTTATAAAACATAGATAGTTACACGGAAAAAAACACAAAAAACAAAAGCTTTCCAAAAAATCTCACGTAATTTATATAATAGGTAATTTTCTGATGACACATTCTCCCATACAAACGCCATTGCAACATACAAGGAAGGTCAGTTTAATGAGAGTTTCATGTTGGGAAGATTCATTAGGGAACCTTTGATGCTCACTAAGAGTACTTTGTTGGGCGTGAATCTGCAGTGGTAGACACTGCTGGTGGATGATACAGCACTGTATAGATTTTTATGCTCTTGGAGATGTGTTGCTTACTTTCATTTCACATGCCTGTGGCATACAATTATATAGGCTGACAACTAATAGTTCCAGCAAAAGACAGGAACAAATGGAGTCTAAAACGCAGGTCTTAATAAAGCCCTGCACTGGCGGTGGATCCGCCTCCGTTATGAAGAGGCGCCGACCTCTATATAACTTTGGCGCATCCAGTGCCGCTTTTGAATGTGAGACAGCTTCCTTGCTGCCTTACATTTAGACCATTTTCTATGCCTAAAACAGGCGGAAAAAATTATGAATGAGACGGACCTGCTGGCCTGTCCCCTTCTCCTTCACGCCCGCTTTTTTAGACGTGGCAGGAGCATGGAAAAGACGTAGACTGCGGCATAAATAACCGTTGCGCTGCAATCTGCGCATGACATACACCTAATATAGGCGTATTTAAGGTTAATAAATGACCCCGAAAGACTGTTCCTCCCCGGTGTGGGTGAAATGGAAACAGGGTAATTAAGATTGGGTTCACATCATGTTTTTACCATCAGGATACAAAAATTTACAGTGGAACTTTATAGAAAACAGATGCCCCTGTATGGAGTCATCCATTACCATATACGTTTTATGTATATGTTAAACAGATGGCAAATATGTGATATGAACCCAGCCTAAGTGATTATTGTTTTCGGAGGAGGAAATGGCAATTTGACAACAAAAACTAAACAATGGCAGAATTACGTTCTTGTTGTTTTCACCCCACAAATAATTTTTCAGTTTTGCAATAAATTACATGGAAAATTAAATGGTACCATTAACCACCTCCTGTCACGCTAACACCGAAAGACGTGCGGGAGGTGGTTCTCTCGGGTCTCGATCACGCCTATCGGCGTCATCTCGTGAGACCCGAGATTACATGTGAACATGCGCGTTCACTGCAGCGCGGCAGATTAGAACTTATTCTACAGCCTGCCAGCGCTGATTGTTCACTGGCAGGCTGTAGATGTCAGTAAATCGCATCCAAATCGCATATCAGACGCTGTTTTGTAAACAGCGTCTGATATACCTGCTCCTCTGGTGGTCCCTTTTGCTTGGGACCACCAGAGGACACAGGCAGCTATGTAAGTGCACAAATCACCACACACCAACCCCCAACCCTCCCTTGTCACTTATTAACCCCTTATTAACCCCTGATCGCCCCATATTAACTCCCTGATCACCCCCTGTCACCCCCATGTCATTGATCACCCCCCTGTAAGGCTCCATTCAGACGTCCGTATGTGTTTTGCAGATCCATGGATCCGCAAAACACGGACACCGGCACATTGCCAGAACTATATAGAAAATGCCTTTTCTTGTCCGCAATTGCGGACAAGAATAGGACATGTTCTATATTTTTGCGGAACGGAAGTGCGGACCCGGAAGTGCGGATCCGCAATTCCGGATCCAAGCGGGACAAAGTCTGTCCCCATAGAAATGAATGGGTCCGCAATTCCGTTCCGCAAAATGTGGAACAGAATTGCAGACGTGTGAATGGGGCCTAAGGGTCCCTTATCACCGTCAGTTAGTTAGCTACTTGTTAGGTAGTTAGCCCCCAGCCCACCGCACCGCAGTCACTGATTAGCGTCATCGCTGTCGCTAATCAGCACTAGTACTATATAGTATCTGTAAGTGATCAAGACTGATTGCAATCAGATCTATCACAGTACATTAGGGTCACCTTAGGCTCTACAAAAAACGCAGTGTTTACCCGATCAGGCCTGATCTTGTGCCCACACTTGCGTTCAGTCCGCCCCACCGCAGTGTCAGAAATTTAGGGTCCATTCACACGTCCGTGGTGTGCTGCGGGTCATGCCGGCACTCTCCATAGAGATTCCTATTCTTGTTCGCAGGCTGCGGACAAGAATAGGACATGCTCTATCTTTTGCGGAGCTGCAGCTGGATGTTTCGGGGCCGAAACCCGAAAGTTCGCGGCCGCAGCTCCGCAAATGCTGATGCGGAGAGCACATAGTGTGCTTTCCGCATCACCGCCGGCCCCATTCACACTGAATGGGTCTGCATCTATTCCGCATAATTGCGGAATGGATAGGGACATTTTTGCGGACGTATGAATGGGGCCTTACTTCACAAGCACTCCTATGTCCTTTCCCCTCTTTTTTTTTTTGCACATTTTTTGGCAGTGGTTTTTTCATCCACATTGATCGATGCGAATGACGAAATCTGTGCCGTTCATTTTTTCTTTCAGCCCAGAGGCTGAACGGGAAAAAAAAAAAATCTCATTACCCGTATGCTCAATATAAGAAGAATAGCAGAAACTCCTAATGCTGGCCATACGTGTAATGATTGCAGAGACCCTCAAATGCCAGGGCAGTACAAACACCCCACAAATGACCCCATTTTGGAAAGAAGACACCCCAAGGTATTCGCCGAGGGGCATATTGAGTCCATGAAAGATTGAACTTTTTGTCACAAGTTAGCGGAAAGGGAGACTTTGTGAGAAAAAAAAAAAAAAAATCAATTTCCGCTAACTTGTGCCAAAAAAAAAACTTCTATGAACTCGCCATGCCCCTTACGGAATACCTTGGGGTGTCTTCTTTCCAAAATGGGGTCACATGTGGGGTATTTATACTGCCCTGGCATTTTAGGGGCCCTAAAGCGTGAGAAGAAGTCTGGAATCCAAATGCCTAAAAATGCCCTCCTAAGGCCTCGTGCACACGACCGTTGTTTGTTTCCGTGTCCGTTCCATCCGCAAATTTTGCGTCCGTCAAAAAAAAACGGATGATGGACCGTTTTTTTTAGCGGATCCGTTTTTTTGCAGAAGTATTGTAATAAATGCCTATCCTTGTCCTCAAACGTGAAAAAAATAGGACATGCTCTATTTTTTTGACGGAATGTAAAACCAGATGACGGATGACGGAACAAAAACGGTTGACCATCCGCATTTTTTGACGGACCCATTGAAATGAATAGGAAAGCATCCTATCCGTGAAAAAAAAACGGAACGGACGCGGAAACAAACAACGGTCGTGTGCATGAGGCCTAAAGGGTACTCATTGGAATTTGGGCCCCTTTGCGCACCTAGGCTGCAAAAAAGTGCCACACATGTGGTATCGCCGTACTCAGGAGAAGTAGGGCAATGTGTTTTGGGGTGTATTTTTACATATACCCATGCTGGGTGAGAGAAATATCTCTGTAAATTGACAACTTTTTAAAAAAATGTATACAAAGTTGTCAATTTACAGAGATATTTCTCTCACCCAGCATGGGTATATGTAAAAATACACCCCAAAACACATTGCCCTACTTCTCCTGAGTACAGCGATACCACATGTGTGACACTTTTTTGCAGCCAAGATGCGCAAAGGGGCCCAAATTCCAATGAGTACCTTTACACTGGGTTCAGACCTGAGCGTTTTGAAGCCTAGCGTTTTTGGTGCGTTCAAGACTGGCGTTTAGGCGCGTTTTTTCAAGCGTTTTGGTAAATAGTGTAGGCGCGTTTGACGCGCGTTTATGTGATTGACTGCATAGTTGGCCAATGATCAATGATATAGTTTGGCCAATCTGAGTGCTTTAGAGGTGTGACATTCCATGGTGGCTGATTCAGCATGTTGCAAACTTTGTAAAACGCGCATCCATAGGCGCGTTTTACGCTGCAGAAACGCCCGAACAACACGCCTATCGCGTTTCCAATTGAAGTCTATTGCCACCAAACGCTCGAAAAACGCCCGAATTAACGCGAACATACTTGCTTATGCTTTGGACATTTTTAGGCGCCTTCGAACGCGCATAAAAACGCGCAAGTGTGAACCACCCCCATAGGAATGCATGGTTCCTGTACTGTTGTGCGTTTTTTTGCGCGTTCGAACGCGGCGTTTTACGCGAAAGTGTGAACTGAGTGTTAGGATTTCACAGGGCATTTTTACACATTTGGATTCTCACGCTTTAGGACCCCTAAAATGCCAGGGCAGTGTGAATACCCCACATGTGACCCCATTTTAGAAAGAAGACACCCCAAGGTATTCCGTGGGGCTGGTTGCTGTAACAACTGAGAGGGAGACCAGCGACGCCTCCATAGTGCGTCCAGGCGGTAAGTACATGACAGATGTCAAAACTCAGGGATCCCTACAAATCCATAAAAGACATATCCAGTCAAACCTGAAAATCTATGTACAAGTGAAGTTCCTTGCATCAAAGTACTTTCCATAGAGGCTGACCGTGCCACTGCTATGGAACCCACAGTTCTAAACTTCTTTTCTACTTCTTGACACACACACTGGGCGCTTACAGTTTTACAGTTCCCATTGAGTTTCTAGTAGTTGTCAAAATCAATATGGTATGCACTGAGCTCCCCCTAGTGGTGTCTGCAGGCAGTCAGAGTTTTCTCATTTAAAGGAGTATTCTCAGCCTCCTGATATGCCATAAATGTCTGATAGGTGCAGGTCCCACGCCTGTGTCAACAACTGGACCCCAGTTGGCTGCACATGTGTAACTCTCTCCATTAACTTCTATATGAATTCCAAAACTCGACAAGTAAGCGTGCTTTGTTATTTTTGTATCTACCCCAGAAGTTACTAGAGAGCCGCACATGAACTCTGTATTCACAGAGTTGTTTCGGTACCAAAATTTTGATTCGGTATCGATACCATAAAAAAGTATTGTGATACTCGACACCATTCGATACTACGCAAAAAAAATAAAAAATGCCAAAAAAAGCCGCGTGCATTCCTCATTTTATGGAACGTCCGGCCAATAATACAACAGTCCGATCCTATTTTTTGGGGGGACAAGGCAACTAAAATAAAATAGCGAATCGTGCAGTTTTTCTTTTTTTTTTTTTTTATGGGCGTTCACCGCTTAAGAGGATTTTTTTAATAGTTTGGACTTGAGACGTAGCGATATGTAATATTTTAGTTATTGTTTATATATTTTATATGTAAAATTGGGAAAAGGGGTGATTTATACTTAATATTTTGGTGTACTTTGTAAAAAAAAAAAAAAAAAAGTTTATTTATTAACTATTTCCCCCTTAGGGGCTAGAACCTGGGATCTTTTCATCCTATTCACCCTAATAGAGCTCTATCAGAGTGAATAGGATCTTACCCTCTCCCTGCTGCCCTGTGCACAGTACACACAGCAGCAGGGAGCTGACTATGGCAGCCAGGACTTCAGTAGCGTCCTGGTTGCCATGGTAACCGATCAGAGCCCCAGCATTACACTGCTGGGGCTCCAATCACTGCCACTGCCACCAATGAGGAGGAGGTGAGGGGACCCTGTGGCCACTGCCACCAATGCTTTTAATACTGGGGGGAGGGAGGAATGGGGGATGGGGGCGCACTGGCCACCAATGTATTTAATAATGGGGAAAGGGGCGGGGACATTGGCCAATGTCTTTAATACTGGGGAGGGGCGCACTGGCCACCGATGAGAGTGACTTTTACTATACAGATTCAGGCAGAAGAAGCTCATTGCCGGCACCTGCCTGTGACCGAGGCGCTGCGATCCGCGGCAGTTAACCCCTCATGTGCGGCACCTGAGGGGTTAACTGCCGCGGATCGCAGCGCCCGGTCACAGGCAGGTGCCGGTTCACCGTCAATGAGCTTCTTCTGCCTGCATCTGTATAGTAAAAGTCACTCCTCATTGGTGGCCAGTGACCCCGCCTCCTCCGTCCCTCTCGCTCTATTGGTGGAAGCAGCACAGGGGGCGGGAGAGACTGCCTCCTTCTCCATGTGCTGCCGAGGAGAACATGGCCGCGCTGAGAGCGGCGCAGCCACGTTCTCTGATACTGGACTGTGCAGTAGCGCAGCCCAGTATCGATAAAATACTAATCCTGGCATTGGGCTCGATACCAGAGAAAAGTATCGGTTGGGTATCGAAACTTCGATACCCGAAACAACTCTAATTCACAGTGCCTTAAACATAAGGCCACATTCTTAAGATGTGTGCAGGTCCCAGGGGTGAGACCCGCACCTGTGGATATATTATAGATGTTGAGATGGGAAATGTCACGCTTTGGTGCGGGAGGGAAACACCACACTGAACATAGGAGGGAAGGGGGGGGGGGGAACAGGGAATCAGGCCTGAGAACTAGGGAACACCTCCTAGTAGAAACCCTGACCGACTACCAGTATGAACAGACCCCAAAGGTAGGTGAGTTCATATGCAGGAATACCTAGAATCCTATCAAGCCCTATAGGACCCTGGTACTAATGGCAGGGACGAGACTACCTGTTCCTCCAAAAGGAAGAACGAACAGGAGTCTCATTCAGGCCTAATACAAACCATAAGGAAATGCAACACACAGAACACAAACAAAGAACAAAAGGTACAGGAAAGACTTAACTTTAAAGGAGCAATGGAAGCACCAGGAACTCAGCCGAGATCCAACCACAATCTATCGAAAAGGTCCAAACAGAAGCTATAAACCGCACAGCATTGTGGGAGAAGGAACTATAAATGGAGAAGGTTAAATGACCCTAATAGCCACACCTGGGAAAGAAGGTGTGGCAAGCACCAGAAACAACACAGACTTTATTTGATCCAAACGGAAAACATGTCCGATCAAACCACGTGTTACCAGTCTCAACAATCTCCTGCCACCTGTCGCGGGAACGTCCGAGACAGGAAAACCATCTCAATAAGGGTCTTACAGATTCCTGTTGTAGATGACTATCCTCAGGTTAGCAGATAAGTGAAAAATTGAAGCAGCAAAAATGTCCCCTGCAACAGTCCGCCCCAGATGGTTAGCGCTTACCAATCCAGAAGATCATGTTTAAAGCAAAAGTGGACATCAACATTCTTGGCAAATTTGGGTGTTATTGTGCCTTCATCCAAAACACCATGTGACATTTTGGACCCTAAGGAGCCTTTTTTCATGTCCGAAACACCATGCAATATTTCTGCCTCTTAGAAGCCATTTTAATGCCCAAAACAGCCATGCCTTGGCTTAAAATATGGCTTCTTAGAGGCTGAAATGATGAAGGCACAATAAAATCCAGATTTGGCATGAATGCTGTCTACTTTTGCTTCCTTCATTATTCTCAGGATAGGTCATCAATATTTAATCAGCAGGCGTCTCACACCCCGCTCCCCCACTGATTAGCTTTTTCCTGCAGCTTCTGGCTCCAGAACTTTGAATGCAAATTGTGCTTCAGGCTCTGTTCAAAGTGTATTCACCGTGTGGGATCACTGCAGCTTAGCATCCATTCAAGTGAATGGCACTGGAGCTGGTCCGTGTTGATGTGGGGTGTTGGAGCCCCATATATCAGATATTAATGATCTATACTGAGCAGGGCTGGACATGCCCACCAGGAGATCCTGGCTCTGACATTATAATGGGCCTCAAAAATACAGAAGAAAAAAACTAATTTGGCTGCCTTTCGACCCAATCACTTGCCATTAGGATCTATTTCCTCTGGTGGGTCCCAGGAACCCCAGTTTGATGCTGATCCTGAGGACGGGTCATCAAGATCAGGAGCCTGGAAAAACCTGTAACAAATCAAATGGTCAATTCGCCTCCCAAAAAAATTGAATGAAAAGTGTTAAAAAAAAAATTGTATGTATCCAAAAATATAATTACCGTATTTTCCGCTTTATAAGATGCATCCGATGATAAGACGCACCCCAGGTTTTAGAGGAGGAAAATAAGAAAAAAATATTTTTCATCAGACCCCCATAAATATCAGGACATTAGATCAGACCCCCATATCGGCCCTCCACGTCAGAAGTGCCCCATCGGCCCTCCACGTCAGAGGTGCCCCATCGTCCCTCCACGTCAGAAGTGCCCCATCGGCCCTCCACGTCAGAAGTGCCCCATCGGCCCTCCACGTCAGAAGTGCCCCATCGGCCCTCCACGTCAGAAGTGCCCCATCGGCCCTCCACGTCAGAAGTGCCCCATCGGCCCTCCACGTCAGAAGTGCCCCATCGGCCCTCCACGTCAGAGGTGCCCCATCGGCCCTCCACGTCAGAGGTGCCCCATCGGCCCTCCACGTCAGAGGTGCCCCATCGGCCCTCCACGTCAGAGGTGCCCCATCGGCCCTCCACGTCAGAAGTGCCCCATCGGCCTCCACGTCAGAAGTGCCCCATCAGTCCTCAATGTGAGACCCCCACCAGACCTCAGATCAGCCTTCATTGTCAGACCCCCCAGAGTTCCTTGCCAGAACCATCAGACCAGAATAAAATAAAAAACTTCTCTTACCTCTTATATGCCGTGGCTCTTCTCTATATCCGGCAGCAGTTTCGCTACCATGTCTTCCCCGGCCCGCACTGCACTGTCACTTGACTGCGTGCAACGTCAGGTCATAGTGCATGCACTACGTTCTGATGCTATACGGGCTCAGGAGAGTGCAGCGCCGGCCCCAGCAAGGAAGGGCGAGTACTCGCAGTGCTTCACCTACTACTCCTGGGACCTAATGTATACTAGTGAGTGCTTCCATAATGGAAGTGCTCACTAGTATTCGCTTTATAAGACGCACAGCCATTTTCCTCCCACTTTTGGGGGGAAAAGTGCGTCTTATAAAGCGAAAAATACGATAATACAATCTACATCACGCCCTGCAAAAACAAGTCCTCCCACAGCTCTCTAGACGGAAAGTTATAGGTGGGAATATGCAGATGCAAAGAAAAAAATGTGATGATAATAAAAATATCGATTTTGTATCGCAGATGTCATACTGACCCGCAGATGTCATGACATTGTTAGCACACAGTGAACGCCATAAAAACAAAACCCAAACAATGGCGAACTTGCCGTTTCATCCCAAAAATAATTTTTTCCAGGTTTTCAATACAAGATATGGTAAATTCAGTGGTGCCATAAAAAAACACTACCTATTCTTAAAAAAAAAATTGGTCTGGTCCCAAAGGGATGAATAAAAAAAAAAACTCCTCACACTGAAAAGCTGCTAAAAGGGGTCCGAGAACCATTGTTTGAATGGAGTGTCGAGTTTTTCTGCACCAGTGTGGATGTCCAAGAGTTGTTAGAAAGTAAAAAAAAAACTACGTTCACATCTGCGCTAATCCTTTAGAGGGGCAGAACAACGAAAATAATTGCCGAATTCGGCACATAACTGAAATGAACTATGTCCGAAACACGTAGGTCTGTTTTTTAATAGGTCTACAAGATGTTTTATGGATTTTGCCATTAAACCTAGAAGCTGAGCTCTCTCTACAATGGCCGCAACCTCTGCACTTTGATTGACAGGACCGGACAGGCGTTATTTCATTTTCACTGCGTGGCCCTGCCAATCAAAGTGTAAAGGGAGCATGGCGGTCGCAGAATATCTTCTTGTTTGAACCACGGACCATCTTGTCATGATGTCATCGGGGACTGTGTGCCGAGCGACAAACATCTAGTCGCTGTCATCTCATTTACGAAAACTGTCTAAAGGAAAAAGTAGTTCCTACCGCAAACCAATCACAGCACAGCTTTCATTTGACCAGAACTATTACATAACATTAAAGCTTCATTGCGATTGGTTAGCATAGCAACCAATCACAATTCAGCTTTCATTTTTTATTTTCAAACTGCTGTGGAAAAACAGAAAGCTGAACTCTGATTGGTCGCTATGGGCAACAGGGACTGTTTTTGTTTGAGACAGTTTTGCTGAAGGAGGTCCATTGTTTCTTCTCGTGTTTTTTTAGGAAACTTGAACCTTCCGGCACACACCAAGCACCGTGTATAGACTTCTGTCTGAGCCGCACGTCACCCACAGGACATGCCAGTGACGTCACACGCGTCCTGCGCGTTCCCGTGCGCCAGGAACGCGCAGCTGTTGTTCCGCAGCAAGCTTTTTTTTCTTTTTTGGACTCGGGCGGTGCGCGAGCATGACGTCATGGCGCCTCGCTGTGCGGCTTCCGCGTGCTGGCGACTGTTGGGAGCGCGCGTCCCTCCCTGCTTACCGACCCCCTCCTTCTTCTCCCCGGTTCCCTCACTTCCGCTTCACTGATGGCTCAGACGACGGCCGCAGGGTCCGGCACTTAAGTCGGGTGATTATTTACGAAGGGCCGCCCCGGTTCTCTCCGCCCGAGGAGTACTCTACGTGGACCCGTCGCTGAGGTAGGACACGGTGGAGAAGTGCAGGGTGGCGGCTGGTGCCAGGGCTGAGATCATGGGCAGGGAGCTGCTGTGAGAAATGACTTGGTGAAACTGCTGGCCCGAGTGAGACTGGCACCCGGTGCCCATGGGGAGTCACAGGGACCCTTGTGAGGAAGGTGGTGCCCGGCTAGTGGGCACATAGCAGCTGGGCTCCGGTGTGTGCCAGGAGCTGGGGGCTCAGCTTTCAGGGGCAGTGTCTGAGGACTGACAAGGTGCCAGGAACAGAAGCTGGGAAATGGGACTCCAAACTGTGCCCATAAAGGAAGGTGCCAGCTGAGGTACCCGACTGCCTGTGGAATGGGCGACCACATAATGTGCCCATATGTGTCTGCTGTGCCACGGACTAGCCATGAAACTGAATGCACGCCAGCTGTGCCAGCACTGTCATGGTGCCAACTGAGGGTACCCGATAACCTGTAGAATGGGTGACCGTTTCATGTGCCACTGACTGTGCCCATGAGACCGGAGAAACTGTATGCACACCAGCTGTGCCAGCACTGAGACATGGTGCCAGCTGAGGGTACCGACTGCCTGTAGAATGGGTGGCCAATCCATATAATGTGCTTGTGTACTGGGTGCCCATATATGCCTGCTGACTGCCACAAACCGTGCCCATGAGCCTGAAAAAACTGTACCATGTACACTGCTGTGCCAGCTGAGCATACCCAACTGCCTGTGGAATCTGTGTCCATATAATTTGCCTGCTGTGCCACTGACTGCCACAAACTGTGCCCGTGAGACTGAAAAAGCTGCACACCAACTGTGCCAGCACTGAGACATGGTGCCAGCTGAGCGTACCCGGCTGCCTGTAGAATGAGAGATCATATAATGTCTTTGTACCGGCTGCTCCTTAGTGCCCACAGACTGTCAGTAGGCTGCCCGTAAAGCTCATGTGTGGGTGAACTGATTCTTTACTTTTTGACGCTGTATGCACGTCTTTATCTTCTGGCTAAACCAGACGGTGCCCATACCAGTCAGGAAGGGTACGCAGGGCGTCGTTGCCATCTGTTTTGTGATTGGGCAGACTGTTATGGTTATCAGGATGCAAATGTGAACGGAGCCTAAACGCATGCAGCAGATGCACCCCGATGCGGGTTTATTTTCCCCATGAGCCCTCTCGTTCCCCTTTACACGTGGATCCTTATGACTACGCTTTACTGGTATCTGTTTTCCCACCCTGTTGAACACATGCAGCTGCCACAGATGGCACTTTGTGAACCTGAAACGCGTCTGTTCCTGGCTGTAATGTCTGCCGCAGACCTGGGCTGTGTCACAGCTGCCGGATAGTAGACACTTATCACGTACAATAAGTGCTAGCTGCCGCCGTGCTATTGAGGGGGGCATGCTGTCTGCACGTCCATAGGGTGCATGGGGGGACAGCTCTGCTTTGTGATACCCGGGTGTACATTGGCTTGGCAACCTGTGGCTCTTCAGCTGTTGAAAAACTACAACTTCCATCATGCTCTGCCAGCCTGCAGCTGTTGGAGTGGTACTAGACACAGCTCTCCAACAGTAGTGGTCTGCAATTTGAAATGCGTGGAGTTCCGCACCTGTGACGGGGTGTCCCCGAAGCTGAGGACGCCCCTCCTGCCGCTTGATGGACAAGGTTGGACATCTCATCCGGCTCTGCTTCCTCAAGCGGTGCAGTGACTGCTTTGTATCGCCACCCGGTAGTGTAGCAGTGCATGCGGAGTCACTGCTCCAGTTGTGGAATTGTAGAAAGCGCCGCTGCATGGAATGGTAGACTGACAATTAAGCGACATTGGCAGCGTCCGCAGCTTCGGGGGCACCCAGCCGCAGGGGTGCTTGATGAGACAAATAGATTCACTCTTCTCTAGTCTGAAGCCTTCAGCCGCGATGGAGCTAAAACTCCCATTATGTTCTGACACTTGCTGCAGTCCGCTGCCCTGTCCTGTACACCAGCGGGTTTTGCGTCTGTTTTATAGATTCGATTTATTATTGTTAAAGAGAGATGTTTTGTTTGGTCGTATGGTTACGTGTGTCTAGAAGATCTGCTTCTTGGGAGAACTGGATGACAATCCCGTAGGATTTGTAATGTCAGCCATATTGAATGTGGCTGAGACTTCAGAGAGACAGATGTTACTGTGAGACATTTGAGGACCACGACTTCTGTTTAGTGGGGATTTTGTGTCCCATTCTAGGTAGGGCCATTATGGTGGCGCTGGCAGGCACGGCTGTTTACCCATGGCGCAGTAATGGTTGGTGACTGCGCATGTCCTCCGTTATTGCACAGCGGGGGTCCCGCTGGTGTTCTGCCATGAGACCATATGAGCTGTAGGCTCATATGCTGAGCATATCCCCAGGTCCCCATTGAGCGCCCATGTGACGGTCATGCCTTACTCCCGAGGACCCTATTCTATTGATTGTGGGCGTTCCAGAAGTTAGATACTAGAAGCCCTTCCAGGTCCGTGCCGCAAAAGAAAGGGTATATCCTTGCGGATCACAGACCCATTCAAGTCAATGGGTCCCATACCACGATGTGGGGTGCACGCGGCCGGTGCCCGTGTTTTTTTTACGGATCTGCAGTTTGTGGTCTGCAAAACCGACATGGCCGTCACTCGTTCCTGTGAATGCACCCCAATACCGGTGTAGCAAATGGCAGTTTTAGTATATATAGCCAAAGCTGGATTGGGGCAGAAGAGGAGAAAAGCAGCTCGTGGCTGACTGGCCATCTAAGGCCTTATTCACACATCCGCATGTATCCCGCAATTCTGCGGAATACATGCGGACCCATTGACTGTGAATGGGGCACGGAACGATGTGGAGAGCACACACTGTGCTCTCCACATCAGTTTTTGCGGAGCCCACCGCCGATCTTACGGCCGCAGCTCCGCAATTGCGGACAAGAATAGACATTTCTATGGGGCTGCCGGCCGGGTGTGTTTATGGATCCATAAACACAACGGACATGTGAATAAGGCCTAATTCTCCATCTCGTTTATATAGGTACATTTCTTTTAAAAAAAAATACAGTTGACCTTTTTGTTGAAATGGTCCCCAAAAAACTGGGTACCCCCAAGAGTCAACTGTGTAATTTGTGGGGGAGCCTGAGGGAAAGGATTCAGTTCTCCTGCATTACCCCGTGTAATCAGGGACCCATATTTGCGGTCGTTCTCTGCACTGGGTCCCAGACTTCCCTAATAATAGGAAATGGGTTTCCTAACCAGTAAATCCCATTACTGTATCCTGTGCCCCGGGATGGCGGTATTTCCTGTGATTTTATACGGTGACGCTGCAGAGGCTTCAGTATTATAAGGGGGGTTCCTGTCGGGTCATTGTGCGCACCCCATTGTGTGCCTCCCTGGGTAGTCGGCAGCGGTCACATCATTGTAAGAGGCCAGGAAGGAACCTGTGCGCGCCCGTGGGGTCAGCACATACCTAACGTATTGTTCCCGAGGACTGTGAGAACCTGTGACCGTCTGCGGGGAAATAAAGCGAAGAAACGTGGAATTGGGCAGTGTCTGTTCCCCTGAGAGCACCTTCGTCGTTAATTACACTGGGTCCCGGTGGAAATAAATGTCGCTTTTTTTTTTTTTTTTTTTTTTTTTTTGTGGGTTAGATTCGAGAAGAGCTTAAGACGGGATGATGGACTCCCTGAGATTTACCAGACAATGGGGGTCATTCACAAAGACCGGCGTTTTACGCTGACGAAGGATGCGCATAATTTATGACAATTCGCCTGGAGTAGAGGAGATTTTCGGCATCTTTTGTGACTATGCTTGGGCTTATGGTGCGGTCCTGGCATCCACCACCACTAAGTGGCAAGGACAGCGCGAAAACGCAGCACGCAACAATATGTTGTCGCTTGGGCATAAAAAAGCTGCAGAACGGGGTCTTGCACTTTTTTTTTTTATCCCAATTTTGCTTTAGTAAATGACCCCCAATTTGTTTTATGCTTGTCTGTGGCCCAGAGGTCACTGTCTGTGTGCACGCTGGAGTGATCAGGGTAATGAACGATTGTACCTCCCCCGACAGAGACCTCTCTTGACCTCTGATGGGTGAATGGAGGCCTACGGATATGTTTGTTGTATAGGCCAGGAGTTTTTCCTGCGGTATACGCCAGATGTAGGCCTCTGACCCAGTTTGCATAGAGCCCTTGAAAAATACGGCTGCAGTTTTCCGGAAGCGGCACCGCTCTCGTGGACCATGTCTGGTCGATGCCATTCACTTGCGGAGACGTGCAATACCAGGCACCGCCCATGGACAAGACTGACGCAGTTTCTGAAAGATGTTAACTCTGTGTTTTCCTTACATCCTTTAACCTTATTTGCATAAAGCGTCAGGGCCTTGCATCAAGAGCTTGCAATCGGTAGCCTGGAGATTGATGGTGAATGGATCAAGATGGAGCCCCTCCACCCATGAAGGAGTAGCGCTTACTTTTGTAGGGAGATTTATCAAGCTGGTGTAAAGTAGAACTGGCTTAGTTGCCTATGGCAACCAATCAGATCCCCCTTTGATTTTTCAGAGCTCCTTTGGAAAATAAAGGTGTACTTTGGTTGCTAAGGCTACTTTCACACTAGTGGCAGGACGGATCCGGCAGGAACAGTCTGTCGGATCCGTCCTGCCGCTAGTGAACGTGTGCCCCCGGACTACCGCTCCGGCGCCATTGACTATAGTGGGGGTGGAGTTCCTGCGGAGGCACGGCAGCATAAAACTGCAACATGTCCGACATTTATTCTGGCAGCCTCTCGCCGTGCCTCCGCCGGAACTCTGCCCCCACTATAGTCAATGGGGCCGGAGCGATAGTCCAGGGGCACACGTTCGTTAGCGGCAGGATGGATCCGACAGGCTGTTCCGTCAGGATGGATCCGTCCTGCCGCTAGTGTGAAGCTTGCCTAAGGGCAACTAAGGCAGTTTTTCTTTACACCGGTTTTGATAAATCTCCTTCAATGCGTTCTACCTTTCCATCTGAAGGATGAGGCAGAACTCGATGGACGCGTATTTTGTAGTTTTACGGCTAATTTTAAATGATTATTTTAAGGGTGGCTGTTCTGTATGACTATAGAAATAATCAGGCCTAGCCGTTATCTAGGTGTATGGTTAAGGGCCCAGTTAAAGGGGCCAAGGGTAAGGAATGACGAAAAAGCATCTTTTATTTGTCACCAGAAATGTTTGTTTGCAGCACATGGACTCCTGTCCTCTGTGCGAGCTCAGATTGGGGGTCATTTGGCGCTGAAATTACCCTTGAAAAAGAATCCGAAGACCACATGAACACAATGTTAAATTTCATGCAGATTTTTCACATGGAGTTTCATGCAGATATTACTACAGTCATGTGAAAAAATTAGGACACCCTTTGAAAGCATGTGGTTTTTTGTAACATTTTTAATAAATGGTTATTTCATCTCCGTTTCAACAATACAGAGAGATTAAAGTAATCCGACTAAACAAAGAAAACTGAAGAAAAGTCTTTTCAAGATCTTCTGTAAATGTCATTCTACAAAAATGCCTATTCTAACTGAGGAAAAAGATAGGACACCCTTGCCCCTAATAGCGAGTGTTACCTCCTTTGGCTGAAATAACTGCAGTGAGACGGTTCTTGTAGCCATCTACCAGTCTTCGACATCGGTCTGAGGAAATTTTACCCCACTCCTCAATGCAGAACTTTTTCAGCTGTGAGATGTTTGAGGGGTTTCTTGCACGTACAGCCCTTTTCAAGTCACCCCACAGCATCTCAATGGGATTCAAATCTGGACTTTGACTTGGCCATTCCAGGACTCTCCATTTCTTCTTTTTCAGCCAATCTTTGGTTGATTTACTAGTATGTTTTGGGTCATTGTCATGTTGCATGGTCCAGTTCCGCTTCAGCTTTAATTTTCTAACTGATGGTCTCACATGTTCTTCAAGCACCTTCTGATACACAGTAGAATTCATCGTGGATTCTATGATGGTGAGCTGACCAGGTCCTGCTGCAGCAAAGCAGCCCCAAACCATGACACTTCCACCTCCATGCTTCACAGTTGGTATGAGGTTCTTTTCTTGGAATGCTGTGTTTGGTTTACGCCAAACATGTCCTCTGCTGTTGTGTCCAAATAATTCAATTTTGGACTCATCTGTCCAAAGAACATTATTCCAGAAGTCCTGGTCTTTGTCAACTTTATCTCTGGCAAATGTCAGTCTGGCCTCGATGTTTCTCTTGGAAAGCAAAGGTTTCCTCCTTGCACACCTCCCATGCAAGTTAAACTTGTACAGTCTCTTTCTGATTGTAGAGGCATGTACTTCTACATCAACAGTAGCCAGAGCCTGCTGTAGTTCTCGAGATGACACTTTAGGGTTTTTGGAGACCTCTTTAGCATCTTGCGGTCTGCTCTTGGGGTGAACTTGCTGGGGCGACTCAGTCCTGGGCATGTTGGCAGTTGTTTTGAAAGCCCTCCACTTGTAGACTATCTTCCGGACAGTGGAATGGCTGATTTCAAAATCTTTGGAGATCTTTTTAAATCCCTTCCCAGACTCATAGGCTGCTACAATCTTTTTCTGAAGTCCTCTGACAGCTCTTTTGCTCTCACCATGGTGCTCACTCTCACTTCAACAGTCAGGAGCACACCAAACTAAATGTCTGAGGTTTAAATAGGGCAAGCCTCATTCAACATGCAGAGTAACGATCTACTAATTATGTGCACCTGGTGTGATATACCTGTGTGAGATCTGAGCCAATTTAAGAGGGAATACATGTGAGGGTGTCCTATCTTTTTCCTCAGTTAGAATAGGCATTTTTGTAGAATGACATTTACAGAAGATCTTGAAAAGACTTTTCTTCAGTTTTCTTTGTTTAGTTGGATTACTTTAATCTCTCTGTATTGTTGAAACGGAGATGAAATAACCATTTATTAAAAATGTTACAAAAAACCACATGCTTTCAAAGGGTGTCCTAATTTTTTCACATGACTGTATATGTTGCATGCGGGTTTTGTTGCAGATTTTCCCCGGATTTTACCCTTTGCAACGTGTGAATATCAGCGGAAATCTGTGTCAGATCTGCGTGTAACGTGTAATCTGTGCATACGTGCTGACTCGTCCAGTAAGGATTTGGTATAATCATGATGCATACAAAAAGGGAAGGGTGAGTGCTAGTGCTTGACTCACCCCTGACGTTTTTTAGATTTTCACAATCCTGCACCATACTAGAGTGTTGTGTTGGCTGCTGCTTGTGTGATCCCTTCCCCTGATGAGAGCCGTGCATTCCCTGACACTCCTAGGGCTGTAGATCCGTGGGTGGAAGCTCGGAGCATGCTGACGTGCGGAGAAATCTCCTAATCTGCTGAGGTGGAGGCTCGCGCCTGTCACGACTCTGCAGCTGTGGGATCTGTTATCGCTCCGGTGTGACGCTGGTTTTACTTTCATTTTCCGAGTATGGGTTGGGGTTTCTGTAGCGCTGGCATTACCCTCTCGGTCTATAGCTTCCAGGTTGATGTCACTGCTGTGGCTTGCTATAGAAGACGCCATGTTGGACTATTCAGCTGTAAAGCCTTGTCTACAAATAGACGTCCCGATATCCGCTAAAGGAGCCCGTTTTATAGAATACACTGTAGTCATCCTTGTACGATTAACATTATTTCTATTACCTTTCCATTCAGTGCGCCATTGCTGCATCCCGAGACGTCTATATAGCGGTCATCTGCTGTGAAGGAAACAAGATGCGTGCTCTGTATCCGTTTTGTGTCTGCAAATCACAGATCCACAAAATACAGATGCCATCTGTGTCGCTGCCTCATTTTTTGCGGACCCGTTGACTTCAGTCGGTCCGTGGTCTGCAATTTAGGCTACTTTCACACTAGCGTTTTGGCTTTCCGTTTGTGAGATCCGTTCAGGGCTCTCAGAAGCGTCCAAAACGGATCAGTTTTACCCTAATGCATTCTGAATGGACAAGAATCCGCTCAGAATGCATCAGTTTGCCTCCGTTCAGTCTCCATTCCGATTTGGAAGCTTGCAGCATTTTGCTGTTCGCTTAACATAACTGAGCCAAACGGATCCATCCTGACTCCATGTAAGTCAATAAGGGCAGATCCGTTTTCTCTGACCCAATCTGGAACAATAGAAAACGGATCCGTCCTCCATTGACTTTCAATGGAGTTCATGATGGATCAGTCTTGGCTATGTTACAGATAATACAAACGGATCCGTTCATGACAGATGCATGCGTTTGTATTATTGTAACGGATCAGTTTTTGCAGATCCGCCCAAAACGCGAGTGTGAAAGTAGGTTCGGAGTCAGGACCCCTGGTAAAGAATCAGTCCTGTAAATGGTTCTACCGTAATTAGAAGAGCCATTGCAGTGCAGCCTGTGACAACCGTTCATGTGGCCCATATGGTCTTTACGTTTTTATGAGGCCAGATAGTAGCAGTGTATAGTGCGGCAGTCCCACGGCTCTGCGTGGCTTTCTGATACCGGTCTGGCGCCCAGTGTGAGCCCTGCCTTTTCAATAACATTTCATTTCTGGAGAAATACTTTTGCAGTTTTAGTACTAGTAATCCGATCACTAGAGATCGCGGCGTACTTGATTTTAACTCTTTATTCCACCAGGATACTCTGTGCTGACGTTTGTCGCCTTCATTACCGTCTGCCCCCTCAAATGCTTTTCCGTTGTGCGGCGGTCAAACAAGCCATTGATTTTCCTCTCCAGCTCTGCAGGAATGAACGTGCGTCTGTGTAGCCAAATTCCTGCTGATGTCATGGAATATATAATATTAACTGCTACAGGGAAGTCTTCCCGAACTGCATGTCAGTGTTAGCCCTTGGTCACATTTCCGTTTTTCACGGATGTGTGCTCTCCGTATTTTCTCCCCGTTGATTTTTAATTGTGTTCATACATCAGTGGTTTTTCACAGAGACAGGCATCACTCTGTCCCGACCAGATGTGCCCATTGAAGTCTACGGTTCCTTGAAAAACCACTGACACAATACAGTTTGGCATCCGTGTTTTGACAGCGGCTTTTCATGGACCATTGGTAGGAGACGCTCTAGAAATACATTTTTCAGCTCAGCAGTATCCGTGGAATACAGATGACACACAGAGGGTGAAAAACGGATACATGGCCAAATACGGATTCTTCATGGACATCTTCGCGGATTCCATGGACATCAATCGAGGCCTTGAGACGCTTTCATACAGTTTGTGCTTGGTCAGTGTTTGGGAGCCAAAACCACGTGCGGATCCGAAATGCAGACGAGGAAGAAATCTTTCCGTCATATATTCTTAGATAACTGTTGGACAGATACGTATTTAATATATAGGCAGGCCGAGCATGCATGTAATCTCGACAGGGAATAAGCTGCTGTCCGAGGCCTCTGGGAGCAGATTCTCGAGATGGGACCTGCTGAGATGGAAAATGCCTAATCCTTATTCCCTCAGCAGCCATGTATGTATTATGATTTTATGTATCTGATCACATTTACGGATGGCCAAGAACTTTTGTTTTTGTCTTTGTTTACAGCTGCTATGAAATTCTAGGGTATTTTCCAGGGCGTTGCCCTTAACCCTACCCTGCTGGCCAAAACTATGATCTAATGCAGGCATGCTCAACCTGCGGCCCTCCAGCTGTTGCAAAACTACAACTCCCATCATCCCCAGACAGCCTACAGGTATCAGCCTACAGCAGGGCACGGTGGGAGTTGTAGTTTTACAACAGCTGGAGGGCCGCAGGTTGAGCATCCCTGATCTAATGAAAGCCAAGAAGCAGAGCTTTCATATGAACTTACCACCTCCGCCGGCCCCTCGACCTGAGAACTTTTCCCTTTCCCTATTTTGCCATTGTGAACTGTAAGGGGCCGGATGTCATTTTCTATTCAACTTTTTGTAAGAGAAGGCAAAAAATGTATTGTTAGTTGCCAAAATATCATCCATTTTGCATCAATCCTGTAATTCTGATTTTTTTTCTTTTTAATGGTTTGTCTTTTAATAGCAAGTCATAAAACATATTTACACAACTCATTTTTTTTTTAGGGGTGTTAAAATGAGGGACTGGTTGCTTTAAAGGGGGTGTCTGTGCAAGCACTTTGTGAGTCTCCAGTATCGATGAGATATGCCTTAGGGTACTTTCACACTAGCGTTAGAGGATTCCGGCAGGCAATTCCGTTGCCGGATCCGAAAATCCGTATGCAAACGGATAGCATTTGTTTCCGGATGCAGATCCGTCTAACAAATGCATTGCAATTACCTGATCCGTCTCCGGTGTCATCCGGAAAACCGGATCCAGTATTTATTTATTTTTCACAGATTTAATAGTCTGCACATGCGTAGACCGGGAAACTGGATGCGTTTTTCCGGAACACTTGGTACCGGATCCGGCATTAATACATTTCAATAGAAATTAATGCTGGATCCGGAATTTTCGGCCAAATACCGTAAAGGGACTGAACGGCAGACATCCTGATGCATACTGAACGGATTTCTCTCTATTCAGAATGCATTAGGATAAAACTGAAGCGTTTTTTAACGCTAGTGTGAAAGTAGCTTAACTGACCTGTGAGGGTTCGATTATGAGGACCCTCAGAATGGCTGAACAGCAGCGCACATTTTTCCCTGTGTCCTGGCATTCCTGGCTACACGCTGTGGAGGGAGGTCTTGGTCCCTTGGATCTCAGGATCAGTGGTGGTCCTTGGGGTCCAGGCCACTCTGATCATAATGTTATGGCATAACATTAGAAAATAGGAATACCCCTTTAATAGAGGGGGTGATGTTCAGGACTCTTATTTCAAGCAGACCGTAGAGCACACTGAGGCTTCCTGTCTACGTTGCAGATTACATGCATTTTTTTTCTGCACTGATTTATGTTCGGAAAAACTGCATTTTGATTTTGAAATCTGCATCTCGTCAATTCTTTGTGCGATTCCGCAGTTCTGTAGTGTCCCCCCCCCCCCATAGACTTCAATGGAGTTGTTAACATCAATGGAAATTTTGCACCAAAACACCCTATAAAAAAAAAACTGCGATAAATAGTGACGATTTATTTATGCTTAGGGTGGACAGGTACCCTAAGCGCATTCCTAGAGGACCCACCTAAGGCTTTCACACCTACGGCGTGAATTCCAGCAGAGATTCTCCGGATCCGGCACTGCAGGATGCAAACGCAATGCTCACCGGCTCCATTAAGAATAACGGGCGGCGGCAGCGTTCCGGCAAAAATGCTGAGAATCGGCTGGACACCAACCGCTGCATGTTGCGGTTTGTGTCCAGCCGCTTTCCGTCTGGATCGTAGTGCTGCAGGTGGCAGGTTCTCTGTTCCGGCTCAATTGCTGCATGCAGTGGTATTTGTCCGAAAGCCGGTATTTATGTCGGAAGGCGTCTCGATCACCGCGGATCTTATTACAGTCAATGGGAATCCGGCAGTGCTGCATCCGGTAGCATGCGAACGAGCCCTCAGCCATGTATCATGCAGAAGGCCTATTGATAGGGACTGTGCGGGTCTTCACTTCCCCTGTGGGGTCGATGCCTTGGGTATTGAATGCATAGACACCTGATGGCGGTGGTAACTGCAGTGGACCACCAATGGACCCTTCCCATTCCCGGATGAAGGCTGTTTGATTCCTCAGTAATATGAAGTCTCAGGTTCCAGCCTGATAACTGTGATACCTCCAGCGGGGATACTGCACGTGGTACGTTGCTACGTGGGAATTAGACTTTAAAGATCAGCAGGGGCTGACGAGGCACAAAATCAACATTTCAGCCCTGGTAACAGCCGTGTTATTTAGCTGCCTTTGTTCTGCTTTCTCTATGGGACGAGCGTGTGGGAGAGAGAAATGTGTTCTAGGACCAGGGTCGGGACGATTCAGAAATGTCAGGGAGAAATTGTCACTGTTACAGGGGATTACAGGGCGCAGATGGATTAGGTGATTTAATCCAGAGAATTAAAAAACATTTGGTAGATGTATATTTTGCGGTGACACACTGACCTGTCTCTGAGGAAGACCCTTTCTGTTGACGGGCAGATTTAAGCAGAGGGGACCTGCTCGCGTGCCGGGAGGTTAAAGTATTCCCATCGCTTTACTAAACTTCTGACTCTGGATTCATAGAAAGCTTAGGGTCGCTGTTCTGGAGAATCAGACAGGGCCCCTCAGAAACAAGGGGGCACATCTCAGCGCTTTCATCCCCCCTCTTGTTTTAGCAGTTGATGGCGGTCTCAGCTAAAGGGGTTGTCCAGCTTCGGAAACAAACCAGACGACACTTGGGATCCATCTGCAAAAACAGAACTGCGCAGTACTTACCTGACAAGTCTTGCGCAGCACTGCAGTTCTCCTGGATAGGGCAGAAGAAGAAGAAAAAAAATAATAAAAAAACGCTATGTTAGGAGGGAGGCAGTGAGAGCGGAGCGCCTTCACTGTTCAGTACTGCACTGTGCTTAAGGCCTCATGCACACCACCGTGTGCCAGCCGTGCCGTTATTGAGGCTCGTGCACAACTGGTCCGCAGTATTGCAATCCAAAAGATACCATGTGGTTCGGAACAGAGGCACGGATCAGAAGCCCATAGAAGCACTACAGAGTGTTTCCATAGGTTTTCTGTCCATGCCTCTGCACCGCAAAAAAGTTGTGCATGCACTATTCTGGTGGTGCGGACCCCATTCAAGTGAATGTGTCCTCGTCAGCAGATGGCGGTCACAATTTACGGTCTGCAGCACAGGGATGGCCGGCACACAGTCGCGTGCATGAGCCCTAATGGTGAAGGCTGGTATTTAACAGCAACAGCAACTCACTGCGAAAAGACAACTCCATAAAAAGGTACAAAATCAACCAGCAAAGTGTATTGCAAAAATAATCAGAATCACTTTACCTGCACATTTAAGAAAAACATACAAATTTCAATGACAGTTACACTTTTAAGGCTACTTTCACACTTGCGTTTGTGCGGATCCGACTGTTTATTTGCACAGACGGATCCGCACCTATAATGCAAATGTAATTTAAAACGGATCAGTTTTGGACTTTGTCATTTTTCTTTAAAACTAATGCAAACGGATCCGTTCTGAACGGATACAAAGTCCAAAACTGATCCGTTTTAAATTACATTGAAAGTCAATGGGGAACGGATCTGTTTTCAAATGCACCATATTGTGTCATTAAAAATGGATCCGTGCTCATTGACTTACATTGTAATTCAAAACGGATCCGTTAGGCTCCGCCTCTTCAGACGGACACAAAAATGCTGCATGCTGCGTTTTGTTGTCCGCCTCCAGAACGGAATAGAAGCGGAACGGAGCCGAACTGATGCATTCTGAACGGATCCTTATCCATTCAGAATGCATTGGGGCTGAACTGATCCAAACGGAATCCAAAACGCTAGTGTGAAAGAGGCCTAAGGGGTATTCAACAATGTATTTTACTCCTGTTTCTCCCCCATTGTTGAGACTAACATCTTTTGCATTGATTAAAATGTGCCTACCAGGCCAGCGCTGCGCTCCCGATCAAATAATATACTCTTGGCGCTTCCTGGATGATGTGCCGTACCTTGTGCACGTGATCCTGGCCCGATTATAACCCACAATGTAAGTGTCAGTCATCGCAGCGTTATGCATGGGCATGAATCTCACTAGTGCTGTAGAGCATATACAGTACCATCCCTGCCGGTTGCGCCTGCACAGTTGGGTGCTGACCTGCATGGCGCCAGCAGTCATGTGATCCAGGAAGCGCCAGGAGCATATCATTTGACCGGGGTCACAGCACAGACCCATTTAGCAACTTTTAATAATTATTAGTCCAAAATATATTAGTCTAAAGAAGGGGAGGGGGGCATGAAATAAAAATAAATTAATCTTGGAATACCCCTTTAAGCCCCCTCCCTTCGCAGAGTAGACTCAACACTAGGTGGAATCACCCAGCCACTGATTACATTTGGGCGAGTAGTCAAAACCTGGTTGCTAGGACTGATGTTTTTTCCATGGCGGCGGGTTTTGTACTAAGCTGCATTAACTATTTCAGGCCTTTGTCCAAGATTTTCAGAAACCGGAGTAAGAGCAGGAAATAGTACAGCGTTCAGGATAAATCATTACTTAGACTGGGAACGGGTATCTCCCAGTCTTCAGCATCACCGCCCTGGAGGTACCCATCGACCTGGGAGCCTGAACGCCACCTCACTAGCTTCAGCTGTCACGTGACCTACATCCAGGCGTCACTGATGAGGCCAATGATTGGCTGCAGCGGTCATGTGAATGATGTGCATGACGGGAGAAGGGATCCCGAGCAGCGGCGGCTTAGGGTCCTTTCACACTTACGTTCTGAGGATCCGGCAGGCACTTCTGTCCCGCCGGATCCATCAGAACGCAAGTCACCTGAAGCATTAGAAGACTGATCAGGATCCTGATCAGTCTTCGAATTGCTTTCAGGTTACTATGGCAGCCAGGACGCTACTAGCGTCCTGGTTGCCATAGTAGGAGCGTGGAGCGGCATACTTACATTCCGTGCGGCTCCCGGGGCGCTCCAGAATGACGTCAGAGCGCCCCATGCGCATGGATCACATGATCCATGCGATCACGTGATCTATGCACTGGGGCGCCCTGACGTCATCCTGGAGCGCCCGGAGCCGCACGGAATGTAAGTATGCCGCTCCCCCGCTCCCCGCTACATTTTACCATGGTAACCAGGACTTTAGCGTCCTGGCTGCCATGGTAACCAGTCCGAAAAAGCTAAATGTCGGATCCGGCAATGCGCCGAAACGACGTTTAGCTTAAGGCCGGATCCGGATTAATGCCTTTCAATGGGCATTAATTCCGGATCCGGCCTTGCGGCAAGTGTTCAGGATTTTTGGACGGAACAAAAAGCGCAGCATGCTGCGGTATTAGCTGCGTCCAAAAAACGTTCCGGTCCTGAACTGAAGACATCCTGATGCATCCTGAACGTATTTCTCTCCATTCAGAATGCATGGGGATGATCCTGATCAGGATTCTTCCGGCATAGAGACCCGACGACGGATCTCTATGCCGGAAAACAAAAACGCAAGTGTGAAAGGGCGCTTAAAGGGTTATTGTTTATTTCTTTATGCCGTACCATTTCCTGCTCTTACTCACGTTTCTGAAAATCCTAAACAACCCTTTTAGAGAAATGGTTCTCTAAAATGTTCCTGGAACTGCTTCTGTGGAGAACCACGTAGTAGTTCCAGATATAAGTACTGTAGACGGCGGTACTTGCGTGCGTTGTAGACAGCGGAAGCGGATCTTTCATACATGGAGCTGGACAGAAATGGAGGAGACCACATGAACCCCCGCCTGCCCCTTGTCATGTAGGGTACAGTGGTGTGACGCGAAGCCGGTCGGAAGCACTGCTTTCCTTGGGTCCATGTGATGTGACCACTTGTTTGCTGCCCTGAACGTCTCCATGTCTGTTTCCAGCGTTGGTGGAAGTTTCCGTCTGTCCAGCTGGCCGACGTTTTACTTCGCAGGTTCCAGTGAAACCTGCACAGGCTTTTGCATTGTATTTCATTTGAATGTCGTGCTTGTATTATGATGTGGTCGTTTAGATATCCATGACCTCATTTGTATAAAACCCTTGGAAAATGAGCGTTCGCTGCCATAATATCGGGTTCTGTGCAGCCACCGGAGAGGGCGCGGTGACATTGAACCGTAATATGTAGGTAGTGGTGGGTGACTGGGGTAGCTTTGGGGTGCAAATAGCTAAGCCCCTTCAGTATTCACAAAAACACAGTCCATTTGGGATTATCTGGTCAAATGCCATCCAAGATATCATCATTAAAGCCCTTAAATAGATAGAGAAAAGGGGTCCAGTCCCTGTGTGAATGTAGTAATAGTCCGCATGTGAGTATACGGTGAATGGAGCCGTGGTCACACATGCGCACCACCACTTCATGCACATGGTGACTTGGGGCTACCTACTCTCTTGATCTCTGGGGTCCGAACGGTTAGACCCCCCCCCAGGTATCATGCAGATTAATTCCTCTTCTGTGGATCGGTGATAACTGTTCATTGGCTGTTCAGGCTAAATGGACGCATCATGAAATAAATGGGTGAGGGTATGTTCCTGAGCGCTGAGGAGGACATTTGCCTTTGATACGGTTGCTGATGTGAAGTGTAAAGCTATTAGGTCTCTTTCACACGCGCGTCCTGGGTGCATTGCGGGAAACCCTCACGAGTGCGCACGCAATTTCAGTCAGTTTTGACTTCAATTGCGTTGTTTAGTTTTTTCCGCACGAGTGCAATGCATTTTGCACGTGCGTGATAAAAAACTGAATGTGGTACCCAGACCCGAAGTTCGGGTTTGGGTTAGGTGTTGTGTAAATTTTATTATTTTCCTTTATAACATGGTTATAAGGGAAAATAATAGCATTCTCAATACAGAATGCTTAGTAAAATGTGGATTAAGGGGTTAAAAAATAAAAACAATTAACTCACCTCATCCACTTGATCGCGCAGCCGACAGTCTTCTTTCTTCTTCTTTGAGGACCTGCAAAAGTACCTTTGATGATGTAACATCAGCGCAGGTCCTGCTGAATGAAGATAGAAGGTCCATCGCGTGGTGAGCGCGATTACGTCTTCAAAGTTCCTTTTGCAGGTCCTCAAAGAAGAAGAAAGAAGACTGTCGGCTGCGCGATCAAGTGGATGAGGTGAGTTAATTTTTTTTATTTTTTAACCTCTGAATCCACATTTTGGTAAGCATTCTGTATTGAGAATGCTAGTATTTACCCTTATAACCATGTTGTAAGGGAAGATAATAAAATCTACACAACACTGAACCTGAACTTCTGTGAAGAAGTCCGGGTTCGGGTCTGGGCACCAAACATTCAGATTTTTCTCACGCGCGTTCAAAACGCATAAAAAACGCATTGCACTCGCGCTGAAAAATCGTGCGATTTCCAGCAACGCACCCGCATCCTATCCAGGTCTCACACGCGACGCCCCTATGGAGGAGGCCTTACAGTTCGTGGTCTATGTGTGGTATGGCTTTTTCCCAGAAACCACAGGTCCGTTTAGCAGGCGTATCGTCAGGCCTTCTCTATGTCTTGTCAGGATCATCAGAACAAAGGCCTACATCTTAACGCTTTTACTTGGAGATCTTCTGTAATGAAAGGGATGAGTGAAGAATGTAGGTTCCCCTTTATACCGGCTATTCTTAAAGAGAAGAACATGCATCTGGACACGTGAGACGCGCGGACCCCCGTGTTCTGTTATAAAGATATTAGTGTTTCTTTTCGTACTTTTTTCTTTCAGTAAATTCCTCATTCATGCATTTTCCGTCCTCCCTGAATGTGAAGGAGTCTGCATGTATTTGAGTCACTGGAGGGATTAATCACGGAAGAATTTCTATTACGAGTTTACAGTCTCTTGATTGACCGAAAAGAGCCTTCTCAAGCCACGTCTCAGACTGTACAGGATTATGCCCAAAATCTGTCCGTATTCCTGACAGCCACAGATCGCTGGGCCCCCTCACAAAGTACCTTTTTTTTCTTTTTTCCATGCTTTGTGATTTGTGAGAAGGCCCAGCGATCTGTGGCTCTCAGGAAAACGCCATGGAAACATAGGCCGTCATTTATCAAACCCTCTTCACTAAAAAGTCACACATTATGGAGCAAGCCCTGCGGTCACCTCTGGATAATTGTGCGACATCTCACCGCAGCCCTACACAGAACCACACCTCTTTCACACCAGCGATACAGACTGTGCAAGGATCAGTTCAGGAAAAAACATTCTGCGATTGCATTCAGCGTCTGCGTTTTTTACAAGCATGAAATAAAAATGAAGAATAGCGATCTACTTCTCCTATGAACCGTCCATGAAAAACATGTTGCGTCCGGGCGCCTTACATTTTTCACACAAGCCCCATTCGCTTCTACGGAGTCAGAGCTGAGTGAAAAACGCACAGTGCAGAACATGCTGCGATTCTTCCTGAACGTGCATGAAAAACGCCGCTCACATACCCAGATGCATGGAAATGAATGTGTCAGGATCACTTTACTCATCGCATCCAGATGAAAACTCGCTCGTGTGAAAGAGGCCTGAGGCCCGATGCACGTGACCGTGTTCTCGTTCAATATCTGAGCCGCATCCGTTCATCTCTATGGGGCAGCAGAAGATGCAGACAGCACAGCGCGTACTGTCCGCATCCGTATGTCCGTTTCGGGGCTCTGCAAAAAAGGTAGAAGGTATTGTGGACTAGAATAAGCATTTGTACAATAGTGAGGGACCTGCGGAACAGGACAAGTGCGGTGCCCACACGGCCGGTATCCGTGTTTTGCGAAGTGCAAAACTGATACTGTTATCTGTATGGGGCCTAAGACCGTCATCGAAAACGCTGGTCTTGGTAAATTTGGACATTTCCTTTCTGTTATAATGGTCTGTAATGATAACGTGGTTGCAGGGTGGGACCCCTGCAGCCTTCTATAAATTGTTGCTTAATTTTATTTTGCTCCTTTAAAGGGGTATTCCCATCACAGACAATGGGGGCATATAGCTATCGTCTGATAGACGCACGTCCCACCTCTGGGACACGTGCCTACACCGAGAACCAAGTGGGGAAAAGGTGGTGGAGGGCACGCTGCACAAGAGCGGTGCGCTCCCATTCACATGTATAGGGAGAGCGCTTGGCGGTGGCCGGACCTCAGGTCCTCCAGCCGCCCCTCTCCCTGCTCCGTTCTCGATATGCCCCCATTGTCTGTAATGGGAATACCCCTTCAATTTAAAGGGGCATCACAAGATCTTAATAGTGATGGCCAGTGATAGCTTTCCTGAGGATAGGCCAATAATAATAAAATCCTGGCATACCCCTTATACTTGGGGCCGTTCACCTCACATTGTAGCTCTCTGAGCTATTAAGACATATCTCATCGGAGGAAGGCTCATAGGGGGGCTACAGTGGGATGTGACTGGTCCCTTAGAGTAGCGGAGGCAGCCATCTTGGGGGTTATTTTAGAACGGCTAATTGTGTTACCGGGAGCCGAGGACTGGCCGCCAGTTACTATCCTTTCTCCTGAATTTTGGATAAATGATAAGATCTTGACTTCAGGCCTGTCTTACATTATAAGGCAGTGTCCTTGTCATCTTGGCAGACAGCTCTTATTTACGATGATGCATCCAGGACATCTTGCAGAGCTTCATGAAGGATCAGGCGGAGCAGTTCCCACCAGACAGTGGAGTTAATGTCCCACGTCTGCTGCCGTGACTCATAGCTGTCAGCCGCTTCCCTCTCAGTCATGGCCCTGTGCTCGATTTAATCTCTCCGGGTGTGGCGGCCGCTTGCAAAGTGAAACTATCGGTTTCCTTTTCTTGAAAACTGACTATGTTGTTGCATTAAAAGAATTTTTGAAAGTCGCCCGGATAATCCAGTCCTACGTTCTCTGCAGGCCCCCCCCCCCCTTCCCCCTTATCAGATCCAGCTGTGGCCTCTGCGTACCACAGCATGTTATACATTGCACACTGGTTCCCCTGGAATTCTTGACCCCGTGAACTTTAACCTTCCAAGTTTTAGGGGTTGTACGGGGTTATAAAAAATGCCCAAGATGTAGAAATAATAAATGTCTCCATCTTTGTGCCTTTTAGAAGCCTTCAGCGCCCCCCGCAGCTGCTGCTTGGATCTCTTTTGTGCTGACGTGTCAAGTGAGCCGCCTTAGTGATCATAGACCCTGGGGATGTTACTGTGGCCAATCATGGCTGGCTGGCATCTTTATAGAGTTGGGGTGGAGGACCCAAAAGGCGGCAGCAGGGGTATGGCGAAGAATTGTAAAGGTAAGTATATTAAAGGGGTTGTTCGCTGCTGCTGTCCATGGTCTTTGCCATAGACAGCAGCAGCGGACAGGAAAAGAGAAGGGAGGCAGCACTTGTGCACTGCGCGCGCCGTCTCCTCATACAACTGATTGTTGGGTCTCCGACCCCCCGACCATCTGATATTGATGACCTATCCTGAGTATAGGTCATCAGTAGTAAAACCCCAGACAACCCCCTTTTCCTATATGGCGGCCCTTGCATCATGGCTAGAGATGAGCGAACTTCTATTTTTAGTTTGGCGTCCAAAGTTCGGGTTCGGTTATCGTAGCATCCCGTTATGGATTCCGCTACCGCGTGGCTCAGTACTACTGGATCACCTCTTATCCAATGCAGTGCTGAGCCACACCCCCTGCACTGATCACATGACAGTGACGTCACCCCAGGTCCTTAGGGTTGTCCAAGGTTCGGGTTCAATGAAGCAGCCCCTTATGGATTCCAAATGCCGGTATGGTCCGCGTTAGCGGAATCCATAACGGGATGCTACAACAACCCGAACCCGAACTTTGGACGCCGAACTAAAAATAGAAGTTCACTCAACTCTAATCATGGCCCATTCACAGAACAGGTTTGGCAGACCTGTATTTTTCGGCTGATCTAGTCCCTTCTGCCCCCATTGCTTGGGGGGTTCTCCATTGGTTGTGTTCTCTGAGCTGTTTTTGTCTGTGGTTTGCACTGCGTAGGAATACTCTTGGGCAGGACCTTGTCTACTCCACCATCACTTGAGATGTGAAACGTCTTCCTCCTCTGCTCAACCACAAAGCCTGTTGTTTGTTTTAGCCAACATCAGCCGCAGAAGCAAAGGTTCTTCCCATAGTGCAAGCTCCAGTACACCGAGTGTGACTTTTCACACAGAGCTTTTATTCTCTAAAAGCCCACTATGAATTGGCTTCTGAAGGTTTCAGTGATGTCAGGGTAGGCCATCCGTCTGATTGAGGAGGGTCCAACATCCTGCAGCCCCTCCTAACAGCCGTTTGCAGTAGCTCCAACATCAGTTGTTTTTCTACAGGAAGCTATATAACCCCCCACCATAGAAACGGAGCATTCTGTGATTAAAAAAAAATAAAAAATGCCATTGACGTAACTCAAGTGAAGAAAAGGCCACTAAAAAAAATAACGGTTGTGTTGTATACTGCGTTTAATAACTCTTACAGACTTGCAGTGAACATCTGGAGGGGGCATTATTTTATTTTATTTTTTGCATGAAAAAAGCCACCAAAATGCACCCAAAAATTCTATGTTCCTAAAATGCACCAAAAAGACACCACCTTAATGCCTCTAAAGGGTCACTAAATTTTCATAAAACTCTGATATGTCATGAGTTTTGATCGTTGGCCGTCTGGGTGCTGAGACCCCCACCAATCACTAGAATGAGCAGAGAGGAACGCTCACGTATTGCGCGCGCTCCTCACTGTAGAAAGACGGGCCCATTGACTTTCTATGGAGTCCATCTCGCTGCCTCTTCTGCCCTGAGGAGAGAACGAGATATGTGAACTCTTCTCCTCCCTTGTTCTACGGATCGGAAGGGGGTCTCAGCCTTCAGACCTCCACAGATCAAAACCTTTTGAAGTGTCTCTACGACCTGTCAAAAGTTTTTCTTATAAAAACTCAGTCACCCTTTAAGAAACTGGTGCAGTCTTCCCCGCCCTCAGCCTGGCATCTGGATTACTGGTTTTAGGACAAATGCTGTGAGTAGGACCACCCCGTCTCCCTTCTCAAGTTTGGCTACATGCACTGTGTGGAGCTATAGATATCAAAATGGTTTTTAGATGGCAGAATAGTAGAACCTTCCCCCTGACATTCTTGTGGCTGGCCATAAAATTGTCAGTGTCTTATTCCCAAAACCAGAACACAAGGTCTGTCTAAACAAAAACCTGCGAAACAGAACAACTTCACACAGACAGGAAACCCCCCCCCCCCCATAAATCCGTCCTGGCTTATGAGTTTCCTCAAACCCTCCTAGGCCTGGTGGAGCCGTTCAAAGGGTCAGGCTGAGGATATCTTCTCCTGCAGAAGGGGTCATGTCAAAGAACCCAAACAGATGACCATTCATCAATACTGAATATTTCTGAATCCAGAAATACTGGACCTTTTTCATATTTTGGCAGTGTGCCCTCTCAGGTTGGGCGCAGGCCATTTTCCGTCATTAGGGTACTTTCACACTAGCGTTATTCTTTTCCGGTATTGTGTTCCGTCCTAGGGGCTGAATACCGGAAAAAAACTGATCAGTTTTATCCTAATGCATTCTGAATGGAGAGAATGCTGCGGTATTATCTCCATCCAAGATTCTGGAACACTTGGCGGAATGCCAGATCCGGCATTCATTTACATTGAAATGTATTAAAAATACCGCATTGACGGATCCGTTCTTCTGGTGTGCGCAGACCTTTTAAAAATGTGAAAAAAATAAATAACTGATCCATTTTTCTGGATGACACCCGGAGAGATGGATCCGTTATTGCAATGCATTTGTTGGACGGTTCTGCATCCGGATCCGTCTACAAATGCTGTCCGTTTGCATACAGATTGCCGGATCCTCACAACGCAAGTTTGAAAGTACCCTTACCTGTGTTAACGTCACCTCAATCAGGGCTCTGTAAGGCCGGGTCCACATCACCATTTATTTTTCGGTGGTTGTGATCCGTCAGAACAGAAAAATAAACAAAGAAACAGATCCTTTATTTTAAGCATCCGTTATGCTCAATTATGCACATTTGGCATCCGTTTTAGCCATCTCTGTCAGATCTGTGAATTTAGGCTACTTTCACACTGGCGTTTTGGATTAAGTTTGTGAGATCTGTTTCAGGGCTCTCAACAGGAACAGTTCAGCCCCAATGCATTCCGAATGAATAAGGATCCGTTCAGAATGCATCCGTTCGGCTCCGTTCCGCTTCTATTCCGTTCTGGAGGCGCACACCAAAACACAGCATGCAGCATTTTGGTTTCCGTCTGACGATGCGGAGCCGAATGGATCCGTTTTGACTTACTATGTAAGTCAATGGGGACGGATCCGTTTTCAATGACAAAATATGGTGCATTTGAAAACGGATCCGTTCCCCATTGACTTTCAATGTAATTCAAAACGGATCCGTTTTGACTTTGAGATTTTTCTTTAACAATAAAGGAAACGGATCCATTCTGAACGGATACAAACGTTTGCATTATAGGTGCGGATCCGTCTGTGCAAATAAACAGACGGATCCGCACCAACGCAAGTGTGAAAGTAGCCTTAGATGGAAAAAAGGTCCTGGATTCACGGATCTCAGGCGGAAATGGCTAAAACAGATGCCAAATGTGCCTAACTGAGCATAACGGATGCTTCAGATACAGGATCAGTCTGTTTATTTTTCTGTTCCTGTGATGGATTAGAAGAACGGAAAAATAAATGATGTGAACCCGACCTAAGATGTAGTAATGAAGGAACTCGTCAAGTGCTGCCACTAACCCTCCATGTTTGGATGAAGGTGGCATAAAGTCCCTCTGATGCCCACAAGAAAATATATCTTGGACAGATTTTGAATCAAAACCTTTGTTAGGACGGTTTAAGACGAGCAGAAATGACGCTACGTGTGTGAGAACGATACTCTGTGTCTCTGCATGACCTTTCTCCTACAGAATTATACTGGCATAATGCTGTCGGTATAATTCAGTAGATACAGGTCATGCAGAGACACACAGCATTATAAATCAGTATAATGGCGTGGGTCCCTGTGAAAAGAGCCGTGTCCATAACGGAGTATCGCGCTCCCACTGAACGCGCTTGTCTGAAAGAGCCCTTAAACTGACCTCCTAAAACCCGGTGGTGAAAGGCAGTTCGCATACTCCAGTTCCATTCCCTTTATCCAGTTCTCATTTCGTTGGGGGGCAACTCATTTGATGATCTGGCTGATTTTCATGTTACCCCCAGGCAAGCGGACTTCTACCGTCTCGTAACGTATTAAGTTCCGTTTCTTTTATCCTTTATTTTCTGCATTGTATTTGTACGTCGTTGTGTTTTTACATCCTGATAACCGCATTTGCGTACGCACTGTCCTGTGGATATTAGAACTGCACTTTAATTAGAGCCCTCTTGTGTTCTAAACGATCCCACGACCTTAGAAGAAGCGTTGCGTGTATTTGTGTATTAACCCTTCGAATGCTAGAGAGCCCAGTGGGTTTGTGTGGGTAAGGCTACATGCACAAGAACGGATGTGTTTTGCAGATCCACAAAAAAAAAAAAAAAAAGACGATGTCCGTATGGCATCCGTTTTTTTTTTTTTTTTTTTTGCGGATCCATTGTAATGCCTACAACGGACAAGAATAGGACATGCTCTATTTTTTTGGCGGGGCTACGGAACAGGCATACGGATGCGGATTGTACACGGTGTGCTGTCAGCATTTTTTGCGGACCAATTGAAATGAAAGGGTCCAATCCGCCAAAAAAACGGAAACGGACACGGAACAAAATCCGTTTGTGTGCATGAGGCCTAATTGTGAGTTACCTAGTGCAAGGCGTCTTCTCTCCCTAATATGACAAGTGGTGCATTTCCATGCGCCAAAGAGAAGCAGATCACCGGGAAAGAATTGTTTGCTCGTTCATCGGGGGATCGGCGGCCCTTTTACACAGGCAGATTGTCGGGAACGAATTTTCTCAGGAATGTTTATTTCCCATAACTCCACCTTTTGGAAGTTGATGTTAGATTCAGATTGTGAACTTAAAGGGTCACCCAGATTTTAAGTCGTGATCCTGACTCTCTGCTCCCCTGATTTTTTTTTATTTTTTTTTAACCCCCTGAAAGGACCCTGACGGTGCGTCCTGTTGAGACCCCCAGTGATCGGCTGTAATCTGAGAACCTTGCAGCAAGTGCTCAATAACTGATGTCCGGACCCTCTCCTTATTTGCGAGTGTAGGAATCCAGCAGTTTGGGGTAATTACTAGTTACTTTGTAGTCATGGTTATATTTTTACAGAGGAGGATAGCGGAAGCAGATAACGTAGCTGCAGTTTGTTTCTATGGCGTTGGCGTGATGATCGCAAGCTTCTTGAGTGGGAAGGAAGGGGCCGTGTGGTGGTTTGGAGAGCTGCTAATGTTATATTATTACTAAAAACGTACCCTCATCTCCTCAATCTGACGCCCCTACGGCAATGATGGTCCCCTGCCCAGCTTTGTCGATGGCCCCATCCGTCATGTGCCACCCTTACTTCAGTGCCAAAAATGGCTGCTGTCGTTAAGTTACTCCATGGACACAGCCATGAAGGGTCAAGATCATGCGTGCGGCTGCAGCCTATTGACTTGTTGAATGATTGTGATTGCTGTAAATGTGCTGCAATACCAGACACAGCCTGTGCGCAGAAGTGGCGCTGCTCCGTGGCAGAAAAAAAAAAATACTGACCCTTTACTAATTCTGGAAAAACGCAATCAGTCCACCATATGTAGTTTATAAATGTAGAATGCTTTTATCATTCGCTGTGTGTAAGTTAGCGCCGGCTCTCACAGCCAGAGCTTATTGCGTCAGATGGTTACCCGTCCGTTCTCATTATGCGGATCACACGACTTCATCCGACCACTTACTGTTTTGCTGCAGACTATAGGTATCCCTCCATAGTACGGGGGCATCTGAAGGCATGGCCCGTCATTCTGGGTGAGATTATGTGCTGCAAAATAGTGACCCAAGTATGGCCGTAGTACAGAGTAGCCCTGTCCCCACTGCCAGCATCAGGGAAAACTGCGGTCATGGTATCTAAAGGGGTTGTCCCATCTGGAAATCTGGCATGTCCATGGGATAGGTGTGGGTCCCACCTCTAGGATGAGACGCTAGCGTGACTGGAGAGTTGACCAGGTACGCGCGCGGACTCTCTCTCCATTCCCTTTTATAAGACTGCTGAAAATAGGCGAGGGCGCCTACTGGGCAGCTTTCAGAACTCCTGCAGGAGGAAATAGGGAGAGCGGCACATGCGCAGTGACCTCTCCGATCAGTGTGGCACGATGAGGGGCCCTCTTCTTGATATAGGAGCAGGTCCCAGAGTTGGGGCACACAACTATGAGACCGTTATAGCATATCCTGTGCCCAAATGGGAAGGCCCCTTTTAAAGGGGTTATCCCATGATGTAAAAAATGAAGATCTGATATCATAGAGTTCATGGAAATCTCTTTCTAACAAACTTCCCTGTATCTCGCATGGATCCGGAGATCTCCCCGTTCATAGCTTGAAATAAATCTAGGAGAAAAATTGGAGCAGTCAGCTTAGGGGGCGTGCACTTTCTCAAGGGCCAAGGCCTTTGTACTGCAGCTGGTTTGAAAGATGGAGCTGAGAATGTGCTTCCATCTCAGTGAGCAGGACAGAGAAATATGAAGAAGAGCAAACAGCAGGTGGCGCTGTACAGATACGTTTTATTGAATATCTCCAGGGCTGTACTACATTTTTAATTACATGCAATTACAAAAGAATTCAGATCAAAGTGCTGTTTTAAAAAACGTAGAATTGTTTTTGTGCGGCAACCCCTTTAACTCAAAGCGGTGTGCAAGGGTGGGGGCGTCGCCATACCATACTGTGTGGTATACTTTTGGCTGCACTGGTACCCTTGACATACGTCACCAGACGGAGCGGGGTACGATGGGATCCTATGGGCACTTTTAACGTATGCGCCAGAATGCTGGCCTTGACAGCAGCGATGCGCAGTGTGAAAGGAGCCTTCCTCAGACAGAATCTTCTGTGGTTTTTCAGTTCTGGTCTCAGTCTTGTGGTATTTCTCTTCTCGCTCTTCTGGTTCCTTTTCTCGTCAGTAGACTGGAATGCTTGGAGGAGCCCCAGACGCTCCTCTGGAAATTAACCCCGCTCTCTCCAAGGTGGCCATAGGTGTGTGTCATGGATGCCAGTCCGCATCCTTCCCCCGATAACGCGGGGGTACCCCTGGTCTCGGCAGCATGTATGGATGGCAGGGTTTGGCCGTGGGTGGCGGAGTTCCTGTTTAGCTGAGATTTATGAGGTGCAGGTATTCTCGCTCTCTGTTTCCGTATCCTGCGGGGGCGACACCAGAGGCTGACAGCAGGGACTGTGAATTTTTTTGTGGTAACGAGGCCTTCAACGTGGAAATACCCAGAATGTGTAAGTCAGAAGAAAACCGGACGGCTAGGCTCCCATGCATCGCCATTCACGCACCTGGAGGGATCCATGGCAAACTCTCCATGCGTCACCCGGCGTCTTTTACGGTAGAATTTAATGCACATTCTACCCTTGGCATTGTAGCCGTTAAATGCATGCAGTGGCTGCAAAAAACGACATCATACTGTCGTATCTGCCCAGATTATTTCTGCAGTGTGTGAACAGAGGATTTGTAAAAAACATAAAAAAAAAAACTTTCAAATTCACTTGTGGGTTTACAGGCTCTTCCTAGGGTGCGTAATCTGCAACTGCTACAGCATATGTGAAGGGGGGCTCCGAGGCACCTCCTGGCAGTCGGAGTGCTCTGTCCCTTACTGGACTCTGCGCAGTAATGAAATCTGATGACGGAGCCCTTCGTCCTCCGACGGTACAGCAGCTGCTGATTTAACCCTGGTGTCATGGACCTGAAGCCGGTATTTTGTGGTCATCAGACTGGAGAAGGCAATGCTTGTGTAATTCTTACATAACGTTCCTATGGTGAAAATGGAAATTCTTCAGCTCTGTTTTCATGGCGGGGCATAAAGTTCACTCCTGTCTATAGAGACCACGCATGCGCAGCATCCAGATTGTGAGCCTCATTCCAGTTCATGTTGTTCCATGGGTCACTACATGGTCCTCCCAGGGTAATGCGTTCGTAGTGGGTTCAACCTCTTAGGCCTCATGCACACGACCATATGTGTTTTGCGGATCCGCAAAAAAAAAAATGACGTCCGTATGGCATCCGTTTTCTTTTGCGGGTCCGTTATTTTTGCAGATCCATTGTAATAATGACTATCCTTGTCTGCAAACTAGAAAAAAATAGGACATGCTCTACTTTTTTTGCTGAGCTACGGAGCGGACATACTGATGCGGATAGTACACGGTGTGCTTTCCACATTTTTTGCGGACCCAGTGAAATGAATGGGTCTGCATCCTATCTGCAAAAAAACCCGGAACAGACAAGGATACAAAATACGGTCGTGTGCATGAGGCCTAATAATAATTTTGTTAGCACTAGCACTCTTAATGGCTGCCATTACAGTGGCCGCAAATATTAGCACCCAGCTTTCTACGGATCCTTAATGCAATATACATCTACATAGTTCTGTAGAGCTAAATCACAGTCCTTATAGGCCAGGGATCAGCAACCTTCAGCTCTCAACTACAACTACAAATCCCAGCATGCTCCTATTATTTCTATGTGAGTTCCTAAAAGAGCAGAGCAAGCATGCATGCTGGGAGTTGTAGTTTTACAACAGCTGCAGTGCCGGAGGTTGCCTACCCCTGTTATAGACTATGGTTACTCTTTATCCTGAATTAGGAGCCTAAGGATGGCTCTGGGCATCTGAGGGTTGTTTCTATTGCGATCCAAGTAGGTGGGCTCCTGGGATGCCCCCTGGTTCTGAGATGATGATGCTCCGAGTCCTCGCGAATGGATCAGTGCTGTTGTTCCTTGCTGTGTTCTGGCATTCCTTTATCATTCCTACTAGAAGCTATGAATGAAATGCTAGCAGTCTGCACTGAGGGTCCAGAGGGGTGTTACAACAAGTTGGAGGGGCATCCCTAAACAGTCTGACATTATGCAATAAGTGTCGCTAATGCTGGACTGTGCAGGGACATCCCCCCCCAACTGGTAACACCCCTCTGGACCTTTACTGCAGACTGCTAGCAATCATTCATAACCTTTAGTAGGAATAATAGAGGAATGGCACAACGTAGTCATATAAATGGATGTTCAAGAATTATCACATGGGGAATGCAAGTATTTCCTGAACAGATCTGTCAGGAGAGGCGAGAGGATTTTATCCCAGACGTCTGCAGTGTAAGACGGCCGAGGCCTCTGGTGGACGCACCTTGTGGTTTGCATTGTGCTCCATACTATTTATTTTACACCCTTATTATCCATGTGAACAGTGCCCCAGCTCTCCAGTGCGGACTGTGAATGCTGGGTCTTTCTATGCATTACCCCGTATGTAGTATGTGCAGACTGGTCCCCGGGTGGCATCTGTAGGAGTTTCTTGCATGTGATTGGTGTTGATGGGACTGTTATGTCCATATATATGAATTGTGGTCATCGCCACGTGGCTACTGTTATACGGCTTTTACTGCTATTTGGGTACGTCCCCGCGGGACACAGATTGCAATGCAAAAAAATCCACCATTTGTTCACTGTGGAACTGACAGCAAAATTTGCATATTTTATATGCCTGTTTTTGCCGCAGATTTCACCCTATGCGTTGCAAAGGTGAGATCCGCAGTATAAATCTGCCATGTAAATTAACACACAGTGGTTTAAAGGGGTATTCCCATCTCAGACAATGGGGGTATATCGCTAGGATATGCCCCTATTGTCTAATAGGTGCGGGTCCCACTGCTGGGACCCGCACCTATAATGAGAACGGAGCGGAAAAATGAACGGAGGGCGCACTGCGCATGCGCAGCCGCCCTCCATTTATTTCTATAGGGCTGCCGAAAATAGCCGAGCTATTTCCGTCTGCCCCATAGAAATGAATGGGAGCATTGGCCGCGTGTGCACGGTGCGCTCCCATTCACTTCTATAGTAGCAGCACTTGGTGGTGGACGGACCCTGGGAAATCCGGGCCAGCCACAGCGCTCTCCGTTTCGTTTTTGTTCTAGGTGCAGGTTCCCGAAGGTGGGACCCGCACCGATCAGACAATGGGGCCATTTCCTAGCGATATACCCCCATTGTCTGAGATGGGATTACCCCGTTAAAGGTTCTTTCTGTGAATTTGACACTGATGGCCTATCATTGGGGGGTCTGACTCTTGGGGCCTCTGCCGATCAGCTGTTTGAAGAGGCAGCGGAGATCCGTGAGTGCTTAGGCCTCTCCCAAGGCCACGTGATGTCACATTCATCAGTCACGTGGCCTAGGCGCTGCTCAGCCCCATTAACTTAAATACCATGCACAGCCACTAGGCGATGTACGGCGCTGCGCATGGTAAGCGGTGAGGAGGCTGCAGCGCTGGCCGGATGTCAGGTGAGTGCCGCAGCCATTTCTGACAGCTGCTCTGAGGAAATTCCCGGGTAATCCCTTTCAGATCCGCGCCACACAGCAGTTTCAGTGTCTATTCTGCGCAATTTTTTTCTGTTTTGTCAAAATCTCACCGACCTATGCTGCTATTATAATAAGCCGCCGATTCTCCTCCCTTGAAATCTAGATGGAAAATCTGCAGCATATCTGCCCCATGTGAACATACCCTTCCTCGAGTCTTGTTACAGAGAGATTAGGTGGCCAAAGTTTCTCTCTAGCCCCGGCCTGTTCTCCGTTTAGTCATAAAACCCATTTTTTATTGATGTGTAGGCCAGATACATCCTCCCGTGTTGAGATGATTAACTGCGCGTCTGCTCACTGTGGCCTAATATGGCTGGTGAGAGCACGGCGCGGTGAGTTTACTTCTGAGGAGCCTCATGAAATGCAGATGTTGTGTGCAGGGTTTCTTCACAGCTGTGCAGAAGCCATAAGCCGAGCGGTTCCCTCCTCCCTCAGAATGTGCCCCATATTCAGATCAATAATGAAAGGGGGGGGGGGGGGGGCCCCAGATGTCCCCGAGAGAGAGAGCGGCCTGCAGATGTGGTCAGTCCCTTTACCGGAGTCCACACGGATGTGGTGCTCTCATTAGTCCTCCTCTCTAGAAATGAAGCCAGTGGTTGACTGATCCACGCAGATCGGTGGTTGTTCTCCAAGAATATGCAATGCTGGGGGTTGTAGCTGTCATTTCATTCCTATCCTTAAAGGGGACCTTTCATGTCTCCTCACACGTCTGTTGTAGGAACTGCTTGTCTTCAGCTGCCAAGCGCACGTGTAGCAGGTCGGCCAGTTTCATAGGTACAAATCTGCTGACAGATGCCCTTTAAAGGGGTTATCCAAAGTCTAACACATGCCCCCCAATGCCCGGGCCCCTCATAGATTATACTATACCACCCGCACAGCTGCTGTCGGCTTCCCTCCCCGCCATCGGATGTTTTGATCTGTGAGGCGGGGAGATGCGGCGGCCGTGTGGGGATCAGCAGCAATGCGAGGCGAGTATAATCTGTTTGAGGGGCGCAGGCATGGGGGGGCACGTGTTAGACTTTGGATAACCCCTTTAAAGTCCATGGATATGTGCGGTGTCGGCGGAGAATGAATGTGAACCATTGACGTGTGGAAGAGGCCTTGTGTCCTGCGTCTCTCTCTTTTCAGTCTTCCATCTCATTCACTCTTATCCATGTTTCTCTAAACTGAAACCCCCCCACAGCTACGGACCCCCGATGGTTTACCGTTCGTTGCTGGGCCCAAGCCCTCTGAGCGCTGAACCCAGCGGATCATGGGCAGAATCTGAAGATGGCAGGGAGAGGTGGGCCCTTAATGTCGCCCCTGGATTTGCAACCGGCTTATTGTACTAGTATTAATGTAAGTAAGCCAGAAAACGAGCGCAGTGACATGAAACTTTCTTCTTGTTTTTTTATTTTATAAATTTCTCCTTAGGATACTTTCACACTAGCGGCATAGCCATTCGGGTACTTGCACACAGGTACTTGTGCATGCTGCTGGTGTGAAAGTACCCTTAATTGGCTTCTGCCATCATGAACTTATAGGATGACACAAAAATTCCTATGTAGACTCCACAAATGTTACCGTTTGTAATGGGGTAATACTCTACTTCTGAATTATCTGTGGTTGGCGATCATCCCTATTGTCTGTGGACCAATTTTCTAGAGAAAATACTCAGAACTTAAGTTAACTCAGTGTTCTTCCTATTAATAACCTAACTGTCTAACTTCAGCAAATATAATTTATTATGTAGAGAAAGTTAATACAAGGCTCTTACTAATGTGCTGTGATTGTCCATGTTGCCTCCTTTGCTGTCTGGATTCATTTTTCCATCACATCATACTTTGCTCGTTTCCATGGTTACGGCCACCCTGTAATCCATCAGTGGTGGTCGTGCGTGCACACTATAGGAAAAAGCACCAGCCTATGTGTCTCTCCATGGTCCCGGCCGCCAAATAGGCTGGTGCTTTTTCCTATAGTGTGTAAACTCCACCACCATTGCTGGATTGCAGGGTGGTTATAACCATGGATACGAGCCGTGTATAATGTGATGGAAAACGGAATCCAGCCAGCAAAGGAGGCAATATGGACAATCACAATACATTAGTAGGTGCCTGGTATTAACTTTCTCCACTTTATAAATGCTATTGAAGTGACACAACCCCTTTTAAAGGGAAGCGGTCATTTGGTTTGGGGCTGCTAAACCACAGGCATGCCATTATGCTGCTGGAGTTTAGGTTTCTAACAATGCCCCGATGGACTCGGGTGTCACAGGATTCATGTGTATTTGACCTATGCTGCCGGGGAGGAATCCCGGACTCCTTTCTGGGCGCTCCTGTGAGCACCGCGGCCTCCTCCCAGCTCACCTAGCACAGCGCCGTACTCTGTGTTGTGGCTGTGCTTGGTATCGCGCTCAGCCCCATTAATGGGACATCAGTATATGATCCGTGCCTGTGCCAATCAGCTGTGTGAGAGGGCATCACAGCAGCACCACGGCCTTCTTAAAGCTTTGCCCCAGCCATGTGACGTCATGTTCATCGGTCACCTAGCCTGGGTGTAGCTCAGCCCCATAGAAGTAAAGGGGGCTGAGCTGCGATACCAACCACAGCTGCTATACAATGTACGGCGCTGTGCGTGGTGAGCTGCGAGAAGGGCATGACGCTCACAGGAGCCCTGTGCCTTCTCAAACAGCGATCGTGGGGGGTCCTGGGTATCGGCCCTCCACCGATCAGATACTGATGACCTATCCAGAGGACAGGTCGTCAGTATTAAAGTCTCGGAACACCCCTTTGATCCCAGAAGATTATCGGAATTAGCGCATTATACAACTTACACAATTTGCCTTGAGATTATTGGTGACCTGTGTTATAATAGCATACCACATTCTGCAGGATATTGAGGGTTTGCGCAGTATGGCGCCTCCGCTGTGCAGCTTTAGCAGGTACACCTTGTGTCCTGGCATACAGTGTGGGGGAAGGAACAATGGGGTCTTGATATATTTCTGAGAATCACTTGAGGAGAACGTCTGTCTGCACAGGTGCCTGGGGTCTGCTCCGTCCTTTGCACATAATTTTATGCATTTTGCGGCGCCTTTACGTATTTTCTAGTTCATGTTGCTGCTGTTTACTTGACTAGGCAACCGATGGAAGTATTTTAAGCAGAGGTTGGTGTCCTAATGTGCGCCCTCGGCGTGCCTGTTCTTTTTTGAACCTTAGGCCAAAATTAAACTTCAGCTCAAGGCGATGGTAACTAAAGATACATACAACGGCTTCAGGAGATGGTTGTGTTTGAGCTTAGAAACGCGGTTGCTCGAAGGCTACGGTTATTTCAAGGCTGCTGTAGACCTTAGAGGCAATGTATTCATCAAAACCAGATACTGATACAATTTTTCTTCAACAGCTGAGGCCTCGTTCACATCACCGTTCAGCCTTTCCGTTCTCCTGCTCCGTTAAGGCTCAGAAGATATTGGAGCAGAGACAGAAGTAGTGCATGGAGGACTTTTGTCTCCGCACCAAAATCATCTTCTGAGCGGAAACCTAATGGACCCCATTATAGTCTATGGGGTCTTTAGGCTCCGTTCGGCTCAGTTATCTGTCAAATCCGTCCTTTCCATTCTCCTGCTACTAAACGGAGCAGGAGAACGGAAAGGCTGAACGGTGATGTGAACGAGCCCTTAGTTAGGAGTCTCTGGTTTGGATGGTATGAGGTTGTTTTCCTTCTACTGGAAGAAAATAACCTCTCCCGACCCCCCCCCCCCCCAATAGAGCATTGGATAAAGTAAGCCTCCATATACTGCTGGGTCTGTTTAGTGAGAACAGGTACCCCCAGAGTAGGTTTTGAGCAAGTATTCTTCAGAGCAGCGCTCTTCGTTTTGTGGCACTGTGGAGTCATTAGTAGGAGTATCTAGGCGCTCATGTATATTTCAGCTCGCTTGTGGTGGTGGTGTCTTATAAATCATCTGAATGGCCCTGACAACATCCAGGGTGACGGCTAGTGTTTCTAACCCTATGATTAGCTTATACTATGAATGGACCACTGCCCCGTGGACGTCACTGTCAGGGTGTCCTTACACACAGGGACAAGACCAGGGAGCCTTCTAGTTTCCATCACTTGTAGCTCCACCATTCCAGGCAGCTGTGGAGGAGGACAGAAGACAAATGTTCCTGCTGCCCACCGTAGGAGAAGGCGCCACCAGCAGGACCCTTGTTTACCAGCAGGACCATTTCCATTGTGTATGTGGCTGAAAAGGAGGAATTAACCTGCTGCGTCTAGTAATTATCTAGGTTTGATTACTTTTATAATTGGACTTTAAGGCTAAATGCATGCGATCAGGATTGTACATTGTATTCTATGAGAATTTGAAATTCTTAATGCACACTTATGCCACAGATTTTTTCCACGTGGACCTGCGTTGCAGATTTTAAAATCCACAGCATATCAATTTATTTTATTTTTCCTGACTTCCTGACACCAATTGATGTGGATTGACCGCACATATTTGCCTCGAACACCTTCGGATTTCAGTAGCGGGTTCTCCACAAATGAATCCTGAACGTATGCATGTACCCTAAGGGGGAGATTTATTAAAGGGTTGTCTGACCATAAATTTTACTTGGGGTCGTGGGTCAGCAGCACGGCTGCAGCCGTTCACTGGCCCACCAGGAACTGTAAGGGGTAAGGACAGAAGCCTCAGTGCTGGTACGAAGCGGTGGCCGATAGCTGAGTGCCTTTCTCTCGTTAACACTTTTCCAACTAATCATTTCTGGAATTGCGCTGTGAAAAATGTTGTACTATTTGGCTTCTGCAGCTTCTATGTATGCTGGTACATAGAAGCTGCAGAATGCTGCTGTGTTAAATCCATCAGTGATCATCTAAGATCAGTTACAATCAAAGTGGACTAATGTTCCTCAGGACAAGAGAGGACAAGAGAGACTAGAGACCAGGCTACCAGATGGATTTTGCCGTGAAGGGCCTTCTACAGCCTGCTGTGTGCTGTGATACGTAGAAGTTGCAGAGGTCAAATGGTTGAACCTTTTTGTGAATACTGAATAAGTTTATATCTTGGTACAAACGCTTAGAAGTGCCACTTTAAATTCCCCCAAAAAGGTTTTTTTTAGCCAAAATGTAGGCTTTTCAGTGGTATATGCTGTGTGATACATTTGCCACATGTTGCTAGTTATGGTAGAATGGGCACAGCAGTTACAGAAAGAGCAGAGCCTCTAGGTGTAATGGTAACGCCCCCGTTGCTCCTAGAGGCTCATTTGCATATATTAAAACCTCATTTTCCTCAGCAATGCGGGCACATATGAACATGGGACCAACACAGATGTCTTTAGCTCAGGGCTTGACAAATTTCCTTTGAATCTAGGAGCCAGCTAAAAAAGTTAGGAGCCAGGCGGAGCCGCGTCATAAAGCCCACAATAGATGCCCCCATAGTGCTCCCCCCCCCACTTCTCTATAGAGCCCCCCAATAATGCATGCTAGTACATAGAGCCCCCAGTAGATGCCCCCATAGTGTTCCTACCCCTGTTTTCCATAGTGCCCCCAATAATGTGCGAGTATATAGGGCCCCCCATAATGCTTCCCCTTTTCAATAGGTTATATGACACGTCAGATGCTGCCACCGTCTAAGTGATCGCCACTTGCGGCCGCCATGACATGTGGAAACCCTTACAAGGATTACAGGGTCCGGAGGGGAGGGCAGAGGGGTCCGGAGGAGAGGGGCAGAGGGGTCCGGAGGGGAGGGCAGAGGGGTCCGGAGGGGAGGGCAGAGGGGTCCGGAGGGGAGGGCAGAGGGGTCCGGAGGGGAGGGCAGAGGGGTCCGGAGGGGAGGGCAGAGGGGTCCGGAGGGGAGGGCAGAGGGGTCCGGAGGGGAGGGCAGGGGGTCCGGAGGGGAGGGCAGAGGGGTCCGGAGGGGAGGGCAGAGGGGTCCGGAGAGGGGAGGGGCAGAGGGGTCCGTCTTGTGAATCTCTTTTCCCCTTGTCATTCACTTTCTCTCACCACCACCCCTCCCCTTGTCATTCACTTTCTCTCACCCCCCCTTGTCACTCACTTTCTCCCTCCCCTTGTCACTCACTTTCTCCCTCCCCCTTGTCACTCACTTTCTCCCTCCCCCTTGTCACTCACTTTCTCCCTCCCCCTTGTCACTCACTTTCTTCCCCCCGTCATTCACTATCCCCCCGCTTGTCATTCACTTTCTCCCCCACCCTTTGTCATTCACTTTCTCCCCTCCCCCTTGTCATTCACTTTCTCCCCCCTTCCTCTAGTGTAGCGTGGCCGAGCTTTGTATGGTCCCACGGGTACAGGAGCTTTAGTTTCCTGTACCCGGGCGGACTGACAGGAAGTGCACACTGTGTGCGCACTTCATGTCAGTCCGGCCGGGTACAGGAGACAGATGCTCCTGTACCGCGGACCATACAGGGCTCGGCCACACTACAATGAGGGAGTGACAGGAGCGGGAGCGCTGAGCGCTTCCCTCCTGTCAGTCCCTCTCTTCATGCTGTGCCCGGGCGGTGCGCCCTCATGGACGCGCCAGCCCGGGCAGTGCTGCAGCCGTCTGAGGCTCTATACAGAGCGCTCGGGCGGCTGCAGCATGAAGGGGGCCGGCGCTCCTAGTCCGCGCCGGCCCTGCGCCCGGCCACCTGACAGAACGGGCTGACAAATACCCAGGCGCCAGGACCAAATTCCTGGTCGCCATGGCGACCTGGCGCCTGGGATTTGTCGAGCCCTGCTTTAGCTGCACATGTAACATGTAACAGGTCAGCCAGTGTCACGGGTACAAAACTGCTGACAGATGCCCTTTAATATTTATGATGATGGTTTCAAAGCCGTCTCGTGCCGTACACGCTTTACCAGATAGATTTGATTCCACAGTAGAGACGCCCGTCGCTGCTGGCCTGGTGAACGCCCCGTGTCTTTCTCTCCCGGTAATTACAAGGATTAGGAGAAGAAAGGGGCTTTTAGCCCCTGTGTTTGCTGAGGATTTGGCGCATTCAGTAACGCGCCCTGGCGCTGCGCAGTGAAATCTCATTAGTGTGAAATAATAGGAGACCGTTCTGGCGGCTGATTAGTATTGTTACGGTAACATATTTCTAAACAGTCTTCAGCTTCATAAACCCAGCCGCAGGCACCCTGCCGAGCGCCATTGTTCTACTACACGTCCCATCGTCCTCGGCCACCCTGCAGAATCTGACGGGAGTTGCCCGCAGAGATAACGCTGCTAATGTGTCAGTTAGCGGCGGCTGCAGAGGGGTGTCTACCTGGCATTATGTACTTAGGTGTGTGCGTCTTGTTTCCCGGTGATCTGTCATTGTGTGCCGTCATGGCAACCAGGCTTTATTTATAGAAGGCAGCGGTTGTCACAGAGACATATATTCGCCCCGGGTTACGCAGTGTTGCCGGTATCTGCAGCCCCGTCAGACCGTCTGCATGAAGTCACTGACCAGAGGTCGGCTGCCCTTGCATTATCACGTATGAGGCGGCATTTTTTATAGTTGGTTTAGTTTCCCCATGTGGACCCGGAACTCAGGGGCCCAGGTCTCCTGCTTATCTGACACTCTGCAGTAATCGCCACAAAGTAGCAATAGTTCCGTAGCCCCGCAAAAAAAAATAGAGCATGTCCTAGTCTTGTCTTTTTTGCAGACCAGGATAGGCATTATTACAATGGATCCAGAAAAAAACAGCAATTTGCGGACTGAAAAACACAGTCGTGTGCATGTAGCCTAAAAGGGTTTTTAAGGATTGTAATACTAATGACCTCTGGGTAGGTTATTAGCATCTGATGGGTGGGGTCCGACACACGGGACCCCCGCTGATCAGCTGTTTGCGAGCGCCGCTGCCTTCTTGCAGCTTACCAAGCACAGCGCTGTACATAACGCTCGGCCCCATTCACTTCAATAGGGCTGAGCTGCGCCTAGGCTATGTGACCGATGGATGTGATGTCACATGGCGTGGGGAAGGGTGAGCGAAGGCTGCGGCACAACTCCAAGCACCAGTGCCTTCTCAAACAGCTGATCGGCGGTGTTGGACCTCCACTAATCAGGTACTGATGACCTATACTGAGGATAGGTCCTCAGTATTAAAGTCTCGGAAAACCCCTTTAACTGTAAAAGGGTCCTCTGAGTGCCTCCCTGGCATTTTATAGTAGCAGCAAAGTAGATGCAATTTAAAGGCAATGTGTCATGAGTAAATGACCAATTGTTTAAATCCGATTTTATGTTTAACATATTTTTAGTCATTTTTAATTTTCCAAGTCAATATCTATATTTAAACAAAATCCATAAAATCTTGCAGTTTTTGCACTGGCCACTAAACCTAATAGGCGCTACTTCTTGGTCTGTACAGATCACTTTACCGCAGTTATCTGCTTATCTGTCATTCTGATCCTGCCTGTAATGATATCACCTCGGTGTACAGATAAGACATGATCCATTCACAATAGGTGATATCACAGCTTATCTGTTCTTCCCTTGTACAATCACCTCTGCACAGAGCATGTCTAGAGAACTCTCCCATAGAAGTCAGTGAGGTCCCCTTCTGACCATCGTGTCTACGGCCCAGGGGGCTACCGTAAAGCAATTTCCTAAATGCTGTTAAGAACAGTTTAGGAAAGATGGGGGCCTCCGTAATCAGGTTCAGGAAATACAATAAAAACAGATTGGAAAAAAAGATGTGTTGCTGTCCGGTTTTAACATTGCAGTTAAAAATTTTTGGTGACGCGTTCCCTTTTACATCTCATCCATGCGCAGTGTAAAAACTACACATGGGATTTGCGCGGCAGCAGTTTTTGCTCCGGGTTACCACCAGAGGCTTTACTCTTTACGACACAGTAATAGTCGTCAGTTATAGGGCACCAACCTATTCCACAGCGCTTTATACATACATATTCTTAGTTAAATCCCGCTTTGGTTTTGTTGCAGATTTGACACGTATGTCGCCCTCCGTATAGGAAAGGGTAAAAACTACGGTGGTAATCCACAGCCTGTCAATTTAGGCCGCGGATTGCCAGCACGGGTTTTATTCTTAGCAATGCAGAGGCAGAATCCACCGCAAAATCTAAATAAAATAACATTTTGGTAATTTTTCACAGCAGATTTTTCTCCCTAGCTTGTGGCTGCAGCGTAAATGTCCCGTTTGGACGTACCCGTGGGGTGTAATCGCGTGCAGCAGGTTTCTTGCAGAAATCCATGCACATGATCCACAGACATCCCCATCTAGATATATAAAATAGATTTTTTATTTTTTTTGCTGAAATTTCTGCAACAGGTCTGCTATGTGTGAACATGCCCTTACACGGGTCGATTGGCTGCGTTTCCCTTACATTATGGCAGTGACCCTATAGATTCCCACAGGAGTAATTATTATGTAAGCCCTGCTGATGGCCCCCAGGGTGGAGCGTTCTGTATCTACCTGTCTCTTCTCTCAGCCTCTGCCAATTTCAGGATAAAAACTGCAGGAGGACAGTCTGGGCGCCATCACCGCCTACTGTAATACACCGCTTAGAGATGTGATTTCCTAGAAGCTGTTCTGATGGGACTCGGCGAATACTCTGGAGAGGGAGTAGTCATTAGCAGCCTGTTTCCACAGCGCCGTGCGTCCTCCCCTCTCGGAGCATTATCCTCAGAGCGCCATCCGTTCTTTCTACAAGAGATCATTAGATGAAGAGCAGATATCATACCTTGTGTCTTTGGGAATAAGAACAACACGTGTTTTAAATCCCGACCCCGTGTCTGTGTTTAAAGGGGTTTCTCAGCTGTTGTATACTGAAGACCTGTCCTCGGGATGGGCCATCAGTTTCTGATCGGCGGGAGGTCCTACACCCGGGACCCCTGCCAGTCAGTAGTTTGAGAAGGCAGCGGTGCTCTCTGTTGTATAGTGGCTGCGCTTGGTATTACAGTTCAACACCATTCACTTGAATGGGGCTGAGCTGCGCCTGGGGTCATGTGTGGGCGGGGGTCCCGGGTGTCAGGCCTACCAGTCAATTACAGATTTTCCTATAGCATGCAAGCATGACCACTGGAGCTGGATTGCAGGGTGGTCATAACCATGGAAACCAGCAGTGTATAATGTAATGGAAAAATGAATCCAGCCAGCAAAGGAGGCAATATGGAGAATCACAATACATTAGTAAGTGTCTTGTATTAACTTTCTCTACTAGGGTTGTGTCGGGTATCGAAGTTTTGATACCCAATCGATACTTTTCTCTGGTATCGAGCTCGATACCAGGATTAGTATTTTATCGGTACTGGGCTGCGCTACTGCACAGCCCAGTATCAGAGAACGTGGCTGCGCTGCTCTCAGCGCGGCCAGTCTCTCCCTCCCCCTGTGCTGCCGCCAATAGAGGGAGGGGGGCGGAGGAGGAGGGGCGGGAGCACTGGCCACCAATGACTAGTAACGTTTCATATACAAATGCAGGCAGAAGAAACACACTGCCGGCACCTGAGGGGTTAACTGCCGCGGATCGCAGCGCTCTGTCACAGGCAGGTGCCGGCAGTGTGTTTCTTCTGCCTGCATTTGTATATGAAACGTTACTAGGCATTGGTGGCCAGTGTGCTTTGGCGTTTTATTTTTTTCGCGTGGTATCGAGTATCGCGATACTTTTTTATGGTATCGATACAGAATAAAAATTTTGGCATCGAAAAAACCCTATTCTCTACATTATATGATAAATACCACTTGCTGAAGTGAGACAACCCCTTTAATCTGTTAGACCACTTGCATGTAGTGCGTATTGCGTGTGCATTTTGTATGCAGTAAATATGCAGCCAATCCAGTTAAGGCCCGTTTCACACTTACGGCAGATGCTCCGGAGACCCCATTACTGTCAAAGGGGCTTGCGGGCATTTCGGGAACAACTGGCAATGCAGGGTGCCCTGGCAGGCTGTTCTCTAAAAACAGGCCTAAGAAAACGAGAGCTTTAAAATCTCATCTACAGGTTTCCGTGCCTAAATTCCACACCTTCCCAGTTCTTTATGCTGAATCTCATTGATAGTTTCACCGTTTGCAATGCAAAAGGAAAAATTTGTGGCAAATTTGCAGGAAAATCCTCATATAACACTCAGTTTTTTTTTTCTGGAAAATCCACAGCAACGATCTGTGTGAAATACGTTGCTGTGTGCATGCAGCCTTCCAGTGATGCACGATCTCACGTAGTGAGATGCATCTGTCTTTTACAGCAAAACTGCCTCAAATCTCCAAAAAAATCCTCCTGCACGCGGTAAAATAAATTGGGTCCTCGCTGCACATAAATCTCCCTGTAACCAATGGAACTTAATATCCCCAGCCTAAAATATTTTGGCCGAGCGGTGAATTGCTGTACAAAGGTTAGGCTAGGAAGCACTGGGAGGGACCGTGTCATGGCTTGGGACATAAATAGAGGTTTGGGATGCTTAGAGGGGAAGTCGCGGGCGTCCTGTAACCGATTGTTTGGAACATACTGGTCAGTATAGCTATAAAAAGAATAGTACATCTCCATCAGGAAGGCCGCAGCCCCAGGGAATTATGCCGAGGATTTACACTGGCAGTGTGTAAGAAAATCCTCCACCGTCCTGGCCCGAGAGGGCACAAATACCAGTTCTTAATGCGGCAGTACGTTCTGACGTATCATTAGTTCTATACTGCACGGATGACTATATTTTGTGCCCTGGTTTTAGGCCTTTTTATGTAGAGTATTAAACTTGCTATAAGAATCAAAGCGACCTGATCAATACCGGAAAGCAACAACGCAAGTGTGAAAGTAGCCTAATTCTGGAAAATATATCGGAGTATAAAATCCACAGTGCGGTGTACTGTCATATCAAAAAGGAACATTACCACATTCACATGTATGACTTAGGCTACTTTCACACTGGTGTTTTTGGGTCCGCTTGTGAGATCCGTTTCAGGGCTCTCACAAACGGTCCAAAACGGATCAGTTCAGCCCCAATGCATTCTGAATGGATAAGGATCTGTTCAGAATGCATCAGTTCGGCTCCGTTCAGTCTCCATTCCGCTCTGGAGGCGGACACCAAAACGCTGCTTGTAGCGTTTTGGTGTCCGTCTGATGGAACTGATCCGTCCTGACATACAATGTAAATCAGTGGGGACGGATCCGTTTTCAGTGACACAATCTGGCACAATAGAAAACGGATCCGCCCCCCATTGACTTTCAATGGTGTTCAAGACGGATCCGTTTTGCCTATGTTCATGATAATACAAACGGATCCGTTCTGAACGGATGCATTCGGTTGTATTATCAGTGCGGATCCGTCTGTGCAGATACATGACGGATCCGCACAAGACGCCAGTGTGAAAGTAGCCCTAATTGCATTACTTCTCTACTTTATTATATTACATTCGGATCTTTTTGTGCGTATTTTTGATCAACATTGTGTTGGGCCCATCTACTAACGAAAAGGTGGTTTCTGCAGATGGGACCTACACTAATAGACTCGCCTCTCCTGGGCCTAAGCCTACAACATCCAGCTGTAGTATATACTCTATTTAAAAGCCATGGACAGGCGTGCAGGGTCCAAACTGAGGCTTCCACTCCCCAAAATGGACAATGTGAAGTGCCCAATTTTGATTTTAAAAAAAAGTGCACAAAGAGCTTTTCACGTATAGTAAGTATGGCAGCGATGCAGTTTGGTAAACTTCATGTTTCCAGTGTCTGCTCGTGTCTTTGTGCTCGGAGCCGGCTGCTGCTACATAGTGTGTGTTCGCTTTTGCATTGCAGCATTCACCTGCACTTTATTTCATATTGTTTTGAGGGGCTGGTCTGATTTTAGTGTGTTTTATTTTTTATATTTTGTACTGTCTGACCAACACACATCCGTTCTGTGCATCCTTTCATGAAGAATATTTGACAGTCCAGCACCTATCCAGGCCTAGTGATGCCAGATTAGGCCGCGTTCACATCACCGTTTTGTCTTCCGTTCTTTTGATCTGTCAGAAGAATAGAAAAAAAAAATCCTTTATTTTGAGCCTCTTTTGTCCTCATTTTGTATCAGTTTTTGTCAGTTCCGTTATTTTAGACTGGAGAAAGTCCTTCACGCAGGACTTTTTCCCCCCATCTAATATAACAGATCTCTAACAGAACTGACAAAAAACGATATAAAATTAGCACAAAATGCTCAATCTCAAAACAAAGTATCCTTTTTTTTTTCCCCTAACGGATCAGAACTTAAAACTAAATGGTGACTTGAACGTGACCTAATCTGGCCTCACTAGGCCCGGATCAGTGCTGGACTGTCAAATATTCAGAATTATGGGATGGGTGAAGAGCAGAAAGCTAAACAGTGATGTGAACGTGGCCTCAGAGGAATGTTACTATATTGGTGGGGTATGAAATCCAACTAATCCAAGGGCAGCTAAAAGAAGATGAATAATTTGTGTCTCACTGTGCAATAAATAGTCGAGCGGTGTGACCACGTAGTAATGGCGGCGCAGACATGAGGAGACTCCCCGCCCTGGAATGACTTGTAGTTCTGGAGGTCAGACATTAGAGGGCGCCAGACCTAAGAAGGGCTTCTTGAGGCCGCGTTACTCATGCAGTGGGGATGGTTGTCGCCATATCATCCAGATTACCTGTTGCTGCTTATTTGTCTTTTTATGAAACTTTCTAGTCTTTGCTGTTTATTTGTGTGAATTTTTAAAATGCATCAAGATCCAAGACTTGGTTTCTTGTGCCCTCTAAGTCTTTATATTGGTTTGGTGTCACGTATGTCTGCCTACTGTAGGTTGTGTTCTATGTACTGTCCTACTGCATGACTCTGTGTGATCCCGGAGGTCTCCTGTAGTTGTACGGATTCCCATGCTAGTGACCATGACTGGGTGAGACACGGAGTCGCTCTCTTCTTCCTGTCGCTTTCCACGTGCCTGGAAATTCATAGGGTGTCATAATAATGAGTGAAACCAGTTCTTCTGCTCCAGCCTGGGGGTTGTCCAGAATTAGAAAAACGTGGCAGGTTTTTTTTTTCCTTCTATAAACAGCGCTGTTGCTAAACTTTAAAATGAATGGGGCTCAGCTGCAGTACCACAAACAGCCTGTGGACAGACGTGGCACTGTTTTGAAAGTACGTAAAGATTTGAGGTGATCTGGCTTTGTCACCTACAGCTAGACACGGGCATGAACGCAAAATGCCCTCTAGAAAAGAAAGTAGAAATCCCTGCACAGGGGTAGGAGACCATGGATCAGACATTTCTGATCCATCCAGCCCATTTAATCTTAAGTTCCTGTTGTGATGAAACCTTATGAAGTGCCACTGTGAAAGGGTTAAACCAATGCATTTTAAGATCTCTCAGTGCCTGCCATCCAGGACATGGATGAAAAGGACATTTTGGCAGAGCTTCTCAAGTGGCTGCTTTCAGCGGTGTGTCTTGTAGCAGCCATCTGATGCTTAAAGGGCATCTGTTAGCAGATCTGTCCCTATGACACTGGCTGACCTGTTACATGTGCGCTTGGCAGCTGAAGGCATCTGTGTTGGTCCCATGTTCATATGTGCCCGCATTGCTGAGAAAAATGATGTTTTAATAAATGCAAATGAGCCTCTAGGAGCAACGGGGGCGTTACCATTACACCTAGAGGTTCTGCTCTCTCTGCAACTGCTGTGCCGTCCCATGAACATGGGACCAACACAGAGGCCTTCAGCTGACAAGTGCACATGTAAGGGTACTTTCACACTTGCGGCATAGCTATCCGGCAGGCTGTTCTGACGGGTGAACAACCTGCCGGATCCGCCATGCCGCAAGTACCTGTGTGCATGCTGCCGCTCCGTCCCCATTAACTATAATGGGTCGGAGCTACTGCGCAGCACGGCCAGAGATCGCCGGACTAAAGGTACTGCAGGTCCAACTTTTTAGTCCGGCGATCACTGCCGTGCTGCGCCGTAGCTCTGCCCCCTCCACCTTATAGTCAGTGGGGACAGAGCGGCATCACACGGGTACTTGCGGCATGGCGGATCCGCGGGCTGTTCACCCGCCGGAACAGCCTGCCGGATAGCCATGCCGCTAGTGTGAAAGTACCCCAACAGTGTCATAGGTACAAATCTGCTGACAGATGCCCTTTTAAAAACCATGAAATAAACCTGCTGCATTGTTGCCCACCACTGTGCCAACGATATGGCTGACGAGTCCCCGCGCTGAATTTCTTGTTATTTTACCTTTGCCTGTTTAGTGAATGGAGGGGGCACGGTTGCCATACATCTGTATTTCAGCCCTATGGGTTGGCAGAACTAGGATGGGTCCGGGTGATGTGCCCATAGGGATGCTAAAAGCAGATGTGATATCGGCTGACCGCATAGTGGGAAATCATCCATCGCTGTTTCAGGAAGACAGGATTACTCAACATGTTGCAAGAAGGAAGATGTCTTCTTACCGTCAGTAGGGGTTTTTGGCAGGTCACTGTGACTGTGCATCCTCACGCGACTGTTTCCTCTGAAGTCGTTGGTTCTGTTTTCGAGACGTCATTTTTCTCCTGTAAGTTTACTGTGACCCCCGCGCCCTACTTTGTTTCTTGATCTTGCACTTTCAATTTCCTTACAACAGAGGTAGTCTTTGAAAGCTAATGCAGAAGCCACCGCTAGGGAGGAGAGACATTTCCCAAAGCCGAGAGGCAGTTTTTGGGTTAGATGTGGGGGTGAAATTGAGCAAGTGAACTATATATAAAAGTCACAGAGCTGCCGTTATTTTATTGTGAATCATAGATATGTCGTTTCATTCCTCTGGCGGCCATTGTGCGATATGTAGGAACCGCCAACATATGTACACACAGGTTTTGTGAACTTTCATACACAGTCACACCCTCAAAATTTGACTCTTTGCTGCATAAAGAGCTGTCCGCAAATTTGATCTTGCATTAAAATGGTTAATTATCAATTTCTTTTACCGTTCTGTATTAAATACTAAGACTACTTTCACACCAGCGTTTTTGCTGGATCCGGCAGGGTTCAGCAAAAACGCTTCCGTTACTGATAATACAACCGTCTGCATCCGTTATGAACGGATCCGGTTGTATTATCTGTAACATAGCCAAGACGGATCCATCATGAACTCCATTGAAAGTCAGTGGGGGACGGATCCGTTTTCTATCGTCAGAGAAAACTGATCCGTCCCTATTTACTTGCATTGTGGGTCATCCCAGGACGGACGCTGCGGTTTTCTCTCCAGTATGAGAACGGAATGCATATTGGAGCATTCCATTCTGTTCAATTATGTTTTGTCCCCATTGACAATGAATGGGGACAAAACGGAAGTGTTTTTTCCCGGTATTGAGACCCTATGACGCATTTCAATACTGGAAAATATTAATGCTACCAATGCTACTTCCTAGCTATATTCCAGCGGATCGGACCGATAGTCTGGATGTATAGTAACGTAGCTGGCCAATTGCAACCTATTTTAATGAATTTTGGAGCTCTTTTCTGCAACTTCTCCAAGAATTTCCCATGAAATACAATCCAGACATGACCTCATACTGATAGTCACTGCCTTGAATTTCTATTGGAAAACCCCATAGCGGAGAAGTCAGGAGTATGTTTCAGTGAGGAGCATTTCGATAATGAAAAAAAATCTTAAAGGGGTTTTCTGAGATCTATATACTGATGACCTATCTTCTGTATAGATCACCAGTATTTGATCAGTGGGGGTCCAACACCCAGGACCCCCTCTGATCAGTTGTTTGGGAAGGCAGCGACACTCACAGTAGGGGCTCACAATCTTATTTCCCTATGAGTATGTCTATGGAGTGTGCAAGCAAACCGGATCAGCCGGAGGAAACCGACACAAACATGGTGTCCGAAGTTGGATTCGAACCTAGGACCCCAGTGCTGCAAGGCACCAGTGCTAACCAATGAACCACTATGCTGCCCATACGGACTAGTCTTGGTGTCAGTATCTGGCCTTGTATAGCTGACGTATGGAGCGGTCTTGGTTTCGGTATCTGGTCTTGTATAGCTGATGTATGGAGCGGTCTTTGTTTTAGTATCGTGTCTTGTATAGCTGACGTATGGAGCGGTCTTGGTTTCGGTATCCGGTGTTGTATAGCTGACGTATGGAGCAGTCATGGTTTCGGTATCCGGCATAGTATAGCTCAGGGATGGGCAAACTGCGGCTCTCCAGCTGTTGTAAAACTAAAATTCCCACCATGCCCTGCTGTAAGCTGATAGCTGTAAACAGTCTTTGCATGCTGGGAGTTGTAGTTTTGCAACAGCTGGAGAGCCGCAGTTTGCCCATCCCTGGTATAGCTGACGTATAGAGCAGTCTTTGTTTCGGTATCTGGTCTTGTATAGCTGACGTATAGAGCAGTCTTGGTTTCGGTATCTGGTCTTGTATAGCTGACGTATAGAGCGGTCTTGGTTTCGGTATCTGGACTTGTATAGCTGACGTATGGAGCGGTCTTGGTTTCGGTATCTGGTCTTGTATAGCTGACATATGGAGCAGTCTTGATTTCGGTATCTGTTTTTTTATAGCTGACGTATGGAGCGGTCTTGGTTTCGGTATCCGGCATTGTATAGCTGACGTATGGAGCGGTCTTGGTTTCGGTATCTGGTCTTGTATAGCTGACGTATGGAGCGGTCTTGGTTTCGGTATCTGGTCTTGTATAGCTGACGTATGGAGTGGTCTTGGTTTCGGTATCCGGCATTGTATAGCTGACGTATAGAGCAGTCTTGGTTTCGGTATCTGGTCTTGTATAGCTGACGTATAGAGTGGTCTTGGTTTCGGTATCTGGACTTGTATAGCTGACGTATGGAGCGGTCTTGGTTTCGGTATCTGGTCTTGTATAGCTGACGTATGGAGCAGTCTTGATTTCGGTATCTGTTTTTTTATAGCTGACGTATAGAGCGGTCTTAGTTTCGGTATCCGGCATTGTATAGCTGACGTATAGAGCAGTCTTGGTTTCGGTATCTGGTCTTGTATAGCTGACGTATAGAGCAGTCTTGGATTCGGTATCTGGTCTTGTATAGCTGACGAATAGAGCGGTCTTGGTTTCGGTATCTGGACTTGTATAGCTGACGTATAGAGCGGTCTTAGTTTCGGTATCCGGCATTGTATAGCTGACGTATGGAGCGGTCTTGGTTTCGGTATCTGGTCTTGTATAGCTGACGTATAGAGCAGTCTTGGATTCGGTATCTGGTCTTGTATAGCTGACGAATAGAGCGGTCTTGGTTTCGGTATCTGGTCTTGTATAGCTGACGTATGGAGCAGTCTTGGTTTCGGTATCTGGTCTTGTATAGCTGATGCATAGAGTAGTCCTCCTTCCGCTCTGCAGCGAGCTTCTGCCCTCTACGGTGAACGTGTCTTGAGGTTTCTTTTGTTTATACCTTAAGACATTCCAGTCAGAGCGGAGACTTTTCTCTGGTAAAGGTCATTGGCTGCAGCCTGTAGAGCGTGCTTTGTTGTCTTGGGAAGTAATGATTAACGTGTATGGGTGCCGCCTACTCAGTACTGTATGGGCTCTGCACTTTGTGTTACCATTTCCCCGTGCTGGAGCTTTGCTTCCTCTTATCACAACCAGGATCATTCATGTGAGCGACGACGTCCACAATGACTAGTCAGAAAGAAGCCATGTATGTAGAGCGGAAGATCCCTGGGTGGCAGAGGAGTGGCCTTTAGTGCTGCATCTGCTCAGCTGCGGTGTAGGATCTGAGGACTGTATACCAGACGCCTTCCGTTGCTGTAAGTAACCCTGCAAGTTCTCTAGCTCTTCACTGTGCCAGCATAGTTGTATCTTTTATGTCATAACTTAAGCCTCGGGGTTTGGCTTATTTTTATAGTGTTAGATTGAGCTGAAAGTTTTAGCTTTTTATGTCAAATTGCTGCCGTTGTTATAGAAGAGGAGGACTGGAGTGACTTCTGTAACTTTACGCTTTCTGGCAATCACTGTAATCATTGCCCGTAGTAAGGTGAAGACCAGAGAAATCGATGCCATACTGGTTCTTCTGTCAGTCCACATGACTGGTTGTTAGGCAGCGTGTCCCTAGCAACGGGACTGTGCATGTGAACGCAGAACTGGCACTGGGCTAATGGGAAAAGCAGCTTTGTAGCAGTCACGACGGGCTATTCCCTACCTCATTTGGCAGTAAGTAGATTTTTCTATAAATGGAGGCGGAAAACTTCATTGGTGTCCATGTCTGTGGACAGGCTCACCATTGTATTACTAATTACTAGGGTTGTGTTTTAAGTTCTGCGTCTAAAGTTCGGGTTATCGAAGAGTCTCGTTATGGATTCCACAACCACGGACCATAATGGGATTCTTCGATAACCCGAACTTTGGAAGAAGAACTTAAAACACAAGTTTGCTCAACACTGCTATTTACCCATGACAACGTCTCCATGGTTTCTCGCCCATCCCAAATTGGCTAATGTAATTACTTCTCCAGTCCTGCTTCAAAATGGCAGCCTTGGGGTTCATTCACACCAAACTGTAAAAATCCATACAATGTGATGCAGATATTGTTGCAGAAAATGCGTAGCATAAATTCTGTGTTCTTGCAGCAGATTTCACGCACTGTATCGACCACCCGCGGTGATAAACCACAGCAGCGCAGGTCAAGTTCAGTGCGGATCCTGTTGCGAGAATTTTACGCTGCCTGTGTTTTTTAATCCCTTCCACGTTGTTGCTCAGCGCATTTTCCACTTGCAAAAATCTGTCTGCATCCCGTGCAGGTGAATGGGTTTCCGCAGTCCGGTTCATATGCGTTCATAAGTTGTGTGGACACGAGTTTAGAAAAACAGAAGAATTCAGTGACAACGGGACTAACAGGGCATTTACACTTATTTTGTGGTCCGCAAAACGCAGATGACGTCCGTGTTGCATCCGTTTTTTTTTTTTTGCAGATCTATTTTAATAATGCGTATTCTTGTCCTCAAAACAGTTGGACAAAACAGATATACGGATGCAAAGGGCCTAATCCTTGTGCGGATCCGTGGCGGTTCAAATTGCACCTCTGTGGCAGAGATCTGATTGCACTGAACATTTATCCTTAGGGTATGATCGATTGGTTCTGTCGTACGAGCCGCAGCGGGTTGTAATTAAACGAGTTTGGACCGCACTGTTTAGTAAGTCTGCATTGTTAATGGCTGTGTGGCCCTTGACAATACGGAGTGAGGGTGACTAAACGGTGCTGTCCGAATTCGTTGTGTTGTAGTCTTAAGGCTACATGGACATGACACCATGTGGCGTGTTATTCACATGGGCGGTTTGACGGTCTGTGAATAACTGCCTTCAAAAAATAAAAATAGGGTGACCAACAGCCCCCATACAATTGAAGGTAACAGTTTAATTGCTGTTTCTTAGAAAGGCATCAGTAAAAAAAACGAAAAAAATTTTGTTTTTAATGGCCGCCCCCTTGACAAGCCTGAAAGGGTTGTCCATGAATACATGATATCTAACTGGCGGCGGCAGCCTGCCTCCCTCACCCCCAACTCTGGTCCTCCACGCTGGCTTCTGTCTCTCCATCTTCCCGTCCGTTTTTTTCTTCCTCCTTGTCTCGATCACCTGCTCCTCAGGAGTAGAATAAATACCGGAACAGAAGATGGAGACGCAGGAGCCAATGTGGAGGACCGGAGCGTCGGGGAGCGCGCGAGTATGATCTGTAGGGGAGGCAGGCAGCCGGCACCTGTTAGAAATTAAGTATTCCTGGACACCCCTTTAAAGTGTGGTAAATATGGATAAGTCTTTGATTACTTCAAAATGTCCTCCCTGAAAGCAAGAACATCACTTGGGAAATTCTGCGCGTATCTTATTTTTTCACAACATCGGCGCTCTTTTATACCTTGAGCAAGGAAGAAACGTCTTACAAGATCAATTCAACGTCTTGATCCTTAGTATAGATCAGTACCAAGGAACTTACGGCCCGAGATTTAATAAGGAGCAGAGTTCACGGTGGCGGGCCTCCCCAGTCCGTGGTGGCATCTATCAGGAATGAAAAACGCAAAGGGGGGTGTTCAGTCAGCACTACCTGAATACAGGTGCACGTTGCTATGGCGATTATACATACAGACAACAAGGTGCAACAGCACTCTGTAACCAGACCTCTGCCCAAGATGAAAGCTACAGAGGACATAAATGATATCATATGCAAACAGTGGAGACATTGGTTTACATTTTGATCAAAAGGTAGTAAGCCCACTCACCCCGACACGGTTGTCTCCTAGAGCGGGTACTAACACTAAATCTGACCTGTTATGGGCCATAATAGCCGCATAACATCCTCCTAACGCTAAATCTTACCTGTTATGGGCCACAACAGCCACACAAGATCCAGGGAGTGTGAGACCAGCATGCATGCTGGATTTAACCTTACTTATTAACCCCTTCTGGTGCTATAACAGCCTCCATTAGATCCAGGGATGCAGGTACCAACATGCATGCTGAGCCCACTGTGCACTCCTCCTGGAGCCAGATGGTAACTGGCAGGTAATGTGAGTCGCAGGTAGTGCTGACTGAACACCCCCCTTTGCGTTTTTCAGTTTAGTAAGAGTCGGAGGTGTGGCAGCCTCCGCTTCAGTCGTGCACACCTGACTAGTCTCTCTGCCATAGATGCTGGTTTTTAATCAGAGTGAGTATAAAGCTGAATGCGACTCACATTACCTGCCAGTTACCATCTGGCTCCAGGAGGAGTGCACAGTGGGCTCAGCATGCATGTTGGTACCTGCATCCCTGGATCTAATGGAGGCTGTTATAGCACCAGAAGGGGTTAATAAGTAAGGTTAAATCCAGCATGCATGCTGGTCTCACACTCCCTGGATCTTGTGTGGCTGTTGTGGCCCATAACAGGTAAGATTTAGCGTTAGGAGGATGTTATGCGGCTATTATGGCCCATAACAGGTCAGATTTAGTGTTAGTACCCGCTCTAGGAGACAACCGTGTCGGGGTGAGTGGGCTTACTACCTTTTGATCAAAATGTAAACCAATGTCTCCACTGTTTGCATATGATATCATTTATGTCCTCTGTAGCTTTCATCTTGGGCAGAGGTCTGGTTACAGAGTGCTGTTGCACCTTGTTGTCTGTATGTATAATCGCCATAGCAACGTGCACCTGTATTCAGGTAGTGCTGACTGAACACCCCCCTTTGCGTTTTTCAGTTTAGTAAGGGTATGTTCAGACGACGACAATTGTCGCGCGACAAAAAGTCGCGCGACAATTTGGGAACCACTACACTGCAACATTTGTAGCGCGACATTGATGTCACATTAATGTCGCGCGGCAATTTTTATAATGGGTGTCTATGGTGGTGTCGCACGTGCGACATGCAACATGTTGCGACTGCGACACAACAGTCGCAAGAAGTCCATCCCGGATGGATTTTTGTCGACTGTCGTGTCGCAGTCGCAGCATGTCGCATGTCGCACTGCGACACCATAGACTCCCATTATAAAAATTGTCGCGCGACAATAGTGCGACTTTTTGTCGCGCGACAATTGTCGTCGTCTGAACATACCCTAAGAGTCGGAGGTGTGGCAGCCTCCGCTTCAGTCGTGCACACCTGACTAGTCTCTCTGCCATAGATGCTGGTTTTTAATCAGAGTGAGTATAAAGCTGAATGCGACTCACATTACCTGCCAGTTACCATCTGGCTCCAGGAGGAGTGCACAGTGGGCTCAGCATGCATGTTGGTACCTGCATCCCTGGATCTAATGGAGGCTGTTATAGCACCAGAAGGGGCTAATAAGTAAGGTTAAATCCAGCATGCATGCTGGTCTCACACTCCCTGGATCTTGTGTGGCTGTTGTGGCCCATAACAGGTAAGATTTAGCGTTAGGAGGATGTTATGCGGCTATTATGGCCCATAACAGGTCAGATTTAGTGTTAGTACCCGCTCTAGGAGACAACCGTGTCGGGGTGAGTGGGCTTACTACCTTTTGATCAAAATGTAAACCAATGTCTCCACTGTTTGCATATGATATCATTTATGTCCTCTGTAGCTTTCATCTTGGGCAGAGGTCTGGTTACAGAGTGCTGTTGCACCTTGTTGTCTGTATCTATCAGGAATGAGGCTGGGGTTCATGGATAAACCATACCCCTACCGCAGCTCGCATGTAACCTCATGGGGGGGGTCTAAGCGAGGTCAGCCGGTCTGCCTTTTCTTTGCATGCAGCTTTTGGCCCATCTATGTGCAGTCTAGTACAGCAGCTTTTATATGCCGTCCCATCCCATTGTATTACCGCCGATATTAGGCGTGTCATGGAGGTGTCATCAGAGGGGAAACTCATAAAAAGTATTCAGGAGAGAGTGCGCCTCTGTCTGGGAGTATGTGGGTTACTCCCTGTTGATGGAGCTCCTCACATGAATCTCCATACAATTATAGGGCTGACGTCTAATAGACCTCTGCGGACAGAGCCGGAGTACGTGTTCCTGCTGGCTCCCAGTTGGACGCGATTGCTTCCTGCTGTATCTGGATTTGTTTTTAACTGGATGAATTGCCAAGGGGAACTTCTAATAACGTGAAGTGAAGTACTGGAACTACACATGGTACTTCTACTTTCTTTCCAGCTCGTTTCCAGTAAGTGGGAGGGTAAGTGTTATTTGGTTGGCTTGTAGTCTGTAACTTGTGGCACGACGCAGATTGTGTCCTAATGGGTTCTTCAGACTCCCAGCAGATTCTTTTGCTGTCTCCTTCATGAAGATTCTTCATCCCGACCTCTGGTCCTCCAGAATGTTTGATAATCCGGCCCATCAGACCGAGCAGAGATTCATCGCTGTAAGGGCATCTCCACCACCTCATTGACATGGCGCTTCCGGGTGATCAACCGATTGCCCCTGGTCTTGCTTCTGGATCTTATCACCATCCACACGTTTCCATTAGTGTCCACCGTATAACATGGAGACAGGCCACGTATCATCAGCCCAGGCTGACTCCTAGTCTTGGGCAGGGGACTCCGCTCTTTGACGTCCATTGTTATACACATAAGATGGGGTCGACAGGACCGACCATCCATCTAATGTATTGGGGCATCCCAACTCTCTCCTGACAGCAGAGGTCAGGGGAAATGAGGATCGGGTTTTTGGATTTCAGGATGGGGAGATTACACTGCCGAGGTAGGCGGGTATGTACATGCGGGTCATCAGGCCAGCTTTGCAGGACAACCCCTTTTTATAGTATGGTTGGAAAATTACTGCCCAGCAGACGTTCCTTGCTTTACGTGTTTTTGTCATGTTGTGCCTGTCGGCCGCTGATAATGCCGGGGGTCACGCTTTACTTTGTGTACGAGCCCTTGAGAAGTTTATGACCTAGCATGACTACAGTGAACTGAGATTCCAGCAGAGATGGCCTTGGCTTCCTGAAGAAGTGGAAAGTTTTTATATATAAATTGTTTGGCAGCAGACAAGAAATCTGTTTATGGGCCCATCCACGCGCCGTTTTAATTTTTTCCTCTACAAAACCCAAAGCATATTCGACTGCAGAAACCATGGTGACTTTTCATTATGAATGGACGGAGCTAAACTAGGAGTGGACACCTTGTTGTGGCTTCCAGCAGCGTTTGTCCGGACACCCCGCCAATGAGGGACGTGTCCCTTTTTGTCTCTGCTGCAGCTTTCAGTGCCCAAACAGCAGTGCGGCTCTCCCATTGAAAACAATGAGTCAGACACCGCACAGCCGCCACCGCCAGAATTTTGGCACGGAATCCGTGCCAAAATTCCAGCGGCGAATGACGACATGTAAATGGGTCCTCAAATGTTATATTAATGGCTGCGAGAAGATTTGATTAGCTTAAGACGTTACCACGTTCAGTGCCCGGCCCATGGCTGTGTTCACTAAACGATTTAGAGCACATGCAGTGTTATCATAGGGACACCTGGATAAGCATGGTCATTTATGCTGCGGATCTTCATGGACAGTGGATTTTACCCTTTGCAATGGAGGGTGAAATCCTCGGCCATTTCCATAGCAAGAAAAGGCTGTATACGTAGTACCCATATTGGTTTCAGGTTAGCTAAAAGCAAGGAGATCCTTCTTTTTCAGGTGGTCAGGGCTGCGATGGTGTTTACGGTGGTCAGGGCTGTGATGGTGTTTACGTGGGTCAGGGCTGCGATGGTGTTTACGGTGAGCAGGGCTGCGACGGTGTTTACGGTGGTCAGGGCTGCGATGGTGTTTACGGTGGTCAGGGCTGCGATGGTGTTTACGGTGGTCAGGGCTGCGATGGTGTTTACGGTGGTCAGGGCTGCGATGGTGTTTACGGTGGTCAGGGCTGTGATGGTGTTTACGGTGAGCAGGGCTGTGTTGGTGTTTACGGTGGTCAGGGCTGTGATGGTGTTTACGTGGGTCAGGGCTGCGATGGTGTTTACGTGGGTCAGGGCTGTGATGGTGTTTATGTGGGTCAGGGCTGCGATGGTGTTTACGTGGGTCAGGGCTGCGATGGTGTTTACGTGGGTCAGGGCTGCGATGGTGTTTACGGGGTCAGGGCTGCGATGGTGTTTACGGGGGTCAGGGCTGCGATGGTGTTTACGGGGGTCAGGGCTGCGATGGTGTTTACGGGGGTCAGGGCTGCGATGGTGTTTACGGTGGTCAGGGCTGCGATGGTGTTTACGGTGGTCAGGGCTGCGATGGTGTTTACGGTGGTCAGGGCTGCGATGGTGTTTACGGTGGTCAGGGCTGCGATGGTGTTTACGGTGGTCAGGGCTGCGATGGTGTTTACGGTGGTCAGGGCTGCGATGGTGTTTACGGTGGTCAGGGCTGCGATGGTGTTATCCTGCACCCCCATTGCTGCGGAGCCCCCTTACATCTGTGTACACCTATGTGCTATTTGTATACAGAAAGGCACTTTACAAGCTTCTTACGGTCTCCAAGCTTTGTACTTCTTTTTTCCATATTGTGTGCCCAAATTCCAATCCTAACATGGGTGACCCAGGTCTGTGGGCATCAGAAGGCTGGGGTTTGTATTATGGGAGTAAAAATGCTCCTGGGTTAGTGTCAGGAGGCCTGTGATGCTGCTCTGTATCAGTCACCTCTAGTGGTCGGGACTGGCTCTCGTACCCATGCACACAGTAGTGCGTTCATTTCCCACCCTGCCTGCTTTAGTCACAGGTTAGTCTTATATTGCGAGGCTCCGTGGGCGTCCAGACGAGTGTACAGGCGATGGTGAGGAAGGGCTGCCATGTGTGATACTCCATCTGAGCAGCTGCAGCTCTGGCTTCATGTGCAGCCTCCCACACGAGAGTGCGAATTCGCTTCTGAGAAGCCGCGTTGCAGTCTAATTGAGAAGTAAGGCACTGATCAGCTTTCTTCTCCATCACTTAGTATATGGAAATGCCGAGCGGCACACGAAGCGTGGAATTTTAGTGGACATATATTTGTATGTAGGGGAAGCCAAGCTCTTAACATCAGCACATCTCTCAAATCTCAGCCTTTATCCTCGTAATTGTCTTCATGCAGATTGCATCCTCGTATAAAGGCTTGGAAATTAGACCGTAGAGAGGGATCTGTGCTCTGCTACTCCCAGCAGGGATGGTGCTACTAAGGCAGGCCCTGGTGAGCAGTACATGAGTGGTCCATTGATGGAGCTGATTGCTAGGGGTCCCGGGAACTGAGGTCAGTTCTCCATCCGGGGAAGTAGCCATTGCTTAAAGCCAACTCTTAACTTAAAACGTGTCAGCTTTGATCCGTTAAGAAGATGAGGAAGCCGTTGTGCTGCTTGGTGTTGGTCACTGCACATCCGCGCCTTGTTAATCTATAACACGACATCCATTCTATAGACTGCAGTTCAAACTCCATGGCCCGTTGTCACGTTGCTTTATCTGCCGTGCCCAGAGCTGCCTAGAACCGTAAACTTTGGGTTATCACAAGCCACTCCAGGTATGTCTGTGCCGCCTCGCTGCACTTTACTTCCTGATCTGCTGGTTTGTGTTTTCTTTTCTGGCTAGAAAATGCAAATGAAAGCCGCACGGCTCTGTCTGACTGCAAGCCGTATGGTTTCCAGTAAATAAGTCTTGCCCAAAATCGCATCTCTGTTTTTTATTGGGGGGGGGGGAGAGAGGAGAAATGCCCCCATCTTCCATGTAGTACATATAAATATAATGGTTGCATGCCTTAGGGCGCTGGCACGCTGCAGCTTTTTTGGGGTGATTTTTTTTTTTGGCTTGTAAAAAAACATGACATTTTTTTTTCACTTGTGTTTTTTGGGGGGGTTTTGTTCACACAGACTTTTACCTTCATATTTTAAAATTTTTATTTAGATTTTTTTTTCCTATAAAGAAATCTATGGGAAAATGGCTTAAAAAAACACAGATTTGGAGCACGCTGTGATTTGAAAAACCGCAGAATGCTGTCCTAAAACACCGTAAAAAACTGTGCTTGTAGTCTGTTTTACAATCTCCTATTGGCCAGCATGTAACGTCATGGCTAGCCTATTTGTGAAGTTTTTTTAATTTTGCAGCATGATCTATTTCTTGCTCCTAGTCGCAGCAAAAACGTAGTTTTTGCAGAGGGGTACCTTTGTACCTCACCGCTATTGCATGTGTGTTATAGGCTTATTGTAATGCATCTTCAAGGGAAAAGAAATTGTTCAGGCAAGGGTATGCCCAGCAGAACTCCTGCCGGAGCCGAGACCAGATAAGGAAGGCTTCCAGTAATGAGCTAGCACTTCTGTAGAAAGTGATACGTGTTCTTCCCAGTAGTAATGGGCGTGCACCTTCACGTTCTAATAGTGTGATGAGCGGCAGTAAGGGAATCTTGCTATTCTTCTCATTTTTTGTTATTTATTACCTTTTTATAGCTTCAGTCCTGTTTCCATTGTGTTTCCCCCTGTGTTGGCTTGAATACATCCGTGTCCTCCAGAAACATAGCCACAGATAGATTGGCCTACTTTGTATGTAAATGAAGTTTCCTAGACTTCGTTCACAAGAATTGGAGAAATTTCCATTGAATGTAACCCGCTTGAACCTACTCTTGCAATACTATAGTTGCCAAGAGGGAAGACAATGCAGTCAACAGTTCTCAGCCTGACCGTAGCCCTCAGCCTGACCGTGGCCCTCAGCCTGACCGTGGCCCTCAGCCTGACCGTGGCCCTCAGCCTGACCGTGGCCCTCAGCCTGACCGTGGCCCTCAGCCTGACCGTAGCCCTCAGCCTGACCGTAGCCCTCAGCCTGACCGTAGCCCTCAGCCTGACCGTAGCCCTCAGCCTGACCGTAGCCCTCAGCCTGACCGTAGCCCTCAGCCTGACCGTAGCCCTCAGCCTATTTTGGATGTCGGAATAGTAGATGATAGAAAAACCAAGACATGGCCATGTAGGCCTGAAGGCCACTGAATGTGCGTTTGACTGGGTGGTAGGCACGTTATATGTAAGGTCCACGGGGGTTTATATACCGAGCTGATATTACCAAACCTTGTTGTGAAGCATCGATGGTTGAAATTGCATTGGTTTTCCTCTTTGCATGTTTCTCCTACGTGTCTCCTTTTGGTTTCCATATTACACATAGAAAAAAGTTTCACCCTTTTACAACTGAGATCAAAGCTCTAGTTGTAGACACTTTTACTCTGCATCGACCACCTCATTTTTTCTAGCGCCCTGTGTCTCCATAGATGTTACGGATGTGGCTGGGGTGAACGGTAACCAGGATGCATCATTCACTTCAGTCAGTAAATGAGTAAGTGGATGAGAACGATGAGGGGCTGGTCTGTGAAGCATTCCAGACTCCAGACATTACAAAACCTTCAGTTTTCATTTTTTGTAATTTTGTGGCCAAATTGTCCATAGTGTAAGGTTACACCATATGTGAACGATAATCGTGGAAACCTGTAAGGGGTTTTCAAGGACTAAAGCACTGATGGTCCATCGTTAGAATAGGAACCCCCGGAGGGACAAAAAAAAACAAAAAAAAAAAACACCATGATTTATGGTCACACTTGCAGGTTTTTTTTACACCGTTTTTGAAGCCAAAATCGTTTGTGGACATAAAAGGAAAGGAAGTATTAGGGTCCAGTCACAAGCCATATTCTGTGGTTTCCGCCTAGAGACTGCTTTCGCCAGATTTTGCCTGCAGAAGATGCCCTATCAGAAACCATAAAAAATAGTCTCATTAAGGGTCTATTCACACGTCCGCAATTCTGCGGAACGGAATTGCGGACCCATTAGTTTCAATGGGGACAGACGATGTCCCGGCCGGGTCCGCAATCGCGTTCCCGAAAAAAATAGAACATGTCCTATTCTTGTCCGCAATTGCGGACAAGAAAAGGCATTTTCTATGAGAGTGCCGGCGATTTGCGGTCCACAAATTGCGGAACGCACATTGCCGATGTCCGTGTTTTGTGGATCCGCAAAACAAACGCGGACGTGTGAATGGACCCGACACATTTTCCCTTATCCACAGGATAGGCGATAGGTGTCTGATCTCTGGAGGTCCAACCGCTCGGAATGGGGGCCCGTGCATGCTCTGTTCTGCTTCATTCAGCTTTATGTTGCTGCCTGAGATAGCCGACTGCTTGTGCTCTGCTATATCCCGCAATTCCATAGTTTAATGGAGCATACCTCTCTGCCGCTCCATTCAACGGGGGCGCATTGGAACGCCTTCTCATGCTCGGAAAGGGTCCCCAGTGATCGGCCCCCTCGATGATTAGACACAAGATTGAGGATAAGTTGTCTTAATGGGACAACCCCTTTAAGGACAGAAACAACTTCTGTTTTTCACCAGTGGTTTTGGGCTCGATAAACTGCATAAAAAACCTTCAGCTGTTGCTGTCCCTCCAAGCCCTGACGGACAGGACATCTCATCCGTATAGTAGATCTAACGGTAAATGTAAACCAGGCTGGATTAATGTATAGATATCAGCTGTTCAATTAAATTGGGCCGTTTATTACCTTTTAGATGAGCGATTTTCTGGTGGACTTTAGTAATCTGCGGGAAAGTTTGTTTTGCTTGGAGGAAATCACTTGGACTCCTTGTGCGTGACATCATTTTCTGGCCTTTGAGCGCTACCAGGAAGTTTCAGCCGATTAGTCCTTCCCCGTCAGGGCCCTGGCTCTAGTTCCTAGTTCATTTCAACTTTATGAGACAGTACGTCGCACTCCAAATTCATCTCTCGGTATCGAGTTGTGCTGACTTTTTTTTTCTCCTTTCCATTCACAGACTGACTCGGAGTGGCCGTGCCTACGACACAAGATTTTTCGCCTCGAACCAGAGAAGGAGGATTGATTGGCAAGCGGATTACTCTCTGTCCAGGGCTTCGCATACGGCTCAGAATTATGACCCGTGCCATGCACACGGGCTGAATTAATCTTTTGTGGTGCAGTAGAAATGAGTTTGCATCGCCAGATGGGTTCAGATCGGGACCTACAGTCGTCAACTTCCTCCGTCAGCCTTCCTCCAGTGAAAAAGGCACCAAAGAAAAGGAGAATGCCATGGGGGTCCATCTTCCGCAAGAAAAAAGATCCAAAGCGGAAATCGAGGGAACTGACTGGTGGGGTCGATGGGATTGCTAGCATAGAGAGCATTCACTCTGAGATGTGCACTGACAGAAATTCCATATTCTCTGCCTCTGTGAACTCGGCAGACAATGCCTGCGCCAGGAAACAGAGCGGAGACTATATGGAGTGCCCCCTGTGCCTTTTACGGCACTCTAAGGACCGCTTTCCTGAAATAATGACCTGCCACCATCGTTCGTGCGCGGACTGCCTACGTCAGTACCTGCGGATAGAGATCTCCGAGAGCAGGGTCAATATCAGCTGTCCAGAGTGCTCAGAACGCTTTAACCCTTATGATATTCGCTTAATACTTAATGATGACGTCCTGATGGAGAAGTACGAGGAGTTTATGCTCAGGAGGTGGCTTGTCGCTGACCCAGATTGTAGATGGTGCCCAGCTCCTGACTGTGGGTAAGGAACTGATCTATTTTTGTGCGTTACTTTATCTTGGCGTGTCAGTCGGACCAACCTTTGGACCATCAGCCCTGTTTATAAGACATCTGCAATAGTGAGATATCACATTGACTGTTGGTTTTCATGCAATACAATACAAAGTACGGCGCTGTGCCCCCTGTAGAGCAGGGATCGGCAACCTTAGCCACGCCAGATGTTCTGAAACTACAACTCCCAGAATCAAGCAAGTGTGCATGATGGGAGTTGTAGTTTCACAGAGTGCCGAATGTTGCTGATCCCTGGTTTAGAGGATAGGTAATAAGTATTTACGTCCTGGAAAACCCCCTTTAAGGCCTAATTCACACGTCCATAGTGTGTTTTGCGGAAACACGGATCCGCAAAACATGGACGGGTGCATTCTGCATTTTGCGGACCGCACATTGCTGGCACTATATAGAGAATGCCTTTTCTTGTCAGCAATTGCGGACAAGAATAGGACATGTTCTATTTTTTTACTGAAACACAGATGCGGAAATGCGGATGCGGACATCACATAGTGTGCTGTCCACATCTATTCCTGCCCCTTTGAAATGAATGGGTCTGCAACCCTTCCGCAAAATTGCGGATAGGATGCAGATCCATTTTGCGGACATGTGAATTAGGCCTAACTCACATCCTTAAATTGTATTCTCTCATAAAGGGTATGCTTGTGTACACGTGTGTGTCCATCCAAAATTACAGTGCCCGCATGTATTCAGTCTGCTGGATGGACACAGTATATAAACGCAGTACTGCTTGACACACACGTGGAATGTCGTGTAGAAGAAGTTCTTTTACAGAAAGGGAAGGCATTCAAACTGCCCGCTACGTAGAGGACGCAGGGTCGACATAGAGACCCTGCCGAACTCTGAGCTGGAACCTGCTTTATACAGGAGGAGAAAACTTTAGTATAAAGGCTTCCACCAGCTCAACCCTGGCGGAAATGAGGCCGTGTCTGGTGCCACCATGTCGTGACCTGGAGCCCGTGCTGATGAAAGTATTTTATATATGTTCTCCTTGGGTGTGGAGCACAAATGGCTGTGATTAATTCAGAAACTGGGAGATATGATGACAGTAATTACAACAATTAATAAACCCAGCGTATAAATGGGATCTGAAATGTGAGACAGGAATAGAGAATACAGATGAAAACGCCATAAACAAACCCACCACGGCTATAGGGTGGGCAGTACATTGAAACCCATGTGTGTAGAGGTCGTCGCCACTTATCGGAGGACTGAAGGAGACGAGACTCTAGATCCCGGCTGAAGACTAGATTCCAGAATCCTGATTTTAGGAGAGTGCGGAGTTGGTGGCACATCAGGTTGGTCCTGTCCATACCCCGCAGGAGAACGTGTGCAAGCACATCTCTGGAAACAGTCCTTGGGGTGGGGGGTAGTAGCTGTAGAAGTAGTTGCTTAAAGTTATTAAAGTGTAATTCCTCAATCACTCATACAGCAGGTTACACATTTATCACTTTCTGAAAGTCTTTTTAAGTGTAGAGATTAAACATGGTCCTAAAATGGTCTTTGTACACCCACTAATGCATACATAATCTGCTTTAAAGAGGTTGGCCCATCTCTCACTAGGATATGCCACCAACGTCTGATAGGTGCAGTTCCCAAACTCTGGGACGTGTACCTACAGTATCCCTAGAATGGAGCCCACAAAGTGAAGGAGAGCGGACCGCGCATGTGCGGCCTCTCTCCATTCATTTCTATGGGACTGCCTAAGATAGCCGAGCGCTGGCCATAGAAGTGAATGGGAGCGGTGGTCGCGCTTGCGCTGTGCTCTTCCCATTCATTTCTATGGTATTTCTGAAAATAGTTTAGCGTGCGCCATTCAGGTGTTTTCTGCACTCCGATAGAAATGAATGGAGGGCGGCCACCCATGTGCAGTCTGCTTTCCTTCACTTTGCGGGCTCCATTCTAGAGATAGGTGTGGGTTCCTTCTCTGGTATCCACACCCTTCAGATATTGGTGGCATACTGTATCCTAGCGATATAACACCAATATGTAAGACCGGCCAGTCCCTCAAACGTCCTGTCTTAGTAAATGCTTGTATTCCCACTGAAATAACTATTCTGGAACCTCTGTTCTTGGAGCTTGGTTTGGGTTGTTCCTGGAGATGTGTGAATTAGGCTACTTTGACATTAGCGGCGGCCTTCTCCAGTGGGTGAACAGCCTGCCGGATCCGTGCTGCCGCTAGTGCACACGTGCCGCCTCTCTGCATTTTGCCCTGGTGCCCGCAGGACATCAGGCCCGCCCACATTAGTCAATGGGGCCGAAGTGGTTTCCGGTGGCACGTGTGCGCTAGCGGCAGCATGGATCCAGCAGGCTGTTCACCCGCTGGAGAAGGCTGACGCTAATGTAAAAGTAGCCTTAATTTGGCAAAGTGTATAGGGACATGTCCCTAATTATTACTAATTTCCTTGAGGAATAGCAGAGGAACAGCACAATGCAGTCTCTGAGAAAAGATGCTCCAGAGTTGACGTTTTACTAAAACGGATTTGTCAGGAGAGCCGACATTTCTCGTTAGTCTTGCCACGTGTTAATGGTGATGTTTCTGTCCTCTAGCTATGCCGTCATCGCATTTGGCTGTGCCAGCTGCCCAAAGTTAACCTGTGGCCGTGACGGATGTGGAACAGAGTTCTGCTACCACTGCAAACAGATATGGCACCCGAACCAGACTTGTGATGCTGCGCGACAAGAGCGGGCTCAAAGCTTGCGCCTGAGGACAATCCGGTCGTCATCTTTAAGTTATAGCCAGGAGTCTGGAGCCGCAGGTATCTATCTGGTCGTGTTTGGTCCTTTATAATGAGGAGCGAAAAAATACCAGATTCTTAGCAGGGCAGCTGTTCTGTGTGCCAGTGTACCCGAGACACGCAGTTCTATTATTTCTTCTTATTGTGCGACGTGCTTATCTTCTGAACTCTGCAGATCAGAGCCAGGCACAGGAAAGATGTCTCCTGATTACACATCTCGCTGGCACGGAGCCCAGAGTGCCGCACACAATCTCTCTTCTGTAAACCGATGCCCGTGATACTGTGATGTAGGTTAGAATAACTCATCTCGGGTAGTCTGCAGGCGTGTCGAAGGCTGATGCAGTGTAACATTTGGCAGTCTGCAGATCCTATCTTCCGGCTCCTAGACCTTACCGGTATATACACAGCGGAGGTTTTCATATAGCAGCTTTCAGGGACTGTCTACATCATACCATACAAAAATCCAGAAATGACCACTGAGCTTCAAAACAGACTGACATTTTCCTTTCCTGTCGAGATCACCTCTCAGCCATCATCTCATTCTCATCACAGGCTGGATTACAATGACTGGTAATGCCTGGTCGTCAGGGCTCACCTCCCCCTCCCTGCATAATGACCTCAGCACAGGTCACAACGCTTGTCTGGAAAACTCTGCCATAGAAGTCAATGGCTTTTTTTTCTAAATGTAGGCATTCTATCACCCGGATCTTGGACTGTTATCTTAGGCAATGCATATATGAGTAGTACTGCAGATAAGGAGTCCAGATCGCCATTCTAAATCTCCCTCCTTCCCAGAATTCCCCCGCCGTCAGCTATCAAAGCAGAGTTGAAAAACACAGTCGGTACTGTGCTAACATAACTCAGAGGACTCCTGTGCGCATGCACAGCAGTCCTGACGGTGTATTTCAGCGCTGCTTTACATGCTGACAGTGGGGGAAGGGGGGCAGCAGGAAAATAAAACATGGTGATCTGGGCTCCTTATCTTCACTACTACTTATGCATCAAAGAGTTTTTTTTTTTTTTTTCTCCTCTTTACTGATGACCTTTCCTCTGGATCATCACCATCTGATCGGGTGGGGTCGACACCTGGAACCCCCGCCGATCAGCAGTTTGAGTAGGCACCAGCGCTCGAAGTAGCGCAGCTACCTTCTCACAGGCCATGTGACATCACGTTCATCGGTCACATGGTCTAGGCGCAGCTCAGCCTCATAGAAGTGAATGGGGCTGAGCTGCGATACCAAGGACAGTCGCTATACAATGTACGGCGCTGTGCTTGGTGAGCAGAGAGAAGGCTGCGGCGCTACTGCGAGCTCTGGTGCCTTCTCAAACAGCTGAATGGTGGGGTCCCAGGTGTTGGACCCCCATTGGTCACATACTGATGACCTATCCTGAGGGTTGGTCATTGGTAAAAAAAAAAAACATTTAAGTCCATGGGCTGGATGTAAAGCAAATCTCTAAACTGCATCTCACAGCTCAGTAAATGCTCCGGCACGATGGCTGCCCCCTTAATCATGTACAAAAAATAAAGAAAACATACAGAATAAGAAAATAATTGCAAATGTATTGCATACAGTCACAAAAACGCGCAGTGAAGCAGGACATGGGTTGTAAGTGCCTCCGAGGACCTATGGGGCTGAGCCCAGATTTTTAGCCCCAGTAGTGCGGCTGGCATTGTGCGAGTTCTGTAGTGTGCCCTTTAGTTCACTCAGGGGTGTGCCTATGTGCATTCACTTTCACCCCCCCAGTCTGATTTTGCTTTTATTACTGTGGATTTCTCCGGAGACTGTGGAGAGAGCAGCGACTGACGTATAGACGTATACAGCGACTTGTAGGACTCTGGTGTTCATCGGCCACTGGAAACCACACAAGACATCATGTCAGAATGAAGGTTACTAGAAAAGCTGCGTCAACGTCTCCCCCCCGTCCCCTCTCTGATTTTGTTCATTTACGTTGAGCTAATGGCATCTCATTTTTTTCCCCTGACTAGCGGATGATATCAAGCCTTGCCCAAGATGTGCTGCCTATATCATAAAGATGAATGATGGAAGCTGCAACCACATGACGTGTGCCGTATGCGGCTGTGAGTTTTGCTGGCTCTGCATGAAGGAGATCTCCGATTTGCATTATCTCAGGTAAATAGCTTTACATCGCCTTCTGTCGCTGCCACTGAATGATGCAGCAGTGTCGCAGCACAGTTGGTAAAAACACACTATTTGCCCAATTTTTTTATTTTAATCTACCCCCTTTTATACCGTATTAGTATTTGCTGCAGCGGCACTGGGCCTTCTTTAGTCTGGAGCCTTGGTTATAAATTACAGCCGAGAGCCATATGCATAAGCAGTGTCCGTTTTCTGTATGACCCCAATCATCTCCATAGACTCCATTTTCCCTACGGAGGCTAAAGAGAGTGCCCCTTTAGCTGGTATACATCAGCACATCTTTTTCTTCTGCATGGAGTAGTGCGGTCTGCTGAACTATCCCATACAGAGGAATACTACACTAAGGGCATGCTGCATGGTGAGAGCATGTGGACGACACATGCAGCTGTCCGGCTCTACATTGCTGTGTATATCAGGGTGATTTTCCAATACAGGCTAAACCCAGTGTGGACAGGGGTCAGTGCTGGGTAATTTTAGTTGCAGCCTAATTTGTAGTGCACATGGGGGCACATAGAGCTCTGTGCAGTGGTGTAATATTGGTACGTTCTCCCCTACTGTGGCGCTTGCCACCATGCCATTATTTGTCATCAGGTTCATGCAGGAACTAACATGTATGACCCCATAGAGGTCTGTGGATTCAGTATATTGAAGGTTTTTCATAACCATGAATTTATGCAGGGGCACAAGCCTTCTGCTATGACGCCTGGCACCCTGCAGGGCTTCCATCCTAAACATTTCTACTTAAAGAGGAGCTGTCGCCTCTCCTGACATTCCTGTTTTAGCAACTTCTTGCATTCTCCATGTAATAACCATTCTGGAGCATCCATTCTTATTACTGTGTTATTCCTGCTAGAAGTTCACAAATAAATCCCCAGCAGTCTGCAGTAAAGGTACTGCTGGGTGTTACCAGTAGAGGGCGTGTCGGACTCTGTCCAATCATTGCTGCTTTTGTCAGACTGTGCAGGAGCATACCCCCAACTGGTAACACCCATCTGTACCCTTACTGCAGACTGCTAGCAATTTACTCCTATTAGGAATGATACAGGGAACGACACAACATAGCGTCATAAGAATAGATGCTCCTGAATTACATGGGGAAAGCAAGTCGTTTCTAAAACGGACATGTCAGGAGAGGGGACAGCTCCTCTTTAAGCAGAAGGGAGAGTCCTAGTCAGCATTTGTAGTCTTTCTTGTCGTGCCAAAGTCATGTGGAGAGAGGAATGTGTCCCAGAAGTGGCGTGCCGCCTGCAGGGGCTGATTTACATGGTTTTGCTTAGGGAAGTTCATGCTCTAGACACGAAGCTTAAAAAAATCTTCCTGCCTGGTAGAGAAACGTGACGGAGGAGTAGATTTAACAAATGTGTATATAAAACATGGGGTGTGTAATGTATCCATAGACTCATTTCCCTCTAATTTAATGACTTCTTGTTTTGGCCATGTGTTTCTTTATCTATCCAATGTGCCCTTTGCAGAGTTTGCCAGCATTTATTGCCTGGCGGCTCAGTTTTATTTCATTGTTCCAGTTGTGTCCTTCGAGACCATTATGGCGTGGACGTCCATAGTGGAAATTCCACCGTGGATTTGCCACAGACTTCATGTGCATTGCGACACCCGGCACCCCCGCCGATCAGCTGTATGCGTGCCGTCTCTCTTCCTGTTCGCTGCTGCTGTCCATGGTCTTTCCCATAGACAGCAGCGGTGAACAGGAAGAGAGACGGGAGACGGCACGTACACACTGCTTGGGCCGGCACCCCCGCCGATCTGATATTGATGACCTATCCTGAGGATAGGTCATCAATATTAAAAGCCCAGACAACCCCGTTAAATACAGACCCTATAAATCCTTTGCTTTGTATCTGGACAAGATACCAAAAGATTTTCTGTATTCTTGAAGTCTTTGCCTGGATACATATCCAGAGTACTCACTATATCATTTTGTTTTTCTCATAGTCCATCAGGATGTACGTTTTGGGGAAAGAAGCCTTGGAGCAGAAAGAAGAAGATCCTTTGGCAGCTTGGCACCCTTGTAGGGGCCCCTGTAGGGATCGCTTTGATAGCCGGCATTGCCATTCCTGCGATGATTATTGGTATACCTGTATACGTAGGAAGGAAGGTATGTGCTTTTATTCTATGATTCCTCAGTGCTAGTATTGTTAGTGTGACTTCATTCCAATATGTCAAGGGTGCACAACCTGCGGCCTGGGGGCCACATGCGGCCCTCAATACCATTATGTGCTGCCCTCAACCATCTGGTGACAGACATGTATGTCTATGTATTGTGGCTGCTCACATATATTTTTCATGTATTCTTTCATTAGATGGGAGTACCAGAAATGTACCCACACATTTATAAGCTATAAATTACAGTATTTAAGTTGGTAATACCCCTTCAAATGTTATTTTTGGCCCTTGTCGTTGGTTCAGTCTGACAATGTGGCCCCCAACCAAAAAACGCTGTGCACCCCTGCAATATGTAATTTACTGGTGTGGTGTTAGTGCTCTGATATCCCCTACAGGGCAGCCCACCTACCCAGCAGTGTGCCTGACTGGAGCACTACACGTTCTGTCAGTGTGAGATGTCACATAGGTCCCTGTCACTGACGGGTAGCCGCTTGGCATCGGGTATCTTTCCTCTGTCTTCTCTATGGCGTGGAGTGGCAGAATAGCTGCAGATGACTTGTAATTTTCGATTATCATAAGAACTAGTAATTGAAGAACTGGCCTTCATCTTTCATTTTCAGGCCGTCCATCCATGAACGGTTTTCTATGGTTCAATCTTCTTTTTGCTTTTATTTTCCAAAGGTCCTCTGAAAAATGAGAGATGGAAGCTGGTTGGTTGATTTGATGAATGTAATCTCGGACATACACATAAGATAACTGTCGGCCGTATGATCATTTGGCTGGCGGATCCTCCCGTACATATGCGTGGTTCGCTTAGCTGAGCATGCTTTTGTAGTAAAAGAGGTGCTCCTAAGAACAAAAGGATCAGGCAGTTGAAATCCAATATGCCTGATTCTTCTTTTTGGCCAACATAGATCTAACGGGTATGGCCATCTTAAGTTATTGCTAGTTTTGTACAGTGCTTGTGTAGCACTTAAATTTACAAGGGTTTCCGGGACCCCTGCCGATCAGCCGGGGCCTTCTCAAACAGCTGATCGCAGGGGGTCCTGTGTGTCTGACCCAGATACTGATGGCCTAGAGCAGTGATGGGCAACGTGCGGCTCTCCAGCTGTTGCTAAACTACAACTCCCACCATGCCCTGCAGTAGGCTGATAGCTAAAGACAGGCTTTGCATGCTGGGAGTTGTAGTTCTGCAACAGCTGGAGAGCCGCACGTTGCCCATCGCTGGCCTAGAGGATAGGTCAAATCTCTAAAAACAACTTTAAAAGGGTGTCCAGGACTAGAAAAATATGGCTGTTCTCTTATAGAAACAGCAGCACACATTAGGGAATACATTCAGTTTGCCACTGATATATTAGTGGAGGATTTCTGTTTTAAAAAATATGTATGGTATTGATAAAAAATGTAGGCTACTTTCACATCTGCGTTTTTGCTGGATCCGCATGTGATCAGCAAAAAGGCTTCCATCATAATAATACAACCGTCTGCATCTGTTCAGAAGGAATCCGGTTGTATTATCTCTAAAATGAACAAGACGGCTCTGACACTAAAACCATTTTAAGTCAATGGAAAACGGATCAGGCACCATTTTCTTACTTGTATTTCATGCTGGATCCATCTTGATCAGTATCCCATGACGCACACAAAAACGCTGCTTGCATGTCATGTGTACAGCCCGATGCCCTGGTATTTAGTAGTTGGTATTTTCGTTATGTCTGTGTATATCATAGCGCCATTGTTTCCTATGAAGTGCTGCATTGTGTACTTGGAGGCGTCTGCATTATTTTATTGTAGTTTTGAAGCAATATGATCATGTCCATATCATCCCTTCCCGGTTAGTACATGAAGCAGTCTTTCGGATAATATAACGTTTATCAGTTTTGTTGTTTTCTGTAAAATATTTTCAGAATTGATTTTGTTAAAGGGGTTTTCGGGGACATTCAGAAATCTTCTAGAAAGCATGGGATGTGCTAAAATAGCGAGACATTAGACTACTGTCACACTAGCGTTTTTTCTGGATCTGTCAGGGTTCAGCAAAAACGCTTCCGTTACTGATAATACAACCATCTGCATCCGCTATGAACGGATCCGGTTCTATTATCTTTAACATTGCCAAGACGGATCCGCCATGAACTCCACAGAAAGTCAATGGGGACGGATCAGTTTTCTATTGTGTCAAATAAAACTGACCCGTCCCCATTGACTTGCATTGTGGGATTGTGGGTCTTGCTCCACATCCCATGATGGAAAGAAAACCGCAGCTTGCTTCCGGTATCGGAACGCAACTAAACGGAGCACAATGCATTTTGGAGCATTCTGTTCTGTTCAGTTACGTTTTATCCCCATTGACAAGGAATGGGGGCAAAACGGAAACGTTTTTTCCGGTGTTGAGACCCTATGACGGATCTCAATACCGGAAAATAGAAACTCTAGTGTGAAAGTAGCTTAAGACTTAGCTGGAAAATCTGCAGCCACTTCTATGCTCCTGCCAGTCTCAATTTTCTTTACTGCAATTAGGTTGTTGCGACTTCCCATGTTTGACCGCGACACGCAGGCAATTACATGTCGACGGTCGCAACGTCATCGCTGCAGGCTAGGTGACAGCACCAGAGCATCGGCAGATTTTCCAGAAGGGCAGTACTTTTTTTTATTATTTTAGCACATCTCATGCTTTGTCTGTTCCTGACAACGTTCTTAATATCGTAATTGTCTGACTTCGTACAGGATATAACGGACTGCGCAGCTTATCCCGTGAGTCGTCATGTACAGCTTTAGTAATTCACTTGACATTGTTTTCTACAGATACACAATCGCTACGAGGGTAAAGACAATTCAAAGCACAAGAGAAATCTGGCGATAGCCGGCGGCGTCACCTTGTCAGTCATCGTATCTCCGGTCGTTGCTGCTGTAACCGTAGGTAAGCTGTCTCCATGTCATTATTAGGGTGAGGACGGACCTCGCTGTCAGATTAGGTTTTCATGAAACGGCATCATCTATGCAAACATTACAGAATATTTACAAAGCCCAGGCGGCTCTTAACCTTCCTTGACCCAGGTGAGGTATCGATATAAAACATCATTATTTGTACATTTAACTGCGGGTTACAAACCCTGTCTGAGTACACAAAGGAGTGACAGACGTCTCTTTAGAGGGTAGTGGAGATGTGCACGGTCTCCTCTAATTAATCCAAGCCCGGCACTTTATAACTGGTGAATCCATTTATTTCACTCACCACCAGCAAAGTGATATCTGAAAATGTCTGACACTTTGGAAATGGCTGTCAGACCTAGAATTGAACATCAGCTGCTTCACTGATACTCATATGCCATAGGTACGTGGTAAAGTTTGTGTGACTTTGTATTAAGGATTGCAGCTCAATGAGTTTGCTGATAGACATATACTGGAACTTATCTGACACTTTGTCAATAGCTGTCAGATGCTGAATCATTCACAATCGATCACACTACACACAGACCCTTGTAAGGCTGCTAGCTAAACTAGCTGACGATAAAGCTACATTAGCTGGTGCTGTGACTAAAATATATCTTCACTAGCTAAACTAGCTGATTGATTTTCTCTTAATTGGCTCACTGGCTAGTGCTGTGCCTGAGACACATATTCGCTATCGTGGAATTCTGAATCATTCACATCTTATAAGGATAGCTCATCATTAGGTAAGTACTGTAAAAACCCTTTAAAGTAGGCATGCTCAACCTGCGGCCCTCCAGCTGTTGCAAAACTACAACCCCCATCATTCCCAGGCAGCCTACAGCTATCAGCCTACAGAAGGGCATGCTGGGAGTTGTAGTTTTACAACAGCTGGAGGGCCACAGGTTGAGCATCCCTGCTTTAAATGCTAAGGACACTTTTGACTGCATTTTACTCATTTTGGGCTAAAAATTATTTTTTGAGATACAGGTGTTAAAAATCAGTCTGTTTTGAGAGTATCACGTCTCAGTCCTGTCAGGCTCATGTGAAACCATATCTCTGATCTGACCTCATAAACATTCATTACAGCTAAACTCTGATCAAACTAATAAGAATTTGGCCTAAATGTGTGTTTGAGGTCAGGAGATCAGTGATAACAGCTACACATGAGCCGTCAGCTGACGGGATTGAAAAGTGATACTCTAAAAAACAGGCTGATTTTTAACTCCTAGACATTTTAATTAAGGAATATCTGAAAAAAATGCCTTTTTTTAGACCCCAAAGGAGTAAACCTAATCATAAAAAATTGCCCCAAAGGTGTCAATATTCTTTAAAGCTAATAATGGGGTGCAGGAGGGAATTCCCACTAGTGTGGCTGCTGTCCTGGCACTGGTTTTAGTAACCTGTATTCTCTGAGCAGAGGAGCTGACATACAGAACAGCCAATATATTATAAGCTGCTGCATAATGCGCCTACATTTTGCTGCTGATGTTGTAAGATGTGACATGCTCTACTGCTTTCCTGTATTACCTGTCATGTAATAGATTGGTGTAAGGCAGCTGCTTACAATGCAATTTCTCCAAATTGTCTAGATATTTCCCTTATTAAAGTGTCTTGTGCTGTGGCGCTTGTTTTTAAGCCTTTGCTTGCCTGCATTCTCCCCTGTAATGTTATGTGTCCGTGTTGTTTTGCAGGCATCGGAGTTCCTATTATGTTGGCGTATGTCTATGGAGTAGTCCCAATATCACTATGCCGAAGTGGAGGCTGTGGTGTGTCAGCCGGTAATGGGAAAGGTGTCCGAATTGAATTTGATGACGAGAATGATATCAATGTTGGTGGAGTGAATACTGCAGCAGGTGAGAACCAGGAGACGCTCCGTAGATGACTCCACTGTAGTGAACTTCAGTCAGAAATCTCAGAGTTTGGAACGGGACGAGCGATTGGTGGTCTTCTGTTGTCAGCGGAAGCTCCCACATTTGTGTCCCAAGATATTTTTGCCAGATAAAATCTGTGCCCTCTTTCCCTTCCCCTTAGGCCCTTTTCACACGAGCGAGTTCTCCGCGTGGGTGCAATGCGTGACGTGAACACATTGCATCCGCACTGAATCCTGACCCATTCATTACAATGGTTCTGTGTACATGAGCGGTGATTTTCACGCCTCAGTTCTGCGTTCTATATTCTGCGTTTTTCACGCAGCTCTGGCCCCATAGAAGTGAATGGGGCTGCGTGAAAAACACATTGCATCCGCAAGCGAGTGCGATGCGTTTTTCACTGATGGTTGCTAAGAGATGGTGTATGGAGACAGGTTCCGTACAGCATTTAAATGAAGTTGGGGAACGAATCGACTTTGGATCTTGGATCCAAAGCACGAGTCGCTCACCCCCTAATAATGACAACAGAAATATACATTTTATACCACACCAAAAACACCCTAACCCGCTGCAGGAGAGAGCGGAAAAAATGGTAGAAAATAGACTGCATCCATTTGGGTTATTTTTCACATAAAAATGTATACACATATGCAGATATAATACACATTACTTACAAACTTTAATGGGAATGTTTAATCAAAAAATGACATTGTTTAAATATCATTTTTTGTTGTATTTATTCTTTAAATAATTTTTTATTTTTTAAAATCTTCAATGTCGCTGTTGATTGTTTAATTGCTCGAGTAACAAAAATTCCTGAATCTTGGCTTCATTCTGACCACTGAGCCTGAAATAGTTTACACTTCCTGTTCTGTAGAGATCACTTCTCAGCAGTTATCTCCTTAGTATTGCAGGCAGGATTGCCAGGATTGCAATTACATGTAATACCTACATATAGATAACACAGGGTCCTCCATTCACAAGGCATAATGTCACAGCTTATCTACTCCCTTTCCCTGCACAGGTAACAGAGCAAGTCTAGAAAATACTTCTATATAAAAAGGTGCTTGAAAGTTTGTGAACCCTTCAGAATGTTCTATGTTTCTGTATAAATTTCACCTAAAACTGCATCCGATTTTCAAGTCCTAAATGTAGATAAAGATAATCAAATCAAAAAAGGAATAAAGCCACTCGGTCATTTATTTACAGCAGAAAATGATCCATTATCAAATGTCTGTGAGTGGAAAAAGTTTGTGAACCTTTTGCTTTCAGTATCTGGTGTCAACCCATTTCTGGAATTTATTGGTTAGTCCTGCACATCAGCTTTGAGGGATTTTAGCCCATTCCTCCGTACACAACGGCTTTATCTCTTGTTACGCTGCTGGGTTTCCTCCCAAGGACTGCTCACATCAGGTCCTTCCACAACATTTCTGTTGAATTAAGATTTTATAAGATGAGTTTTTATATTGGAATGCAGTGTGTTCCTCCAAATATAACACTTCTCATTGAAACCAAAAAGTTCTATTTTGGTCTCATCTGTCCACAAAAATCACTGTTCCAATAGCCTTCTGGCTTGTCTGGTGATCCTTAGCAAACTGCAGACAGGCAGCAATGTTCTTTTTGGAGAGCAACAACATTCTCCATGCAACCCTGGCATGCATACCATAGTTGTGTACTCCTGAACGTTAACTTTAGCTAATGTACGAAGCCTTTAATTGCTTTGTGGTTGCCTTGGGTTCCTTTTTTACCTCGTAGACTACTACACGCCTTGCTCTTGGCATGATCTTTTGTTGTTCGACCACTCCTGCGGAGGATAATAATGGTCTTCATTTGTACACAATCTGGCTCTGGATTGGTGGCATCCAAACTGGTTTTATAACCTTTTCCAGACTGATGAGCATCAATAACTCTTCTTCTGAGGTCCTCAGAATTATCAATTTTATTTTATTTTTTACACTTTCACAAATGTGAAGATCAGACTTTGATAGATTCCTGTTTTTTTTTTTTTTTAAATCAAATCATTTTTATTGGTTTTCTAAGTTTTTTTTGTATATAAACAGAGATAACATAGATTTACATATGTGAACATATATATATATACCCTAAATGGGTACAACATTAGTTAAAGACTAAATACATATTATTGTATACCCCCTTCCCCCCTCCCTTCCCTGAACTGCACCATGCCGTATTGACCTTATCTCGCTCCCTTCCCGGTTTGTAATGCTATATTTCTTATCACCGGTGTGTCCTACATTCCGACAAAGCTAAACATCCCCTTTTTATCATTACCTAGCGGTACCTGCTCCCAATTGAGTGGAGAGAAGGCGCCCAGAGGGCAATCCCGGCGTCGTCGGCCATGGTCCCCATATGGACTCGAACTTTTTAATGGCTGCTCTTTTATAGTACACTCCTCTCTCTCCTAAATAAAACAGGTCGCCCCCTCACACCTGATTGTCATCCTATGGACTGAAAACCCCTGACTCTAATTTCACCATCAGATTGCCTTCTAATCCTAAAGGGTCACATACTTTTGCCGATCAGACGTGGGATGCTGGATCATTACCTCCTTGTACATAAATGACCAAGTCTGATGTGTTTGGCTCATTTGTTTGATTTGCTTATCTTTATCTAATTTTAGGAATTGAGAAAATCTGATGTAGTTTAAGATCAACTTTATGCAGAAATATAGAAAATTCTGACGTTCTCTCCAGACTGTTTCCTATGGTCCATGTAGCTTCTATAAACCATTTCTCCAAATGCTGTTAATAGCAATTTAGGCAAGATGGCCGCCCCCCTAATCCTGTACAGGACATAGAATAAAAATCTACAATGAGAAAATAAAACAAAAGGTTAAAAGAATATCCATATGTGGTTTTATTCGTAAAAATAATGGGTGATACCTTCTGTTTAAAGGGGTTATCCGAGGCTGGAAATGTCTCCCTGCTCCTGGTCCCCGTGCTGCTCCCTGTGCGAGGATGAAAACATCCGGTGATGGGGACGAGCCTCCCTAACATCGTGGGTGACACTAAGGAGGCTCGTCCCCATCACCGCCTGCCACCGACACCGGATGTTTTCATCCGCGCATGGGGATAAGCAGCGGGGACCATGAGCGGCGCAGGGAGCCAGGTAAGTAGAATCAGTGTGAGGGGCGGGGGGGATTTCCAGCCACGGATAACCCCTTTAACCCTGTTCGGGATGTGATTGACGGTGGTTAGAAAGTATATTTGCCTGTTTATTGGTACAGTGCTTCCCCCTGCTGTTGAATGCTGCTGTCGCATTGCCGTGTGCGGACTCTGTGCTCGTCTCCTCCCTTATAAGGAAAGATTAAGATCCAAACTGCTCGTCAGAAGAATATTTCCTGACCAGAACGAGCCGAGAGTCTCAGCGCAGAATATCAGATAGTATTCGATGTCACATTTGGCCAGGGATGGTTTTGCGACGGCCGAGGACAGTGACGTGTTACACCCAACATTACAGTGCAATATATGTAACCTCCAGCCATTGACAGACTGCAGCCTCATAGATGAAGACCTGTAATCCCATGTGAACAGCAATGGTTGAGATGACAAGTGCTCGATATTAAGAGATCCAGCCCCTTTGGCCCTACATAGAGAGAATGCAAATGGCATGATTTCCTAAGGAAAGCCCAGTTGATTTCACATTAATTATTAACTCCTTACATGTCTCTTTTAGTAACTTTTGATTCTACTTTGTACAATTTCTTTATTATTCCTGCTAGAAGATATTAAATGAATTGCTAGCAGTTTTTAAAGAAAGGACCAAATGGGTGTTACTATTTGGGGGTTGTCCCTGCGCGGTCTGACGGTATCTATTCGGCGCTACCAGTATCAGGCTGTGCAGTGACACCCCCTCAACTGGTAATGCCCATCTGGATTTCCATTGCAAACTGCTAGCAATTCATTCATAACTTCTAGTAGGAGTAATAACGGAACAGAAAAACAGAGCCCTAAGAAGAGATGCTCCAGATTTATTGTTATGAGGGGGAAGCAAGTAGTTGCTAAAACAGACTTGCAGGAGAGGGGACAGCTCCTCTATTGTGCTGTCAGGTTTCCAATCACAGAAATCTCTGAGCAGTACCAAAGGGGGTCTCATCTCTTTACACAGAGAGCCATTTTACCTGCCTTGTATGTTTTATTTCCTGAGAAGGCTACAGAAGTGCCCAGCACAGGCCCTCAGGTTTTCATCCTGTTTTTGCCACATCTCTGGAAAAAAAAACGGACATTTCCCTTTGTAACTTCCTGCTCTCCGTGTACTTTGGCAGAGCCTGGTGTTGCCGTTCATTAGGGATGCCAGATTGGATCGCTGGTCTTCATAACACCCCCCACCCCCCATTGTTTGTATCCTATCCACGCCCTCTAATTTTTTCGGTTTGAACAACCTCTATACCTTACACATATTACATGCTTGTGTTGCTGTGGCAGAGCGGGCATCAGACCCCAGCCTGTGACAATTCGCCATTCTTTGTATTGACCCACCATTTTGTCTTGTTTTTGTTTTAGACACCACATCCGTAGCAGAAGCTCGTCACAACCCCAGTATCGGAGAAGGAAGCGTAGGAGGAATGACCGGCAGCTTGAGCGCCAGTGGAAGTCACATGGATAGAATTGGCGCCATCCGGGATAACCTGAGTGAGACAGCCAGCACCATGGCATTAGCAGGGGCTAGCATTACTGGTAGCCTCTCCGGAAGCGCCATGGTCAATTGTTTTAATAGGTAAATATCGCCACCTGCTGATTGAAATATCCGCCTGGGGAACGTCAAATAAAATAGTTCCTGACTGATTCTAGACCTTTGCATGAGCTTTTATTACTTGGCATAAGAGCCGTTAGCAAGAAAATCACTGCAGTGTGAACAGGGCGAGTACACGGATGATCAGATGGACAACCAATAGGTTTATTCTCATTAGTTTGGTGAAGTTACCTGCTACCACCCTGCCGGTTTCTGCTGGTGGCCCACATCTGCACTGTCTTTATTAAATTATCACCAAGGTGTAAGGAGTCCATTCAGAGGGTGCTATTACACGTTTGTGGCCGTATTGCCCTGAGGTTACCGCTAATTGCTGGCATCCCCCTGTACTCCCTCTGGTTTCACTGACCGCAAGCAGACAGGTCATTCACTTCTGTGGGTCCATGCACAACTACAGGATAAAGACCACTCACTCCAAATCCTACAAGGCCCTTTTATCTACATGATCCTGGAGGCAGATGGTAAGCATAGTGCCCTATAAATAAAGGATAGCCTGCCACGGATCAGCTGATTGAAAGGGCTGCCGCTCTCTGGTCAGTGCTGCTCATGTGCCATACATTTGCCGTGTCCTGTATTGCTGCTCAGTCTTGGAATTGACCAGCTATGATCTATATAATACCAGGCACAGCCGCTACACAATGTACAGTGCCGTGCCTGGCCAGAGGATCACAGCCCTTCACTCAGCTGATAGGTGGGGGTACCAGGAGTTGGGTGGCCTGTTGTAGGGAATAGGGCAACAATATCAAAGTCCTGGAAAAAAAACTTTAAATACATAATATGAAAAAATACAGAAACCCTGGTGACTGACACGAGAGAGCTGTGCCTGCAGGGAAAGTGCGGTGGGGGTGATGGTAAAGAGCTCAATAAAAGCACAGGCACTAATGTTTCTTATGTCTGCAGTCATCATTTATGATTGTATTTTACTGCATATTGTAAGTGAACATAGAAGCTTTCATCATCATTGGGAGGCCAGTCCCATTCTCTGCAACTTCTCTCCATGTAGATCCTGCAGAATACAGCTGCCCAAGTATCCAGAGACATTTGCAACAGCGAATTTCTGCTGGTTCTGGAGTTATTTTCACTGTATAGTTCCTGGTAAAGATTTCTGGGTCCATTCTGAATCTCCTTGTGCCTCCGATGCCATGCTTTCCTTCTTGGGGACGCCAATGTGGCAAGTTCAATTGGAGGACGTATTGCAAAAGTATTTTCCCCTGGAAACATTAAAGGGGTTTACCAAGATTGAGATATCGGTGACCTATCTTCAGGATAGGCAATCAATACCAGATCAGCAGGGATCTGACGCCCAGCACCCCTGCTGATCTGCTGTTTGAGGAGACCACTGTGCTCCGTTGAGTGCTGCAGCCTCTTCCTAGGCCAGTGACGTCACGGTCATCAGTCACGTGGCCTAGGCACAGCTCAGTCCCGTTCACCTGAATGGCTCTAGGCTGCAATACCAGACACAAACACTATACAATGTACGACGCTGTACTTGGTGAGTGCAAGGAGGTCGTGGCAATAACCGGAGCAAAGCAGTCTGACAGCTGATCGCGAGGCTCCCAGGTATCACAGGGGGATTGGTATTATGCATGGATGTGCCGGTCTTCTCTCCGTTCTGGCAAATAGTGGGAGTCTTGAGCAGGGAACCCTTCCCTTTCTATTATATGCATATTAGAAGTCAACCCCTTTAACTCTGGGGGTGAATATGGCATACAGCTCCATCACACAGAACCCTGGGCACCCTCAGGGTATGGTCATACAGGCTCCATGCATACAACACGGCACAGTTTTCTGTTGGTGTCTTAATGTTTCCATGGGCCTTTTTTTCGCCAGATGGGGGCCGACTGACCTTTTTGAGCTCCATCTCATCTACATGGATCAGCAGTTTTTTTTTTTTTTTTTTTTTTTTTTTAAAAATAAATTTTTTAAAAACCCTAACATAGACTAGAAATTGCTTTACTAATTGGTTGTCTCAGCTCAGTTCTGATCTTGTGTGATTCCAGATTCTTGAGGAGTATTGTGTGGTACGCAAGCGCCAGACCATTTGTTTGCCGGTTACCGGTACTAGATTTCAGGCAAGGTTGTGGTGGGTAAATGCAGTAGAGACGCCACAAATGGAAACCAGAGCGCTCTTAAAGCTACACTGTGGTCCTGTTCTGGTGGCAAAACATGAAGGTGGTTCCCGGAGAACATCACTTCTCAGAAAGGAATCCGAGCTCTTTGCTCTTTCCTTATTTCTTAAAACTCCCATCCAGTTTCTAAGAACCTCAATTAGCAGTTAGTTACTGAGCTTGGTTACCAGCAATGAGCGTTTCTCTTTTCTTTGTGATGTCTTAGCAGTTATAGAAAGAGGAACTCTGTTGCAAAAATTAATCTCATTATCAGAAATCATCTTCTTCGTAACCTACGGGCAGTAGAAAGGCAGAAGGAGTGGAGTAACATGACTAGATCAGAATATATTAGTGGTAACCATTAAGACACATAGGTTTGCGTGGGAACTGTCTACAGTAACCAGGATTTTGAAAAGTTGCTTCATTTTTAAGATTTTATATAAATAGCGATAGGGCCGCAGATGTGGAAGCAGCTCTTATATTACTGGGTACCGAGACCCTCACCAGAATCCAGCTAAATCAGGCCAAGGATCCTATAATGTGTTCAATGTATTTGAATATTGTTAAAGGCGAAACTCTATCAATATGCCTTCTATTAGAGCATCTATTGTATAGATCGGGGTTACCTGCTATAGAGGAAATGTCTGGTCGTCCACCCCACAGCTGTTTACTCCGATGTGGACCGTATGAGACGACCTCTTTGTGTTTCTGTAAAATCACTAGCAGTTGTGTTTTTATGTTATCAGCCATTGGTTCTGTTGGAAACTTATTATGAAGAAGGGCGTCTTAGGGCGGTGACCCATTTTAAAGGAATACTAAACCTAGAGATGAATGTTAAACAAGAAGAAGCCACATAGTTGTCCTTGCCGTTTGTCAGTCTGTCACACTTTCTGCATGGACCTGGCACAAACAGTCAGCAGAGAATAAAGGGGTTAATCTCCTGCTGATCAGTTCCATTTTTGGATGGGGCAGGCCTTAATTATTTTTTATTAATTTTTTTTGTTCTATCCCCGACGGGTCACAGCAGGGGGGCTTCTGCTCCAGCCACTTATCTTACAGCTTGTCACAGGACTATGAGGAGGAGGAGGGACATGACAATGCTCTTGAGACACAGCGAGCAGATCTATAGATTTATCAGGTTTAATCATACATAATATATCTAATTATAATACGAGACAGAATATGACCAACGGAAAGCAGGAGAAGTGAGGAAAGGATGGGATATTTTTGTATTTTCCGTGTTTGGTTCTCTTTAATTCCTTTTACTACTTTTAATATACAGTATCTCACAAAAGTGAGTACACCCCTCACATTTCTGTAAATATTTTATATCTTTTCATGGGACAACACTGAAGATCTGACACTTTGATACAATGTACAGTAGTCAGTGCACAGCTTGTATAACACTAAATTTGGTGCGCCCCCAAAATATCTCAACACAACCATTAATGTCTAAACTGCTGGCAACAAAAGTGATTACACGCCTAAGTAAAAATGGCCAAATTAGCCATTTTCCCTCCCTGGTGTCATGTGACTCGTTGGTGTTACAAGGTCTCAGGTGTGAATGGGGAGCAGGTGTGTTATGTTTGGTGTTATCGCTCTCACACTCGTATACTTCTCACTGGAAGTTCAACATGGCTCCTCATGGCAAAGAAGTCTCTGAGGATCTGAAAAAAAAGAATAGTTGCTCTTCCTAAATATGGCCTAGGCTATAAGAAGATCGCCAACACCCTGAAACTGAGTTGCAACACGGTGGCCAAGACCATACAGTGGTTTAACAAGACAGGTTCCACTGAGAACAGGCTTTGCCATGGTCGACCAAAAAAGTTGAGTGCATGTACTCAGCGTCCTATCCAGAGATTGGTTTTTCAAAATAGACATGAGTGCTGCCAACATTGCTGCAGAGGTTAAATGGGTGGGGGTCAGCCTGTCAGTGCTCACACCATACGCCGCACACTGCATCATATTGGTCTGCATGGCTGTAGTCCCAGAAGGAAGCCTCTTCTAAAGATGATGCACAAGAAATCCTGCAAACAGTCTGTTGAAGACAAGAAGACTAAGGACATGGATTACTGGATCCATGTCGTGTGGTCTGATGAGAGCAAGATAAACTTATTTGGTTGAGATGGTGTCAAGAGTGTGTGGTGGCAACCAGGTGAGGAGTACAAAGACAAGTGTGTCTACAGTCAGGCATGGTGGTGGGAGTGTCATGGTTTTGGGCTACATGAGTGCGGCCGGCTGTGGGGAGCTACAATTCATTGAGAGAACCATGAATGCCAACATGTCCTGTGACATACTGAAGCAGAGCATGATCACCTCCATTCGGAAACTGGGCCGCAGGGCAGTATTCTAACATGATAATGACCCCAAACACATCTCCAAGACGACCACTGCCTTGCTAAAGAAACTGAGGGTAAAGGTGCTGGAGTGGCCAAGCATGGCTCCAGGCCTAAACCCTATTGAGCATCTGTGGGGCATCCTCAAATGGAAGGTGGAGGAGCATAAGGTCTCTAACATCCACCAGCTCCGTGATGTCATCATGGAGGAGTGGAAGAGGATTCCAGTGGCAACCTGTGAAGCTCTACTGAACACCTTGTCCAAGAGAGTTAAGACAGTGCTGGAAAATAATGGTGGCCACACAAAATATTGACACTTTGGGCACAATTTAGCCATTTTCGCCTATGGATACACTTTGTTGCCAGCAGTTTACACATTAACGGCTGTGTTGTGCCTTCAAAATAACTCGCCAAATTTACACTGTTATACAAGCTGTGCACTGACTACTTTACATTGTTTGACACTGGGTTCACACTTGAGCGTATTTGATACGCGCGTTTTAGTCGCGTGTATTACAGCACGTTTTTGGAAATAGGAAACGGGCGTTGTACGCGCGTTCGTGTGATTGACCACTCTGGCGTCAATCACAATACGCGCAACAAAATGCCCCAAAGAAGTTCCTGTACTTCTTTGGGCGTAGGGCGTCTTACAGCGCGTTCGTACGCGCTGTAAAACACTCAGGTGAGAACCATGCCCATAGGGAAACTGTGTTTTTCGCCTGTTGAGCGTTTTACAGCGTGTTGGAACGCACTGTAAAACGCTCAGGTGTGAACCCAGGGTTAAAGTGTCAGATCTTCAGTGTTGTCCCATGAAAAGATAAAATATATTTACAAAAATGTGAGGGGTGTACACAGACTAAGGCATCTGTAATATGACCATAAAATGGATGCCAACAAGCGGACATAAGACCCTGATTCCATGAACTTATCTTAGATCGCCATAGGGTTTTATAGTGTGGTTCTGTAGAACTGACGTTATTCTGAGTTTACGACTAGTGTTGAGTGACCTTGTGTTTTAAGTTCTGCGTCCAAAGTTCGGGTTCGGATTATCGAAGAATCCCGTTATGGATTCTGCTATGGATCATAACGGAATTTGGAATCCATAACGGGATTCTTCGATAACCCGAACTTTGGACGCAGAACTTAAAAAAACAAGTTCGCTCAACACTATTTATGACATTGCAGCCGTCTGAAGCAGACCTAAAAACAAGGTTCCTTGGTTTTGATTATTCCAAAATATGACACTCTGGTCTGGAGTATAGAGGCCTCTACCTAACGGGTTGTCATCTCTTAATGTCCACAGGCTGGAAGTCCAAGCAGACATACAGAAGGAGAGATACAGCCTGAGTGGAGAATCGGGCACTGTGAGCCTAGGAACTGTCAGTGACAATGCAAGTACCAAAGCCATGGCTGGCTCCATCCTGAATTCCTACATCCCACTGGACAGGTACAGGTCATTACATGATGTCTATTGATGTTAGATTTAGGGTACATTCACACACCGTAAGTGTTTTGCGGTCCACAAATTGTGTATCTGCAAAACACCGATATCGGCCGTGTGTGTTCCGCATTTTTCAGAGCACACACGGCCACCCCTATGATAGAAATGCCTATTCTTCTCCTTGTTAATACAGAGATTTATCATGAGGGGATTTTTTTTTCTTCCTCGAGTCGACATTACCGTAATTTGTGCCAAAATTTGAGACATCACAAGTTGTTTAATACAGTTGGTGCATTTTGCCAGCTTGTCCATGGGCACCAACATAGTTGATACTGAAATTTTGAAGAAAAATGTAATATATATTTTTAAACACTGTTTTCTTATGGGTAATTCTTATTTTTCAGGGAAGGTAACAGCATGGAAGTTCAAGTGGACATTGAGTCTAAACCAGCCAAATTCAGGCACAATAGTGGCAGCAGTAGTGTTGACGATGGCAGCGCCCCAGCTCGGAGCAGCATGGGCGGCTCAGGAGCCGGGCAAACAGAAAGTAAATGCAGCGCCACCAAATGGTCCAAAGACAATACAGCAGGGAAGAAATGCAAAGGCAAGCTACGAAAGAAAAGTAGCACCAAGATAAACGAGACGAGAGAGGACATGGACGCTCAGCTCCTGGAGCAGCAAAGCACTCATTCCAGTGAATGTGACTCCCCTTCTCTTAGTGACAGCTTGCCATCAGTGGCAGACTCTCATTCTAGTCATTTCTCAGAATTTAGCTGCTCCGATTTGGAGAGCATGAAAACCTCCTGCAGCCACGGTTCCAATGAGTATCACACTCGCTTTGTTACTGTTAGCCCACTCCCCGAAGTGGAAAACGACCGTCTAGAAAATTCTCCTCAGCCTGGTGGTGTCCCAATGGTTAGCATCCCCGTTCCTTGCACAGATGTCCCTCAGCTGAGCTATATAGCAGAGGAGGGGGCCAGTCAGGGCTTACCCAGCCCAGGGGAGAAGACGGACACTGAGAATGATCCAAAAACAGAAGGGAACTGTACAATCCAGACGGACATCTAGGCTTGTTATTGCTGCAATACTACTTTCTACCACTAACCAGTTCTGCTCACATGGAAAGCTTTGCAAAATGGTGGAAACCATCCTAAATGGAACGGAAGTCCTTCCACTGCTGCGTACCATTGATTTCAAGAATCCGTTGTTTGAAAGCTTGTGACCACACCTTGGTGTGGGATGCGGGTCACCTGGAAGGTCACAGGATGCCTAATCGAACAGGTTATCTGCCACACCTGATAGTACAGGAGGCTTGCGCGCACTGCAAAGGCGGCCACTCCGCCGGCCACCACACGACGTTCTGTGAAGACGCAGCTGTCCGTGTTACTGTAACAGGGTCATAATTACAATCGCTAAGTAACTTCATTCCAAAATCTGGAGGAATGTGTGATGTGTTTAAGTTAGCAAGTCAGTTTGCAAGTTTTGCAAAAGTTAGTTATGCTGGAGCAGAAGTTTTTAAATGTTTTATTTTATTTTTTTTTGCACAGAAAGAATAGTAAATGTGTCCGCATATTCGACATCCCTGGTGTTTAATTCCAAAATGGAGTGTCACCAGTTCAACTTATCACAGAGAGCAGAGGGCAGTCCAGTGTCACCTGTCATCTTCTTGGGAGCAGACCATCCTCTCATGTTTTGGTGCCTTCAGCAAAGATTGGGTCTTAAGTGCCTGGTCATGAAAATTTGTACTAAATGTTGTTAGTTTTTTTTTTTTTTTGTTTTTTTTTATTCTGCTTAGTCCTCTACGGCTACCTGAGGACTAGACTATGCCCTCCAGGCCACTGACGGTGGTAGATCCATTATTAATGTCTGTCATTAATACAAACGTATTCACCTACCAAAGACTCACTCAGGCTTTAGAGGAAATATGTATATCGACATCTACAATCGCAAATAAAGCACAGTGCAGGAGCTGCACACCTACAAGGGGTCGGATATGGAACATGGCTGTGATCTAGTTTTCTACTTTTATCATACAAAATGGAAGGAGTGAAAGTCTGCGAGTCCAGAAGGTGGTCCTCGAGCATTTTACTGTTAATCCGTGCAATGTGTTTCACTTGGACAATGCAAAACAGTTGTTGGTATTAAAAAAACAAAAAAAAAAAAAAGTCGACGTTCCGGACTCTGTAAGTGTTGCCGAGAAGGTGCTAATGATTGTGCCGGAGTGCTTCTCAGAAGTGATGCCGTGTGCTGCAGTCCAATCTGATGATTCCAGTCACCTGTTTAATCCGCTTTTAACACTAGTGGCAGTCACGTTGGACGAAGCTTGTTCCTGTATTTGTATATTTGTTTTATTTTGCTTATAAAGATGCGTGTAAAAAGCATACCTAATAAATGTCTGTGCTGAGCGCCCACCGTCTGTCATTTATCACGTGCACGACCCTAGATTGTGTGTTGCATGGGGTATTCTGCTAATGGGAAGCTTGTCCTTTGCGGATGAGCAGTAAATGGGGCCCAAAAATATAAAAGCTGCATCTACAGGTGAAACTTGAAAAATTAGAATATCGTGCAAAGTTCATTTATTTCAGTAATGCAACTTAAAAGGTGAAACTAATATATGAGAGAGACTCATTACATGCAAAGCGAGATATTTCAAGCTTTTGTTATAATTTGGATGATTATGGCTTACAGCTTATGAAACCCCAAACTCACAATTTTGAGGTCCCCTTTGCTCAGGGGGTATGGATTAATTAGCTGACTAGAGTGTCACTCTATTCAGCTTAAAATTCGAATTTTGTGAAAAGGTTCAATATTCTAAGTTGCATTAATGCAATTCCTTTTCATTTGCATTACTGAAATAAATGGACTTTTGCACGATATTCAAATTTTTCGAGTTTCACCTGTAGCATCTCATTGGCTGATTTGGGGGAATGAGGGGTTTCTTTGCTTGAAAGCAATACACTGGCGACATTTCTGCATCATTTTTTTCACTCCTTCACAAATGTCCTATCCATGTCTGCAAAGCGGATATGTTCTATTTTTTTGCTGGGCTGCAGACAGCCCCATTTGAAGTGAACGGGTCTGCGAAAATGTGGATCTCATGCAGACAAAAACCACGGTTGTACGCATGAGCCCGGAGCATACACATGAGATAACTTGTCAGTAGTGTGAGCTTGTTCTCTCTCCTGATCCTCCAGTACATAGAAATGCTCAGCTGAGTATCTGTAGTGATCGGGGAGAGGTGGAGCAAGATAACTAGTAGGGATGAGCGAATTTCATATTTTGAAGTTCGTGTTGTGGTATTCACTGAATTGCGTTATGGATTCCGTTACCACAGACCATAACACAATTCCATGATGGAATGCATAACATTATGCCTTTAGAGCAGGGCGTAGCTAACGGCTCATGGGCCCTGGTGCAAGAGTTCAGCTTGGGCCCCCCTTCCCTCAGTGTTTTGTGGCCAGGAAGCACATAGCCTTCGTGCTGCCAGAGGCAAAAATTGAAATGGCACTCCCTCATGCCAAATTTAGGACCTTACCCCTTCATTCCTGCCAGAGGTGAAAATTGACCTGCATGCACTTTCTATAATACAGGTGTCTTCTGATGCGGCACAAGGGTCTCCTCAGGCTCCTGGGCCCGGTAGTGACTGCTACCTCTGCACCTCCTATAGCTATGCCCCTGTCATCTATGGCTTATGTAGCTAATTTTGCTAATGTTGAGAGAGCCTGGTTTGCTTACACTATTATAATAACCACACTCTGCCTTATCTGATCTCTGCAGTGCTGATAGGATATAGGTCCTCTGTATACTGTGACTATATATAATGACCACACACTGCCTTATCTCCTCTGTATACTGTGACTATATATAATGACCACACACTGCCTTATCTCCTCTCTGTAGTGCTAATAGGATATAGGTCCTCTGTATACTGTGACGATGATAGGAATCCTATCAGTACTGCAGAGATCGGATAAGGCAGTGTGTGGTCATTATATATCGTCACAGTATACAGAGGACCTATATCCTATCAGCACTGCAGAGATCAGATAAGGCAGTGTGTGATCATTATATATCGTCACAGTATACAGAGGACCTATATCCTATCAGCACTGCAGAGATCAGATAAGGCAGCGTGTGGTCATTATATATCGTCACAGTATACAGAGGACCTATCATCAGAGATCAGATAAGACAAAGTGTGGTCAAATCATTATATATCGTCACAGTATACAGACAGACTGATCACCTGGTCTGTGCCCACCAACCCCCCCTCCACACCCACAACTAGCCCTGCAGTATGCAGCAGCATAGGCAGCAGTAGAGGCTGGTACTGTACCCACCAGCAGAGGGGGCAGCTGGGCACCTTGCTTGAACACTACAGTAGAGAGATTGCGCCGCCCTCACCTTACTCACTTCAGCGAGCGCGCGGGCCAGCACGCAGCTTCACTAGGCTCTTCTTTCGAAGTCCGGCCGGACCAGTACAACTCTGCCACCCAGAGGATGTGTGCGCCTGCACGCACGGCTCTGCCACTGCCCCGCTATACTAGCCAAAATACTTAGCTGCTGGCGCCGCCCGCTGCCATTGTAAATAGGGCTTTACTCTGTCTCTCATGGAGGGGGCAATTGCGACCGCTGCGACCCCCTATAGCTACGCCACTGCTTTAGAGGCATGCCGTTATTCATACTGTCATAATAGAAGTCTATGGCCTCCATAACGTATCTGGTTTACGTTATGCTGGAGTCCTCTCCTGCTTAACGTAAACCGGACGGATCCGTTATGCAGACCATATACTTCTATTATAACGGAATGCCTCTAAAGCCATTCCTTCATGGAATTGCGTTATGATCTGTGGTAACGGAATCCGTAACGCAATTCAGTAAATAACACAACACGAACTTCAAAATATGAAATTCGCTCATCCCTAATAACTAGCATTGTCTTTTCTCCCTGAGAGCAAATGGAGTGGGCTATTGCAGTTCAACATGCCCATTCTTATCTCCCCTGACATCGGTGGAGAGATGGGAGGCCCCAGTGCACATTATGCAGTCCTCATACACAGATCTGACATGTATGGCCAGCCATGCATAGAAGCTAAAAATTAGCCAACTTGATAAGGCCGAGTTTACACTTCAGTTATTTGGTCAGTTATTTTGCATCAGTAATTGTGAGCCAAAACCCATAGTGAATCAGACATAGAGATAAGGTATAATGGAAAGATTTTCACCGGTTCTGTATTTTTGACCCATACCTAGTTTTGGCTCACCATAAGGCCTTCTTCACACAGTCAGTGATTTTGAGCCAAAACCAGCTGTGGGTCTAAACACAGAACAGGTGCAGATCTTTCTCTTATACCTTATCTCTGAGGAGGCTTCACTATGGGTTTTTGGCTCTCAATAACTGATGGAAATCACTGACCAAATAACTGAAGTGTGAATGCTGCCTAATTTGGTGTGGGTGCCTCCCGGCAGCAGATGTTAAAAGTTTTTCAAGATTTCTGAACTGACTGCTGGGACCCCAGCTGTTTGAGAAGGCATCAGCGTTCTCTCTGCTTGCCTTCTCAAATAGCTGATCAGTGGGGTCCCAGGTGATCACCTATCCAGAGGATAGATCATCAGTTAAAAAACAAATCTTGGAAAACCCCTTTTAAGAGCTAGAGGGATCAGGCATGTTAAGCTGTGGAAAATAAGTTGCTGTTAGAAGTGTCTGGGCCCCATTTAAAAAAAAATAAAAATACATGCAAGGCCGAAGCGAAGTGTGCATATTCATGGGAGGAGGTTGGGGGTTGCATAAGTTTTATGGGTTGATGCAGTGATGGCTTACCTCCGGCACTCCAGCTGTGAGGAAAAAACTACGACTCCCAGCATGCTCCATTCATTTCTATGGAGTTCTGAGAACAGCCAAGCAATTGTACATCTTGGAAGTCGTAGTTTTACCACAGCTGGAGTGCCGGAGGTTAGCCATCACAGGGTTGATGTAATATAGCGGTAGTACGTATTAGAGGAAAATGTTTCTTAGGCACCATTCACACATCTGCATTTTGCGGAACGGAATTTCGGACCCATTCATTCCTATGGGGACACACTATGTCCCGCCCGGATCCGGAATTGCGGTTCCAAACTTCCTTTCCGCAAAAAAATAGAACATGTCCTATTCATGTCCGCAATTGCCGGCAAAATGCGTATCGCACATTGCCGGTGTCCATGTTTTGCGGATCTGCAAAACCCACATAGACATGTGAATGGAGCCTTAGGCAATAATATGAGGCAGGGATGAGAGTAGAGAAAAGGAGGTTGTGTGCAGTGAGGAGGCCGCTTTTTACTCGCTATATGGAGATTAGTGAGGCACGGTCCTTGTCCTTAGACTAGTACCTGTGCATTAGAGCCGCTTGCCAATGTGTCGACGCCAGGGAAACTGCACCGGGAGATGAAAAGTAAAATGAATATAAAGACAACCCCTCCCCCTACAGTTCTAATAATGGTGATGTCCCGTTATTAAGGATCACAGCTGAAGTCTGTCACATGCACGTCCCCCTGAAATAATGGTCATACACCAATATAATGAATGAAAAAATATTTAATAAAGCTTCTGCTGTGATAAATATGCTGTAAGCAATCCATGTAAAGAAATGCTACAATCTTCTCACTATTGTACAAGTCGTATGTCCCAGTATTAAAGCAACATGAAGTATGTACAGTGCATTTCAGAATGAAAACTGCTGTTAATGGAACAATAAAGCTTTGTGCATACAAACCGGCCTTGAGCGGCAAGACAGAAGCCTGGATGCTATGGCTAACACTGCAACTTTTTCCTCATTAATTTGAGCCATTAGGCCTAATTTAATAGAACCTTATTTTGCAATATATGCATAAGAAATCAAAAGCCGGTGTCCTAAACCATCCATTAGGTAATCGGCACTGTGCAGAGCACTTCAGCAATTCTGTTCAACATGAAAAAGGATAGTACAGTCCATTCACCTCTAGGTGGCGCTACAGAGACTCTTTTCTTCCCATTTTCCGTACTTGTCCTTGGGGAACATTGCTCTAAAAACTTGCACTGTATGCGCTGAGTCTCGAGTTACCTCCAGTGTCATTTGGGAATCGGAACATACATTCAGTATGCAAGCCGTAGAGGAAGGGGGTATGACTACAGTATCAGACTACAAAGAGTTTGTAGTCTGTTACCATGGAGACACACAGATCTGCACTGGAGCTGTAGACATAGGTTTTTATTAAGACTTTTTTTTCATTAAGATGCATTAGCACATTACAAGGTTATAAGGTAGACCTTCCTCATGTTTAATGTAGACCAATAGTAAAGCCTATAATACTGTCCCTAGGAGGATTTTCATAGCCGACATTTACTGCCTTGATATATACTGTATGTAAAGTTGCTTTCTTATAGGAAGGCAGTTTCATTTCTGTTGCCATGGTTACATCCCAGGACCATATTATAGCTGAGGTGCTAGGTTATTGTGACCTGGACGATCTGACATCTTGTATACTTATGGCAGTTGGTCAGTATTAAGGCCTCTCCCTCCCCCCCAATGTACAGATTTATACACCCCCCAGAGGGGACACTGTCTCAGATAACCCCAAACCAGCGCTGGTAATTTACATGGCAATCTGCAATGGGACTATATTTATTGCATGCCAGATAACCGGGCTCTCCAGAGCATCATGTTCCCAATTAATGACATATTAAAATGGCAGTAAAAGTAATATATGTCATTAAAGGGATTCTGTCAGCAGATTTTACCCCCATAAGCTAAGCATATGTCCACACTGATAAGTTGAATCCTATGATGGCATTATTATACTGTCGCTCTATTGCCACATAAATATGATTTTTATAATCTGTCAATCACTCACATAAGGTGCCCAAGGGGAGGTTCGTTAATACAGGGTGCCTGGCCGCACCCCTCGCTGTCTGGTGCCCAGCGCCGCCTCTGCAATAATTAATGCCTCCCCGTCCCTGTGCCGAGATCCCGCGCCTGCGCACTAGGCTCCGTGCGGACTCCTGGCAACGGCATCTGCACCCTGTATTAACGGACCCCCCCTTGGGCACCTTATGCGACATAAATATCATATTTATGTGGAAATAGAGCGACAGTGAAGAAGTATAATAATGCCATCATAGGATTCAATTTATCAGTGTGGACATGGACATATGCTTAGCTTATGGGGGTAAAATCTGCTGACAGAATCCCTTTAACATTTAGAAATATATTCTTCTATTATACAAAATCACGTAACACATCAGGATTAGAGATGAGCGAATTTCCGCTTATGAAATTCGTTTACACTTCGTTTGTTGGTAAAAGGTAAATTGCGTTATGGATTCCGTTACCACGGACCATAACGCAATTCTATGACGGAATGGACTCCCCTGCGTAATGGAAACGGGACGGATCCGTTTTGTAGCCCATAGACTTCTATTATGACGGAATGAATAACGGAAAGCCTCTAAAGGGCCTTCCATTATAGAATTGCGCTATGGTCCGTGGTAACCTTTTACCAACAAACGAAGTGTGAACGAATTTCAAAATATGAAATTCGCTCATCTCTAATCAGGACACACTACAAGGATATTACTATATGTAACGCTGGTGACGATACCCGGGCAGGGCTGAGGAATGCATGGACATTGTTCCTGACTAGTCTGTGTTATCTAGATTTATGGGCCTCTTGGGGTCTACTAGGAGGATACCTGCAGCAGCTGCTACATAACTGCACCCTTCTGATAAGAATGTCTCATTTAGGCCATGATCTGATTAGGGTCTAAATCAATGTAAATCGATGCATTTTGTGCTGCGTCTTTTCATTTCTTTATAATGAATGTCGCCATCATGTGGTCAGTTCTATAAGTTAGGCCTCACAAGCTGGTGGTTCTGATGCTGGGCTTAAAGGGGTGGTCTCACTTGTGCAAGTGGGATTTATCATGTAGACAAAGTTAATACAAGGCACTTACTAATGTATTGTGATTGTCCATATTGCCTCCTTTGCTGGCTGGATTCATTTTTCCATCACATTATACAATTCTTGTTTCCATGGTTACGACCACCCTACAATCCCTCAGTGGTGGCCGTGCTTGCGCACTATAGGGAAAAAGCGCCAGCCTATGTGAGCTCCCACGGTCCCATCCACGAGAGAGGCCATCGCTTTTTCCTATATTGTGCAAGCACGACCACCACTGCTGGAGTGCATGGTGGTCGTAACCATGGAAAACGAGCAGTGTATAATGTGATGGAAAAAGGAATCCAGCCAGCAAAGGAGGCAATATGGAGAATCACAATACATTAGTAAGTGGCTTATATTAACTTTCTCTACATGATAACTGCCATTTGCAGAAGTCTGGCTGTGTGGGATGTATTTGCCAAGTGAATTGCATTTTATCTAATGTATCCTGACTAATTTAAGCTTTCTGGTTTTATTCTGGCATGCAGTGCTCTGCTCGTACAAATAAATGAGGGGCCCTCAACCTGTTTTACATTTAATTGGTAAAGTGCAGGACCCTCTACACTACATGGACAAGTGGATGCAGTCACCCTCCAGCGAAGCGCCCTCTACTGTTTCCATGTAGTTATGATTTGCCGGGAAGTGCAAAACACTAAATAGGGTCACAGATGGGAAGGATATGCATCAGGCCTTTAGAGATTTTTAGTAGTCATTCAGATGGTGGATTTTCACACACTTGTTAAGAAGAACTTGCAGATGTCCTAATTACTGTTGTGTAAAGTCTATAAACATCTGAATTATGTGGCTATCAGTGTAGCACAGATTATGGACATATCTGCCAAGTAATTTAAGGGCAGCTTTAGCTTGGGTTTCATAATCTGATATTGATGGCCTGTCCTCAGGATCAGATCAGTGAGGTACTGACTCTTGGCCCCCTGGACAATCAGCTGTTTGGAAGGACTATGGTCTGTACGTTGTAGAATCTTGCAGTTTCATCCTATTCACTTAATGGGGGTTTTCCGAGATTTTAATACTGATGACCTATCAGTATCTGATTGGTAGGGTCTGACACCCAGAACCCCTGCCGTTCAGCTGTTTGAGAAGGCATCAGCGCTCGTGTGAGTGCCGCTGCCTTCCCTCAGCTTTTCCTAGGCCAGTGATGTCACGTTCATTGATAAAGTGGCCTAGGCGCAGCTCAGCCCCATAGAAGTGAATGGGCCTGATCAAGATACCAAGCGCATCCGCTATACAATGTACGGAGCTGTGCTTGGTAGACTGCGAGAAGGCCGCGGTGCTCACAGGAGCCCCGATCTCTTGTCAACCAGCTGATCAGTGGGGGTCCCATTGATCAGATACTGATGACCTATCCAAAAGATAGGTCATCAGTATTAAAATCTCGGAAAAGCCTTTTAAATGAAGCTACAATATCCTGCCTCTACCAAGTAGATGAAGTGCAAGAAGACAGCCCCATGTAAGCAATGAAGTGGCCACACCCTTGTCCAAGTGTCACGGTCCCTTTCAACAGCTGATCAGCGTGGACCCATACGATCTGATGATCTATCCCAAGGGTAAACCATCACTAATCTCCTGTAAGTCATATTCTGTAAAAATAAATGTAACCACTCCTTAAACTGTATATTAAACTGGGTCTGTGAGTATCTGAAAGTTGTAGTGAAACTACCTACACATGGAGGAGGATGTGGTGTCCACTGGGGATACGCAGCCGTGGTTTATATTCGAGGTAGAAAACTACCACACAGTGCATCTGGCTAACTGTGCCACAACACAATGCGCCGACCGCAGGTATACGTCATAGTGTGGGCACATACAGTACTGGCTGCGGCCGCCATGCTGTTAATATGAGACTGGTGGGATAATTAATAGAATTAAAACGATATCACTGGAAAATTGTGTACGTAATGGACAGATGAAAACATTTCGTACACTGATGATTCTCATCCAGGATGTGAGCGGAGGATGAAGAGGACATTTATAGTCATGCTGCATAGGTTATCAGTCAGCTCATATATTCAAATTTGCATAGTTTATTGCTCCCTAATGAAAATCAAACCATGCATATAACCCATGGGTTCAGGAGTTCAGAGTCCATATTTCTTCATGAGGCTGGATAGAGCGTCTCGGTCAAAGTTCTCATTTTCCATTTCTGACAGACTGGTGAGGACACTTTGGACTTGGTCTTTTTCATCTGTGTTCAGTAGTAAGACTACAACCTGAAGAGAAGATTATATCGTATTTAAGGAAAAAGGCACATAGCTGTAGACGGCAGACAAAATGAATGAAAGAAATTATAAACTGACCACGTCTGTGGCGCATGCCACTCACTGCAATATATAGGGGGCAGAACACGCAGAAACAATGGGCAGGTTGGGACACCCCTTTAGCTGGACTACATGCTGCCATCATAGCCCAAGACTGCAGATTTTGTTGCAGAGATTTTCGCAACTGAATGGAACTGATTTTTCCTTGTGGAACCTTCTGCAAGAAAATCTGCCACGTGTGAAGTCACCCTAACAGAGCAATTTTGTTGCAATTTCCCTTTCTGTGTTGAACAAAAAATATGCAAAATAAAATATTTGTTGTGCAGCATTTAGTGTAATTAAGACTACTTTCACACTTGCGTTAATTCCGATATTGAGATCCGGCGGGGGACCTCAGTACTGGAATTAAATGGATCCGTTTTGATTTTGCACGTCAGGGTGCATCCGTTCCGTTAGGCTGTGGTTGTGTTAAAATTAAAACAGAAAAAACAGATCTGTCACTAAATACATTAAAAATCAACGGGTGACTGATCCGTTTTTTTAGGCTCCTAAAAAAAACAGATCCGTCACCATTGACTTACATTGATTTCAGTGACGGATCAGTTTTTTCAGCGGACACAAAACAGCAGGTTGCAGTTGTTTTGTGTCCGGTCATAAAACGGAATGCTGCTGGAATGGAAGACACCCTAATACAGGGATGCCCAACATGCGGCCCTCCAGCTGTTGTAAAACTACAACTCCCACCATGCCCTTTTGTAGGATGATAGCTGTAGGCTGTCCGGGAATGATGGAAGTTGTAGTTTTGCAATAGCTGGAGGGCCGCAGGTTGGGCATGCCTGCCCTGATGCATCCTGAACGGATCTCTTTCCATTCAGAATGCATGAGGACTAAATGGGAACGTTTTTTCCCGGTATTGAGATCCTCTGCCGAATCTCAATACCGGAAAACAACAACGCAAGTGTGAAAGTAGCCTCATTATATAAAAGCATCCCGGGGCTTTATAAATATACATTTGTCATTTTACTTACTTAAGCTACAAAACGGACATATATATGCAGATAAAGTTACCCCATTGGGCCTTATTCATCAAAATCTGGATATGGGCCCAACTGATGCTGATAACAGAAGCCCCCTCGTTCTCACGGTGGGTGGGGCTCCTCACCTTTGGTAATCCAGGCAAGAAATCTGACAAGATCAGTCTATAGCCCAACATATGGGATGAAGGGCTCCATAGCTTACTGTGAATTGTATTACAAGTCATTAAAGGGGTTGTGTCACTTTAGCAAGTGGCATTTATCATGTAGAGAAAGTTACAAGGTTCCTACTAATGTATTGTGATTGTCCATATTGCCTCCTTTGCTGTCTGGATTCATTTTTCCATCACATTATACACTGCTTGTTTCCATGGTTGTGACCACCCTGCAATCCATCAGCAGTGGTGGTCGTGCTATCACACTATAGGAAAAAGTGCTGGCCTCTCTGGTGGCCGGGAACATGGAAGCTCACATAGGCTGGTGCTCTTTTTCTAAAATGTGCAAGCACGACCACTACTGATTGATTGCAGGGTGGTCTTAACTATGGAAATGAGCCGTTTCATAATGTGATGGAAAAATAAATCCAGCCAGCAAAGGAGGCAATATGGACAATCACGATACATTAGTAAGTGGTTTGTATTAACTTTCTCTACATGATAAATGATATTTGCTGAAGTGAGACAGCCCCTTTAAGTGTTTCTTACCGAAAATCGGTCCGCGGAGCTTAGGTGTGCCAGGTGCTGGTATACCAGGGCAGGGTGCTTGTCCAGGACGTGGTGCTGTAGTGACTGTACAATAAGCAGGAGAGTCTCTGTGTCTAGCTTGTTACTCAGGAACACTGGTAAGTCCTTTGGGTCTATAATAGACAGTAGTTGGGCACAACTTTTCTGATCCTTCCCGGCCCTCATCACATTCATGACTTGTTCAAACTCCAGGGCATTACTTGGCTTTGTGATGTGGGGAATTTCCGTCGTCCTCTGTGAATTATTTTCATGTCCATTGACGTTACTTTGATCAGATGCATCCCCCTCCTCCTCATCATTCACCTTCACAAAAAAAAAAACAATTGTATAATAACTCCCAACATAATCCTGATGGTCCATGTACAAACAGTGGAGTCACGTGCTGACGGTTTAGCACCACCATCATATCTGGCTATTGCTTAGCAGGCACAGTGCTTGAGTGAAATTTTCGGCAGTATTAGAGTCTAATAAAGGCAAAATCTGTCAAGTAGTTTTCACTGCGCATGCGCCAAAACATGGTGACATGCACAGTGCAAACAAGAGAGGCAGCTGAGCCACAGCTAGAAGAAGACAGGAGGGTACCACCGAAGTGCCCCATAAGCACTCCACCTCTCATTGGTTGGACAACTTTTGGAATATCGTAGCGGCAAGCTAATAGGTTGCTATTGGCAACTGCTCCATTTTCATTGCCCGTGTTTTGTTAAATGTCCTGCATTAACTAATAATGGTGCGGATGTTGGTTCATTGCTATTGATCATGGGTAAAAAAAAACAAAACGTTTTTTTTCCATTGAGCCGAGTAGAATTGACTCCTATTCACACACTGCAACAAGAAGAGGTGGGCTAGGCGCAGATAGTTTCTCTAAACCTAGATGCACCAAACCGGACCACATCTTGGTGCAGTTTAAGCCACCATCTAGGTGCACCCACATTAGTAAATGTGGGCCACGGTCTGATATTTTTGCGCTGCGCATGTGCCAATATATGATGTGTGCAGCGCAAACAAGGAATTCTTCACCATCACTATACACCTCTGGTAACTTTCCCTCACTGCCAGCAGCTGCACTTCTGACCCTACCCCAAGTGCCCATCTCACTCCCAGCCCAAGGGTGGAACCTGCAGCCCCACTATCTATTTTCGCTTGGTGGGGCCTTGTTATCTTCTCACTCAGGAAATGTTTGCTGCGTGGAGTCCCACGTGTCTGCGCCATAGAGCTGGAGATGCAGGGGCACGTGGAGTGTTTGGCTGCACTCTGCTAGATGTGCTTCCTCTTGGGCTGATGGGCTTGCAGGGATGGCCAACTTGAGGCTCTCCAGCTGTTGCAGAACTACAAGTCTCAGCATGCCCATTCTGCCTACATCTATCAGCCTACAGCAGGGCATTGTGGGAATTGTAGTTTTACAACAGCTGAAGAGCCACAGGTTGGCCAGCCCTGGCTTACAGCATTGGTAATTTAATCTCTATAGCATAAGGAAGGGAAAAGAATCAAATGTCTGAGGTGGGAATACCCCTTTACGCTAGTGCTACACAGCAACATTTGTCTCAGAAATAGTCGCGCAACATTTTTCTTATAATGATAGTCAATGGTGTCGCACTGCAACATGCTGCATTTGCGACACGACATTCGCAAAAAATCCACCCGAGTTGGACTTTTGAGCGTCGCAGTATGTCACAGGGCAACACCATAGAGCAGTGATGGCAAACCTATGGCACGGGTGCCAGAGGCGGCACTCAGAGCCCTCTCTGTGGGCACCCGCACCCTGGAAAAAGTCTATGGTGTACCAATATGCCTTAGACTTTTCCTGCCATTCATCAGTGTAGGGCGCTCTATGAACAGCACAGGCAGCACACTTATGTAGGCAGGATATTACAACTAAATGATAAAGTACATGGAAGATATACTGGTATTCAGGTTTAACCCCTTAAGGACACGGCCCTATTTCACCTTAAGGACCAGGCCATTTTTTGCAAATCTGACCAGTGTCACTTTATGTGGTGATAACTTTAAAACGCTTTTACTTATCCATGCCATTCTCCGATTGTTTTTTCGTCACATATTGTACTTCATGACACTGGTAACATTTTGTCAAAAAAGTTCAGTTTTTTGTATAAAAAAAAAATACTAAATTTACCAAAAAATTTTAAAAATTTGCAAATTTTCAAGTTTCAATTTCTCCACTTCTAAAATACATAGCAATACCTCCAAAAATAGTTATTACTTTACTTTCCCCAAATGTCTACTTCATGTTTGGATCATTTTGGGAATGCCAGTTTATTTTTTGGGGACCTTATAAGGCTTTGAAGTTTAGAAGCAAATCTTGAAAATTTTCAGAAAATTTCAAAAACCCACTTTTTAGGGACCAGTTCAGGTCTGAAGTCACTTTGTGAGGCTTACATAAAAGAAACCATCCAAAAATGACCCCATTCTAGAAACTACACCCCTAAAGGTATTCAAAACTGATTTTACAAACGTTGTTAATCCTTTAGGTGTTCCACAAGAGTTCATGGCAAATAGACAAAATTTCTGAATTTCGATTTTTTGGCAAATTTTCCATTTGAATCCATTTTTTCCAGGACAAAGCAAGGGTTAACAGCGAAACATAACCCAATATTTATTGCCCTGATTCTATAGTTTTCAGAAACACCCCATATGTGGTTGTAAACTGCTGTATCGCCAAATGGCAGGGCACAGAAGGAAGGGAACGCCATATGGTTTTTGGAAGGCAAATTTTGATGGACTGGTTTATTTACACCATGGCCCATTTCAAGACCCCCTGATGCACCCCTAGAGTAGAAACTCCAAAAAAGTGACCCCATTTTGGAAACTATGGGATAAGGTGGCAGTTTTGGTGGTATTATTTTTAGGGTACATATGATTTTTGGTTGCTCTATAACACATTTTTGTGAGACAAGGTAATAAAAAATAGAAATTCTGAAATTTCATCTCCATTTGCCATAAACTCTTGAGGAACACCTAAAGGGTTAATAAAGTTAGTAAAATCAGTTTTGAATACCTTGAGGGATGTAGTTTCTTATATGGGGTCACTTTTATGGAGTTTCTACTGTAGGGGTGCATCAGGGGGGCTTCAAATGGGACATGGTGCAAAAAAACAGTCCGTCAAAATCTGCCTTCCAAAAACCATATGGCGTTCCCTTCATTCTGTGCCCTGCAGTATGTCCATAAAGCAGTTTACAACCACATATGGGGTGTTTCTGTAAACTACAGAATCAGGGCAATAAATATAGAGTTTTGTTTGACTGTTAACCCTTGCTTTGTTACTGGAAAAAAATGATTAAATCGGAAAATTTGGAAAAAATTGCTGTTTTGGGACCGTATTTATTTTATTTTTGTGACTGTGTTCATCTGAGGGGTTATTTTTATAGAGCAGATTCTTACGGACGTGGCAATACCTAATATGCCTACTCTTTTTAATTTATTTAGCTTTTACACTATAATATCCTTTGTTAAACAAAAAACTATTTTAGTATCTCCATAGTCAGAGTTTTTTTTTAGTTTTTGTCCAATTGTCTTAGGTAGGGGCTCATTTTTTGTGGGGTGAGATGACGGTTTTAATGGCACTATTTTGGGGTGCATATAACTTTTTGGTCGCTTGCTGTCACACTTTTTGTGATGTTAGGTGACAAAAAACTGCTTTTTACAGTATTTTTTTTTTGTGGTGTCCATCTGAGGGGTTAGTTCATGTGTTATTTTTATAGTTCAGGTTCTTACGGACGTGGCGATACATAATATGTCTACTTTTTATTTATTTATTTAGGTTTTACACAATCATATTTTTGTAACCAAAAAAAAATCATGTTTTAGTTAGTGTCTGCATAGCCTGAGAGCCATAATTTTTTTATTTTTTGGGCGATTTTCTTAGGTAAGGTATTATTTTTTGCGGGACGAGGTGACTGTTTGATTAGTACCATTTGGGTGTAGATACAACTTTTTTGATCACTTTTATTAACTTTTTTGGGAAGTGAGGTGGGTAAAATTTTAATTTTATCATAGTTTTTTTTTTTTTTTTTTTTTATGATGTTCACCGTACAGGGAAAGTAACAAACCCATTTTATAGATCAGGTCGTTACGGACACTGATATATAACATGTGTAGTGTATTTTTTTTTTCTTTTTTATTAGTGATAAATGTGTTTTTTTGTTTTTACCTTTTTTCACTTTTTTTACATTTTTTTTGGACCCAGACCCACTTGGTTCTTGAACATCCAGTGGATCTGGTGTCTGTATAATACAGTACAGTACATTATATAATGTACTCTACTGTATTTTTTACTTGACACTTAGTCTGATCAGACATTTGCCTTTAGCAAAAGTCTGATCAGAGTTCTGTTACCATGGCAAGCAGGACGCCTTTGAAGGCCTCCTGTTGCCATAGTTACCGTCCTCGCCTGCTATAACAGAGCAGCGGAGGACGGGGAGGGAGGGAAGCTGGGGACTGGAGCTAGGGGGGCTGCACCAGGCACAGCAGCTCCCTCCCTCTTAACCACTTCCATACAGCGGTCCCTACGGACCGCGGCATGGAAGGAGTTAATAGCCTGACATCCTTGCCTGCACGGATGTCAGCCGTTACAAGCAGAGTGTCAGCAATGTGCTGACACTCTGCTTGCCACGCTCGGCCATCCTGAAAATGAGCGGGGGGGCGGGCCAAGCCTCCCCCCCCCTCCCCGCACCGCCCATCACGTAATAGGAATGGAAAAAAAACATTTGGCAGCATTTTAAAGTATCTGATCCCAGCAGTCTATGACCGTGGGGATCAGATACATCGCAAGGCGCTGCAAACCGCAGGTCTGAATTGACCTGCGGTTTGCAGCGATCGCCGATACGGGGGCGGGGTCACAGGAACCCCCTTGGCATATGAACATGGTTCCTACTGTACGATCGCAGCAGGAATCATGTTTCTATCGCAATTATTATTTTTTTTACAGTAGATTAATTTAGGGCGTATGGGTACGCCCTGTGTCCTTAAGGACTCGGACATTAGGGCGTACCCATACGCCCTATGTCCTTAAGAGGTTAATTGCTGTGTTGGCACTTTGCAATACATAAGTGGGTTTTGGGTTGCAGTTTGGGCACTCTGTCTCTAAAAGGTTAACCATCACTGATCTAGACTATCATTAGGAAAAATATTTCATGACTTTGGTGCGACACATATCGCAATTTAGTTGTACCCTTTTTGTCGCACGACACAGTAGCCCTAGCCTTAACCCTGGGATTGGTCTGAACCAAGAAAGATCCCAGTTCCAATAAGATAAAAGATCCCAGATAAAATAATTTTTGAGGGCTGAGGAAGGCGTCCTGAACACAGACGTACTCGCGATTCAAGGGTATTAGGTAGAGTGCTTATGGGGGTGTGACCTATATAAAGGGGTGGTGCACGTCACAAAAATTTTGGCCTCAATTGTCCAGGAATAAAATTGATGAGGGGGTTGCACACCTATGCATGGGTACACAGAGATATGGGCTGTGAACCAGACGACACAGACCCCATTCGCAGACTATCACACTATTTTAGGCTCAGTCGTCAGGGGAATATATCTCTGTGTATGTTTCTCAGTCACAGCAGGCGTGTGAATTACATAGAGCGCAACGTGTCAGTGACAGCCTAGTGACAGCTTTCTGGCCTCACAAGAGACTGACACAGGCACTGAACAAACCTGCTTTTCAGGTCACCAGTCAATTAAACATTTAACTTCTCGTCACTTGGGCTGAGGGCGAGACTTCCACAGTCACTGTGACAATGACAGCACGTCTTACAAGGGTCGGACTGATCAGGAAAAGCTAGCCCTCCCGCCGCGTATACCTGCATGTGCTATGAATGGGGGGAGGTTAGTAATCTGCTGCCAGACACCCTTGATGTCAGTGTATCTCTCTTTAACACCAAAAGGATTGGGCATGTTAAATCCAATATGCCTGACCCATTCCTCAGTCACCCATCCATTGACTTTAATGTGTGTATTCACACATCAGTGGTTTTTAACGGACTGTGGATCAGCGGAAAAACCAGGAAGGCATGCACTATTTTTACCATGATTACTGATCCCTCACGCACATTATAGTCTATGAATCTGTGAATGGTCCGTGCTTTTCATGGACCATTGTTAGAAAACAAATTTTCAGCTGAGCAGTGTCTGTGGAATACAGATGGCACATGGTGGGCAAAAAACTGACTCACAGACTAAACGCGGATTGTCACGGATATCATCATAGAGACAGATGTGTAAATGAGGCCCAACGGTCTGCTTACCCTATGAATACCTAATACTTGCATTGTTTATTAATAGGTAAGACAGACAGAGGATAGTAAGCTGTTGTGATTGTATAAGGGCTTATGCACGCATCCGTTTTTTTCTTCAGTGTGCCATCTCTTTTTAAAAACTGATAGCACACTGACCCATACATTTCAACGGGGTCAGTCATGAACACATGCATTTATTTTCACGGATCCAGCTGGCCGTTCGGTTTACAAACATGTCCTATTCTGATCCTCGTCCCTTGAAATCTATGGGACTGGTACAGACCTGTGAATACTGGAGACACTCCCGGGACCCCGTTTCAGAATCATAACCCCAGCAGAACACCCTTGTGGACCATGCCTCGTTTCTATTGTTGTTAAGAAGCTTATAACTTTAGCTAAAGAAAGGCTTCAGTTATGGGACTCAAGCTCCGATAGTTGTACGTGCCAGTGCCAAGATGCGTCATGGTAGGAGGTGGCCAAGAAGCTTTTTGAAGTGGAGTGGAAAAGGGGGACAAGAGCTGAATGTGAGAAAAATGGTGTAACAAAAGAGACTGTCTGGAGGGAAAAAAAAGGATATAAAACAGAAAAATCGGACGAACAGACACAAAAAGATGCAAAACAGAAGCAACTTGGAAAAAAATGAACTCTACTGTAATGTTTTCCAGTCCCACAGACACACAGCTCAGTTATATCAGGACACCCTCTGGACAAGAATAAAAAATCTGCTGACAGCAGCTGGTTGATGGGCTCCAGGGTGAGACAAGTGAACAATAAGGGCAATGCATAACTCACAGAAAAAAGATGCACCACATGGATAAGCAACTGACAACACTGGCTAATCCCTCACTCTGGTGTTAAAAGCTGAGAGATTCGCCAATATTTCCAATCAGGAACATATCGGAGCCCCTTTAGGCACCACTACACGGTATCTCAGCATGACATGGGGTCCTACCACTAGACTACCTATGGTGTGTGAACAAGGTCTGAACAGGTATTAAGTAGCCTACAGCCCCATCCCACTCACCTGCACTGCAGGACCAACAATGCAATGGGGAACACATGAGGCCGCAAGCTACACCTACAACAGACCATGTGACACCGGCTTCCAGGTGCAACAGAATGTTTACCAGCCATATGCAATGGCACATTCAATACATATAAAACAAGAATCACAAAAATAAACGTGGCCTAAATGGGTGGGACTGCTCCAGACCCCAAACACTGTGGCGTGTTTCTAACTGGGGGGGCAGTTCCTCCGCATGTGGTTCGCAGCGAACGGCTATCCCCAGCAAAAATTGCATACAATGGAGGATGCCGGCGCGAACCACAAGCACCACACAAACATCCTACACAAAATAAAACATGTGCGGATGAAAATATATAAACACATAACTCACAGAAAAAAGATGCACCACATGGATAAGCAACTGACAACATTCTGTTGCACCTGGAAGCCGGTGTCACATGGTCTGTTGTAGGTGTAGCTTGTGGCCTCATTTGTTCCCCATTGCATTGTTGGTCCTGCAGTGCAGGTGAGTGGGATGGAGCTGTAGGCTGCTTAATACCTGTTCAGACCTTGTTCACACACCATAGGTAGTCTAGTGGTAGGACCCCATGTCATGCTGAGATACCGTGTAGTGGTGCCTAAAGGGGCTCCGATATGTTCCTGATTGGAAATATTGGCGAATCTCTCAGCTTTTAACACCAGAGTGAGGGATTAGCCAGTGTTGTCAGTTGCTTATCCATGTGGTGCATCTTTTTTCTGTGAGTTATGTGTTTATATATTTTCATCCGCACATGTTTTATTTTGTGTAGGATGTTTGTGTGGTGCTTGTGGTTCGCGCCGGCATCCTCCATTGTATGCAATTTTTGCTGGGGATAGCCGTTCGCTGCGAACCACATGCGGAGGAACTGCCCCCCCAGTTAGAAACACGCCACAGTGTTTGGGGTTTGGAGCAGTCCCACCCATTTAGGCCACGTTTATTTTTGTGATTCTTGTTTAATAAGGGCAATGCACAAAACATACTGTATATGATACATACAATGTCCCAATATGAGCAAAGCCTTGCCTATACGGGTGACAATCTTACATTCCTGCAAAACTCCCCAGATCTGATTGTAGATACAAATGGTGGTAAAATGCTATTACGGAGCACAAGCCCAAGGAAACATTTACCTCTGCGACCACTATGGTGTATGTAATGTAAGCTTTATGTATCATGATCCACATCACAGGATCAGACAGAGCGCCGTACCTCCTCTATCAGGATCTTCTTCCTTTGCTTTCCGTCTCCATCGGTGGATAAGTAGGGTGTTATTTCTGTCAATAGAGTTTTTGCTTCTGTGACGCCTGGATCCAGTGAAATGAGTTTTCGGAGATCGCTGGCACAATCTTGGTATTTCTAAAATGAAGATAAAAAAGCCTTTTAAAACTGGCGCAAATAGACTGGATGCTTCACTTCGACCAACGCCAGGTCACATCAGACATACAATGCAGAAGGTACTCTGGAAGCATCACGGTCATCGAGGAACACTTATTTGGTTGCTTTTCTTTCCTCAATAAGCATCTCTTATGCAATGCTTCATTGTTCCTGTGGTGGCGCTGTAGGGAAATGAAACACTCGCTGCGTTGTTGACAGCTGGTAGAGGTCCCAGTAGGGGGACAACCTGTGAGCGGCCTTTTTTCAGAAGCACTGTTCTAATGGGATTGCAAAATGTGTACAACCCCTTAAAATGGCCCCTGTCGGCAGATTTGTACCTATGACACTGGCTGACCTGTTACATGTGCGATTGGCAGCTGAAGACATCTGTGTTGGTCCCATGTCCATATGTGCCCGCATTGCTGAGAAATGTGATGTTTTGTTATTTGCAAATGAGCCTCTAGGAGCGACAGGGGCGTTACCATTACACCTAGAGGCTCTGCTCTCTCTGCAACTGCTGTGCCCTCTGCACTTTGATTGAAAGGGTCAGGTGTGATGACATTTACACTCCCTGGTCCTGTCAAAGTGCAGAGGGAACAGCAGTTGCAGAGAGCAGAGCTTCTAGGTGTAAGGGTAACGCCCCCGTTGCTCCTAGAGTCTCAATTATAGTATATATATTAAAACATAATTTTTCTCAGCAATGCAGGCACATATGAACATGGGACCAACACAGAAGCCTTCAGCTGCCAAGTGCACATGTAACAGGTGAGCCAGTGTCATAGGGACAAACCTGCCGACAGATGGGCTTTAAAAACAAGGCACCAATAAATCAAGGGAGAAAAGTCACCCCGACTGCCGTTTTATAACAACTTGTTTTTTATAGCTCGGTGACTTCGCCTGCCCATGTCACCACCACTACCCTGACCGCAGCAAGATCAATGGGCAGATTACTAAACCAGATTAGAGAACAAGTCGCTTGTGTGGCAGAAATTCGGAGGCGGCCACGTGCTCTTGTTTTGTTAGTGGATATCCCCCATTTACCTCTAATCCTCTGTAGGCCTGAGCCCGCCTGTACAAGGCTTTGATATTGGAGGCATCCCTCTGCAGGGCACATTCACAGTCCTGCCTGGCCTCTTCATACTGGCACAGCTTCAAGTAGCACAGGGCTCTGCAAAAGAAAGTGTGGGCTCAGCTAAAAGGCGCCATTTGTCCGTGATCCGGACGTTAAATATGAACGAAATAAAAAGTAACTGGATGATTATAAACTTGTGCAATGTCACCCATCACTCCTTACCCAAAGCGATAGAGTTTCATGTTGGACAGCGCATAATTAAATTGTACTTCTCATTTGATTATGTCCTTTTTATCTGAATAAGTCCGACTGTCCGTGCCGATTATTTTGTTGCTATTTCTTTATGGGGCTCAAAGCTGCATTTGTTTAATACAGAACTCCTAATCGCAGCCTTAGTCCTAATGCTCACGACCGAAGTTTTGGTCTGCGCCAATTGTTATCTTTTGTGGCTCAAACACAAATCCATATATTTATTTGGGTCAACAAAAATATGTTCAGAACTTGGATATCCTCCACATGCTGTCTGCGTCCGTGTGGCTGTCTCTGCTTGTCCATTTTGCGGAAATGAACAGCCAGTTCTAGCAGAAAAATGTGGCATGTACACGGCTGGTATCTGTATCTTGCAGATCCACAGTTTGTGGACTGCAAAATGGATACGGTCATGTGCATGAGGCCTTAGGGTTAAAAGAGGAGTTTAAATAGAGGAAGCATACTGGATGGATTTATACAGCTCCCCCTGATCTCAATGTTAAACCCATCCAGTAGCTTACAAAAACCTCTCCAATATACTTCCATTGCCCACCGTGGCCCTCTCCGTGTCTTCTGACCACGTAATGTGACATTACCTTACTGAAGGCGTTAATCACAGCCACTCTTGGGGGACAAAACATGACTGCAGCACACTAGTTTCAAAAAGCCCCCAAATAGCGGCTTTGCGACCTTTGGGGATCACGCCCAAAAATGTTGTGACGATGATGTTTTTGCATTTTTTACACCATTGACTCCAGTTATGAAAAATGGGTGCGAAGATGGTCATGGCTAGCTATGTTAATGAACTTCGCTCCAGATTTATGACAGGGACTTTTTAAAGAGACACAAACCTACTCCAGTAGATGGTGGGGGAGGAAAACTGGGGTAGCTTTTCAAGACAAAGGGGGGAATTCATAGTGAAGGTAATACTTGAAGTTTTGCTTAAGTCTGCGTTGGTTTACGCCAAATTTATCGCCACACTGTTAAATTTGGCATCTCTCTAAACCTTAACACTTCTGTCTATAAATGTGTGTATAGAAAAAGTGTAGGGAAAAAACGAATACACATGGATGCAAAAATGAATTGTCCACAGGGACTGACATATGTCCATTTTTGGCTGACGCAAATCAGAATGGTCATCTAAATTCACGTACTTTGTGGACACACGTACTTTGTGGTTGCAAATGCCAGCAGAAATGTGTCTGAGAGTTCTTTGGGGGTAATTTAATCACAAGGTCTAGTCGACAGGGTTTCCCTGTTTGGGGAGGGTTCTCAGTACAGATGCTCATACTTGGGTCAGTGTTACCATCTGTTTCCAGACAGCACCAGACACCTGGTTATCTGAAGCATCTACCACTTTTGTATTGTCACTGATCTACCAATCTACCCATGTTCAACTTTGAAGATAATCGAGAGTGGCGAGTGTAGCCAACCTGGACGTATATTCTTCTTGTCCGATGATTTCCTGGTTCATACCGGTTATTGGTTGACGTATGATTTATATCGTCATGCATCTACTGAAGCAGGCCTGGCCAGCACGGTGGCTCAGTGGTTAGCACTGGTGCCTTGCAGCGCTAGGGTCCTAGGTTTGAATCCGACCAAGGACAACATCTGCATAGAGTTTTTGTGTCCTGTTTTTATGTGTTTATGGGGGTTTCCTCCGGGTTCTCCGGTTTCCTCTCACACTCCAAAGAAATACTGATAGGGAACTTAGATTGTGAGCTCCACTGGGGACAGCAATTAATGATCACGTCTGCACAGCGCTGTGGAATATGTCAGCACTATATAAGTAAAATAAATTACTACAGAACTTTACCTTCTGACTGCTACAGTGAGAAGGATGACGATACAATTGAATGCTGTGGCATGGGCGGCAGTATTTTGTGCAAAACTGCGGTAGTTTGTTCTGCTTGGGTGGTATCGTCTGCTGCACTACATTATTAGAGGTCCGCTTTTAGTTTTTGGGTAAAAACAGATTATGGTCAGTGATGCTAGGGTTGGTCAGATTGTATAAGGCCCCTTTCACACGAGCGAGTTTTCCGCGCGGGTGCAATGCGTGATGTGAACGCATTGCACCTGCACTGAATCCTGACTCATTCATTTCAATGGGTTTGTGTACATGAGCGTTTTTTTTCACGCATCACTTGTACGTTGCGTGAAAATCGCAGCATGTTCTATGTTCTGCGTTTTTCACGCAGCCCTAGTCCCATAGAAGTGAATGGGGCTGCGTGAAAAACGCATTGCATCCGCAAGCAGGTGCGGGTGCGTTACGTTTTTCACTGATGGTTGCTAGGAGATGTTGTTTGTAAACCTTCAGTTTTTTATCACGCGCGTGAAAAACGCATCAAAACGCATTGCACCCGCGTTGAAAAAACGAAACAACTGAACGCAATCGCAGGCAAAACTGAATGGCTTTGCCTGTGAAATCGCACAGTTTTAACTGAACGCATCCGCAACGCATCCGGACCTAATCCGGACACGCTCGTGTGAAAGAGGCCTAAATCATATCAGGACCATGAAGGATCTATAAGGATTTAGCTGAGAACCTACGGTGGTATCAGGCAGCATTTTCTTATCTCATCATGGGATAGGTGTCCCTCGCTCTGAGGTGTCTTTTGCATATTCTTACATATACCGCTAGGGTATGGTACACAAATACAGGACCAGAGACCACCCTACATAACAGGTCATGATGACACAACTGCATTTTTCTTGTGTTACTTTAACAGTTGGAGGTTTGTGACCACAGGGAAAAAGCTGAACAACCCAAAATGTGTGGTCACAGCAAGTGCAGGCGGCACGTCATCCTCACCTATTGGTGTACAGGGTGCACTCTTCTGGCTTCAACTGTAGACACTCCGTATATTTCTTCTCTGCTTCTCTGTACTGACACTTCTTTACGCAGTAGTTCCCCTCCTGTTTCAGGGACAGGAACCTCTCCTCTACGGATTTACCTAGGATAGAGATAATAATGGCATGTTACATATCGGTTCAGATTGTCTTCGTAAATCTTCACAAGGGATACCAGATCTCTCTTGCTGCTATTTCCCTTTAAAAATATTAGGAAAAAAAAAAAAACACAATGGTGGAGACTGGTAGCCATCTTCAAAAGAAGGACCAGTGGTTATAAAATGTATGGGGTCAATGTCGGATGCCTGCTGTATAGTAAGTGACTACACTCGTCGCTCTGAAGCAAAGCAATGCAGTTGAATGGGGCCACACAGCAGTCCTCCGCACAGTCAGGGGGCATTCCCATGACCGTATGTATTCGGAAAATTTAGATGACGCTAGTGTTGCATCCGTTTTATTTGTGGTCCCATTGTAGCAATGCCAATTCTTGGTCACAAAATGGACAAGAATATGTCCTCTCTTTTTTGTGGGGCTACGGAACGGATATGCGGACAGCACACTATGTGCTGTTCGCATTTTTGCGGCCCCATTGAAATTAATGGATCCACATCCGATCTGCAAAAAACGTGGATTGGGTGCGGACCAAAAATACGGTTGTGTGACCGGGGCCTTAGCTAGACAGGGGCTGGTGGGCAGAATTATCACTGCATCCCCTTCATTCTCAGGATTAGTGGGGATCCCAGAAGATGGTGACAGCACAACCTAGGAAATATGTGGAAGTTCTGGATATTTTCATAATGGCAGACACCTGACTGTATAAATCTATGTGAGGAGCGTGCATCCCTGGTACTGTTGTATCTTGTGTCTTCACACACATGAAAATGCTCGTAGTATTAAGCAGGATGAAAGTATTTATTATGGATATGAATTAACTTTATTTATATAGCGCCAACATATTCCATAGCACATCACAATCAGAGGGGACATGTACAGACAAAATCAGACATAAACTAACCAACAATTCAAAGAAGGTGAAAAGGTAACGGTGCTGCAGAACGGGTATTTCATGTATTCTGTACAGCAGATATGTCATGGGATATGACGGGTCCCTTTGTACACATACAGCGAGTCTATGGATGCACTTTGGTTGTATGCAGGTTGTTCACAGATTCACTGTAGGAATGCATGTATGAAACACACACACATATATGCATTCAAAGTGCCCCTAAGACCTTGGTTTGTGAACCAGAATACAAAGAGGGTGGGGTGAATAAATGGCAGTACCTTCTGCTCTGACATTGAAGAAAAAAACAAAAAAAAACAAAACTTGGGAGTTAAATATCGATGGCCTATCGTTGGGATTAGTGATCAGCGTAGCGAGCTTTACATGTTACATCAGAAGTCTGCATGGAAATCCGTCTCCATACAGTTTTAAAATGTACGAAAGTTAGTTATTCGTGAAGTCGCGCGTGAAAAACTTCGGTAGTTGATCTTTAAAGTAGAAAACCACTTTAAAACTTGAAACCGAGCTCGTCTTCGGGTCCCACTGGTATCTCGGAAACAAAGCAGAGTTCGGTTTCAAGTTTTAAAATGGTTTTCCACTTCAAGAATCAACTACCGAAGTTATTCAACAAAGGTAAGCGCGACTTTGTGAATAATTAATTTCGGCTCATCGGAAAAAGATCTTGTACCTGTACGGAAAAAGATCTTCGTACAGTATTAATCCGAAATTTTTAACGAAGCGACTTCGGATGTAACATGCAAAGCTCCTTGCTAGTCAGGATAAATGATCAGTGCCTGACTGGCAGGAGTCTAATCAGGGAGGGACCATGGCATGAGCACTGCTGCCTCCTCCTCAGCCTGTGACGTGATGTCATGGCCTTTCAGTCCCATTCAAGTGACTGATTGGTGAGCTCTGCAGCCTCTTCACAGTATACCAAAGCGCTGTGTCCCCTTCAAACAGCTGATCAATGGGGACCCCCACCAACAGTGATGGCCTAGTGTTCAGATAGGACATCAATATTTTAAGGCTGTGGACATTTTTGTAGCAATCTTTTTTTATGATGGCATTTTATTCATTTTTTGATTTGGTCTTTATTAAAAAAAATTCAGAAGTTTTTGTGATACATGCGTTTAAAAATCAGTTTATTAGCAGACTATCCCTCCTGAGTTCTGACAGCTCATGTGAAGCCTTATCACTGATCTCCTGACCTCATTTAAGCCATATTCTTATTAGTCTAATTAGCTATAAATTCTGATGAAGCTCAGGAGGGACAGTCTGCAAATAGACTGATTTTTAACCACACTTATCACAAAAACTGCTGACGTTTTTAATGAAGACCAACTGAAAAAACGATTTTGGCCCAAAAAAAATAAAATTTGAATCATACAAAATTGCCCTGAAGGTGCCCATAGCCTTTAAGTCCTGGAAAACGTCTTTAAAACATAATCCGCACACCTTAGATGCTGTAGGTCTTATTTGTGTCAGTTTTTCTTATCAATGAATGGTGGCTAGGAATTTCCACCTTACTTTAAAAAATAAAAATAAAAAAAATCGGTTCTGCAGCAGCTGAGAATTCCAGTATCAGGAATTATGTACCTCTTCCATCTATAACTTCTAAAGAACATTACAAGAGGTCTTATCTTTGAGTTCTGCCAGCTGGATACATTCTTAGAAATCACGGATGACTTCTTATACTGTTATAATGTACAGTCAGGATGACATTACTCCTACTATTCATAAAGCTTTTATACCATTATTTTTACTACTGGATAAAACATATAGAATTTACCATGTTTGCTCTAGATACCCAAAAATAATAACTGTTTTGCTTCAAGGGGTTCTCTGCCTTGGACAATTCCTACCTATCAGAAGGGTCCCTTGGCACTAAGCAGATCACAGATGCTGAGACCCATAGAGATCAGCTGTTATCTGTAGAGAAACCTGGCAGTAAGTGTTTCATTTCACTGAGGCGCTACCACAGCAGAAATCAAGTATTACACAGCATCCATTCATATCAATGGGATGTCTATGTAATGCAGGACAGGACAGGTCCCCCAGAGAGATGCTCCTGGTAACCATTTTCCACTCTGGCCAAAAGATGAGGATCCCGAACAGAGGACTCCCCCGGAATTTCCTTTACATTATATATATATTAAAATAGAATTTCCAAATTTGATAGTTCCTTCAAAATTGTCTTAAAAACAAAATAAAACAATGATGATGATGATGATGATGATAATGATGATGATGATAAAGCCGAGACCGGCAAGTGCAAGTCACAACGTAGTGGAGCAGTGTACTATCAGCATTGCCTTATACCTGCACCACTGTCTGAATGGCCATTTTTTGTGGCTGCCGTGGTCTTTTCCTGATGCTGTATTTGGGTGGACACAGGCACTGAGGGGATCTGGGGAAGTTTCTCTCTCCAGCTGGGCCCATCCAGATCGATTAATGTTCTTGAAATCCTGTTTAGAAACAGAAAAACTTGTTAATATATCAATAGCATAACAGCCTGCTGGATCTCCAGAAGGCGCGTGTGAAACTAGCCTCAGGGTACTTTCACACTTGCGTTATTCTTTTCCGGCATAGAGTTCCGACAAAAAGGGCTCTATGCCGGAAAAAAACTGATCAGGCATATCCCACTGCATTCTGAATGGATAGAAATCCGTTCAGTTTGCATCAGTATGCCTTCCGTTCAGGCACTGTCAGGCGTTTTGGCCGGACATAATACCGCAGCATGCTGCGGTATTATGTCAGTCCAAAATGCCTGATCAGTCGCCGGATCCGGCATTAATTTACATTGACTTGTATTAGTGCCGGATCCAGCATTGAGAAACAACTGAAGGACGGATCCATCCTTCCGGTCTGTGCATGCGCAGACCAGGAAAACTGTGAAAAAGACTGCAGGACGGATCCGTCCATCCGCATGACAAGCGGAGGGACGGATCCGTTCTTGCAATGCATTTGTAGACGGATCCGGATCCGTCTACATATGCGGTCAGTTGTCACACTGATCAGCGGATCCGGCATGCAGCTCCGACGACGGAACTGCCTGTCAGATCACACGAACGCAAGTGTGAAAGTACCCTTAGTGTCCATTCACACAAGGCGATTTCAACACTGAATCACTCCATACCAGTCGATGGACACTCACGTTTACATGGCCTGATGCAAACTGAATGGGGAGCCAGTGATCACTACTGCGATCGTGGATCTCTAGTTTGCATATTGTCAGCAGCGCATCCCATTAACAAGGGATGATGTGCTGCGGGTAAATGGTGATATCTGGTGCCACATGAACCATCGATTGGTGTGTAATCAGCAGCAGATTTACAGTGTTCAATGATAGGGAAACTGGCACATAGTAAGTCTGCTGAACCGAAGAGTGAGTATACTGTCTAGGTTTAAACCTTTCTAGACCTTCACTGTACATGCGGAAGTCCAGTCTTTAAAAATGGTCATAGCCGCCAAGTTTCTGTTATAAACAGCTGACTCGCAGTGCTAATGTCTGCGATTTGTGATAACGCAGAATGTAGACATTTAACCCCACAGATGTCGTGGTCAATTGTGAGCACAGCATCTGCGGCATCTTTTCTGTGCGGAGACTGAGGAAGCTGCTGCTTTGGTGTGTAGGAAAAGCAACCCGATTGCACACTCAGGTCCCCTAGGAGGGCTAAAAATAAAAAGTTAAAAAATTCAAATCACCCACCTTTCCCCCATAATTATAATAAAAAAATTAAAAAAACATCATAGTGATAGTCATGTCTGAAAACACCAAAATTATTAAAATATAAACATGTTTATCCTTTACGGTAAATGTCGTAGACATTTTTTGTCCCTTCACTTCCCAAACAAAATTGAAAAATCAAAACGTTATATGTACTCCAAAATGGCATCAATAAAAACGACAGATCTTCTCGGGAAAAAAAAAAAAAAAGTTCCCGCACAGCTCTGTACGTATAACTATAAAAGAGTTTAGGGGGTGAGAATATGGCAAAAAGAAAAAAAATGAATTAAAGGGATTTTGCCATCACAGACAATGGGGGCATATTGCTAGGAGAACGGACGGGGAAAATAGTGGAGGACGCACTGCGCATGCACAGCCAACCTCCATTCATTTCTATGGGGCTGCCGAAAATTTCTGTCGGCCACATAAAAATGAATGGGAGTGGGGGCCGCGCATGCGTGGTGCGCTCCCATTCACTTGTATGGGAGCAGCGGGGAGTAGCGCTTGGTGGTGGCCGGACCCCGGGAAACCCAGGGTCCGCCAGCCACAACTCTCTCCGCTCTGTTCTCCTTGTAGGTGCGGGTCCCTGAGGTAAGACCCGCACCTATCAGACAATGGGGACATATCCTAGCGATATGCCCCATTGTATGTGATGGGACAACCCCTTTAAGAGAAACTATATAAATGTGGTATTGCAGTAATCATAATAAAGAACACAGGTCACTATTACTGCATAGGAACCGATGTGTCTTCTCAATTTATAAAGTGATGGCATATTCGAAGATAAGCCATCCCATTATCATTGGGGGTGATCTGACCTCTTGGACCCCAACCGATTCCAAAAATTAAACTTCTGGAGAAAGAAGAAGAAACTGCAGAAACACCTTATGGAGAAAAACATCGACCTTCCTGGATTTGCAGCCACGAGAAAGATTAAAAACAAAATAAAAAAAACATTGGAGGGGCATGTGGGAGGGGGGGCATGCAGTTTAGCAGCCACATTAAACCCTGGTGTTCTGCAGAGCTGAAATGATTTCACTAATTTCATCCTGAATGCATGTCAGAACTGCACTGTGTGCCAGCACCCTAAGGCTACATGCACATGGCAGTGAAATTAAAGTCTGTTAAAAATGGATAAACTGTCCATTTTTTAACAGATGTTTTTTCCACCGATCCCTTTCTGAGAAACAGACGTTAAAACAGACCCATTCAATTGTATAGGGGCTGTCGGTCAGTGAAAAACAGACAAGATAGAACATGTTTTATATTTTTACGTCCGTTATTCACTGGCCGTCAAAAATAACCTCATAGACTACCATTGGTTTTAAAACGGACGTGTGATGTCTGTTTTTCATTGTGTGCATGTAGCCTAAGGGTATGTTACAAGACAGATATGGTGTGTACTTTCTGCCAAGAAACTGTGTGCAAAAAATCTGCAGCATATCACTCCCACGCGGACATGCTCTAAGTGTGCAATCCAGTTTCAGCAAACAAGGTTAATTTATTGCAAAGAGTTTCACACCATTGGCATATATATTAATAGTGCTGTTGCTTTGTTACATGGCAGAGGCCTTGCTCCCCCAGGTCATTGGTGCCCTCTTTGGCTACGATAATCATAAGCAGAGGCTTGGGAGGAATGGACAGCGATGAAAAAAAGAAGAGGGCAGGAGGGTGCTCCTTCAATGACCTACCTGTTGATACTGTCGTTGGCCAGCTGCATCCCGCTGTCTATCTGAAGGGCAACCTTATAGTCCACGTATGCTTGTCTGTACTTCTCAAGGGACTCGTTTGCCATTGCACGTCGCAGGAGTGGTTTCAGTGAAAATGGCTGATATTCCAGGGACCTTTGTGGAGGGAAAAAAAATAAAAATTATCTTAACATTTGAAAACCCAAAGAATAAATTCTGAGAAGATCTTAATTTTCTTCGATAGAAAGGTTCAAAAATTCTGGTAGTCATGCTTGAGAAATACTGCCGTAACCCAGCGTCTTCTTACTGTCTTACTATCAGCCATGTAATATATAGACAGGCTGGTCTGCCAGAGCATTGATACTAGCAGGAGGCAGCCCTCTATGACTGTGAAGGCTAACCTCCGGCACTCCAGCTGTGGTAAAACTACCACTCCCAAGATGTACACTTGGCTGTTCTCAGAACTCCATAGAAATGAATGGAGCATGCTGGGAGTTGTAGTTTCACCACAGAGAGAGTGCCGGAGGTTAGCCATCACTGCTCTATGGCGTCCATATGTCCTAACTGTGCATATAGAAATGGTTTGTCAATCTTGTTAATGGGAATGTGCCATCACATAATGATCTATCGTTTAAATCATTTTAAAGAATGTTTGTTGGTATAATATTAAATTTTTCAAGTCTATATCTAGATTAGAAAAAAATCAGCATAAAACCCTGCAGCTTTTGCACCTGCTAATAATACTGATAAAGTACAGATCACTACTGTTATCTGCTTATCATTACAGGCTGGAATAGAATGACAGATATCACCTCTGTATAGATAACACAGGATCCACCATGTACAACTGATGATATCGCAGCTTATCTACTCCCTCCTGACCTCTGCATGCCTAGAAAACTCTCCCATAGAAGTCAATGAGGTCCACTCCTATCAATTATCCTTTACTTGGGCCAATTTCGCAGATGTCTGCTGGGAAGGAAGCGGACCTTCCCAACAAATCTACTGCTTGTCAATGGAGGAGACTGCTGCCATTACATGCATGATCTCCTCCACAGTATGGAAAGGAGTGATCACTAATGTCATCGCTTGTCCCCATACAGACTTGTTTAGACGGCACGATCCGCTGCCGGCAAAAGACGAGTTAGGTGACTGCACCTTTACACTGCTAGTTTATCGCTAATGAATGCTCATTAGCGATTATCTGGCGGATTCTCGGACCGGGTAAAGGGTCCTTCAGGCTCCATTATCATGTTCAGGAAATAAAATAAAAAATTCTGCAATCAGAAAATAAAAACAGATTTGAAAAAAAGGAGATGTGTCGTTTTAACCGTCAGAAAAAAAAAAAAAATCGGTGTCACGTTCCCTTTACGTAAGGATCATCTAGAAATAGTGTTTTCTGAAGATCCCGGATGTAATGGATCCTATTGTGGATTTATTTCTACTCCTATTAAGCCCTGTGAGAATACCCAGCACAGTTTGACTCATTAACCTGACCATTAACACGTGAACATTCAAAAGTCTAATTGGACTGCAGAGAGAGGGAGCCGGTCACCGGGCTTGGGGCCACTAAACCGCCAACACATCCTTTTGCTGCTAGGGTACAGCTTTCTAAGGGTGCAGGCACATGCGGATCTTGCTGCACATTTCCTCCTCTGCATAACAAAGGGTAAAATCCATGGCGGAAAGCTACCAAACTGCCATGCTGCGCAGCTAAAACCTATACTACGTGTCCGCTTCCCCTCTCGTCCCCTTTCTTGGTCCTGTGGATTTTCAGCCCCTGCAATTCTCCAGTCTATCCGCCATGTGTGAACATATACTAAAAGATGCCGCTGACACAACCAGCTATTTTGGAATGATTTAGTAGAAAAGGGGTAGGCAACCTCTGAAACTACAACTCCCAGCATGCATCCTTGCTCTGCTCCTCTCAGAACTCTCATAGAATTTCACAACAGCTGGAGTGCCGAAGGTTGCTGGTCCCTGTAGTAGATGATCTTGCTTATTACAGGAAGCGAGTGTGGCAGCTGCGGGCGCATGCGCCTATGAAGCATAGGACGGGACACCTGCGCAGTAAAGTGGTGCGTACTATACTAGGCTTTATCCATGCAATGAGAATGTGCCTGTAGCCGCCGGATTCATCTCCAGTAATAGAAGAGTTCTTTTACTACATAATTCAGAAATGTCTGGTAGTGAGGGAGGCATCTTAAGAAAGTTAAATCCCAGCTGCATAAGGACATGCTGGTGGTTTAATGGCCATCCCCTTTAACATGTTAATGAGCCAATCAGACCTACAACACAAGCATCCTCTTGTGTTCAAAGTACTTAACAGATACATAATGGATCCATCAACAGCAGCTTGCTGACAGCTTCCAGGTAGCAACTATAGATTTTTTTTACAGAGTGCACAGAGTTCATGAAAAAAAAAAAAAGGGTAAACCGAAAGAGAGACAATATGACAAAAATGTCAGATTTTAGTGTGAACCAATGCTGGATCTTCGCTTTAAAAGCCTAAAGGCATGTGCTGGGTTAGAGCAGGATTCAGACCCCGGGGCTGACACACACATTCTTTGTCTAGGGGTACTTTCACACTGGCGTTGAGGGCTCTCACAAATGGTCCAAAACGGATCAGTTCAGCCCCAATGCATTCTGAATGGATAAGGATCCGTTCAGAATGCATCAGTTCGGCTCCGTTCCGCTTCTATTCCTTTCTGTAGGCGGACACCAAAACGCAGCATGCAGCATTTTGGTGTCCGTCTGACGATGCGGAGCCGAACTGATCCGTTTTGACTTACAATGTAAGTCAATGGGGACGGATCCGTTTTCAATGACACAATATGGTGCCTTTGAAAACGGATCCGTCCCCCATTGACTTTCAATGTAATTCAAAACGGATTTGTTTTGACTGACATTTTTCTTTAAAGCTAAGGCAAACGGATCCGTTCTGAACGGATACAAACGTTGGCATTAGGCTATGTTCACATCTGCGTTCAAGCTCTCCGTTCCTGTAGTTCGTCCAGAAGTTGAAAAAAAAAAAAAAAACGAAAAACGTATCCGTTTAGCCTCCCATAGAAACGAATTGACGTATGTATGCATACGTTTGACTCAGTTAGTAGGTAATACGTTCGGAATCCGTTTGCAGGATTTTTTTCTACGTTCAGAAAAGCGGATTCTTGACGGAGCGTCCATTTACGTTCATTGTAGTCAATGAGGAACGGATTGTAAAATTTTTCTTTCGTGGACATAACGTTTCTATTGTACGTTTTTTTGGTTCTGAACATGCGCAGAACAAACAGGAACATCCAAATGAAGACAGGAAAACAAGGGAGTGTCATGTGACAGTCACGTGAGCGCTACTCCTTGCCATTTCTGAAAGCTGATGTGCAAGTTGGATAAAGTATCAAGAAAAGGGTATGAATTGATGCAATTGAAAAGTATTTATTTTGATCATCTACTGGGGCATGCCATTTGGCTACTGGGGGCTAATATCTTGAAACTGTGGAAGCAACTCGGGGATGTTATTACCCTGTTGTGAGATGCTATTACGCATTATATTATTATTATATTATCAGATTTGTATATAAAGCATGCAGATGGGGGAGGGACAACTGAAAAAAAAGGGGGGGAAACGGATCCGTTACTTGAGTAACTGAACGGATATTTAACAGACCTTTTTAATCCGTTTATTAATGTATCCGTTAGATGGTATCCGTTTTAAAACACACGAAGTATGTCTGTTACGTTCTGTTATGAATAAATCCGTTTCAATCTTGAGACAGACTCGAGTCATAACGGAAAGCCGAACGGAGGACTTAACGCTGATGTAAACAAGCCCTTATAGGTGCGGATCCGTCTGTGCAAATAAAAGACGGATCCGCGCCTAACGGAAGTGTAAAAGTAGCCTTAGACCTCTTGCAAACAAATGGTTTTTTCCGTTTCCGTTCCTTGCATTCAGTATACGAAACCATTCATTTTAATGGCTCCGCAAAAAAAAACGGAAGGTACTCCGTATGCCTTCCGTTTCCGTATTTCCGCTCAAAGATAGAATATGTCCTATTATTGTCCGCATAATGGACAAGGACAGTACTGTTCTATCAGGGGCCAGCTGTTCTGTTCCGCAAAAAACGGAATGCATACGGACATCATCTGTATTTTTTGCGGATCCGTTTTTTGCGCACTTCAAAATACTGAAAAAGCCATACGGCCATGTGCAAGAGGCCTAAGGGCTAATTCACATGGCCGTAGGTGGGCCGTTCCATGCATTGGGGACCGCAATTTGCAGACCCCAATGCACGGGAAACCTCCGTACCGCCGCCGGGATGAATCCAGACCCATTTAACTTGAATGGGTCTGCATTCGTCCGCTCCGCAAAAAGATAGAGCAAGTTCTATTTTTTTGCAGAAAGGAAGTACGGAACAGAACCCCACGGAAGCACTGCGTAGTGCTTCCGTAGTGTTCCTTTACGTCAGGCATGCTCAACCTGTGGCCCTCCAGCTGTTGCAAAACTACATCTCCCAGCATGCCCAAACAGCCTACACCTATCAGCCTACAGCAGGGCATTGTGGGAGTTGTAGTTTTACAACAGCTGGAGGGCCGCAGGTTGAGCATGCCTGCTTTACGTGATTCTGTTCCGCATCTCCGGATTTGCGGACCCATTGAAGTGAATGGGTTCGCATCCGTGATGCGGAATGCACACAGAACGATGCCCGTGTATTGTGGATCCGCAAATGCAGTCCGCAATACGGCAACGTGCAGCACACGTTCGTGTGCATGAGCCCTAAACATGAGTATCCATAGTAATGTAAAGCACAAATCAACATGAACACCTCAGATACAAACATAGATGTGAGTATAATACACTAGAAGACAAGCCCATAATAAGCGTTATGTTCTAAGGGGCAGATTTATGAAACCGACTAAAAGATAAACTGCCTTTGCTGCCCATAGCAATCAATCAGAGCACAGGTTACATTTCTTAGGGTCCATTCACACGACCATATTTTTGTCCCTCATCCGATTCACATTTTTTGTGGATAGGATGCGTATCCCATTCATTTCAACGGGGATGCAAAAAATGCGGAAGCATAACGTGCTGTCTGCATCTGTATGTCTGTTCTGTGGCCCAAGATCATGTCTGCAAAATGGACACTAGTCGTGTAAATGGAACCTTATTCTGCTCTGCAAAAAAATAAAAAAGTGCTGTGATTGATTGCTATGGGCAACAAAGACTGTTATCCTTTGCAGCCAGTTTTCGTAAATCTACCCCTTAGTACTTAACCGTTTCCCTGCCAAGGACACATGTCATACGTCCTGGCATGGTGGCAGTTCAGTAGCCAAGGATGTACTTTATACTACTAATGGCTGGATCTCAGGATGTGTAACAAATTCCAGGCTCTAGAAACGGGTCTCAGTGAAAGCTTCATATATCTGACCCTGAGCCTCAAACCGGATCTTGTTTTAAAGCTGTCAAATATAAAATAAGACCTGGCATGAATCTCTAGCTGTTACACAGCCTGAGATATGCCAGCAGACAGCAGCCCGCCACCACTTAAAGGGAGTCTGTCACCTCCATATGGCTATATACAGTGCTTACATTGTCCTATAGCGCACCTATAGATAAATGTATTGGTACCTTTGTCTTTTTCTTTACACTTGCAGAAGCTGGAAAAACGAAGTTTAATTCATATGCCCAGGGGCGGCATTCACTGTGTTGGAGCCCAGGCTGCTCTGCCTTTTTTCATTGTTTCCCCGCACCAGCCTCTGCCTATGCCCACCCTCCTATTCCCCTTACATGATCCTTTGGTCCAGCTGAGATCCCGCGCCAGCGCACTGCCTCACCGGGCCGGGGCATGCAAACTGTGCTGCCCATTGTGGGCACGGCATCACATTAACTACTGCGCTTGCGCCGGTAAACAGCACAAAACGAGTGGCAAGGTGGCATTCACCGGCATGCACAGTAGTTAAAGCGATGCCGTGTCCACAATGCGCATGCCTCGGCCCAGCAAGGCAGTGCACAGGCGCGGGATCTCGGCCGGACCGAAGGATCACGTAAGGGGAATAGGAAGGCGGGCAGAGGCTGGGGCAGGGAAACAATGAAAAAGGCAGAGCAAACTCTGCCCCTGGGCACTTGCGAGTCTTCATATACATATGAATTAAACTTGTTTTTTTTCCAGCTTTTACAAGTGTAAAGGAAAAGACAAAGGTACCATTACATTCATGAATAGGTGTGCTATAGGACAATAAAAGCAATGTATATGGCCATATGGAGGTGACAGACTCCCTTTAATCCTGCTGAGATGTCAGCTGGCGTGGAAGAGGAGGGGACAGTGGGGAAGTGCTTCTCTCTCCCTGTGTGACTGTATATGGCCCAGGGGGAGGATAACATGGACTTCTGCATATGCTATTAAGCCACTTCTCTATCAGTCAGAAAGCATACTTGCTCTCTGATTGTCACATATGGGGTAATGTTTGCTTTCAGTAAATTTATAGGTTTTGGGGGTCTGTTGATACCAGACTGTAATCCCTGTATTTTATAGGATGCTACTTGTTTAAAAAATTTTCATCTTTAAACCAGATTTTTGGCCTTTCCACTTCCGGTGATTTTATGACGATAAATGCGGGTAACTTTAGTTTTTTGGTATGTATGAACGCTGCAAGTATTAAACCATTATTTTTAGGAGGTGTGGAGCATATAACCTTCTGTTTGGGCTACACTTTTACCCACTAATCTCAACATTTTTGCAATTTTAACAGAAAATGGCAATATGATGCAAAGTTGCGTGAAGTATAAACTTCTGAGTGGCATTTTGACAATGCGCTGGATGTCTATCTTCAGAAAAAATATGGATATAGGGGGTTGTTTTGTAATTTAGTTTTTTTTTTTAAACTGAAAACTGTCCTGGCTACCAGAGGTGCAAAATGGCAAAAAAAAAAAAAAGTCTTGGCAACAAAATGTTTAAAAGGGAGACCTTAGCCAAAAGAACGACTTCTAAGAGCGTATACAGAGCCGTGGAAGGCCCCAATCAAATGGGTCACTGCAGTATTTGGGATGCAGCCCAGTAGTACCACAAACAAACACTGTTTTGCTACAGCCATAGTATTGTTAAAGAGTACCTAAACCTTTGTAATAAAAAAGTGCTCAGAGGGATCTCTCCATTCGGCTTTTATCGGCTGTGCTTGTCTTTTCAAGCATGTGTTAGATCAGGCATGCTCAACCTGCGGCCCTCCAGCTGTTGCAAAACTACAACTCCCATCATTCCTGTACAGCCTACAGCTATCATCCTACAGAAGGGCATATTGGGAGTTGTAGTTTTAAAACAGCTGGAGGGCCGCAGGTTGAGCATCCCTGTGTTAGATGGATCCCACATATTCTCTAGAGATCCACTTTCCTCACACTCCAAAAGCTGAGCAGAGCCAATGAAAGCTGATGGGGCAGAGCGCTCTGAGCAGCGCTTATGCCCCAGCGTGTTTCCAACAAAGGTGTTACTAGGTTGCAGATTTGTGTGCAGTAAATCTGCAACAAAAGTCCACAAAAAGTATATAAATCCACACTATTTATTGTTTTGGTGTGTTTTTTGTTGCCGATTTTCGATTTAACAACCCCAATGAAGTCTATGGGGAAAATCACTCTACAGAAGGTGTGGTGTGGAATCGCACAAACCATTGACGAGCTGCTGTGGTTTTTCAGCATGAAAATCCGCATCATGGTCAGATGACCTAACCCTTTAAAAACCCACCTTGCTTGAAAAGTCACATTCCAGATTTGCATAGTTGTCAGCTGTAAACACAACTCCCAGTCATTCCTGCATCCAGGCACATAGTGCAGACGTAGAGTCACCCAACGTAGGTAGACCGGTCACCGCCTGGTGCTGCTGACTACAGTCCAGTGCTCCAAGGGACTGTGCTCTAGCAGTCCATTACTCTGGTCATATGCACCAGGAAAGATGAACAGAAGTACTATAGGAGTCCAAGACCAAGAACATGAAAACAGGTGTTTTGGGCTTGCAAATAGTACCATGAAAGTCAATGCAATTCCATTTAAAAATTTTATTTTTTGAGGGGTGTTTTTTTCAGTCAGTTCAGGTTTTTTTTCTTTCTTTATTTCCCTACATGAGAAGTCTATGAGATAAAACTAGGAAAAAAACAACAACAACAACAACCAGAGGGTGCTGCAATTTGAAAAAAATAACACCAATAGACAAAAATGCCAGGAAACTGTCTTAAAACACCACTGCAAAAAACTCAGTGCTTGCAGGTTTTTTTCCCCTATTGGTCAGCATTGTTTTAATGAATATTTTGCTCAAAAAAAAGAAAAAAAAAAGGCATAAAATAACTGTGTGTGCAACCACCCTTATAGATCCCAGCTTTAGAGATCCAAGTCCCCCTGCTTCTCTTAACAAAACCATTAAGGTAAATGAATAAAGTGATGCATTTCCAGTTGCCTGCAGCCATCACTAGGGGGAGCTAACTGCATACAGCACTCCAATTGAACAAAATGATAGCTCTGTCTCTAGCAAGGGTCTAGGCTCCCATTAGGGTCACCTGTGGGCCTCTCACAACACTGGTGGTCACCCGGCACAGTGAGAAAGAAAAGCACAGGTCTTTTCTTCCACTCTGCTTATCATATGTATTTTTTGAGTCAATTGCATCAAAAGTAACCAAATGAATTTCATTAAATTTACATTATATATATATATATATATATACGGTATATATATATATATTACATTATAATTATTAAAGGTTGGACAACAGTTAGGCTACTATATATAATATCGCCATAATCCTTACATAGGTAAACATATGCATTGGGAAAATATGGATTGGGCATCAGAGCTGATGTTTAAGGCAGGTCCCCAGGTGACCACATTTCCTGTCATGCAATCAATCCCACAGAGGGTAAGGCTCCCTATTCTGGGCTATCCCTGACAACAACTTTCCAGCTCCGGGTGATGGGATTTACACACAAAGCTGTCATCAACTCCACAATGATATAAAAGATCTGCACCCGGCAAATAAAAATAAGATATTTCCATAAGGGGATGGTCCAGTTTAAAACAGGCATCCCAAAAATTTTTAAGGGGTTATCAAAATCCCATAATGACCCCCCTCCCGATGCCCGGCCCCTAATCTCAAACAGGTTATACTTACCCCACTCCAGGGCCGCCCACACGGCCGCCGCTGCATCTCTGCAATGCTAGGGAGACTTGTCCCCGTCAACATCTGCTGTTGGTTGCAAAAGACCTAAAGACCTGCGCTGCAGACTGACACATTGTACCAACACTGATGCATTGTAATAGCAAAGGAATAAGTGACCCGGTCTTCACAGGATACAGGAATCACCAAGTGCACTGCCTAATCCTGGTGCCCACAGGAAACACAGAGGAAAAATGCTGTACAGAAAATAACTGGCTCTCTAGGAGTTTTTGATTGTTTGCTAATTAAACATATGCAAGAACTAAACCACATAAAAAAGCAAATATACATAAAATAATTAAAATCCAAGATACCTTTAAAGGGTTTCTCCGGGTGGTCACGTGAGCAGAGAGGAGATTGTGGAATCAGAGGTGCAACAGAGGGGTAAGTACTGAGCAGACTATCTTCCCATGAGACAGGTCAGCCTACAGGAGGATTGTCACCAAAAACCAGAGAACCCCTTTAGGGGTTAAATACGCCACTGGCCCTAGTAGGCATTTTTACACCCCACTTAGGGTCCTTTTACACTTGCGTTCTGAGGATCCGGCAGGCACTTCCGTCCCGCCGGATCCGTCAGAACGCAAGTCGCCTGAAGCATTAGAAGACTGATCAGGATCCTGATCAGTCTTCGAATTGCTTTCAGGTTACTATGGCAGCCAGGACGCTATTAAAGTCCTGGTTGCCATAGTAGGAGCGGGGAGCGGTATACTTACCATCCGTGCGGCTCCAGGGGCGCTCCAGAATGACGTCAGAGCGCCCCATGCGCATGGATCACATGATCCATGCGATCACGTGATCCATTCGTGTGGGGCGCCCTGACGTCACTCTGGAGCGCCCCGGGAGCCGCACGGATGGTAAGTATACTGCTCACCCGCTCCCCACTACATTTTACCATGGCAACCAGGACTTTAGCGTCCTGGCTGCCATGGTAACAATTGAGAAAAAGCTAAACGTCGGATCCGGCGATGCGCCGAAATGACGTTTAGCTTAAGGCCGGATCCGGATTAATGCCTTTCAATGGGCATTAATTCCGGCCTTGCGGCAAGTGTTCCGGATTTTTGGACGGAACAAAAAGCGCAGCATGCTGCGGTATTTGCTGCGTCCAAAAAACGTTCCAGTCCTGAACTGAAGACATCCTGATGCATCCTGAACGGATTTCTCTCCATTCAGAATGCATGGGGAAGATCCTGATCAGGATTTTTCCGGCATAGAGACCCGACGACGGATCTCTATGCCGGAAAACAAAAACGCCAGTGTGAAAGGGGCCTTACTTGATATTAATATCTCAATATCCTGCATCAGACATGTGGGGTCAGCAGTTATTTGTACTGATACATTGTAGCAAACTGTCGGAACAGGAGAAAGGTATTTACTGCTGATGTATTGAAGGGGTTTTCCAGGATTTAAAAAAACGTTACCCATGAACAGGAAATGCCATGAAATAACTATTACTCACCTGGTCTATTCCATGCCGCCCCAGTGGCACCCTCAATGATGTCACATACATCAGTCACATGGCTGCTGCAGCCAATAGTCACATGCCTTACATGCAGGGATCAATGCGGAGGTCAGTGATTGGCTGCATCGGTCATGTGAATGATGTATGTGACATCCTTGTTGCAGGAACGGCAAGGACCACGGAAGTGGGACCACTGGAGCAGAAAGGGATTTAGGCCTTGTTCACATTTCCATTTTTCACTGACTCATTGATTTTAATGTGTTTGTTCACTGATCAATATTTTTTTTACTGACCATGGGTGCGTGAAAAAAAATAAAAATAAATAAATCACAGGGACATGCACTACTTTGGTTGGGATGGCATCAGTGTTGTGTCTGTCCCTGGTCCATTGTTCACGGACCATAGACAGGAGAAGCTTTGGAAATTAAACTTTCAGTCAAGCAGTGTCTGTGAAATACGGTTGACACACGAAGAGCGAAAAAAATGTCACATGGACATCTTCACAGGTGATTGTCGGGGTCCGAAACGAGACCGCCGACATTCAGCTGCTTGAGAAGGCAGCGGCACTCTCTGTAGCACCACAGCCTTCACTAAGTTTTCCCTAGGCCGGTGACGTCACGTTCATCTGTCACATGGCCCAGGCCCAGCTCAGCCCCATAGAAGTGAATGGGGCAGAGATGCGCTACCGAACACAGCCGCTATACAATGTACGGCGCTGTGCGTGGTGAGCTGAGAGAAGGCTGCGGTGCTACTGTGAGCCCCTGTCCCCTCTCAAACAGCTAATCAGTGGAGGTCCCGGGAGTTAGACCCTCACTGATCAAATACTGATGATCTAGGTTATTAAGGGGTCCATGTCACTAAGAGAACCCATTCCTATATGCTCCGTTGGGGTACATGCAGGTCCAGGCCAGCCATATATAAGCAACAGTCGACAATCGTTAAGCATCCGTAAATCTGTAGCTCCTGCTCTGGAGGGATCAACCTGCTCGTACAATACATAAATGCCAGCCGTGTCATACTATGTGCTAACAGCTGATCATCATGGGGTTCAGATGCCGGGCCTGTGCCGATTGCAGGGCCAGCTTAATTTGGGGATTGCCATGATTAAGATCCCTCTTTGCTTTAATGACATAAAACTGGGGTATTCCCGACTTAATGCCTGCTAGATGCTGCTCCCACCTCTGAGACGATCACCTCTCTTGAGAATAGGGACTCTGACCCTTGTCCCGCAGCCACTATAACTAGAGAGGTGGCCGGGTAGTCATAAGCGATGAGGACATGGAATATTGGCGTAGTTCCATGTAGATGTGAACCTCCAGTGCGAGCTTCCACTGACAGATCATCAGCCTGTGCGGTTGGCACTACACTGCTGTAATGTGTCTGACCTTGCATGCCATATGCCTACGATCTGCGGGGCACAATACTAGTCAAATCTAAATGTAGGGGTGCCCACGAAGAGAAAAACTACAGAGCAGAACCTTTTACGGGACAACTACATATTGTTCCTGAGAACTGCAGACCAGACGGATCTGCATTTCAGCAAAGCGAAAACGCAGATCGAATAACTGGCAGCACATCCTATAAGTGGAACGCGAGTGCATACCTATGCAGGCCTAAGACACATATACAGACTGCGGGAATTAACCCTCGCAGCAGCCTTTGCCCCATGCTGACCTCAATATAGTGATGGATGGACCTCCTGACTATCCATTTATATCCTATGCCCCGATGAATTCTGGGTATTTCTTCAGCAAGAACCGAGGAATGCCGACAACCCGGTCACAGCCGTACCCTTTTCATTACCATGTGACTCAGATATGACTATAAACCACTGTACAGAGCGGAGGCACGAGGGGGACACCGCTATGGAGGCATACAGACAAGTCATAGTCACCCAGTGACATGGGAAATTCTCGCTCACGCCCGCCCTGACCTTTGATCCCAGTGATCCTGCAACATTTGAAGATCACAAGGTGATTGCACCTTCAGCCGTGCGCTTCTTAGTGGCCAGGGCGATTAACCCTTTCTGCAGACATTGGCGTAAACTAGAACTTACTTGTTGCAGTCCTCGATGCACTGGGCGCAGTTCCCGTCCTTGAGGTGGCACGCCGCTCGGTTAGAGTACAGGATCCCCAATTCTTCGGCGTCCTCTGAAACCGGAGAGGTGTAGATAAGCTTTACTTAGCAGGGGTGCGAGGAGGCAGCACTGCAGCACACGCCGCTTCCACTGCAGTAGCACAGCACAGGTAGTGCAGGCATGAAAAGCCACATGCAGCAGCACATAAGGGTAGACCACACATGCAGGACTATATCATGGGAGGTTTGGACTATTGATTTATAGCAATCAGAACTGACCTGGGTTCTTGAGGTTCTGGATGGCCTTGGTGTACTTGATGGACGCCTCGGTGAACTGACCATTCTTAAAAAGCTGGTTGCCTTCGTTTTTCAGCTGTGCTGCAAGAGGAAGGGGCTGTGATGACAGCTTGGCTTCCTGGCTCCCGCTCCGAGCCCGCTGCTGGGGTTTTCTCTGCTGTTCGGCGGGGATTTTGCCGCTCTGCTTCACCCCATTCGGTGTGCTTGCCGTGCCGTGCCTGGGCGTCTGGTTGATCTCCTCCTTTTCATTCCCTTTCTTAGGAGAAAACTTTTTTTGAGCATTCCCCATTGCAATCAGCTCGGCTGCAGTCTCTCCTCCTCTTGCTGTCACACCGGCTTCTACAAGGAAGTTACAGGCTTGGTTATCGACATCACCAGAGCAAACTACTGTACAGCCTCCAGGAGGGGTGGGAGGTAGTCACGCTGGAGGTTAGCAGAGCCGTACAGCTGGCCAAACACAGAAAATCCACACAAAAGGAAAAGCAAATCCGGCTAGTGTCGTGTAACCCTGTGCACGGATGCAGAAGGCACAGGGGTGTGTGAAGTACAATGTGTGAGCGCAGCCAGCCCCCTACTCGCCCAGCAATTAACATACCAAATACAACAGTCACTCCCCAAGCTGACCATTTGTATGCTGAAGCAGCGAGGGGCAGATCCTGAGACGGTCTAGTCCATGCTAATACTACCGTGGAGGTAATCTGCAGCCCTGACTTAATACTGCATTGCATAATGAAGCAGCAAGTCCCAGCATGACCAGTCAGAGGCCAGAAGACTGCACCAGCAATAGTACTTCTAATGGTCTACTGTTCGTTTAGCCACCCCCTTAGGATCATTTGATCGGCTCAGATTTTGGGCCCAGTGCACCGTTATGTATTTTGCAGTCCGCAAACCATGTCGGACACCGGCCACGTGTATCTAGCAATTTCCGTGGGCCACTTTGTAGAAATGCTTATTAGGACATATTCTATTTCTTTGCAGGACGGACAAGCGGACAAATGGATGCGGACAGCAGTCGGTGTGCTGTCCACGTTTTTTGCCACCTCATTGAAATGAATGGGTCCGCATCCAAAAATAGATGCGGGGGAGGGGAGGGGGGGGGGGAAGAGAGAAGCTGTGTGCGTAAGGTCTTGTGGTAAATTAGAGATTCTAGGGAAATCCAGCATTAAACGGGGTTGTCCATCTTATCAGATTTTTGCTGAAAGTGCTGTCAACTCGCATAATGTTATAAAAAGGCCTTCTTTCATTCAGCACTGCGCATGCGCTAGTGTCTAATGTATTGAGTAGTGTTATTCAATAGCGTTTTTTGCGGATCCGTCATAAATCTGCAAAAACGCTTCCGCTACAATAATACTACCGCATGCATCTGTCATGAACAGATCCGGTTGTATTATGTCTTCTATAGCCATGACGGATCCGTCTTGAACACCATTGAAAGTCAATGGGGGACGGATCCATTTTCTATTGTGCCAGATTGTGTCAGAGAAAACGTTTGGCTCAATTTCGTCAAGCCTCCAGAGCGGAATGGAGACTGATCGAAGGCAAACTGATGCATTCTGAGGAGATCCTTTTCCATACAGAATGTATTAGGGCAAAAATAATCAGTTTTGGACCACTTTTGAAAGCCCTGAACGGATCACACAAACGAAAAGCCAAAATGCTAGTGTGAAAGTAGCCTTACCTGTGCACTTGGCAACTGCAGGCATCTTTGTTGGTCCCATGTTCATATGTGTCTCCACTGCTGAGAAAAATTATGTTTTTAAAATATACAAATGACCCTCTAGGAGCAACGGGGGCGTTACCATTACTCTTAGAGCCTCAGCTCTCTCTGCAACTGCCGTGCCCTCTCCATTTTGATTGACAGAGCCAGGCGTGGAAAAAGTCATTATGCCTGACCATCTCAAAGTGCAGAGAGAGCAGAGCCTCTATGTGTAATGGTAACGCCCCCGTTGCTCCTAGAGGCTCATTTTCATATAATAAAAACATCATATTTCTCAGCAATGCGGGCACATACGAACAAGGGACCAACACAGATGCCTTCAGCTGCCAAGAGCACATGTAACAGGTCAGCCAGTGTCATAGGGACAAACCTGCTGACAGATGCCCTTTAAGGAATCTTTCAAAATCCAAAATGAATAAACTTTGCAAGGACAGTGTTTGCTAGGCAGCACCACAATGGACATGAGAAGCCACTTAGCAACAGGCTCTGCTGCTGCCATGTGGTCACCCATCTCAATTCTCTTGTACAGATCCACGTGGTCACCTTCTATGCAAGAAGCATATATCCTGATGGCATGTCACCAGCATCAGTTCCAGGGCAGGCAGTGTTATAGAAGTATATATATATTTTTATTAGAGTGAAATATTTGTGATTGCCACTAATGCTTTACATACAGACACCGATTGGTTGTCTCGATCACTAGGTATGTGCAATAGCTTCCGATACAGACACCATTAGGCCTCATGCACACGACCGTTTTTTTATGCTGTCCGCAAAAATGGGTTCCGTTGTTCAGTGATCCGTGTCCGTTTTTGCCTTCCGTTGTGTTTCCGTGTGTCTTCCGTTTTTTTTAGCGGACATGACCCAAAAGATTTTACCAAAAGACAGGCTGACAATTTTTCCCAAGTGCCTGCCAAGGGATCCGCAAAAAAAAAAACGGACACGGAACGCGGATGACACACGGATGGCCATCCGCATTTTTTCACGGACCCATTGACTTGAATGGGTCCGTGAACCATTTTTCACGGACAAGAATAGGACAGGTTATATTTTTTTGACGGACTGGAATCACGGACCACGGACGCGGAGGACAAACGGTGCATTTGCCGAGGTTTCCACGGACCCATTGAAAACCAATGGGTCCGCAGAAAATCACGAAAAACGGAGCAACGGACACGGAATCAAACAACGGTCGTGTGCATGAGGCCTTAGAATGAGAAGCATGCCGCCAGACCCATACATCAGTGGCCTCCAATAAACACTACTACTCATTGCAATAGAAACTAGCGCATGCGCAGTGCTGTGCACAATAAATAAAGATTCTGATACAACATTAAAAATCCAATAAGGTGAGTAACCCCTTAAATGCAGAATTTCCCCAAAATCCACATGGACCTGATCTTAGTTATGGTATGAATATAATGTTTATTGCACTTTTGTTGTAAATTTTTGTGATGTTTCAAAGAAATAATGTAAGATGTATATCGGGGTTATCACCAGGTCTGGGAGTACACAATATGTAACTGGTGAACCAATTAAGTGTTGCTAAGTATTTATAGTTTCTATTCATATTTAATATCTATGCCTGACAAAGACCTTTAGGGGTCCAATTGGTGTGTTTTTTTCTGTGTTTTGGACATGCCATAGAGAAGATCCTTTTTTTTACAATATTGAAGGCTGTCAAATTGGCCTTTTGAATATCGAATTCTGGGTGTGAGAGTTTCTGGATTCTTTGACCCGGCAACCTGCAGTGGATTAACTTAATGTTGTGGGCTGCCTCTGGGCTCTACTTTATAACTCATGGCTCAGGCTAGATGATGAATATGCTGCAGACACTGAGGGCTTCAGTACTGCAGTTGCTGTGGAGCAACACATTCCCCCTACTGCTGGTGTGATGATTTGGGGAGCCATCATATATGACAGTCAGTCACCCCTAGAAGTGATACAAGGGACACTAACAGCTCAGTGATATGTGCAGCACATCCTGCGGCCACATGTGTTCCTCTCATGGCAGGGCTTCCATTTGGCATTTTTTAGCAGGATAATGCTCTCCCACAAACAGCAAGGGTTTCCCACGAATGTCTCCACCAGATTACAACACTTCCATGACCTGCCCGATCACCAGATTTATCGCCAATCAGCCATTTATGGGACCAGCTGGGACGCCAGCTTCACCAACCTATGAATGTACAGGATCTACAGGGCCAGCTGCAACATCTGTGGGCAAATGTGGCGCTAGATACCATGTGGAACCTGTATGCCTCCATGCCCAACCTTAACTCATCTTGTATCCAGGCCCAAAAGGGTCCTAGAGCATCTTTTCAGATGTCAAGTTTTCCCCAATAAACTTCTCCTTTCTCTCTAATATTCTAATCACGTACATACATCATCATAGTCACACAAAGAAAGTTTCTTTTGATTCCAATAACACTTGCTTGGTGCAGTATTTTTTGTCAGTAAGTGTATAAGTGCAAAGTAAGAGTTAAAACAGCCTGAAAATCCCTGTAATAGGAGATTTCTGTCCTGTGCGGTTCAGCTCACATGAAGCAAGTGGAGGCTTGCCATCTTCTGAGGACTGCGATCAGAAATAATCAGTACACGTTCCTTAATGCACAGGTATAGATATATAAATGTGCACCCTACGAGCAGAAGCAATGCTTTAATAATTTATTAAAGGGGTTGTCCATTTTCACATTATGCCCTACAGCGCTGGCTCCCATACTGTGTATGGGAACCTATGGGGCAGCAGGACAATGTCCACTAGTGCATAGATATGAGCAGCCTTCCCTCTGCTCTGATGGCTCGATCTGTAGTCTTTATCTCTGAACTCCTGACTGCTCACTCATTTAAATCGGAATTCTTATCAGTTTAAAGGGCATCTGTCAGCAGATCTGTCCCTATGACACATGTGCACTTGGCAGCTGTAGACATCTGTGTTGGTCCCATGTTCATATGTGCCCGCATTGCTGAAAAAAATGATGTTAAAATATATGTAAATGTGTCTCTAGGAGCAACGGGGGCGTTACCATTACACCTACAGGCTCTGCTCTCTTTGCAACTGCAGCCCCCTCGGCACTATGATAGACAGGGCCAAGTGTGGCGATTATGAATTCGTGTAGAGAGGATATATTAAAACATCATTTCTCTCAGCAATGCGGGCACATATGAACATGGGACCAACACAGAGGCCTTCAGCTGTCAAGCGCACATGTAACAGGTCAGCCAGTGTCATAGGGACAGATCTGCTGACAGATGCCCTTTAAATAAGAGTTTATGAGTCGTTAGGAAAGTAGAGATAAAGGCTCCAGATCGAGCTTTCAGAGCAGTTCCCCTAAGGATTTCACCAAAAAGCAGAAAGAACAGTCTGCAGAGGCGATGAAAGCTGAAAGGTGCAGAAGACAAACGGTTAACCACTTTTAATAAAGACCAGTCACAAACTTGGCGTCCATAGTCTTTCAATGGGTTGTGCAGCTTTGGGGACTTTTTAAGAGCGTTCTGTATCTGTTGAAAAGCTCACCCTCACCTGCTCCCTGCCACTCCATACAGGCTCTTATGAGCAGTCTTAAACTTGCAGACGGATGGGGTCACTTGTGTCACTTACTGGCCTCAGTGGCAAGCGACCCAGCAGCGATGTGCTGTTTATGGACACATCACCACTGAAGCCAGTCAGGTTACAGGATGGGGACTGGAAGGCCAATGTATAGAGCCAGGGAGCCGGTATAGAGCGGCAGGGAACAGGGGAATATGAATTTTTCAACAGGAACAGCGTGGTGCAGGGGTTTGTTAAAGGGGGTTGTCTCATCTGAGACAATGGGGGTTTAGCGCTGGGCTATGCCCCCATTGTCTTATAGGCGCTGGTCTCACCTCTGGGACCCACAAGTATATCAGGAATGGAGCCCCGCAAAGTGGTGGCTGGAGGACTCCGGTCCGGCCACCACCAAGCGCTCTCCCCATAGAAGGGAACGGGAGTGCACCGCACATGACCGGCCAACGATCCCATTCACGTAGAAAATAGATGGAGGGCAGCAGCGCATGCGCTCTATCACTTCCAGGGCCCTGTTCTCGATATAGGTGCGGGTCCCAGCAGTGGGATCTGCACCTATCAGACAATGGGGGCATATCCTAGCAATATGCACCCATTGTGGTAGATGAGATGAGCTGGATAACCACTTTGAAGGCTTTATTAATAGGGCCGGCGTTAAAGGGGGGTGGCTGGAAAAAGGAACGCAGTAAAAGCTATAAAAAGAGCATAGTTGAATTTAAAGAAAAGAAAACCAAGGATGCACCACAGACGGGACAAGAGGACATCAACTACATCTATAGAGCTATAGGAAAATATTATTTCTCATTAGCATATTGAGGCATTCTGCAACGTAACAGCAGTGAGAACATGGAGGTCTGTGTCTCAAGATGCTGATCGTTTAATTTAAGGCTGGATATCTTTCTAGAATAACATAATATTTCAGGTTAACTGCATTGCTACCGATCCAAGAAGAAATCCAAATGGAGACAATGGTTCCTCATCCGGGTTGATTTTTCTCAATATACACTACAGGATAACAGGTAGTTACACTAGATCAAATTTATGTCTATTTTTGCAACCAAGCTGTGTAACTATGTAGTATCTAGAGCTGCCCATACATACACTAACTCTAGTTCTCCTGACTCGTCACATACATGCATGCTCGGCTTGGCCAACCATGAGTGTTTATTGCAATGGCAGGGGAGGAAGGGGCTGCAGTTTTGAGTATGTTCAACCCTATTCAAGTAGTGGAAAAATCCATGCTGAATAATGAAGGCACTTTGGATTCTCAAATATACAACACGTTCACAGTCTATACAGATCCTACAAGGAAAAGCCGCAGATTAAGTGCAACTGAACGGCAATGAGGCCAATCCACGTGTGGAACCAATGGCCCATGTATGGCAGAAATTAAGTTTCATCCTTGGATTCTTTAAAAAATACACGTCAGATTTGCCAGAGATAAATCCTAAGTGTGAACACAGACTTATGAGGAAAAGCATAAATATAATTTTTGTGACTACCATAACAATTAGGAAATATGTCTGTGCTAATAAAAATCTGGAAGGCCGTCCGACGTGGACCAAAATGTTATCACTGAAGCTAAGCTGTACTATGAGCCTTCCAGAGGTCACAATCACTGCGCTGTCACTAGTTACACAGATGTCATTAAAGCCTCACGTGACAGATGAAGCTTATGAAGACTCGACACTAATCTTACTCTGCAAGTGGCGATGACATGTGCAGGACAAGACACCGTTCCCTGAGCTGTCACACATAGCACACAATGAAAATTATTCTCCATTATTACTGCCAATCAAGATCAGAAGGAGACATAATCCACATTAATTAGGACTATAGCGGTGCGGAAGCCTGCCTGCTGTACCGGGTGTACTATCATGTTTTATAATTCAATTACTGCATGTTTCGCTAGGTTTTAGAGGAAGAAAATCAGAAAAAAATTTATATATTTTTCATCAGACCTCAGATCAGACATCCAGTCTTCATCAGACCTCAGATTAGACCCCCCCCCCCCAAGCCTCATTAGACCTCAGTTCAGACCCCCCCAATCCTTATCGGACCCTCAATCCTTATCAGACCCCTGCATTTTTTCAGATCCTCCAATCCTCATTAGACCTCAGATCATACATAAAATAAACTTACCTCTCCTGCGCCAAACAGTGCTACCGCTTTGCAGATCCAGCACTCACCATTCTGGGCCCACACTGCACTGTGTCCTGACTGCGTACAACGTCAGGTCATAGTGCGTATCTACGTTCCCTACATCCTGACACCATATGCAGTCAGGACAGTGCAGCACGGGGCCTGGGAGAAGACGAGAGAGTGGTGAGTACAGGCAGTTCTAGCAGCACTACAATCACTGGCTTAAAGTGTAACTGCCGTCTAAATTTTTTTTTGCTAATGTGTAGGGCATTTTAGAGTGCTGCTAGGGGTCATTTCAGCCTCAGTTTTCTACTAAAAATAAATGTTTTGCCTAATTAAAGTATATTACAAAAATGTTCCCTATCACTTGTCCTACACATTAGCAAAATAAAAATTTAAACGGCAGTTACACTTTAAATGGGTGGGAGGCCTAAGTCAGGATTTGGGAGGAGATAGTACTCTCTGCTCTTCACTGATGAGGGGCCATCACTCCGAAAACAGCTGTCTGCAGATGAGTCACTGACTTATTTAATATCCAAGTCATGTCTCAAGACCTATTTAAAGGGTTGAACACTGACTTATAGGATAGCTGCCTTACATCTGGTGGCATCAGAGGCAGAGCTTAGGAGCTCATCTGCATCCCTTTCTTCCCAGAATTTTAGAGGAGCATGCAAGTCTCCTCATTCCTCATGCTGATTAAAGAGGACCTTTCACGAAGATTTAGGTAGTGAAATACTTACACTACCTTCCTGGGCGGCCCCCGCTGAGGTCCAGGCAACATTTTGTTTTTCAAAATAACCCCCCGTTCGTGCGCTCTGATCCCCGTTAGTTTTACACATGCGGGGATTTTTTGAATGAGGCGGGGACTTGTCTTTTGCCTGGTGAGTGGCTTTCCTCTCCCTGCCAATCATAGCGCTCGGCTCGCAGCCAGGGAGAGGAAAACCACTCACCATGCAAAAGACAAGTCCCCGCCTCATACAAAAAATCCCCGCATGTGAAAACTAATGGGGAGCGGAGCGCACGAACGGCGGGCTATTTTGAAAAAAAAAAAATGTTGCCTGGACGTCAGCGTGGGCCGCCCAGGAAGGTAGTGTAGGGATTTCACTACCTAAATTTTAGTGAAAGGTTCTCTTTAAGGCACTCTATCCCCAAGGAGAAATAGTACCCACCCCCCCCAAATCCTTACATTTCACCACATTTATTGTTATGTTGCCAAGCATATATTGGTGATTTTGCAAAAAGAACATAGATGAAACATGTACTTCTAGAAAATCAGACTGCCAGGATATCAACGATTAAGGTAACGATTAAGAACCATTAAATTAACCATCAATAAATTAAAGGGGTTGTTCATGATACTGATGACGTATACTCAGGATAAGTTATCAATATCACATCATGAGAGTCTGAAACCTGGCACTTTTTCAGGCAGCTGCCGCACTGGAAACTATACGGTGTACGGAGCGGAAGCAGAAAGCTCCATACACTATGGAGGACATTTACCAAGACTGGTGCTAAGGAAAACTGACTTAGTTGCCCAAAGTAACCAATCAGATCCTTTCATTTTCCAAAAGAGCTTTGAATAATGAAGCATGGAATCTGATTGCTTGCTATGGCAGTTTTCCTTAGCACCAGTTTTGATAATTGCCCCCCAAGGTAGTCTCCGACTTGTTCACTTGAACTGTAGCTGAGCTGCAGTACCCTGGCACGGCCACTACGGCCCATAACAGCTGATTGGTGGGGTGCCTGGGGACAGACCCCCACCGATTTCATATTGATGACCTATCTTGAGGATAGGTCATTAATATCTGTAGCTTTAAGACATGCATAGGGTGTGTAGGTTGCCCCCATATTTCCATGGGTTTCGGCAGGGTACTTTCTCCAGTCTCCTCTCTTTCTACAAAATAATGAGATTTGTTTAGTGTGTTGCCAGAGGGAAGTGGGGACGAAAATGGTCAAGAGCAACTATTTGTACAGAGCTGTAGGATAGGTTTAAAAAAAAAGAAAAAAGCTAGAATGTAAAAGGTGCTCATGCGCGCAGCCGGAAGCGTTTTGCAGTCTGCAAATCGCGGATCCCGAGGTGTGCATGCTGCCATTTTTTTTTTCACCAATAAAAATGTCCTATCCTTGTCTGCAAAATGGATAAGAATAGGACATATTCTATGTTTTTTACGAGGCTGTGGAACGGACATACAGACAGTACACTTTGTGCTGTGCACATCTTTTTGCGTCCCCATTAAAAAAAATGCGGATCGGATACAGACCAAACATAAAGTGCATGAGGACTAAACAGGAGAATTTAGTTATACCCACTAGCAGGCAAGAAGCAGCAAATAATCAACTGTGTGGTGGAAAGCAGGACAGGTGCTCCATACTACAGAAACAAAAGGCCATTCAAGGTACATTGAGAATAGTGAATAAACACCAGTAATAACCTTCTGCCTCCTGACATCACCTACACGATACAAGGCGAGATGGACTCACACTCCAGGGAGACAGTAAGGACATTCTCTATCATCCATTGCAAGCATTAGAATTATGGACATTACCCTTGTCATTCATTGATGGGTCCTGATTTTCTTCATCCGAGCCCTCGATGTCCTGAATGATGATTCTTCTCCCCTTCTTTGACATCTCTTCCTTCTCTTTTTGTAGCAGCTCTTCCACTTCACATAGAACTTTCTAGTGGGCATAAATGAGAGAAATAAAAGTAAAACTGCGGCCCCCCAGCTGTTGTAAAACTACAATTCCCACCATGCCCTGCTGTAGGCTGATAGCTGTAAGCAGTCTTTGCATGCTGGGAGTTGTAGTTTTGCAACAGCTGGAGAGCCACAGTTTGCCCATCCCTGTACTAGTGTATCAATAATTAAGAATATTCATGGCTTAATATAAACTTTTGCAGCAATTTTAATCAATAACATCAATAATCAGCGACAGAGTCCATTGCATTTGTAAACAGAGCCTTAACTCATCAAAAAAAAACAAAAAAAAAACGGGCTTGAATCAAAGGAAATCTTAAAGCAGCAGACATGTGAGTGTGTGGACCCATTAACTGTGTGATTGATAAGTCTGATGGGGGGACTGGGTGGGGTCTGACCTCCTTTGGCCATATCCCACACTGATAAGTGCTTCATTTTGAACAATGCCCTGCGGAACCGGATGATGAATGCCACACAACTTCAGGCACATTTAAAGGGAACCTGTCAGCAAAAAATAGCATCTAAATGTGTTAACAGTACCTCCTAGTGCCCGCAAAGTGTCTCCACATGGACCTTTTCTTCCTCTTTTCACTGTTGGTTTCACTGAGAAAATGCACTTTTATTCTGCCGCTGCCCCGTGCTTCAAGTCAGGCTTGAAGTCATGGGGCAGCGACCTCAGCGTCTTCACGGTCCTCTCCCGCCCCTGCCTCCTTGACTGACAGCCTAGATGCATTGCCGGGACCGCGCTCTAAGGCCCGGCTGCCGCGCGTACTACGCGCCGTCTTTCTTTCGCCGCATAGCGCATGCGCCCGACAGCCTGTAGCAAACGCGCACAGATGCCGGGCGCGAGCGCGTTTACTACAGGCTGACGGGCGCATGCGCTGTGCGGCGAAAGAAAGACGGCGCGTAGTACGCGCAGCAGCCGGGACTGCGCTCCAGCCGCCCTTTACTGCGCATGCGGCCTTAGAGCGCGGTCCCGGCAATGCATCTCGGCTGTCAGTCAAGGAGGCAAGGGGCGGGGAGAGGACCGTGGAAGACGCCGAGGCCGCTGCCCCCATGACTTCAAGCCTGACTTGAAGCACGGGGCAGTGAGAGGCACCCAAGTGTCACATCAGACCATTCGAAACGGTTTACATCAGCGTGGTCTGCGTGCTAGATGACCTGCAAGGGTACCTGGCCACACCACCAGACACAGATCGTCTTGGATGGGTAAGGGAGCATACTACTTGACTAACATCATTAATCCAGTTATTGTGTCTCCTCAGGAACAACACAGGCCTAATTTCATCTTATTGGACGACAATGCGCCAGCTCATCATGGTCGCATCTTTAGGAAACGGCTGCTGGAGACTGGGGTACCTCAAATGGAGTGGCCTGCACTTTCTTCAGAAATGAATACCATTAAAAACCTATAGGAACAGCTGAGTCGCCGTGAAGAGGTTATTAAGCCCGTACCCCAGAACCTCAATGACCTGAGGGCCGCCCCTCAAGATGAGTGGGATGCCATGCCTCAGCGGACAATAAGTCAATTTGTGAACAGCATGAGACGTCCTTGTCAAGCTGTAATTGATGCTCAAGGCCACATGACAAGTTATTGGGACACTGACAATTTTTGGTGGGGGGGCATACCCAGCACTGGTGTTGGCTTTTGTTATAATAAATTGTTTGACAGGAGGAAATCACCATTGCATGCTTCTACTTAAAATGCCCTACTTTCATGATACATTATCACTGTAGCATGAACATTTTACATTTTCCATAAATTGCACCCCAATTATCCCTAATTTTTAGTAGTGTATATGCTTGTAGGTCAATTTGGCAGTAAATCTCCATTAGACTTCTCAACCCTTTTAACCCCTTAAGGACCGGTCCATTTTCACCTTTCTGCCCAGGCCATTTTAAGCAATGACATCTGACATGTGTGACTATGTGGTGATGACTTTAAAACCAAGCAAACTTTTACATATCAAAGCCATTTTGAGACGGTTTTCTCGTAATATATTGTACTTCATGACAGTGGTAAAATTGAGTCAAAAAAAATTCATTTTTATTTATAAAAATAATACCAAATTTACCAAACATTAAAAAAATTAGCAAATTTCCAGATTTCAATTTCTCAATTTCTTCAAATCTCCCACTGCACTGCTGCGAATTCCATATTTCTTCGGCTAAAGTTGCGTTTTACAATACATTCAGGAGGCTCGCCACTAAACCGACTGAGCCATGGATCCTCGAGCTGCTGAGAAAGCTTGCCGCAGTCTCGAGGCGGAGTACAGAGTGTGGGGTGACCCGCACCACAGGCCCCAGACCTTGTCAAATTTTTGAAGTTTATATTGCGGTTTTTAAACACCAACACTATATACGGTAGGATCTGGTTTATCTGCAATTTCCACATGGGCAAGTTCGGTGCATTGGGCCTGTACCATCGTAGAGCAATACATTTACGTGCCATAAATAGTGACTCCCTCAAGAATGTCGTCATGTAATGATCCCAGCTATCTTCATTCAGTATTCCTAGAAGGCAAACCTCAGGGGTGCAAGCTACCTGAACTGGCAGTAAATTGGAACGAAAGACAGTCACCGCCCTCCAGAACGTAGCAATCGGGCTGCATCTCTACATCATGTGCCAGAAGTCCGCCTCCAGTTCCCCACATCGTGGACCTGCCGTGGATGATGCCCTACGCATTCTATATAGCCTAGTTGGTGTGAATTATGTCTGATGAATGATGGATTATTTTGTTATTGACTGCTGGTGATACTTGTAAATGTGATTCCAATAAAACCATTATGGATTCTTCTGTAAGTGTGGGTATCAGCCATTTGTCTATTACTGTGAGGGGATTGGTACGGACCTTCGCATGTACTAAGTGTGAGGAGATTACCGATACTAGTCCTCTGGGGCCCTGGGTTTTGACGACTCCTATGAGTGGGTACTTCGAGATCGTGGTGCTAGTGTTCGGGAATTTACTCTGAATGGCAGATCTGAGTTGTAAATATGGGAAGAAGTGGGTACAGGGATGTTATATTTCTGTGATAGTGCCTTGAACGTCATTAACACTCCCTGATCATAAATATCTCCAAGGGTTTTGACCCCTGCCGATAGCCATTTGTCCGCCCCCATAACCACCTGCATATGCGGCAACAATTGGTTGACCCACATGGGTATATCGGAGACAGCCTCCGTCAATTGGGACAATGATTTAGTCTCTTTCCAGACCGTTTGAGCAACATTGTGCAGCGGCAACAGTGGTTTCTGGAATTTAGGGGGCATTTTCAAAATTGACCATAGTGTGTAGCAGTTTAGGTAAAGTTTTAAAAAGTATTCTGAGGTGGGCAGGTCTTCAGTTGCATACCAGGTATTAATGAGCCTAAGCTGGCCTGCTAGGTAATATATATAATAGTCCGGTAGCGCCTTACCTTCCTCTGCTTTTGGGCGTTTTAGTGTATCTAGGCTAAGTTTAGCTTGGGATCTGCCCCAAATAAAAACTCTAGTGAGGGAATCTATTTCTTTGAACACAGATTTAGGTATGTGTACCTCTAAATGTTGAAAAGCGTAAAGAGGCTTGGGGAGTATAATCATTTTAATTAGGTTAATATGTCCTGCCACCGAAATAGGCAAGGTCTTCCAGCTTTGACGCTTGCTCCGTATATGATTAGTTAAAGGGTAGATGTTGAGGGCCTGGGAATGTCGTTTAGTGATATTTTTATAGAGCGGGCTGGAGTTTTCACTGATGTCGGTGCACCCTGCCCTGATAGTAGGGGCTCAGCTGTCAGTGACAGCCGGACCCGTGCCGCTGATCGGACGGGCACAGCTCCTGCATCTGCCCGATCAGCCCGCCATACCTGTACAGCGCTGGGACTCAAGTGACGTCCTGCAGCGCCATACAGGAATGGCACTGGTATCCTACAGGTTAATATTTAGGCCCCTTGTAAATTTCTTCCCTGGCACTGGCTGGCAGCAGCCTTGTGACTCCTCAACACCCCCCCCCCCCAACTGAAAATTCAAGGCAGCAAGGCCCTTAACTGAAAAAATACCTCTCTAGTCTGCTGCCCCTGTGCCACTGTGATTGCACCAGTCCTAACTGGCACACACCACAGTGACTGACTGCACCAGTCCTAACTGTCACACACCACAGTGCCACTGTGACTGCACCACTCCTAACTGTCACACGCCACAGTGACAGGAGTGGTGCAGACAGTCACAGTGGCACTGTGGTGTGTGGCAGTTAGAAGTGGTGCAGTCACTGTGGTGTGTGGCAGTTAGGAGTGGTGCAGACAAACTGCCACACACCACAGTGACTGCACCACTTCTAACTGCCACACACCACAGTGCCACTGTGACTGCACCACTCCTAACTGCCACACTCCTAACTGTCACACACCACAGTGCCACGGTGACTGCACCACTCCTAACTGTCACACGCCACAGTGACAGGAGTGGTGCAGACAGTCACCGTGGCACTGTGGTGTGGCAGTTAGGAGTGGTGCAGACAGTCACTGTGGCACTGTGGTGTGGCAGTTAGGAGTGGTGCAGACAATCTGCACCACTCCTAACTGCCACACACCACAGTGCCACAGTGACTGTCTGCACCACTCCTAACTGCCACACACCACAGTACCACTGTGACTGTCTGCACCACTCCTAACTGCCACACACCACAGTGCCACTGTGACTGTCTGCACCACTCCTAACTGCCACCCACCACAGTGCCACTGTGACTGTCTGCACCAGTCCTAACTGCCACACACCACAGTACCACTGTGACTGTCTGCACCACTCCCAACTGCCACACACCACAGTGCTTTTTGCAGGCTCAGCTCGGCTGCAGTGTATCTGCAGACACACACTGTGACACACACACGACACTGGTGAGGTGGTCACTTTACTAGAAGGCACAGGCCGCACAGCACAGCAGTTTTCTGGCTCAGAAGCACTGGAGCAAGCGGCTACAAGGAAGATGGGAGGTTTTCCCTCCTGGAAGGCGAGCGGCGGCAAGCATACAAGTGAGAAATGCGTGAGCACGCTCCCTGGCTTATCAGAGGGCACACGCTACTTCATAAGCTAATGCCCCTGCGGCGCCCAGGTGACCTCCCCTCCGTCTCTCTGTCACTGCTGGGGTGCACTGCTGCTCCTCCCGCCTGAGCCATTCATTAAATGATTCAATGAATGGCAATGGCAGGATGCGCTAGCGCTGCTAGACTCTCAGTCAGAGGCTGCCTCTGATTTCTGAACTCTCTCACACAGTTCCCTGACTGGAGTGCATGCAGGCAGGCACGGCAGCACCCCTCTGTATAGCTGACAGCCTGACTCCCGGGGCGGACTGCCCCCCCCCCCCCCCTAAGCACGACGCTGGCCCTACGTATTAGAGTGCCTAGTATTGGCGAGTAATCTGATATCCCCCAAGGTAAGTATAATATGGAGCAAAGATTTAACATCGCTATCCCACTGCCTAACTTATAGTCTGTTCGGGTTAGAGAGTCGTGACCAGGAGTACACCCTATCTCTGGGATATATAGCCCTCCAGAGGTCAAACCATCTAAATTCACTTAGGAACCTGTTGAGTCTCGAGGGGCTCCCTACACCTGTCGGGTCTGCCGCATCTAAAAAGCAGTCTAAAGAAGGGTCTAACATCATATTTAGGTCTCCAATGCAGATTACCTTGGCATGTGGGTAAGTAGCCGCGAAGGTAGCTGCTAAATGTAAAACCTGCATAGACCCGGGGGGAGGATAATAAATGCCTAATAAAGTGTATTGTACATTGTCAATAAGAGAGTGAACACAGACATATCTGCCTCCTGGATCAATGGCTAGGTCTTCTACCTCCCAGCGTAGTTGTTTGTGTATCAACAGGGACACCCCTCTTAAAGAAGAGGGTGTGATAGGAATGTGCGGCCCACTGAACCCAAGGCTTCTTTAGGACTCGAGAAGTGTTGGTGATAAGATGGGTCTTGGAGACGTGTTGGTGATAAGATGGGTCTTGGAGACACACAAATTGCGGGCTAGAATTTCTAATAAAGGCAGGCACCATAGATCTCTTATGTGGCGTACCCAGTCCCCTGACTTGGCTCATCTTTTTATTCATTTTTAGGAACATCAACATATTAATTCCATTATTATTAACCACCATAGCGGTCTTCGTCATGGGGTTTGAGGGTATAAGCCTCTTATATCCATAAATAATGACATACACATTGTATATACCTAGGATTCTTTACCTTCGCTGTAGGATTCTCTGGTTCGTGAAGCAAGACCGTCTTGAGATCGCTGGATGCAGCGTGGAGCTTATGTAGGTTTTTGTTGACCACAGCGCGTCGCAAAAGAGCTGGAATAAGGAAACATTCATGATAACTCAACTAAAAGGAACGTCTATCATTAGACCTGGTGTAAGAGGCACCATATTAGACTTGTCTGAAACCGAACAGTTTAAGGGGTTCTCAGGAATTTACAGATTGATGCCCAATCCTCAGGATGGGTCATCAATATCAGATCAGAGGGGGTCCGACTCCGGGCATCCCCACTAATCAGCTGTTTGAGGAGGCTGCAGCACTCCAGTAGGCACCGCCACATCTTGACAGCGCCGTACATTGTATAGCGGTTGTGCTTGGTATCGCAGCTCAGTCCCATTCACTCACTAATAGAGCTTTGTCTTTCTGTTTGTGAGATGGGCTCTCACAAGCGGTCCAAAACGGATCAGTTTTGCCCTAATGCATTCTGAATGGAAAAAGGATCTGCACAGAATGCATCAGTTTGCCTCCGATCAGTCTCCATTCCGCTCTGGAGGCGGACACCAAAACGCTGCCTGACTAAACTGAGCCAAACTGATCCGTCCTGGCACACAATGTAACTCAATGTGGACGGATCCGTTTTCTCTGACACACTCTGGCACACTAGAAAACGGATCCATCCCCCATTAACTTTCAATGGAGTTTATGACGGCTCCGTCTTGGCTATGTTTACAGATAATACAAACGGATCCGTTCATGATGGATTGTATTATTGTGGTTGTATTATTGTACTGGATCCGTTTTTTCTGATCCATGACGGATCCACCCAAAACGCGAGTGTGAAAGTAGCCTGACTACATGTTCTACTAGCACGCTTCCTGCTTACTCCGCATTGCTAATTTATATGTCCATACTCACCCCCCTTCTCCTACTATGCACCTGGAAACCGATGCATATTAAGTACCTTAAGAGGACTCACCCTGGATGCTCATTGTATTCCAGCACTGGTTTGTGGACCCACAGCAGGGGGCGAGTATGGACATACACATTAGCTATATTCAGTAAGTCGGAGCAGTGCTATTTATGTAGTGCTGCACATAATAGGGCTTGGGGGCAGGTGACCGACTCCCTTAAAAGTGCTGACCCCACGTAAGAGACGAGAACACCGATTCAGAATGTCTTTCAAATAATATGGGCAGTATCAGTTACTAAATAATATAAACTTCATTTGAGAATGTACTGATGAGGAGTGGGCTATACTACTAGAAGATAAAGACAAACATATCTGTGTCTGCTTGAGGGGCTGAGTAGAAAAGCGGTGGCGACTACCCACGTACATGAGATAAGTGTACACTAATTGGGACATCTGCATGATGCTCCTAAAAAAGCCGGTTCTGTGCTTCCAGCTAAATTCTCACACCTCAACCAGGTGTTACAGCATGAGGAATTATCAGTGACCATCCAAAAGATCAGCCATCATCTAGCGCACCATATTTTACACTAGACATAGAAAAAGCACAACAAAAATAAAAGACAAAATACCCGGAAATGCCTTCCTTAACCACTTCAGCCCCCCTAGCTTAAACACCCTTAATGACCAGGCCACTTTTTACAATTCTGCACTACACTACTTTCACCGTTTATTGCTCGGTCATACAACTTACCACCCAAATGAATTTTACCTCCTTTTCTTCTCACTAATAGAGCTTTCATTTGGTGCTATTTCATTGCTGCTGACATTTTTACTTTTTTTGCTATTAATAAAAAATTAACGACCTTTTTTACTTTCTGTTGTAATTTTTTTTTTTTTTTAACTACTTTTTAAAAATTTCTCTATATATTTTTACTTTATTGTTCTACATGTCTTTGATAAAAAAAATGCAATAAGTGTATATTTATTGGTTTGGGTAAAAGTTATAGCGTTTACAAACTGGTGGTTTTGGTTCAAAAAAGTGAATTTCCGCATTTTGAAGCAGCTCTGACTTTCTGAGCACCTGTCATGTTTCTTCAGGTGCTAGAATGTCAGGATAGTATAAATACCCCCCAAATGACACCATTTTAGAAAGAAGACACCCCAAAGTATTCGCGGAGGGGCTTGGTGAGTTCATTTTTTTCACAAGTTAGCAGAAAATTACACTTTCTGAGGAAAAAAAAGAAATAATAAAGTTTCCATTTCTGTTAACTTCTGGCAAAAAAAAAAAAAAAAATCTCCCACGGACTCACTATGCCCCTCAGTGAATACCTTGGGGTGTCTACTTTCCGAAATGGGGTCATTTGTGGGGTGTGTTTACTGTTCTGGCATTTTGGGCGGGGCTAAATTGTGAGCAGCCCTGTTAAGCCTAAAGGTACTCGTTGGACTTTCGGCCCCTTTGCGAACCTCATGTGCTATCGCCGTACTCAGGAGAAGTAGGGCAATGTGTTTTGGGGTGTATTTTTACATATACCCATGTTGGGTGAGAGAAATAGACAACTTTGTATAAAAAAAATGTAAAAAGTTGTCGTTTACAGCGATATTTCTCACACAAAGTATGGGTATATATAACAATACACCCCAAAACACATTGCCCTACTTCTCCTGAGTACGGCGATACCACATGAGTGACACTTTTTTGAAGCCAAGATGCGCAAAGGGGCCCTAAAACCAATGAGTACCTTTAGGATTTCACAGGGCATTTTTACGCATTTTTCTTCTCACGCTTTAGGACCCCTAAAATGCCAGGACAGTATAAATACCCCACAAGTGACCCCATTTTGGAAAGAAGACACCCCAATGTATTTAATGAGGGGTATGGTGAGTTCACAGAAATTTTTCTTTTTTGGCACAAGTTAGCGGAAATTGATATATTTTTTTTTTTTTTACAAAGTCTTATATTCCACTAACTTGTGACAAAAAAATAAAATTTTGCATGAACTCGCCATACCCCTCACGGAATACCTTGGGGTGTCTTCTTTCTAAAATGGGGTCACATGTGAGGTTTTTGTACTGCCCTGGCATTTGAAGGTCTCCGCAATCATTACACGTATGGCCAGCATTAGGAGTTTCTGCGATTCTCCTTATATTGAGCATACGGGTAATGAGATTTTTTTTCCCCGTTCAGCCTCTGGGCTGAAAAAAATAAAATAAAAATGAACGGCACAGATTTTTTTCTTTCGCATCGATCATCGTGGATGAAAAAATCTCTGCCAAAATCAGTGACTGCGGTGCGGTGGGCTGGGCGCTAACTACCTGACAAGTAGCTAACTAACTGGCAGTGATAAGGGACCCTTATGCCCCACGGAATTGCGGACCCATTCATTTCTATGGGGACAGACTTTGTCCCGCTCGGATCCGGAATTGCGGATCCGCACTTCCGTTCCGCAAAAATATAGAACATGTCCTATTCTTGTCCGCAATTGCGGACAAAAGGCATTTTCTATATATTTCTGGCAATGTGCAGATCTGCAAAATGCGGAAAGCACATTGCCGGTGTCCGTGTTTTGCAGATCCGTGGATCCGCAAAACACATATGGACATGTGAATGGAGCCTTACAGGGGGGTGATCAGTGAGTCTATATGGGGTGATCAGGGGTTAACAAGGGGTTATTAAGTGACGGGGGGGTGCTTGGTGCTACTTTACAGAGCTACCTGGTCCTCTGGTGGTCGATCCCAGCAAATGGGACCACCAGAGCACCAGGTAGCAGGTATATCAGACGCTGTTAACAAAACAACATCTGATATACATCTTTGATGCGATTTATTTAACTTCTACAGCCTGCCAGCGATACTGGCAGGCTGCAGTACAACTGCCGAGACGCGATCTGCTGTGAACGCGCGCGAGATCTCGCGAGATGACACACCAATGCGTCCGGCCAGAACAACAGGACCGCCCGCCTGACGCATCCATGCGTTAGGCGGTCCTTTACTGGTTAAAGGTGTTATCCAATCCTAAAAAAAAAAAAAGCCCCCCATGCTAAATATACTTACCTGGGTTCTCGCTCTCTGCACCGGTCAGCAAATTTGTGTCGATGAAACCGGCTGACCATGTGCGCTTGGCAGCTGAAAGCCTCTGTGTCGGTTCCATGTTCATATGTGCCCGCATTGCTGGGAAAAATGTTCTAATATATGCAGGAGTCTAGGAGCAACGGGGGCGTTACTGTTACACCTACAGGCTCTGCTTTCTCTGTAACTGCTGCACCACCTGTACTTTAATTGACTGGACCAGGCAGTATAAATGCCATCAGACCTGGCCCTGTCAATCAAATTGCAGCGGCTGCGGCAGCAGCAGAGACAGCAGAACCTCTACGTGTAAGGGCAACGCCCCCGTTGCTCCTAGAGGCTCATTTGCATATGTTAAAACTTCAGCAATGCAGGCACATACGAACATGGGACCAACACAGATGCCTTCAGCTGCCAAGCGCACATGTAACAGGTCAGCCAGTGTCATAGGGACAAATCTGCCGACAGATGGGCTTTAATCCCTCCACTCCTTTGATCTTATTTTGTCTGATATTACAATTAAAACTGAGAACTATGTAAGAAAAAAAAAAAAACTCAGCCATGCCCCCCTCCTCCCTGTCCTATTGGCTGGCTGGCTGTAAGACAACTGGATGTAGTAGGACAAAAAGTTTGCATTGGGACAAAAAGTGTATTAAGTCACTCCCACTGACTAAGCCCCACCTCTCATCCATTTTTCCAAGCAAAAATAGAAGAAATTAACAAGAGATTAACCCGGAGTTCTCTGGGGTTAAAAAAGACTGTTTGTTTCATGAAAATACAGAAAATCCTTCAGACTGACAAACAGTGTTTACCATTGATGTTGAGGTTTAACATTCCTTAAAAGGGGTTGTCCCACATAATTCTACAGTTCTACAGTTTGCGACCCTGGATCTGAATACTTTTAAAATTGCATGTCATTAAAAATTTAGCATAGCCACTGAGCTATTTAATAATATATATCTATACAACGCCACCTGCTGTTTGCTTTTTTCTTATTTCTTTGACCTGCTCACTGAGAAGGCCGCACATGCTCAGTATCATCCTTCATCTGGCTCCTGAGCTGTGATAGGGAGAGCTGAGACACGCCTCCTGAGCTGTGATAGGGAGAGCTGAGACACGCCTCCTGAGCTGTGATAGGGAGAGCTGAGACACGACCCTGATCTGTGATAGGGAGAGCTTAGACACGCCTCCTGAGCTGTGATAGGGAGAGCATGGACACGCCCCCTGAGCTGTGATAGGGAGAGCCGAGACACGCCCCCTGAGCTGTGATAGGGAGAGCTTAGACACGCCTCCTGAGCTGTGATAGGGAGAGCTTAGAAACGCCTCCTGAGCTGTGATAGGGAGAGCTTAGACACGCCTCCTGAGCTGTGATAGGGAGAGCTGAGACACGACCCTGAGCTGTAATAGGGAGAGCTGAGACACGCCTCCTGAGCTGTGATAGGGAGAGCTGAGACACGCCTCCTGAGCTGTGATAGGGAGAGCTGAGACACGACCCTGAGCTGTGATAGGAAGAGCTGAGACACGCCTCCTGAGCTGTGATAGGGAGAGCTGAGACACGCCTCCTGAGCTGTGATAGGGAGAGCTGAGACACGACCCTGAGATGTGATAGGGAGAGCTGAGACACGACCCTGAGCTGTGATAGAGAGAGCCGAGACACGCCCCCTGAGCTGTGATAGGGAGAGCTGAGACACTCCTTCTGAGCTGTGATACGACCCTGATCTGTGATAGGGAGAGCTTAGACACGCCTCCTGAGCTGTGATAGGAAGAGCTGAGACACGCCTCCTGAGCTGTGATAGGGAGAGCTGAGACACGACCCTGAGCTGTGATAGGGAGAGCTGAGACACGACCCTGAGCTGTGATAGGGAGAGCCGAGAAACGCCCCTTGAGCTGTGATAGGGAGAGCTGAGACACCCCCCTGAGCTGTGATAGGGAGAGCTTAGACACGCCTCCTGAGCTGTGATAGGGAGAGCTTAGAAAGGCCTCCTGAGCTGTGATAGGGAGAGCTTAGACACGCCTCCTGAGCTGTGATAGGGAGAGCTGAGACACGACCCTGAGCTGTGATAGGGAGAGCCGAGACACGCCCCCTGAGCTGTGATAGGGATAGCTGAGACACTCCTTCTGAGCTGTGATAGGGAGAGCTGAGACACGACCCTGATCTGTGATAGGGAGAGCTTAGACACGCCTCCTGAGCTGTGATAGGAAGAGCTGAGACACGCCTCCTGAGCTGTGATAGGGAGAGCTGAGACACGCCTCCTGAGCTGTGATAGGGAGAGCTGAGACACGACCCTGAGCTGTGATAGGGAGAGCTGAGACACACCTCCTGAGCTGTGATAGGGAGAGCTTAGACACGCCTCCTGAGCTGTGATAGGGAGAGCTTAGAAACGCCTCCTGAGCTGTGATAGGGAGAGCTTAGACACGCCTCCTGAGCTGTGATAGGGAGAGCTGAGACACGACCCTGAGCTGTAATAGGGAGAGCTGAGACACGCCTCCTGAGCTGTGATAGGGAGAGCTGAGACACGCCTCCTGAGCTGTGATAGGGAGAGCTGAGACACGACCCTGAGCTGTGATAGGGAGAGCTGAGACACGACCCTGAGCTGTGATAGGGAGAGCCGAGACACGCCCCCTGAGCAGCAGTGGAATGGACACTCCCCCTGACCTGCCAGCTTGATATAAATCTAGCAGAGCAATGAATGGGGAGATCTCTGGATCCATGTGAGGTATAATGCTGGTTCTAGCTTCGTTAGAGAGAGATGGCCATGTACTTTATGATGTCTGATTTTCATTTTTTACATTAGTGATGGAATAATCCCTTTAAGGCGCATTATGAACACACCGTCACAGGTACATCTGTCTCATGATACATGAGAACACAAAGGAATGAAATATAACTGCACCCTGAAAGTATGTGACTGCCCGTCTTACCCTTGACGTTGCCAGGCTCCAAATCCAACGCTTGTTCACAGTCATTGAGAGCGTTCTGCCAGTTCTTCAGCTTAATCTCTGCCTGGGCCCGGTTATTATATGCAGCCGCTGAGGCTATTATAGAGATACTCCTATAATTAAAAAATATATATTTAAGACACGACGGAATCATGTCAACTGAAAGTCTCTGCCGTCAATGCACATTTTTAAAGGGAACCTGTCATCACCTTTATGCAGCCCATACTAACAGCAGAATAAAGCAGTGACAGGTGAGTTAATTTCAGCGGTTGGTCATTTATAAGTTAAAAGTAAGTGGTTGCCGAGAACCAACATCACAATCATTGCAGACTGGGCCTGGAAAAGAGTCCCAGCCACCTGAGAAGAGTCCTGGTTATTCATGAATTCCTGCTCTCCTGCTGATGATTAACAGTCTTCTACCGAGTTTTCTCCCTTTCTCTCTAGGAGAGAACTGCCAATCATCAGTAGATGGGTCGGGGAGAGCAGGAGATTATAATAACCAGGACTCTTCTCAGGTAGATTTGACTCTTTTCAAGGCCCAGTCTGCAATGATTATGATGCTGGTTCTCGACAACCACTTACTTTTAGCTGATGAGTGACACACCGCTGAAATTAGCATTTCTGTCACTATTTTATGCTGCCCTCAGTGAGATCAGCATAAAGTTGATGACAGGTTCTCTTTAAAGGAAACCCGTGGGGCTAAATAGACCTTTACACAACTGCAAGTCATGTATATTTTCTATAAAGAGGTATTCACATCTATGCCATTGATTGCTGAGATCGTAATATCTGCCTAATGAAGTGGCTAGGGTGGCGGGAGTGACAGACACAGCAGAGCGGGCAGTGCTACACTCCCATAGAAGTGAATGGGTGCTATGGAAACAGTGTGGCACACAGGGTTAAAGGGGTTGTGTCACAAAACATAGTCTACATTTTTCAAACCAGCACCTGGATCTGAATACTTTTGTAATTTCATGTAAATTATAAACTTATTATAGCCAGTGAGCTACTCAATAAAATGGATCTGTATAGCGCCACCTGCTGTTTGTTCTTTTTCTTACTTTCTGTCCGTCTCACTGAGCTGGTCGCACGTGCTCAGTTTAAATCTTCAACTGCCACCAGCCATATGTACTGTTAGAAGCTGTGACGGTTAACGGGCAAGAGCTAAAGCAGAAAGGACACAACCCTGGAGCTGCCAGGCTGATGATAACCAAGCAGAGCATCTGGAGCAGTAAATGTGGAGATCTCTGGGCCCATGTGCGAAAGGTATTGTCATATGCCATATGATGTCTGTTTTCATTTTTACATCGAAAAAGGCATAGCCCCTTTAAGGAGACTCGCTGGGACAATATGCAGACAGAGCCATGTGCTGGAAGATACTTTGTCATTCAAAAAGACTCTCTTTTCCATGTTGAGGGAGAGTTGGAAGACCCCCATACGCATAAGATAGTCGAGTGGTTCAGCCAACTTTCTCTGACGTGTCTGTACTGTCCCAAAAAAAAAAAAAGGGTCACGTTACTTTTTAAAAAAAAGTACAACTGACTTACCTACTGTAATACGATATGGCCTCCTCATAATCTCCAGATCTGAAAGCTTCATTCCCCTTCTCTTTCTCACGCTCTGCAAGAAACCTTTTTTGCTCTGGGCTGATACCTAGGAGAGACAAGAGGACCCGTCATTAATCCTACCAAGTCTGCTGTAATAACACTCCCCATAAAATAACTATTCTGGAGCATCTTATCTGAGGAATCTGTGCCGATACATACTTCTACAAGAAATGTCTGAAGAAACCGACAACTGGTCTTATTATTCCCATTGTCCCTAGCACTGTCCCATCAGTGCTGACTGTGTAAGGCCCCATACACACAAGCGTGTCCATTTTATGGTAAGCAAATCCGTAAAATACACAAGTGATCGGTGTTGCATCCGCAATTATGGCGGATGCGTTGACTTCAATGGGTCCGCGGTCTGCATTTTGCGGACAAGTATAGGCCATTATATATATTTTTTCACAATGGACATAAGGATGTGGAAAGCACATGGATCATATATGTGCTTTCCGCACCCGTATGTCCGTTCTGAAAAAAAGATAGACAATGTCTGCAAAACGCAGACCATGGACCTTTTGAAAACAACGTGTCCGCAAATAAAATGCGGGTGGCACACACACAGACCACATGCGTATTTTGCAAATGTGCTATTTGAGGATCACAATGCACATACGGTGCATGAGGCCTTATACTGTCTAGAGACACAACCAACTGAGACGGAATGCTAATGCCCAAACTTTAATCAACTCATACATTTCCAGGCGGAATAACAGAGGAATGGCACAACACAGAGTTCTAAGAAAAGATGCTCCTCCAGGGTTACGTGATGGGATCAGCGAACTTCGGCACTCCAGCTGTTATGAAACTACAACACCCAGAATGCTTCACTCCCTTCTATAGAATAGCTAAGCGTGTGTGCATGCTGGGAGTTGTGGTTTTACAGCAGCTGGAGTGCCGAAGGTTGCTAACCCCTTTGCTAAACATCTGACAGATTCTTTAACTATTTCCTCACTGCTATAAATCAATGCACAAGATAATATGTGGTTTTAAAGAGGACCTTTCACTGGTGCTGACATTAAAATATTAGTACCTGGCAGTGTAGGGCATGATCAGTAGATGTCCATGCACTCATTTTTTCCCAGATACGCTGCTCCATTCCCCTGCTGTGCCCCCTGTTTTCTTTTGCCGCCATGTATGCTAATTAATAGCATCGGTACAGGGGCGAAACGGCCGTGTTTCTCAAAGGGCGCTTCCTTCTCCCTGGCTTGGCGCGCTCCACTGCAATAGGCTAGCTCACATACTTACCTGATCCCCACCACTGGGTTCCGGCTCCTTCTCCCCCTCACATGCGTTACTGGTCCAGGCTGTTCCCGCGTCAACGTTCTGTTTGACTGGCAAGTCACCGCCAAGTTACTGGCTGTAGCAGTAACGTGACCGGCATCAAACAGGATATTGACGTAGGTACAGCCGGGACCAGTGGTGCACAAGGGTGAGAGAAGGAGCTGGAACCCAGCGGTGGGGATCAGGTAAGTATGCTCACCTCCACTGGTCTGACCACACATCGGGGGGGTCAGAGAAAAAAAAGGACAGCAAAGGTGGACAACCCCTTTAAGGCTTTTTCTTCTTCATTAGATGGATTCTCACATTTACAGAAGTTGTTGGGTTTGGAGAGGTTAACAGACACAAAGAGTCCAACCCTTTGAAAAAATTATTTGATAACTGCAAACCATTTATTGCTAGACATTAGTCCAGGCCTGAGATTAACTAATTAATGGAGAAAATTTAGGAGGGACTTTAGAGACATCATTAGAGGGATGCCTAGGTTCCTGCAGAAAGTGGAGTGGCCTCAGATCTGAGATGTGGACCCTGATAACGGATTTAGGACAGTGCATATTTACTTCTTATGGAAGCTCTGACTGCTGAGAGGAATTTTGCCGGGTGGGAATTATGACAGGGGTCTCTGTTATTATATGTATTGTGAAAAAAAACACAAATAAAAGGATTGTTAAATAAAAAAGGAATTACCCATTGTATCTACGGTCTTCGTTATTTTTGTTGCTGTCGTGTTTATGACCGTCTTTGACATCTCATTGCTCCTCTCTTTGCTTTTATCAATTTCCGATAGTTCTTTTTCAATATCAAATCTAAAAAAAAAAAAAAAAAGCTAAATGTTTAGTATAACCCACAGGCAAAAGGCGAAGGGGTGCAGTGCTCAGGACTTTATAGAACCTCTCTGTTCTAGCATGTGCCTGGATGACATGTTCTCATAGGTTTTAAAGGGTTTCTGTCACCAGATTTAACCCTATTAAGCTAGCTGACATTAGCACATTGCTAATGTCAGCTAAACCTAACTAGCCTATTCCTACTTTTCTCAGTGCCCCCGTTACGCCTGCGCTGAATTCAGAACGGCGCGAGATTTCATCAGTGCACAGGGCTGGCAGAAGGATGCGAGCGCTGCCTGGCCCTGTCAATCAGTACATGGAGGGAGGTGGGAGAACAACAAAGGTGGGAGAACGGAACCTCTAGGAGCAGGAACAACGCCCCCCACCCTGCTCCTAGAGGCTAATTAGCATATTATGACCGTTAGATTTTTGGTGTAAGGGGGGCACTGACAAAAGTAGGAATAGGCTAGTTAAGTTTAGCTGACATTAGCACATCGCTAATGTCAGCTAGATTGATAGGGTTAAATCTGGTGACAGAAACCCTTAAATCAGATTTAATTCAAATTTTTCCACAATATATATATACACACACACACAAACACATATATACACTGTATTTTCTGGTGTATAAGACTACTTTTTAACACAAGAAAATCTTCTCAAAAGTCGGCGGTCGTCTTATACGCCGCTATACTGCGTTCTGAAACTTAAGAGGACCTTTCACTGGTCCAATGATATTAGATAATGATATGTATGTGTAAAGCGGCGGCCAGGGATCTCCCTGCACGAACTATTATCCCTGGGCGCCGCTCTACACATACGGTATATATCATTATCTAATAATTGTTGGACCAGTGAAAGGTCCTCTTTACTTCCGAGCCGGGCTGGAGAATCTGTCCTTCTCCAGCTTCAGGGACAGGCGCCCTCTAGCTGAGCCACCGTGCGCTGCATCCCGGCCAGTCGCTCCTGAAGCAGCCCCCTCTCCCTGCTCTCAGTGGTTTTCTCATGCTCGGATCGCTTTTTTAATTTTTATTTGGTGTGCGTTGGAAGAGGGGTAGTCTTATACGGCGAGTGTAGCCCAAACCCCATATTTTAACAGGAAAAGTAGGGGGTCGTCTTATATGCCGGAAAATACGGTATATAAAATCATAAATATACATACTATGAATAACTTTTCACAGCTGCTCGCACTCTGCCTCTGCCATGGAAAGATTCATACTTACCTGCTATCCGCAGCTCCGGTCCTGCGCACTATTTCCCGTGTGTATAACTTTTGGTCGCGGCCGGTTTACTTACTCTCCTGCATGATTATCTGCTCCACTGCAGCTAATAACGTGTCCAAAAGAGACTCATCATCTCTGAAGCCAGTTATTGGTTGCTGCAGAGCAGATGATCATGCCCGTGTTTGGAAAAATTAAACAGATAAAAGACAGACACATGGGAACTGGGAAGCAGGATCAGAGCGGCGGGAAGTAGGTAAGTAGGATTCTTTCCATAGCGGAGACAGACTTCAGGCACTTGTGAAAAGTTACTTATTCCCGGGCAATTTCTTTAATGCTGTCTTCCTGTTCTGTCTAGCGGTTCTGAGATGACTGCAGGCAGACCCAGTATTAAACCTCCTCTTCTGGTTTCTAGAGGAGGAACTTACTACTGAGCATGTGCAGCACAGTTTCTGACACTGTAATTAAGGGCCTTGGAGCAGCATGAAAATCCCTAGTGTAAGTGACATGAGGGAACACAGCAGAGGTGAGGACTGATTATCTATCACCACTAGAACGCCCCGCTTATCACTGATTATAGTATAAGATACATGAGAGAACACAGGAGAGGTGAGAACTGATTATCTATCACCACTAGAACACTCTGCTCATCACTGTGTATAGTATAAGATACATGAGAGAACACAGGAGAGGAGAGAACTGATTATTTATCACCACTAGAACACCCTGCTCATCACTGTGTATAGTATAAATGACAGGAGAGGTGAGAACTGATTATCTATCACCACTAGATCACCCTGCTCATCACTGTGTATAGTATAAATGACAGGAGAGGTGAGAACTGATTATCTATCACCACTAGAACACCCTGCTCATCACTGTGTATAGTATAAATGACAGGAGAGAACACAGGGGAGGCAAGAACTGATTATCTATCACCACTAGAACGCCCTACTCATCACTGTGTATAGTATAAGGACAGGAGGGAACACAGGGGAGGTGAGAACTGATTATCTATCACTACTAGAACACCCCGCTCCTCACTGTGTATAGTATAAATGACAGGAGAGGTGAGAACTGATTATCTATCACCACTAGAAGACCCTGCTCATCACTGTGTATAGTATAAATGACAGGAGAGGTGAGAACTGATTATCTATCACCACTAGAAGACCCTGCTCATCACTGTGTATAGTATAAATGACAGGAGAGAACACAGGAGAGGCGAGAACTGATTATCTATCACCACTAGAGCAGTGTGCTGCTTATCGCTGTTTATAGTATAAGGACAGGAGAGAACGCAGGAGAGGTGAGAACTGATTATCTATCACCACTAGGAACACCCCGCCTATCACTGTTTATTGTATAAGGACAGGAGAGAACGTAGGAAAGGTAAGAACTGATTATCTATCACCACTAAACCAGTCTGCTTATCACGGATTATAGTATAAGGACAGAAGAGAACGCAGGAAAGGTGAGAACTGATTATCTATCACCACTAGATCACCCTGCTCATCACTGTGTATAGTATAAATGACAGGAGAGGTGAGAACTGATTATCTATCACCACTAGAGCAGTCTGCTGCTTATCACTGATTTTGATAAATAGGGCCCTTCAATTGACAAAACATAAAATATTTTTAGGATTAACATTTCTGAACTTTTCTAAATTTATATGAAAGTTAGTAAATAAATTAATTAGACAATATTAATAACAGATAATATTTTTTTACGGTGGAGTAAAAGCTTCGACATTTCTACCGATTCTGAGTCCAAAACCAGCTTTGACTCCAACTCCACGATTCCACAGCCCTGCTGAAAACTGCAGTTGACTAATGACATGTACAAGAAATATAAATTGACTAATGATGTGTATAAGAAAAACGACAATCAGAACTTCTCACCTATCCCAGTCTCTGTAATCTCTAGGAACCTTAGAGCTGGCCGATTCATATTCTTTTGCTTTATCCTGAAAAATAATAAAGACAAATTTGATATTTTTTTTTTTAAAGTGACAATTTCAGGCTTATTCCTTGAATAAAAGGCACAATCTAACTAAGAGCTGGGAGGATTGCAGAATTCTGGTGCATTCATTTCTACAGAGAAGATATAGGTACACCAAAAACAGACCAAACACAGGAGGAGCATTCCAGCAATTAATTCGCCTTTTTAGCGGCTAAACAAGAATCCTAGACGTTCGCTAGCAGAAAAACATTTGCGCACCTGCGAACAGTTTTTTTGACAGGGCAGAAAAATACACTTATCTGTCCTGTCAAAAACAGTATCCAGATCTATATTGGAAACATGGTAGCTTGCTGTGCTGTTTGTGCAGTTCCCATTCACTGTTACAGGAGTTACAGAAACAGTTGCTCAGGTGTTTCCGTAATTCCAGTCACCCCTGGCCGGCGCCTATGGGGTTAATCTGAGCTCCGCTAGGAAAGGCCGAGATGCAACAACTACTTTACTGTTCCTCTTGTTCACAGGTTGTCTCCCTACGCAGTATGACTTTATCAGCACTGAGTGGACAGCATTAGAGTAGGCAGATGTCCCATGGACAAGTGGAATGGTAACACCTAATTGTCAATGTATTCATATATTTCCAGGAGGAATAACAGATGACAGATCCTCTAAAGCAGAAGGGTTGGCCAATTTGTAGAAATGTTTGGCAACGCCACAAATCTTTGCTGTGACGTACATCTGTATATCACAACTTACGCAGCAGAAGGTCCCCGGATTCCTTGTGTATGTGTAATCTCCCACGATCCTCGGGCACGCGATTCACGCATGTCACTGCTATCTGTGCTGTCCCTGGACAGATTCTGCTCTGCACATGCGCTGTAATGCTTAGTGCTTGTGCAAAAATGAATCTAGGCCTAGATTAATCACATCAACACTGCCATCTTACAAATTGGTCAAACTATTTTGAAGGTGCTGTAGGTCTTGGGGCTGAAAACCCCAATTGTGGCAAAGTAGAAAAAAAAAAAAACAACAGTGTGCGGTTCCATCATTTCAGCGCCCCTGCCCCATTCCTGACAACTTCTGAACCCCGCCAGACCACAACTGACTTGATCCCATGACCACTGGTCTCAACTAGTGATATACGGTTCTAGCACATGTGACTGGTAAGCCTAATGATTGGATAAAGCCACTGGTCGTCGGACCAAGCCACTTCCACTCCAGCAGAGGATGGACGCGGCTGGGAATGGGGCAACGGAGTGAAAGTGGCAGTGAGTGGTTTTGTTTTTTTTCTACCTGGCCATTTGTCTATCTTCTAGGCCAGACAGCCCCTTTAGAGAAATGATACTCCAAAAATGTTATGCCATGAGCAATACAGCTAGATATGTCAGAAGAGCCTATTCCATTGGAGCAAATAATAAAAACAGAGGGGGTACCCCTGCGCCAGATCCCATCTACTGCAAAAACTCACTGTGTCTGTAGGAATCAACTCGGCCATGCATCACAAGAATGCCCACCGATTTCAACATCTGCCATGTAATGGTCGAGGTACTATGGAGAACTGCAGGATTTGCCAGCCACTTACCTCAGGGTCTATGAAATATATATCCATAATTTATAAGCTAATCATATCAGGAATAAGAGTGTACCTTGGTAGTTCCTGGACCATTAGAACAACTGCGGATGGGTGGCAAATTGTCCCTGTTTTGAGAGACAGCTTCTGGTTCTTTCAGTTTTATGTCTGTTAAAAATTTCTGAAAGAAAATGAGGAAAAAAAGATTGTGCCATCAGCCATGAACGCTAGGATACCAAACATGATAGTAGGTATTTGGCAGGAGATTGTGAAGGAGTCTGTGTTGCAGCAAAATCTGCGTCAAATTTAATAAATCTGGTGCTGGTGCATCCTTAACTCCTTAGGCTCCTTAAACATGGCGCTCACTTGTGTGTGCAGAGGGTGCCATAGCTGGTGGGCCCCTGCTGTTTCAAACCGCTGAGGTCCGCGGTTAATGTCCGCAACCGACAGTAATTCCGATCACAATCATTAAAGCCGCCATGGTCAAGTGTGATCAAAGCATCTAAATAGCGAAAAACCAGGAAGCACACGCTTTCCGGTTAAGACCGGCCTCCCCGTGCGGCGATCTGGGATGCCGGTCATTAAAGGGGTATTCCCATCTCAGACAATGGGGGCATATTGCTAGGATACGCCCCCATTGTCTGATAGGTGCGGGTCCCGCACCTATATCGAGAACGGAGCAGGGAGAGCTGTGGCTGGAGGACCCCAGATTTCCCAGGGTCCGTCCACCACCAAGCTCTGCTACCGTAGAAGTGAATGGTATCGTACTGCGCATGCGCGGCCCATGCTCCCATTTATTTCTATGGGGCCGACAGAAATAGCAGAGCACTGCCGACCCCATAGAGAATGAATGGAAGGAGGCTGCGCATGCGCAGTGCGCCCTCCTTCACTTTCGGGGCTCCATTCTCAATATAGGAGCGGGTCCCAGCGGTGAGACCCGCACTGATCAGACAATGGGGACATATCCTAGCGATATGACCCCATTGTCTAAGATGGGACAACCCCTTTAATTCTAATAGACTCAGGGGTACATTTATTAAGACCAGCATTTTAGATACTAGTCTTAATAAAGCCCAAGCGCTGGATTCACCAGAGTTATGTAGAGGCACTGGCCTCTCCATAACTTCGGCACATCCAGTTCCAGTTCTAAAAGTGAAACAGCTTCCTAGCTGTCTTACATTTAGACCTTTTTCTACATCTAAAATAGAAAATAGTATTTAGACATGGCGTGAGCGGGAAAAGTCGTAGAGCGCCATCTGCGCCTGAAATACACCTATTTTAGGTATATTTCAGATTAATAAGTGACCCTCTGAAGAGACCCAGAATACTGGAACTGCAATTCCTATGTTGGCCAGCAGGTGTCAGGCCAACATAGGATATATACAAAATCAACTAAACTATCACTAATAAGGGGTATTCAGATAAAGTAACTTAATTTTTTGAAAAAAAAGCATTAAGGCTGCAGCTGTGACCAACCAGAACCCGTACCTATACATATAACCATTGCTTCAATTTACCTTGCAATCCATTTGTCTAGCTCCTGTGTGAGCCTGCAGCACACAGAGTATCATGGCGCCTGATCGTCCCGCACAGAACTACAATCCCCGCAATGCCGAGCTTTCCTGCTGTGAGTGTTGATGTTTACTGACTGGCTGCCTGATATTACAGTACAGTCACGCCCCCTCTGCTCAGTAAACACCAGCACACTGACACGCCCTTTGTTACATTTAGCTAGAGAATTGATAGCAGCACACTGAGCATGCTCGACCAACAAAGGCTCAGAACTACAGGTCGAGGCCGTGGTAATTTATGAGGAAACACAGAGGGTAGCAGAAGAGGAAAACTACTTTTATAACTACTGAACGGCAAATATGTGAAATTTACATTATATTTACATCATTATTGATGAATTAGTCTAAAATAGGGTTGTCATGATACCAAAATTTTTATTCGATTTCAATACCATAAACAAGTATTGCGATACTCGATGCCACACGATAAAAATAAAACACCAAAAAAGCCATGTGCATTCCGCATTTTATGGAACGTCTGGCCCATAATAGAACAGGCCTATCCTATGTTTTGGAGGGACAAGGCGACTAAAAAAATGGGGAATCGTGCAGTTTTTATTAATTTTTTTTCCGTTACGGCATTCACCACATAGGAGATATTTTTTAATATTTTAATAGTTTGGACTTTTCGGACGTGGCGATATGTAATATGTTTATTTATTGTTTATCAATTTTATATGGAAAATTGGGAAAGGGGGTGATTTATACTTAACATATATATATATTTTTAACTTTTTATTTAACAACTATTTACCCCTAAAGACTCATTCACACGTCCGTGTTCAAATCCGTGAGCAGGTGGTCAGTGATACATCCGTGAAGCTGTCCGTGAAGGATCCGTGGGTCCGATTTTTGCTGTCCGTGTGCATTCTTAATGATACGTGAAACACGAATGCAACACGGATGGCATCCATGTTTTTCACGGACACATAGACTATAATGGACGTGATGGATCCATGAACACGGACAAAATAGAGCAGGCACACGTGCTAAAAAAACGGACCCACGGACCGTGCTAAAACACGGATGTCTGAATACACACTTTAAAATGAATGGGGTGCTACCACTACATAGGCTAGCACAGTCCATTTGGAGAGAGGCGAAAACGCTAACCCAGTTCACAGGAGTGGTCTCAGATGTACCTTTATGGACTAATCAATCGCTAACGCAGATTCGAGTAGTCATGGGGGCTGATGGATGGCAAACGGCCGCGGTAAGAAGTTGAACTCTCGAGGATATATATGATCAGGGCGTACTGATGACATTTAAAGCACTGACCCAAAAATATAATATCCCCTGTACCCACTTCTTTTCATACCTACAACTTAGGTCAGCCATACAAGCCACAATTCCGAGCACCAATACCACGATCTCAAAATACCCACTAATAGGGGTGGTTAAAACGCAGGGCCCCAGAGGTCCAATGTCAACAATTTATTCTCACTTGGTACAAGCAAACGTCAAAAATAGCCCTCTCTAAGTTATTGAAAAATAGAAAAGAAAGATACCCACACTCACAGATGAGTCCACAGCAGATTTATTGGAATCCCATTGTATCACCAAACTATACATCATTCATCAAGCATATTAAACGCCAACTAGGCTACACAGAATGGGCAGAGTTCCATCTACTGCATGCCCGCGATGCGGGGAGCCGGACGCAGACTTCTGGCATATGATATGGAGTTGCAGTCCAATTGCCACGTTTTGGAGAGGGATGACCACCTTTCTCTCCAATCTGCTGCTGCTTCAGATACAGGGTATTCCTGAGATCCGTCTGCTTGGACTGATAGATGATAACTGGGAGCACTACATGACAATATTCTTGAGAGAATCGCTATTCATGGCACGCAAATGTATTGCACTGCGATCGTATGACCCTAATACATTGACCATATCTATGTGGAAATAACAAATCAATCAAATCATACCTAGAGATGAGCAAACTTTAAAAAATTGTTCGGCGTTCGGGTTGTGGTAATCGCCGCATCCCGTTATGGATTCCACTACCGCGGACTATCCCGGCTCAAATCCAGTGCTGAGCCACGCCCCCTGCACTGATCACATGATGGAGACGTCACCCCAGGTCCTTCGGCTTTTCAACAGTTCGGGTTAGTGGAAGCCGCCCCTTATGGATTCCATATGCCGGGATAGTCCGCGGTAGTGGAATCCATAATGGGATGCGGCGATTACCACAACCCGAATGCCGAACTATTTTTTAAAGTTCGCTCATCTCTAATCATACCATATTCAGTACTGGTGTATAAACACCGAAAGTCTGGGGCCCCTGTTGTAACTCTCCGCATACACTATACTCAGCTCCACGAATGCGGCAGGCACTATTGGCAGCCCAAGGATCACCAGATCAGTCGGTCTAGTGGAGTCGCACAGTGTTTTGTGTTAATCTTTGATAGTGGTTAAGAAATTAGAGCAATGCAGTGAATGATTGACCTATATGCACGTAATAGACTTGATCCTTCTGTGTACAATATGACATGCAATGCGGATGTAAGTGTTGTTTTTTCCTTTTGTGTCAATAAAAGTTTAAAAAATAATAATTAATGGGGACGTGTGCTGTCCGTGGAGAACACGTACAGCACGCGTCCGTGAAACACTGACGTGTGAATGAAGCTTTAAGGGCTAGAACCTGGGATCTTTTGATCCCCTGTACTATTCACCCTAATAGAGCTCTAATTAGGGTGAATAGGACTTTACACTCTCCCTGCTGCCCTGCGCTTTGTGCACACAGCAGCAGGGAGCTTACCATGGCAGCCAAGGCTTCAGTAGCGTCCTGACTGTCATGGTAACCGATAGGAGCCCCCCCCCCCCCAATTACAATGCTGGGGCTCCATCGGCGGTGCAGTGGCAGTTCCGATCGAAGAGGGCGGAGGGGACCTTGTGGCCACTGCCACCAATGATTTAATACTGGGGGGCTTGGGAGGGGCGCATTGCACCCCCAATGATTTAATACTGGGGGGTTAGGGGGGGTGCACCAAATGTTTTTAAACCATTAATACAAATACAGGAGGCGGGTGCCAGCGGCAGAAACACATCCATACATGGCAACCTCTATGACAGGGAGCTGCGATTAGCGGCAGTTAACCCCTCAGGTGCGGCACCTACAGATCTTCCCGCAACAAATGAGCCCCCACACAACTCAGTAAAAATAACTATAAAAAGTTAGGACAGTTTTTCCACATAGAGAACGCTGTAGAGACAAAACCCAGAAAACTATTGCCTAATTGAGTATCTTTTCAAGTTTTACCCCATTTGGAATTTTTCTTCCTGCTTCCCACTACATTGTATCCCAAATTAAATGGTGGCATTTAAAAGTACAACTTGGGGCTCATGCACACGACCGTATGTATTTTGCGCCCTGCAAAAAATGGAAGATGTCTGTGTGCATTCCGTATTTTGGGGAATAGCTGGTTCCTAATAGAACAGTCCTATCCTTATCCATAATGCGGACAATAATAGGACAGGTTCTATTTTTTACAGAATGGAAATACGAACATACGGAAACGGAATGCACACGGAGTAACTTCCGTTTTTTTTTTAGCGACCTATTGAAATGAATGGTTCCGTATTCGGTCTGCAAAAAAAAAAAAAAAAACGAACGGACACAGAAAGAAAATACGTTTGTGTGCATGAGCCCTTATCCTGCAAAAAACAAGCCATCATATGCAACAGAACAGAAAAATAACAGGGAAGAAAAAAAATGAAAAAAACCTCCAGCATCCAAAGGGTTAAGCCTAGATCAGTACTTATGGCTTCAGCAATTTTTTTTTTTTAGCTTTTACAACTTTTTTTTTTAAATGTATATGGTGTAAATAAATAGTAATAATAGTAAATAGTGCTTTTTTAACCCTTTCACTACCAGAGGTTTTTCATTTTTGCGTTTTCATTTTTCTAATAAATCTTCCTTGAGAACTAACTTTTCTATATTTCCATTCACATAGCTGTATGAGGCCTTTTTGTTTTGTGGGGCAAGTTGTACTTTCTAATGCCACCATTAATTATGGCAAACAATGTAGTGGGAAGCAGTAAAAAAATATTTCAAATGAGGTGGAAATGGAAAATAAAAAACCCAATTCCTCCACCGTTTACGGGTTTTGTTCTCACAGCGTTTCATTTGCAGCAAAACTGACCCATGCCCTTAATTCTCTAAGTCAGTATGATTACAATGATACCCTATATGTACAGGTTTTTATGTCTAAATAGTGTAAAAATAAATTTAAAATTTAAGAAAAAAAATAATTTATGGTTATATCTACTGAGCTGTGTGGTTGCTCATTTTTTGCAGGACAATCTGTAGTTTTTATTGATACCATTTTGGAGTGTGTGTGACTTTTCAATCACATTATTACATTTTTGTGGGTAAGAGAAGAAATTAAAAAATGGCAAATTGGCCATTTGACCCTTTTTTCCATTACGTCATATTTCTATATTTTAATAGTAAGGGCGTTTTCGGGCACGGTGATACCCCTGATGTTTATATTATTTTTTATTTATGTATTTTTTTTATTATTATACGGAAAGTGGGGGATGATCTAAACTTTTATATTTTTTATATATTAAACAGTTTAAAAAAAAAAAAGTTGTAGTGATTTTGAAGCTCATATACGAGCCTATAAAATGTTTTTCATTTTGAACAACCATGTATTTTTAAAATTTGTTTATTGCTCATTTCTTATGTTGGCCATCTGGGAGGCCAACATAAGAGACTCAGAGTATTCAAAGCAATTACCGACATCCCCATTGGCCACAGGGGATGCCGGTAGGAGGCCCGGAAGCCGAGCTTCCGGGTTTTTGACACTTTAGATGCCGTCATCAAGTGAGATCACAGCATCTAAAGCCGATAATGCTGATCGAGGTAATTAGCAGCAGGTCTCTGTCGTTTGAAAAACCTGCCAGCCATGATGCCCACTGCACGTGCCAGCAGGCGCCATGTTTGCCCATTGCTCCAGCGCCGTACTTGTATGGCACCGGTAGCAAAAGGGTTAATAGATTAAAAAGATCGCTTTGTGACACCACATTCTGTCACTCAGAACCTTCTATCTTTATACCAATGGATCTCTGCGAGTGTCCCACATTTTTGTGGAGTGATCTGTAGTTTTTGTTGATACCATTCGGGAATATATGGCACTGTTTGATAATTTTTTTATTCCATATTTTTGGTGAGGCGTGGTGACCAATAAAAAGACATTTCTAGCATTGGCTGTTCCAACGCTTTAGCTCCGGCGCTCTCACTGGTCTCTTTTGTTATCTGTAGTGATAACGTTGCAACCACCCACATGTAACTGCAGCAGCAGACTGGTGGACAGTGACTGGCTGCAGCAGTAACAGGCGGGTAGTCAGAACATCATCACTTTTCTAGTCTCCCTTTTTCTTCTCCATCATTTTTTAAATGTCCCAGACAACCTATTTAAAGGAAGCAGTCAGGAGGTCTGGCACTGCCATCTCCTCCCTGACTGCAGACTATAAGAAGCGGGGACTTTTCATCACAACTATTCTTTGCTAAAAAAAACAAAGTGCATCTTATAGTCTGAAAAACACAGTATTTAAAAAAAAAAAAACTGTACGGCGTACTGGATACACTATAGGCCTGGTCCTTGTGGTGCCGACTTACATCTTACATCTCATTTATCATACCCTGATACAATAGCGCTACCTACCTTCAGATCATTATCAATCTCTTCCCAGTCTTCCAAGGAGAAGTCGGCAGCCGTGGCCGGTGGTTTGTCCTTCCTTAGGGAGCGATTGTTCGGAGACAAAGCTTCAATTTTCTTTTCACAAAATGTTGTCAGATCTGGGTAGTGTCCTTCCTCCCCCAACCTATAAAACAGCGATACATTTAGGCCCCTTTCACACGGGCGAGTTTTCCGCGCGGGTGCAATGCGTGAGGAGGACGCATTGCACCCGCACTGAATCCGGACCCATTCATTTCTATGGGGCTGTGCACATGAGCGGTGATTTTCACGTATCACTTCTGCGTTGCGTGAAAATCGCAGCATGTTCTATATTCTGCGTTTTTCACGCAACGCAGGCCCCATAGAAGTGAATGGGGCTGTGGGAAAATCGCAAGCATCCGCAACCAAGTGCGGATGCGTTGCGATTTTCCCGCATTGCTGCTTAGCAACGGGACTCAATCTCTATTATTTCTTATAACATGGTTATAAGGGAAATAATAGCATTCTTAATAAAGAATGCATTGTTAAATGAAGAGAAGGGGTTGTAAATACAAAGTTAACTTACTTTAGCCACTTGATCGCAGTAGTCGCGATCTGTCCTCTCTTTCCCTGCAGCATCTATGATCTGAAGTGACCTATGATGATGTCACATCACATGAGTCCAATCACATGGTCCATCTTACCATGGTGATGGACTATGTGATTGGACCATGTGATGTGACGTCATCACAGGTCCTTTAGTTCTTAGCTGATGCTGGGAAAGAGAGGAGAGATCGCAACTACGCGATCAAGTGGCTAAGGTAAGTTAACTTTTATTATTTTTAACCCCTTCCTCTTCATTTAACAATGCATTCTTTATTAAGAATGCTATTATTTCCCCTTATAACCATGTTATAAGGGAAAATAATCAATTCTCCAGAAGACCCGAAACCGGACTTCAGTGATGAAGTCCGGCTTCGGGTTGGGTACCAAACATGGCGTTTTTTCTCACGCGCATGCAAAACGTGTTGCAAACGTTTGCACCCGCGCGGGAAAAACGCACATATTCCCGCAACGCACCCGCCTCTTATCCGGGTGTCAAACATGACGCCCGTGTGAAAGAGGCCTTAGTGCCCAGAGAAGTTTCCAGAAAATACTAGTAATGTCCTTTCTATAGCGCTTGCTCAGCAGTTTTCCTAACCCCCTATAGAAGTAAATAGAGAAAGGCCACCTCATCAGGCAGGTCAGATGAGACCCCTGTTCCCAACATACGACCTGCATATCTGTCAGTTATCACATCAGTTGTGCAGGAAAGGTTCAAGCAGCTATCCAGCAAGGGAACACTGCAAACAGGGGCCCAAATCTCAGCTACGTAGTCACCTGTGAGTAAGACTAGAGAAAATGAGTGGGTTTTCTGGGAGTAGAATATGATGACCTATCCTCAGGACAGGTCATCAATATTTGATCGGCGGAGGTCCAACTCCCAGCACTTTTGGCGATCGGCTGTTTGAAGGGGCTGCGGTGCTCCGGTAAGCACTGTGGCACTCTCCCTAGGCCAGTGACGTCACGTTCATCGGCCACGTGACCTAGGAGCAGCTTGGCTCCATAGAAGTGAATGGGCCTGAGCTGCAATACCAAGCACAGCCACTATACAATGTACGGCGCTGTGCTTGTTATGAAGAGCCTCCTCTGATTGGTGATGGTGTCGGTGTCAGAACTCAAACAGATATTGATGCTCTATCTTGAGGACAGGTCATCAATATTCTACTCCTGGAGAATCCCTTTAACAGCACTCAAAGATGAATAGGTCATAAATACTTCCTATCAGGCCTCTTTCACATGAGCGAGTTTTCCGCACGGGTGCGATGCGTGATGTGAACGCATTGCACCCACACTGAATCCTGACCCATTCATTTCAATGGGTCTGTGTACATGAGCGGTTTTTTTAACGCATCAGTTCTGCGTTGTGTGAAAAATGCAGCATGTTTTATATTGTGGGTTTTTCACGCAGCCCTGGCCCCATAGAAGTGAATGGGGCTTCAGTAAAAAATGCATTGCATCCGGAAGCAAGTGCGGATGCAATGCGTTTTTCATTGATGTTTGTTAAGAGATGTTGTTTGTAAACCTTCAGTGCGTTTATCACGCACGTGAAAAACGCATTGCACCCGCACAGAAAAAAACTGAACGAAATCGCAGACAAAACTGACTGAACTTGCTTGCAAAATGTTGCGGATCACATGCAGATGCATTCATTTCCAAGGTCACAACAAATGCGGACAGCACACGGATACTCGGAGGTCGTAAAGCTTGTCAGAGCTCATAATGATGAGCTGTCCTGAGGATGGGCCATTAAAATCAAAGGGGTCAGCTGCCTTTTTCGGACTGATATTCTATCTAGTGTTGCGTGAAGGGAGCTTTGAATGCTTCATCTCCAGTTGCTTCGTTCAAAATTTCGGAATAATACTATACGGAGATCTGACTCCGTACAGTATTAGAATGTATGGGCTCCGATGAGCCTTTGTCAGTTATTCACGAAGTCGCGACGGTTCCGACTAATACTTCAGAACCGAAGCCCACATCAATTTCAAGTTTAAAAGTGGGTTTCCACTTTAAAAAATCAACTACCGAAGTTAATTCAACGAAGTCAAGCGCGACTTCGCGAATAACTGACTTCGGCTCAACGAAGCCCATACATTCTAATACCGTACGGAGACGGATCTCCATACTGTATTATTCCGAAGTTTTGAACAAATTCTATCCTTTAGCTAGGACATCAGGTTCTGATCAGTGGGGGTCTGACACCGGGGAACCCTGCTGATCCCCTGTTCAAGAAGGCAGTGGCGCTCGTAGTAGAACCGCAGCCTTCTCTTTGCTTCCCGTAGGCCAGTGACATCACGACCATAGGTCACGTGGCCTGGGCGCACCTCAGCCTCATGAATATTGAGTTTAAGGGTACTTTCACACTTGCGTTGTGAGGATCCGGCAATCTGTATGCAAACAGACAGAATTTGTAGACGGATAGGAGCAGACCGGAAGAACAAATCCGTTGATGCGGTATTTTTAATGGCGGATCCGGCACGGATACATTTCAATGCAAATTCTGGCAAATGTTCCGGAGTTTTGGACGGAGATAATAGCACAGCATGCGGCGGTATTTTCTCCGTCCAAAAAACGTGCAGTGACTGAACTGAAGACATCCTGAAGCATCGTGAACGGATTTCTCTCCATTCAGAATGCATTAGGATAAAACTGATCAGTTCTTTTCCGGTATCGAGCCCCTAGGACGGAACTTAACACCGGAAAAGAAAAACTCTAGTGTGAAAGTGCCCTAATAGGGTTGTCCGATGCCAAAAACGTATCCGGGTGGCTGTCTGATTATTAGGGGTAAAGAGCAAAGTTGTGGTCACGGGACAGCTTAAAATCAAATACCCCTTTCTGATGAAGTTTCTCTTTAAAGACTTAAAAATGTGGTACGTGAAAATGATGGCGCGTTTTGTTACTTCGTAAATCTCCCGCGTGTTCTCAGTCCTATATTGTAAACATTTGCGCCAGTCATCGGCTACATGAAGCATTACCTTAGAACTCTCAAGATCTTCTCAAGATGCTTAATGTCTTTACATTCTTCAATGAACTTGTAGTCAAGATGGTCGACTGGGATTTGATAGGTTCTGGTTGTTCCTTGGTAGAAGCCGCTCATTGCTCGGACAGATGGCAGGCTCAGGATGTTCCTATTTTCTCTCTTTACAGGAAATAATATGTAAAATATATGTAGAACTTTAAGGGATTATTTACTAACAGAAATACATCTATATTAGACATGCAAAAACTGCAACGTCCATGTGCATGGACAGATCCGTCCCCATAGACTTGCAGCCAGTGAGCATCCTTCCTTCACTATGTCTGCGCCGAAAACTAAACGCCACGGCGCAGGCACGAGATTTACCATGCACTCAGGGCCGGCAGGAGGATGTGAATGCTGCTTGGCCCTGTCAATCAAGACTTGGAGGGGGGTGACGGGGGTGACAAAGGTGGCAGAACAGAGCCTCTAGGAGCAGGAGCAACGCCCCTAATGTCAGCCAGTTTAACTTAGGTATTTCTGGTGACGGAAACCCTTTAAGAGGGCAAAAAACGGGCACACACACACCTGAGCAACGACGGTGCCAATGTGAAGAGCCAATGGCTGGGTGCCTTGATGAGTGTCCCAGCATAAGTGACAGCCGCAGAGCCCCCTGTGATCTGCAGTGGTCACCCACACATCCTCTACACAAGAAATGATGCTGCAGGGAACCACTGGCACAGGCAGGAAAAGTCCTTCTCTAGGAGATTCTGCCCACAGACTCCAGGTGCAGAATAAGCACAACAGGAAAATTCTGCGTCTCTAAAAGCGCACTAAAACCGCAACATGAAACTTATGTCGCATATCACTGACCACAAGTAACCCTAGCCTATCTGACAACACAACTGCGGCAATGCCGCAACCAGCAGAGCTATGAAGACAACGCTAAATATACTACCTGGAGCGAGGCGGACGGTCCGGTGTGAACGGCGTTCAGGTGACGGTACAGCGGATCTCTCTGCACGGCTAAGCACGCACAAACACGCCTGCTGCTGGTCGTTACTATGGTGACTCAACGCCCACTCTGGGTCAGCCAATAGCAAAGAAGAATCCGTTAACTCACAAAGGCTGCTAGAGGGAAACACCGACTGACGTGAATTGAAGGTTCGAACGACACAGCGCGCTGCAGCCATTTTCATGGAGACTGAGACTACAAAGTTGGGTCAACATTTTGCCCTCTAGTGTCCGGCATAATTATATGTTAGGTTTTGTTTCTACAAAGTTCCATGGTACTAAAAGGCTATTGAATTAAAAAGATATCCCCCCCCCCCCCCCAATAAAAAAAAAATAATAATAATAGGGTTTCCCCTTATATATACAAAAACATGTATTAGGGGTCTAAATGCAATGTATATATTTACCCTGCCTTGCATTCACCTGACACATCCTCACTGTGCAGAATCGCTTTGATATTTTTAAACCTAAATGCATACATTTTATACCATGACAAGTCCATCCCATCAGGGCTAATCTCATACCCTTTAACTAACACTAAGCCAGGCCCCTAACTCCGCCAAATGTATATCTATGTAAGTACGCCCAATCCTGCTCAACCCCCTTAGTGTCCTCATCACAGTAAGAATGACCCCTTAAAGGGATTGGCCCCCTCATACCTTGGTGGCATATTGCTAGGATATGCCACCAATGTCAGATAGGTGCAGGTCCCACCTCTGAGACCCACACCTATCTCTAGAACAGAGACGCAAAGTGAAGCAGCCGCCCTCTATTAATTTTTAAGGAAGTGCTAAAAAAGAGCCAAGCAGTGCGCGTGGATATTTTTGGAACTCCCATAGTAATAAATGGGAAGCGCACTGCGCAAGCATGGTCACCGCTCTTTTCACTTCTATGGGACTGACGGAAAAAGCCAAGTGCTCGGCTATTATCTGCAGTGCCATGGAAATGAACGGAGGGCAGCTGTGCATGGAGACGTCAGACATTGTGGGCATATCCTAGCTATATGCCCCCAGTGTATGAGACGGGCCAATCCCTTTAATGCCCCCTTACAATAGAGCTGCCTTCTTAGTGCCCCTCTTACAGTAGGGCTAACCCTTTAGAACCCCCTTACAATAGTGTTGCCCCCTTAGTACCCCCTTACAAGTGCCCCCCTTACAATGTTGCTGCCCCTTAGTACCCCCTTACAATAGCGTCCTCCCATACAATGTTGCTGCCCCTTAGTGCCCCCTTACAATAGTGACCTCCCATACAATGTTGCTGCCCCTTAATACCCCCTTACAATAGTATCCTCCCATACAATGTTGCTGCCCCTTAGTGCCCCCTTACAATAGTGTCCTCCCATACAATGTTGCTGCCCCTTAATACCCCCTTACAATAGTATCCTCCCATACAATGTTGCTACCCCTTAGTACCCCCTTACAATAGTGTCCTCCCATACAATGTTGCTATCCCTTAATACCCCCTTACAATAGTATCCTCCCATACAATGTTGCTACCCCTTAGTACCCCCTTACAATAGTATCCTCCCATACAATGTTGCTGCCCCTTAGTAGCTCCTTACAATTGTATCCTCCCATACAATGTTGCTGCCCCTTAGTGCCCCCTTACAATAGTGTCCTCCCATACAATGTTGCTACCCCTTAGTGCCCCCTTACAATAGTGTCCTCCCATACAATGTTGCTGCCCCTTAGTAGCTCCTTACAATAGTATCCTCCCATACAATGTTGCTGCCCCTTAGTAGCTCCTTACAATAGTGTCCTCCCATACAATGTTGCTGCCCCTTAGTACCCCCTTACAATAGTGTCCTCCCATACAATGTTGCTGCCCCTTAATACCCCCTTACAATAGTATCCTCCCATACAATGTTGCTACCCCTTAGTACCCCCTTACAATAGTGTCCTCCCATACAATGTTGCTGCCCCTTAATACCCCCTTACAATAGTATCCTCCCATACAATGTTGCTACCCCTTAGTACCCCCTTACAATAGTGTCCTCCCATACAATGTTGCTACCCCTTAGTACCCCCTTACAATAGTATCCTACCATACAATGTTGCTTCCCCTTAGTAGCTCCTTACAATTGTATCCTCCCATACAATGTTGCTGCCCCTTATTGCCCCCTTACAATAGTGTCCTCCCATACAATGTTGCTGCCCCTTAGTGCCCCCTTACAATAGTGTCCTCCCATACAATGTTGCTACCCCTTAGTACCCCCTTACAATAGTGTCCTCCCATACAATGTTGCTGCTCCTTAGTACCCCCTTACAATAGTGTCCTCCCATACAATGTTGCTGCTCCTTAGTACCCCCTTACAATAGTGTCCTCCCATACAATGTTGCTACCCCTTAGTACCCCCTTACAATAGTGTCCTCCCATACAATATTGCTGCCCCTTAGTACCCCCTCACAATAGTATCCTCCCATACAATGTTGCTACCCCTTAGTACCCCCTTACAATAGTGTCCTCCCATACAATGTTGCTGCCCCTTAGTGCCCCCTTACAATAGTGTCCTCCCATACAATATTGCTGCCCCTTAGTACCCCCTTACAAAAGTATCCTTCCATACAATGTTGCTGCACATTATGGGTCAATCAATTTTTATTGAAAAATATAATTAAGTAATACAAGTATCCGTAACAGACAAGAAAGTTGGTGATAAAATGTCAAAGGCTGCTACAGAGAAAACAACAATCATAACGCTGGGCACAGCAAAGCCAATCATAGACATATGAGCATGGGATACCCGGTCAATACACACACAAAGACAGAAAATAGGAGTGGGAGGGGGGCGGGGACCGGAGAGGGAAGGGGGTAAGTCAGGGGTAGGGATAAGGGGTAGATGGCAGTCCCTATGTCTTAACTACCCGACTGGTGCAGGCAGGGTTAGGTGCTCGAGGAGCTAGGGGCCTCAACATTGCCAGAGCTCAACCAGTTTGTAAATTGGGTTGAGTTCCTAAATATGAACCAAGGTTCCCATGAGCGTGAGAAAGTCTGGACCCTATTATGGGATTCCGAACCAAGTTCTTCCATACGGACCAGAATGTCCATGGCAGATACCCAGTATATTCTCTGCAAGCTGTCCGCGGATCTCCATCTGCGTGGGATAATTTGTCTCATAGCTCGTATAAAGATTCTACGGACTCTCCTCTTTACCAACGTGGGGCATCCCGGGTACACAGATAGCAGGCCAATCAACGGCGAGGGCTGCACAGAGGCACAGTATATAGTGTTGTGTAAAGCAAATACGTCTGCCCACAAAAGAGATACACCCGGACATTCCCACCATATATGGAGCATTGTACCCACCGCTGAATTACACCGCCAGCATGTATCCGGGACAGAGGGATAGTAACGATTGACCTTCACTGGTGTTCTATACCATCTTATAGTTAAGTTCCTGCAATTGACATGATACAGTGGATTTATGTGTGAACAGTAGTGCCCTATTCCATTGATCGTCGGTTAGGGAGATATTTAGTTCCCTTTCCCATTCCGTGGCAAACCTAGCACTCGCAATTTGGGCCTTAAGGGTCCCATCCCGGATCTCCCTAGTGCCCAGCAAGCTGTATATTAATGAGATGGTGTGCCCCGATCCCAATGTTGCTGCCTATTAGTACCCCTTTGCAATAGTGTCCTCCCATACAATGTTGCTGCCCTTTAGTAGCCCCATACAATAGTGTCCTCCCATACAATGTTGCTGCCCCTTAGTAGCCCCATACAATAGTGTCCTCCCATACAATGTTGCTACCCCTTAGTACCCCCTTACAATAGTGTCCTCCCATACAATGTTGCTATCCCTTAATACCCCCTTACAATAGTATCCTCCCATACAATGTTGCTACCCCTTAGTACCCCCTTACAATAGTATCCTCCCATACAATGTTGCTGCCCCTTAGTAGCTCCTTACAATTGTATCCTCCCATACAATGTTGCTGCCCCTTAGTGCCCCCTTACAATAGTGTCCTCCCATACAATGTTGCTACCCCTTAGTGCCCCCTTACAATAGTGTCCTCCCATACAATGTTGCTGCCCCTTAGTAGCTCCTTACAATAGTATCCTCCCATACAATGTTGCTGCCCCTTAGTAGCTCCTTACAATAGTGTCCTCCCATACAATGTTGCTGCCCCTTAGTACCCCCTTACAATAGTGTCCTCCCATACAATGTTGCTGCCCCTTAATACCCCTTACAATAGTATCCTCCCATACAATGTTGCTACCCCTTAGTACTCTCTTACAATAGTGTCCTCCCATACAATGTTGCTGCCCCTTAATACCCCCTTACAATAGTATCCTCCCATACAATGTTGCTACCCCTTAGTACCCCCTTACAATAGTGTCCTCCCATACAATGTTGCTACCCCTTAGTACCCCCTTACAATAGTATCCTACCATACAATGTTGCTTCCCCTTAGTAGCTCCTTACAATTGTATCCTCCCATACAATGTTGCTGCCCCTTATTGCCCCCTTACAATAGTGTCCTCCCATACAATGTTGCTGCCCCTTAGTAGCCCCCTTACAATAGTGTCCTCCCATACAATGTTGCTGCTCCTTAGTACCCCCTTACAATAGTGTCCTCCCATACAATGTTGCTGCTCCTTAGTACCCCCTTACAATAGTGTCCTCCCATACAATGTTGCTACCCCTTAGTACCCCCTTACAATAGTGTCCTCCCATACAATATTGCTGCCCCTTAGTACCCCCTTACAATAGTATCCTCCCATACAATGTTGCTACCCCTTAGTACCCCCTTACAATAGTGTCCTCCCATACAATGTTGCTGCCCCTTAGTGCCCCCTTACAATAGTGTCCTCCCATACAATATTGCTGCCCTTAGTACTCCCTTACAAAAGTATCCTTCCATACAATGTTGCTGCACATTATGGGTCAATCAATTTTTATTGAAAAATATAATTAAGTAATACAAGTATCCGTAACAGACAAGAAAGTTGGTGATAAAATGTCAAAGGCTGCTACAGAGAAAACAACAATCATAACGCTGGGCACAGCAAAGCCAATCATAGACATATGAGCATGGGATACCCGGTCAATACACACACAAAGACAGAAAATAGGAGTGGGAGGGGGGCGGGGACCGGAGAGGGAAGGGTAAGTCAGGGGTAGGGATAAGGGTAGATGGCAGTCCCTATGTCTTAACTACCCGACTGGTGCAGGCAGGGTTAGGTGCTCGAGGAGCTAGGGGCCTCAACATTGCCAGAGCTCAACCAGTTTGTAAATTGGGTTGAGTTCCTAAATATGAACCAAGGTTCCCATGAGCGTGAGAAAGTCTGGACCCTATTATGGGATTCCGAACCAAGTTCTTCCATACGGACCAGAATGTCCATGGCAGATACCCAGTATATTCTCTGCAAGCTGTCCGCGGATCTCCATCTGCGTGGGATAATTTGTCTCATAGCTCGTATAAAGATTCTACGGACTCTCCTCTTTACCAACGTGGGGCATCCCGGGTACACAGATAGCAGGACAATTAACGGCGAGGGCTGCACAGAGGCACAGTATATAGTGTTGTGTAAAGCAAATACGTCTGCCCACAAAAGAGATACACCCGGACATTCCCACCATATATGGAGCATTGTACCCACCGCTGAATTACACCGCCAGCATGTATCCGGGACAGAGGGATAGTAACGATTGACCTTCACTGGTGTTCTATACCATCTTATAGTTAAGTTCCTGCAATTGACATGATACAGTGGATTTATGTGTGAACAGTAGTGCCCTATTCCATTGATCGTCGGTTAGGGAGATATTTAGTTCCCTTTCCCATTCCGTGGCAAACCTAGCACTCGCAATTTGGGCCTTAAGGGTCCCATCCCGGATCTCCCTAGTGCCCAGCAAGCTGTATATTAATGAGATGGTGTGTCCCGATCCCAATGTTGCTGCCTATTAGTACCCCTTTGCAATAGTGTCCTCCCATACAATGTTGCTGCCCTTTAGTAGCCCCATACAATAGTGTCCTCCCATACAATGTTGCTGCCCCTTAGTAGCCCCATACAATAGTGTCCTCCCATACAATGTTGCTACCCCTTAGTGCCCCCTTACAATAGTGTCCTGCCATACAATGTTGCTGCCCCTTAGTGCCCCCTTACAATAGTGTCCTTCCATACAATGTTGCTGCCCCTTAGTGCCCCCTTACAATAGTGCTGCTCGTGAAGTTTAAATAAAACAAAAAAGTAGTACTTAGAATTAGGCGAAAGAGGATGGTGGTGCATCCCCTGAGTGGAACGAAAACTGGTGTTTGGATTAGTTCTGTGATAGAACAGACTCACCTACCACAACTAGTGTTGAGCGAAGCGAGCTTTGGATGCTATATCCAAAGTCGCTTCGCTCAACTTCGTATTAATGCTGTACGGGGATCTGTTTCCATACAGCATTAAAATGTACGGGCTCCAATGAGCCAAAGTAAGTTATTCACGAAGTCAAGCGAGACTTCATTGAATAACTTCGGTACTTGATTTTCTAAAGTGGAAAACCATTTTAAAACTTGGAACCGAACTCATGGGCCACGACTGTCTAGAAAAAGCAGCCACCTTGTAGCCCCTAGCAGGCTGCTGGTGCAGAGCTAACCGCTGAGAGAGACAGACGTGTTGGATGAGAGCTCCTGCCCTTTCTATTCCACTGGCACCTGCTAGAACTATGGCCATTTTGGGGTCTTTATTTCTGCCAGACCAATATGGTTCATGGACTTGATTCATACTAAATTTGGCCCATTTTGCATATATTTTCCAGTGAGACCTAACTTGAGATCGGAGTTCTCAGTCTCAATTTATCTATGGCCCCGAAGCGGTACAGCGAGACATCAGGGAGCCCGCGAACCTCAAAGCGTCTCAACTGTGCACCACAGAGGAGCCTTAAAGGCGTTATCCCATGACTAATGTAAAAAATGAAAATCAGACTTTATATAGTATATGTCAATCTCGTTCTAACAAGCTACAACCAGCCAGGGGTCAAGTCCTGGGGAAAAAAAGTGTGGGAACCCACCCAAGTGCCTCCATGTGACGTCACGGTGCGCGGCTTACGCAAAGGGCAGGGGAGGTCGGGAGGAGGAGAAAGCAAGTACCGTATTTTTCGCCCTATAAGATGCACCTAGGTTTTAGAGGGGGACAATAAGAAAAAAATATTTTTTATTACACCTCAGGTCAGACCACCAATCAGACCCCCAATGTTAATCAGACCTCAGCTAACAGCCCCAATAAGATGCCCAATGTTAATAAGACCCCAATAAGACCTCAGATCACACCTCAGCTCAGACCCCAATATGAATGACCCCCAATCAGACCTCAGATAAGAGCCCCATGCCTTATAGCAGACCCCAGTAGCCATATATCAGCCCCCAGTACCCTCATAGCAGCCCCAGTGCCTCTCCACTAGCCCTCAGTGCATCTCCATCAGCCCCCAGTGCCTCTCCACCAGCCCCACAAGCCCCCAGTGCCTCTCCACCGGCCCCCAGTGCCTCTCCATCGGCCCCCAGTGCCTCTCCATCGGCCCCCAGTGCCCCCTCCATCGGCCCCCAGTGCCCCCTCCATCAACCCCCAGTGCCCCCTCCATCAGCCCCCAGTGCCCCCTCCATCAGCCCCCTGTGCCCCCTTCATCAGCCCCCAGTGCCCTCTCAACAGCCCCCAGTGCCCTCTCAACAGCCCCCAGTGCCTCTCAACAGCCCCCAGTGCCCCCTCTATTAGCCCCCAGTGCCCCCTCCATTAGCCCCCAGTGCCTCTCCATTAGCCCCCAATCAGTGCCTCTCACCAGCCCATAAAATATAAAACAAAAAACACTTACCCTCTCCTGCTCCTGGACGCCGCCGCTGCTCCTCTCTTCCTGCTGTCGGCTGTGCTGTGAAGGCTGCGCACAGCGTGACATCACAGAGCGCCTCATGCCTGTGCGCAGCCCTGACAGCCGACAGCCGAGAAACGGGAAGCGGTGAGTACAAAGCCTTCACTGCCTCCTGGTCCTTTTGTCCTGAAAGGGAACAGCGTTCCTGCTGTGGAAAAAGTGCAAGCACGCCGTTCCCACTGGACTCGAGCCCTGCAACCAGCCTGTACCTCACATGGTTTCAGAGATCTTCCCATTCATTGATCTGCTAGATTTATATCAAGCTGGCAGCTCAAGGGGAGCGTCTTTTCTGCTGCAGCTCAGGGGGCGTGTCCATGCTCTCCCTATCACAGCTCAGGAGGCAGTTGAAAGATAAAACTGAGCATGTGCGGCCATCTCAGTGAGCAGGTCAAAGAAATAAGAAAAAAACAAAAAAAAAGGTGGCGCTATACAGATACATTTTATTGAATATCTCAGTGGCTATACTAAATGTTTAATTACATGCAATTACAAAAGTATTCAGATCCACCAGCTGGTTTGAAAACTGTAGAATATTTTTCATGGGACAACCCCTTTAAGGCCCCATTCACACGTCCGTAGTGTGTTGCGGATCCGCATTGCGGGCAAGAATGGGACATGCTCTATATTATTGCGGAGCCGCCGGCCGGAAGATCGGCAGCGCGCTCCGCAAATGCGGAGGCGTAGAGCACAGTGTGTGCAGAACGGAAAAGCTGGCCCCAAATAAAACAGTCCTATCCTTATCCGTAATGCAGACAATAATAGGACATATTCTATTTTTTTGCGGAACAGAAATACGGACATACGGAAACGGAATGCACAGAGTAACCTCCGTTTTTTTTGCGGACCCATTGAAATGAATGATTCCGTATACGGCCTGCAAAAAAAAACTTAACGGACACGGAAAGAAAATATGTTCGTGTGCATGAGGCCTTAGGCCTGAGGACATCAGCATTCATTAGCATTCATACGAAGCAAGCGTCCATATCACCTTAGGTCTTACCTCCAGAAGCATTACTTGCCATTTCTGAAACAATACTGCCATCTTGTGGCTACCTGTATTCTCTGCAAGCTTTCCGCAAGATTTCTGGAAAGCAACACCCTAAACAGTTGCACTGACTATACTGTCTTGACTTTATCAACAAATAAGGAAAAAATGAATAGCGGCAATCACCATGAAATATTATTTGCAGCTTTATTCTGGTTAAAAACTGAAAAGTGCGGGCACCGCACAGATGAATCAGGCAACAGCCGTTTCGCGCTACCTGCGCTTTCTCAAGCCTCCCATGGGAGTGTGCTGTTGCCTGATTCATCTGTGCATTTGTTGATTTTTGCATGGCTATTGAGCAGAGCACCACCATATATCGCATGATGCGAATGCAGGTGTGAATACAGTTGTATATCTGTCACACTCAGTAGTGCAGACTCCTTTTTCTTGTATGGACATTTTCTCTTGACTTTATACCTAAGGTCTCTTGGGGATGCAATCAATTGTTAAGGTGGTGTTTTATCCTAAATTGAGTTTCCTTTTCCTGAGATATTTACTGGCTTAATTTCATAGTCCACAGTCCTTGGGAGTTGGGACCTAATGGATGCAGTCCGTGGTCCAGACAGTTTATGTTCTTTACCCACCCCTCAGGGTAGTTTAAGCAGATATCAATGGTGATAACTTTCAGTTACTTCTAATACTTACTTCTGACCCACTTGCCTCTCTGTAATTCCATGTGATCTATTCACTTCTAAGAACATCCCATCCTATTCCTCACTGGTTTCGCAGCTTAGGGTACTTTCACACTTGCTTTCGAGGATTCCGCCAGGCAGTTCTGAATCCGTATGCAAACGGATAACATTTGTTTCCGGATCCGAATGCGGATCCGTCTCTTCGGTGTTATCTGGAAAACCGGATCCAGTATTTATTTTTTTCACAGATTAAAAGGTCTGCGCAAGCGCAGACCTGGAAACCGGATCCGTCTTTCCGGAACACTTGGTACCGGATCCAGCATTAATACATTTCAATGGAAATTAAGGCCGGATCCGGCATTCCAGCAAGTGTTCCGGAATTTTCTCTGGCCAAATACCGTAAAGGGACTGAACTGAAGACATCCTTATGCATACTGAACGGAATGCTTTCCATTCAGAATGCATTAGAATAAAACTGAAGCGTTTTTTCCCGGTATTGAGCCCCTGTGACGGAACCCAATACCGAAAAGCTTTAACTCTAGTGTGAAAGTACCTTTATTTTCTTGTAAAGCTGGATATGGACAGTCCAGGTTCACAATGCCCATAATAAAAGCGAAGTCCAAAGTGCCAAAATCTCCAGTTTGGATGATACTTCTGCAATCTCTGATAGTGTCATGCCAGCTATGGACACTCGGTTCCAGTCTTTTCAAACTTCCTTGGACCTCATGGTTTCTCAAGTCACAGACCACACCAAAAGGCTCTCCGAAATGGAACAATAAGTCTCTAAATTAAAAGACATGTTGCAAGAACGTTCTACACAGTTAGAAGACAATACCCACAGAGTTCCAGGTCTTACTGCTAAATTAGACAGCCTGCAAAAAAACGTAGCCAACGTAATAATTTACGGATCATTGGTGTACCAGAGGAGGTAAAAGATCTGCTCCATTTTACTACTGTCTGGCTACCAACAGCACTTTCTCTGCCAGGCCCCTCCTCTGTAACGAAGGTCGAAAGGGCTCATAGATCTGGTCCTGAACAGACAGACTCCATGGAATAGGATAAATGTGAAGCTACTGATTTTCCAGGACTTTTCTTGTTTTGGAAAATTTTGTCTGTTCTGTTTTATGTTGTGCATTGTATATGAATTTTCCTATATGACCTAATAAAAAATATATATAAAAAAAGTAAAACCTAGCCCTGTGCCTGTGCTCTCTGCTGCTCAGAGGAGAAGGAGAGACGATGTTACTGCATTGTGCCTGCTGCTGGAGAGAGCACAGGCCTGAGAATGGTGGAGCATAAGCTTCACCATTGTATTCAACTGAGGACAGAGATACAGTTGAAATCAGCCCTCCCGGGACCATAGGTCAGCTACCGCATCTGGGACAGTTGGAAAGTATGCATATTTTATAGGGAGGACTCTAATCCACGTGCCAGAACAGAGTCGCTCCTTAAAGGGGTTATCCCATTATTAATGTAAAAAATGAAAATCAGACATCATATAGGACATGACAACCTCTTTCTAACAAAGCTAGAACCAGCCCTGTACCTCACATTAGGGCTGCAAAGAGTACTCGATTAAATCGAGTAATTCGACACAAAAAAATCCTTGATGCAAATTTTTTGCATCGAGGATTCGTTTGTGTCATGTGACCACGGAGAGGGAGTGAAGCACTTGCTATTACTCCCGCTCCGTGGTCTCCCGCTGGCCCGCAATACTCACCTTTCCAGCCGGAGTCCTCCAGACACCGCACAGCACGTACCATGGTCCCGCGCTGCACTGACCTCCTGACGTACGCACGCCATGATCTGACGAGCTGTGTGACGTCAGGCCCAGAGCAGCACGGAACGATGGAGTGTCGGCAGCACCCGAGCTGGAAACGTAAGTTGGTGTCACCGAGGGGGTGCGGGCACGACTAAGGCCAGGCACCCAGCGTCATTGGTTGCTATGCCAGGTGTCAGGAGGAGGGCAGGCTGGGCTTTCATAGACCGTGCGTCCATGTTTTAACTGAAGTCTGGCCCGGACTTAGGGGAGAGATGGCAGAAAGGGAGCAGAGACCATGGCACAAGGGGGAAAGACCATGGCACAAGGGGGAAAGACCATGGCACAAGGGGGGAGAGACCATGGCACAAGGGGGGAGAGACCATGGCACAAGGGGGAGTGGAGCAGATGGCACTGGGTGCAGAGAGCTGAAGGCAGCGGGGTGGGAGAGAGCTGATGTCACTGGAGTGTGGGAGAGCTGATGGCACTGGGTGAGGGAGAGCTAAAGGCACTGGGTGGGGAGAGTTGAAGGCACTGAGTGGGGAGAGTTGAAGGCACTGGGTGGGGAGAGTTGAAGGCACTGGGTGGGGGACAGCTGAAGGCACTAGGAGAGTGGAGCTAATGGCACTGGGGTGGGGGAGAGCTGATGTCACTGGAATGGGGAAGAGCTGATGGCACTGGGGTGGGGGGGAGCTGCTGGCACTGGGGTGGGGGAGAGCTGATGGCACTGGGGTGGGGGAGAGCTGATGGCACTGGGGTGGGGGAGAGCTGATGGCACTGGGGTGGGGGAGAGCTGATGGCACTGGGGTGGGGGAGAGCTGATGGCACTGGGGTGGGAGAGAGCTGATGGCACGGGGGTGGGAGAGAGCTGATGGCACTGGAATGGGGAAGAGCTGCTGGCACTGAGGTGGGGGAGAGCTGATGGCACTGGGGAAGTGGAGCTGATGGCACTGGGGTGGGGGAGAGCTGATGGCACTCGAATGGGGAAGAGCTGATGACACTGGGGTGGGGGAGAGCTGCTGGCACTGGGGTGGGGGAGAGCTGATGGCACTGGGGTGGAGGAGAGCTGATGGCACTGGGGGAACGGAGCTGATGGCATGGGGGGGAGCTGATGGCACTAGGGGAGTGGAGCTGATGGCACTGGGGTGGGGGAGAGCTAATGGCACTGGGGGAACGGAGCTGATGGCAGGGGGGGGGGGAAAGCTGATGGCACTGGGGGATAGTGGAGCTAATCGCACAGAGGGGAACGAAGGGTGTTGGGGACTGATGGCAGGGGGTCTGATGAGTTTTTATGAAGGAAAACAGTCTATTCAATTTTTCTTATTAGAGTACTCGATTAATCGTAAAAATTATTGGTAGAATACTCGATTGCTAAAATAATCGTTTACTGCAGCCCTGTACCTCACATGGATCCAGAGATCTCCTCATTCATTGCTCTGCTAGATTTATATCAAGCTGACAGCTCAGGGGGAGTGTCTTTTCTGCTGCTGCTCAGGGGGCGTGTCTCAGCTCTTCTTATCACAGCTCAGGAGGCAGCTGAAGGATGATACTGAGCATGTGCGGCCATCTCAGTGAGCAGGACAAAGAAATAAGAAAAACAAACAGCAGGTGGCGCTATACAGATACATTTTTTTGAATAACTCAGCGACTACACAATTTTTAATTACATGCAATTACAAAAGTATTCAGATCCAGGTGCTGGTTTGAAAACTGTAGAATATTTTTCGTGGGAAAACTCCTTTAAGGCCTCTTTCACACATCAGTGAAGCACTGATGTACCCTCTCTCTCTATGAACAGCACACGTATCCATTGACTTTAGGGTCCATTCACACGTCCGCAATTCTGTTCTGCATTTGCGGAACGGAATTGCAGACCCATTAATTTCAATGGGGACAGACGATGTCTTGGCCGGATCCGCAATCGCGTTCCTGAAAAAAATAGAACATGTCCTATTCTTGTCCGCAATTGCGGACAAGAAAAGGCATTTTCTATGAGAGTGCCGGTGATGTGCGGTCCGCAAATTGCGCAACGCACTTCGCCGATGTCAGTGTTTTGCGGATCCGCAGATCCGCAAAACACACACGGACGTGTGAATGGACCCTTAATGTGTGCATTCACACATCGTTGGTTTTCCATGGACCCCACAAATGCATGCCCTATTTTGTCCATGATTACGAATCCCTCATGCACATTATAGTTCAGGGGTAAGCAACCACTGGCTCTCTATACTCTATTGGTCCATAAATCGTGTTTAGGGCTCATGCACACGACCGTGTGGTGGCCGCGGTCGTATTGCGGCCCGCATACAGCGGGTCCGCAATACACGGGCACCGGCCGTGTGCATCCCGCATCACGGTCCCATTTGCTTGAATGGGTCCGCAATCCAGGAGATTGCGGTGCGGAAGGATGGAGCGGAACCCCATGGAAGCACTACAGAGTGCTTCCGTGGTGTTTCTGGCCATGCCTCCGCACCGCAAAAAAGTAGTGCATGCATTACTTTTTTGCGGAACGGACGGATCACGGACCCATTTAAGTTGAATGGGTCTGGATCCGTCTGCGGTAGCCGCACAGATTTTGCCCATGCATTGGGGACCGCAATGCACGGAACGGCCAGCACACGTTCGTGTGCATGAGCCCTTAGTCTGTGGTTTTCACAGGCCATTGGTAGAAGATGCTTTGAAAATTAATTTTCAGCTGAGCAGAGTTGGTAGAATATAGAGGACACACAGAGGGCAAAATACGGACGCAAGGATTCTTCACGGATGAACCACTGATCATCTTGTCATGGATGTCATCATGGACTTGTCAATGATGTGTCCATGCATTACATGGATGACCCTTTATTTGATTGTAATGCTAGTGACCACTGCAGAGGAAAATGTGTGGCTGGCTGCGGGGTGTCACAGAGTACTTCCCTGAAAACCCCTTTAAATCGGTTCTCAGAGTCCAAGTCCAGACCCAAGCTCCCTTCCGGTCCCTGCTGGTGTGGAGAGAAATGTGATGTGCCATCTACCCGCACATCAACACTGCCAGTCAATCAATGGCCTCAGCAGTGGCAGCTCACGTGCTGTGCCTGAACAAATCATTACCGAGACCATTGATTGATCGGCAACGGTGACATGCACGTAGACAACACGTCATAGGTCCAGCGGTAACCTGAAGTGGGGGAGAAGGGCGGTTGGTGCTTGTTTTGTCCCCTGCTTTGGCTATCTCAATAGGAGTTTGTGGTCTTGGAGAATCCCTTTAACCAGTTCAAGACTGGGCCATTTACATGCTTCTTGATCTGGTGCATTACTTAGTACATGTCTTTGAAAACCAGCTTTTTTTTTTGTTTGGTTACTTAAATAATTTTTGTGCCTTTTTATTTTAGCATTTTTTTTTACACCTGAGAAAATGTCCCAAAAAATATTTTGAATAGCACAAAGTTCAACTACAGTATAACAGTATAATAAGTATGATGTCCCCTTTTCATAACGGTAGTTTTGATAGAGGGGCACACAGAAATTAGTCACAGTGGTGTGGCGTTTTTTTTTTAATTGTTCTTTATTTTACACTTGTGCCCCCCATAAGGTCAGACATTTAGGGGCATTCAATTTTACATTTTTTTGCTGATTTCCTCTATAACTGAGGCTGACATTTTAGCCCCAGTTACAGGGGGAATACAGCCCCCAGAGGCTTTACCAGACTTCTTTTTCCTGACCGGTGTATACAGCGCTCTTTGAGCTACAGTATGGAATGGTATAACAAAAAAAGAAAAAGTCCCTGCCTTCAGTCCCTGACAGCAGGCTCCGACTTCTGCAGCTGCTTACTGCATAAGGACATTAAGAAATGTCCTTGCAGACGAGCGTGAGCGGATTAGATCCGGACGCGTTGCAGATGCTCTCAGTGAAAACTGCATGATTTCGCAAGCAAGTACATTCAGTTTTGTTTGCGATCGCATTCAGTTGTGCAGTTTTAATCTCGCGGATGCAATGCGATTTATTGCATTTTGCACACGCGTGATAAAAAAACCTGAATGTTTACAAACAACCACCATCCGTAAAAATCGCATCCGCACTTGCTTGCTGATGCGATTTTCATGCAGCCCCATTCACTTCTATGGGGCCAGCGCTGCGTGAAAAATCGCAGAATATAGAACATACTGCGATTTTCACGCAACGCACAAGTGATGTGTAAAAAAACAATGCTCATGCACACAGCCCCATTGAAATGAATGGGTCCGGATTCAGCACGGGCGCAATGCGTTTACCTCACGCATTGCACCCACGCGGAATACTCGCTCGTGTGAAAGGGGCCTTAAGGTCTGACCGCCTGGATATTTATGGTCTATGGGCGGTCAGCAAGTGGATAAAGAGGTTTTCCAGAATTTTTATATTAATGGCCTATCCAGCCATTTCCCTTACACAGCTCTGTCCATTGTGTAGTGGAAGGAGCAGGTTACTGCAGCTTGCTCCTATTCAATTGAATTGTATAACCTAAATTCATCTCCAATTAACAGAAAACTGCATGTAAACATCAATATTTTTTTATTCATTTTTTTAGATATAATGCAATATACATCATAAAATCACAATTTGCTCATCTCATGCAGTTTTGCAGTGAGATTGCATCACATTACATCATATAAGTCACCAAGTAGTTTTATTTATCTAGCCTAAGTACCAAAAAAGTGATATTGGGGGGACACCATGAGTATAATATCCTGATAAATGAAGGAACAAGTCAAATTATAAAGACTGATATAAAAATGTGATGATGAAATAGTATAATCATTTATTTAACAGATACAGCAGAATCCAATCGAAATCCACTTGTTATATAGTATGAGGTGCTGCCACCAAGTGGAGAGATTTGAGTACAGCACTGTGTGGTTATTACTGGCTGCAAACAGTTCTCACAGACATTCCTGGACAGTTTGCAAAAATAGGGGACTTTTTTTTTATTTTTAGGCTGGAGGTAATTAAGCAGGTTAATTTGATCGTAATTTGCAGAATTTATAAGTGCACAGTAAATGTTTGTAATGTGTTCAGTATTAGTATATGACCTATAGACATGTATTACTTATTTTATGGTTCATTAGAGTTTTCCCAATTTGTCCGTAAAAAACGTTGGCTGTCCATGATTTTTGGATAAATTGTTCGGAAGAAATAAAAATTTAGATTGGCAACCCTGCTCACACGTTTCAACTGTTTCAGACAATCGAACTAAAGCTCTCCTGTGACCCGGCAATGGATTTTAAATGAACCACACATGGATGGAGTTCACGTGCAGTCTGTTGCTCATCACGCAGACCAATGGTCCGTGTGGAAAGTCGCACGTATTGATTGGCACACTGACTCTAATGGCCGTGTTCAGTCCGTGTGCTGTCCAAGCGTAGATTGTAGGACATGAACATGGCCTTAAGGGTATGGCCAATATAGAGTGGAATTTCCACTGCATACCTGTCGCGGATTTTGCTGTAGATTCTATCCTATGCACTGCAGGAGGGGCAATTTCTGCCATGGACTTCTTACACAGCGTGTGTCTGTAAAACTGCTGCTACTGTAAAAGGTTACTGTACTGCTGTAAAAAATCCAGTTTTGAAGTCACATGTGGACATACCATTAACCCGTTAGTGACCAGCGATACGCCTTTTTACAGCGGCCTAATCTAAGGGCTCTTTCACACGAGCGGACGCTGTGCGTGGAATCCACAGCGTGAAAGAGCGCCAAGCCCCGTTCCGGACAGCAGAGAGACGGAGCATTAACATGATTGATAATGCTCCGTGCCTCTCTGTGATCTTTTTACTACAAAATCACAGCGAGATAAAGTTGTCACCATGATTTTGTAGTAAAAAGATCACAGAGAGGCACGGAGCATTATTAATCATGTTAAGGCTATATGCACACGACAGTTGTTTTTTGCTGTCCGCAAATCGGGATCAGCAAAAAAAACTGATGGTCCATCAGTTTTTTTTGGAGGATTCCTTTGTTTTCACAGATCCCCTGTAATAAATGCCTATCCTCGTCCGCAAATGAGAAAAAAGTAGGACATGCACTACTTTTTTTGCTGAAGGGAAACACGGACAACGGACGCGGAACACACACGGATGAACGGTCAGCATTTTTTTGCTGACCCATTGAAATGAATGGGTTCCTGTCCTATCCGCAAAAAAAACTGAAACGGAAGCCGAGAAAAACAACTGTCGTGTGCATATAGCCTAATGCTCAGTGTCTCTGCTGTCCGGAACAGGGCTTGGCACTCTTTCACGCAGCGGATTACCGGCACGGCATCCGCTCGTGTGAAAGAGCCCTAAGCGCTTCACGGGAATCCAGTGAAGCGGAGAGCAGAAGCTCGGCTCTCACATGAGAGAGCAAACAAGATCAGTGATGTCTGTGCATGGCAGTCAGCGACCTAATCAAGGCCCCCAGGCCTGTCCTCAGTGATTGTAAAACTACATACATATCTATGTCTTCTGAAAACCTATCAATATCACAATTTAGTATTTGCAATCACAGTCCCTTAGGTTCTTATTACGGGACCTGAGGGACTGTGATTGCAAATACTAAATTGTGATATTGTTTTCAGAAGACATAGTTATGTATGTAGTTTTATAATAAATTAAATATGTATTTAATTGAAAACAGCGTTGGCTGTTTGATTGGACATTTGTTACTGCAGCTAGGTGGTTATAGCTGGGCTGTGCGTTATCCCAGTTGAGCCTTACATAGTATGTATGTTGTGTTATAACTGTCCTCAGTGATTGCCTATCTGGGCTGCACCAGAGGCCTGTCAGTAAAGTTCTGACATTATAATACACTGTACTGCAAAAGCAGCACAGTGTATTATAGAAGAGATCAGAAGATCGCTTGTCAAAGACCTCTTGTGGGGATAATAAATTGCAAAAATAAAAGTTAGGGTAAATAAAAGTTATCAATAGAGATGAGCGAACTTTAAAAAAAAGGATTTGATCCCGTGATGAGCCGCGCCCCCTGCACTGATCACATGACGGTGACGTCACCCCAGGTCCTTCGGCTGTTCAACAGTTCGGGTTCGTGGAAGCCGCCCCTTATGGATTCCATATGCCGCGATAGTGGAATCCATAACGGGATGCGCGACTTACCACAACCCGAACACCAAACTTTTTTTTAAAGTTCGCTCATCTCTAGTTATCAAATTTTGAGAAAATCTCCAAGTTAAAAAACAAAACAAAACACCTTTCTCAAATGAACAAATGCATAAATAAAATGCCCTCCAGAAATTTGTTATGGCCACATCAATAAAAACCACACTGCGCAATTATCGCATAAGGCTACTTTCACATCTGCATTTTCCTTTCCGGTATTGAGATGCGTCATAGGATCTCAACACCGCAGGAAAACGCTTCAGTTTTGTCCCCGTTTTTGGCTGATCCCCTGAGAATCCGTCCAAAACGAAGATTTGAAAGTAGCCTAGTTTATCCCGCATAGGGAATTAAAAAAACGCCAGAATTTATCTTTGATTTGAGTATTTGCCATAAAAAAAAATAAAAGTACTATAATTAAATTATAGGTCTTGGGATGCAGCGATGCAAACACATTTTTATTTTATTTAAAAGGGGAGTTTTATAGTGCAAAAGTAGTACACCATTAAAAAAATAATAATAATAATTATATATATATTTTTTGTATCACTTGTACTAACCCAGAGAATAAAGTTATCATGTTATTTATGACAAAAAATATAATAGGTTGTAGAGTGATTTCACAAAAAACAAAAAGGCTTTTGTGGTAGGTTACCAATCAGTAAATTAACGGACATTTAAATCTGTTTCCAGCATAACATTTTTTATTACAAAGCATGTAATAATTTATAACTTGACACCACTATACCTGATACAGTCCATTAGAAAAAAAAATTAATTAGCATGGGGGAAAGAAATATCAAAGGATGTTGGAAGTTGGAGACTTTAACGAGCATCAAAAACCACCACTGAAAATTCATTAAGGAAAAGTAACAATTTTTATATACATACACATCTATATACATTTTATTCACATCAGAAAATCAGCTTGACTGGATTACCCTTTAGAGCAGGCATGCTCAACGTGCGTCCCTCCAGCTGTTGTAAAACTACAACTCCCACAATGCCCTCCTGTAGGCTGATAGCTGTAGGCTGTTCGGGCATGCTGGGAGTTGTAGTTTTGCAACAGCTGGAGAGGCCGCAGGTTCAGCATCACTGCTTTAGGGTCCATTCACACGTCCATAGTGTATTGCGGCCCTGCAAATTGCGGATCCACAATACACATGGCCAGCACCCCCATAGAACAGCCTATTCTTGTCCGCAGCTGCGGACAAAAATAGGACGTTCTATTTTTTTCCGGAGCCGCGGACCAGAAGTTCAGTAGCGCGCTACGGAAATGCGGATTCGGAGAGCACACTGTGTGCTCTCCGCATCCATTCCGTCCCCATTCCGAATGAATGGGTCCGCACCCGTCCCGCATAATTGCTGAACGGGTGCGGATACTGAATACAGACATGTGAATGGACCCTTAAAATATATTCACAGTGGCAAATTAGCTGCAAGAATTTCTGAAACAGCCCCAATTATCTGTATGGGGCTTGCATGTGCTCCAGAATAAAACCCATTCCGGTGAACAGATTTTCAGGCACAGAAATTTTGGCACGAAATCTGTCACATGAAAATCCTATGTATATTTTCAGAAGAAATGACTAGGACTGAAGATCAGTTATAAGCATCTATATGAGGCGCCTTCTGCAGTGTGTGTATGGAATAATGCAAAGACCATTCAGATGAATGGGACACCGTCAGAAACCTCTGCAACAAAGCTCCCCTGAAATGTACTTCCTGTTATAAAGCACTTAAAGGGGTTGTTTCATTTCTGCTGTGAAAGTGGAAGGCATCCAGCACTTAGGAATAAAAACGTTATTTAGGACCAAAAAAAATAAAAAATTTTTTAAATCCAAGTCCACTTTATTTTGAGCATGCAAACCAGCTCTTAGGGCTCATGCAGGCAGCCAATCTGCGCACTGGGGCGCGTATTTTGCGGTCCCCAATGCACGAGCAACATCTGTGCAGATTTCGCAGACGGATCCAGACCCATTAAACTTGAATGGGTCTGTGATCTGTCCGCACTGCTAAAAAATAGAACACATTCTATTGTTTTGCGGTTCGGAGGCTCCGCACCACACCTTCCAGATTGCGGACCCATTCATGTGAATGAGCCTGCATCCGTGATGCGGTGAGCACACGGCCGGTGCCCGCATTTTGCGGACCTGCGGGCCGCAATCCGGGCATGGCCGGGCAACGGCCATGTGCATGAGCCCTTACTTATGCTCGTCTTTCAGAACCTTCTCATTGAAGTTGACCTGACGAACAGCTAATCGCCAAAGAAAGGTTTAACGTGAATGTAGAATGACATGCCTGCCATGTAATTACGATCCGCCAGTCACAGCTACTATTTGATAGCTCATCTCCAGTTGTAATCACATATTCACCAACCGTGTGCACCCCACATCGTGGTGCAGGCCCACTGACTTCAATGGGTTCAAGATCCGCAAGATGCGACCAAAGCTGTCACATGGTTATCTACATGCAGCCTCAGATAGCCGTCTGCCAAACACTTGTTTGACCCAGAGCCAGCTATTCTTCCCAAACCAATTTGCACACTTGGCTCAGCTGAGCGTGCAAGTGTCCTCACTAGCCAAAGGGTAACAAGCTGCTGCCAGACACCTCTGAAGTAGGCATGTTGAATTACAACATCCCAGATCATCTAGCATGGGGAAGAGACGGGACACCCCCATGCACATTAGACAATCAGCGGTGTGGCCATCTTTTGAGTGTGACATCACAGCTTATTTCTTTTAGACTGAAACGTGCACTGATTAAAGGATACATCTCTTTGTTCTTTTCTTGTACATAATTCTGTAGCCACACTCTCGACATCTGATAGGATCTCTGGCTTTTATTTCATTTTCTGTGTGACATTCTGATAAAAAAAGAAAAAAAAAGAAAGATTTCAGAGAAAAAGACAGCAGTGGTACATCACAGGCAGGCCGACCAACCTCTATAGCAAAACATCGCAACAGAAAACCAAAGGGAAGACATCTATGATGTGTGGGACTGATTCTGGTACAAGAACATTAGTGCATTTAAAAGGATATTCTGGTAGTTTCAAGTTATCCCTTATCCACAGGATAGGAGATACCTACTAGATCGGTGGGGTGTTGACAGTCACGCCCCCCTTCATCCCACTAGGCATCAGCAACCTTCGGCTCCCAGCTGTTGTGAAACTACAATTCCAAGCATGCTCCATTCATTTCTATGTAAGTTCTTAGAAGAGCAGAGCAACTATGCATGCTGGGAGTTGTAGTTTCACAACAGCTGGGAGCCAAAGGTTGCCTACCCCTGCACTAGGGCATGGCGAATGATCAAATTAAAGGGGTTGTCCGGGTTCAGAACTGAACCTGGACATATCCCCATCTTCCCCCACTCAGCCCCTCTGACATAAGTATCTCCCTTGATATGCTCTCCCTTGTCCTGCGCTGAATCCCATGGGCTTTTTCTGGAGATCCTGTGGGTAAGCTAGGCGAAGGCTTCCACCTAGCAGTGAGCCCAGTGACATCACCAGAAACGAAGGGGTGGGCTTTAGCGCTGTCCTAGCCTGCAAAATGGCTAGGGCAGCGCTAAAGCCCACCCATCAGTGCCGGTGATGTCACTGGGAACACTGCTAGACGGAAGCAAAAAAAGCCCTTGCCATGCATGATTCAGCACAGGGTAAGGGAGAGCATTGGAGCATAAAAATGGGTGAAGAAGGGGATATGTCCGGGTTCAGCTCTGAACCCGGAAACCTCTTTAATGCATTTAATTTGCCCTTTTACAATTCTTTTTATTTTTTTAAAAATCGTGATATCAAATTTTTATTCCTGGTATGCTGCATCAGCGCAGGCCGTGTAGTCTCCAGTCCCTGCTGCCCATTCGATTAATCCTGGCACGGGCGGCAAGGACTGAAGAGACCCTGCACAGGCTGCGCTGGTGTAGTGCTGCACAAGGGCAGTGGAGAGAGCAAGCGGATCTTAGCAGTGGAGGAGTGAAGTGGTGGGGAAGGACCTGTAAAAGAGGAGCGTTGTGTGGGGGAGAATAAACTGGAGAAGCAATGGATTCAGTATGAGAGTCAGGGAAATGCTGGGAGTTGTAGTTCTCCCTGTAATGTCATCGGATAGCAAATACCAACAGCCTGGACATGCTGGGAGTTGTAGTTACTTCTCCTCTTATACTTCCTCTCTGTAATGTCCAATAGAAAACTCTTGGAGGCAGCGAGTAAAGGAGTTAAATATCACAAGTAGGCGCCACGTTTGAGGAGTAAAACAATTTAGGTTATAGATTTCTAGTGTCACTTGGCTGACGCTGTTATATAGATTGTGTATTGTAGTATCATCACCCGCTGTCCCGGGTACAATCTACTTTGAGGGCTACGAAAATGACCACCCTGACTGTAGTTGGGCATGTTTTTTTTTAGTTAATTTAGCAAGAAAAATAAAATAAAATATCAAGATCATAACTGATAATCGTCCGTAAAGTCGAAATGCACTTTAAAATAAAAAAAAAAAAATCGCACAGCCCTACCCCCACCTATCATAAATTGATGGCCAATCGTAAAGATATGCCCTCAACATGATGATCCTGGAAAAGCCCTTCAAAGAGGACCTGTCACCACAAGATGCTGTGCAATCAGAAAACACCATGGTACAAAGCAGAAGAAGCTGAGCAGACCAATACATAGTGGGAACAGATTCAGTAAAACCTGTCATTTCTATCTCTGCGCTGTCCGCCTCCTGTGAACAGCTATTGGTACAGGGAGGAGTGATTGATAGCAGTGTGTGTAAGTGTGCATAAGGCCTCTTGCACACGACCGTATGGCTTTTTCAGTGTTTTGCGGTCCGCAAAAAATACGGATGACGTCCGTGGGCATTCCGTTTTTGGCTGAACGGAACAGCTGGCCCCTGATAGAACAGTACTATCCTTGTCTGTTATGCGGACAATAATAGGACATGTTCTATCTTTGAACGGATCGGAAATACAGAAACGGAACGCACTTGGAGTAACTTCCGCTTTTTTATGCAGATCCATTGATATGAATAGTTCCGTATACGGAAAGCAAAAAACTGAACGTTAAATGAAAAAAAAAGGTTTGTGTGCAAGAGGACTAACAGATAGCTGTCGGTCACTGATAACACCTCCGCCCTGTACCGATGGGTATTCACAGGAGGTGGAGAAAGCAGAGATATAAATGTATAAATTACAGGTTTTACTGAATCTTTCCCCAAAAACTATACAACAATCTGCTCAGCGCCTCCTGCTCTATAACATGCTGATTTCAGATCGCATTACATTTTGTGGTGACAGGTCCTCTTTAAATAATAGAAGTAGATAGTGCCTAAATGACAGGGTCATCTGTGTGCCAAAATACGTAGGCAGTAAAATATCTACGAAAGAGAAATGTGCTGTATGAAGAATTGGTAATAAAACCTCTGTCCCTAGTGATCTGGGGTAATATGAGCAGCACCTGTTGGTTTTTCAGCCCCGCACTATGACAGGTGACTACTTATATACATGATAGGAGTACTCTTACTACCCCTCATAGTATGCAGACCCTTGCCATTTACAGGCCATTGGCTTTTCTCTGAAACTTGATGAAGACCAAGTGTATGAGAACTGTGCCTCTGCCAAAATAACAGGGTGGGCTGACAGATCTGCTGCTCCACCGCTTCAGGCAGCGGTCACCCCAGGTCTGTGTATACCCCTCTAACCCCATGTCCAGCTATGGCAGCAGGGGAGAATCCAGGGACCAGACTACAGCAGTCTTCTTACCTCCACAAATGTAAATCATAGGCTGCTGTTTGGGCGGTGGGGCGTCCTTCTGGGCCTCCATACTCAGCCTAAAACTGTAAGAAATAGAAGGTTCATCCAAGTTACTGATGAGAATCAGATGACAGGACGCAAAACGTGACGTAAAGGAACAGAAACGGACCACGTACCGCACAGCGGGCCACAACTAGCGGCTCTACACTCCAACGTGCCGACTAGGTCGCACAGCAATGACGTAACCGGACATGGGCAGCCTGTATACCACACGTGATTCTTCAGCGACGTCATTGTGTTGGGCGGAAGCGCCACGGTAGCCATTTTGTTTACGGGTAATTGGAAACGAATCAGCTGCTGTTGTGTGTGCTGGTTATTTTTCGCCACAGCCAGACCGCTGGAGAATCGGCTGTCTATATCTAAACGGGTTTCCATGTACAGCAGCATATTGCTAACAGTGCTGAAAAAATTAGAGATTTATCAAAACTGTAGTAAAGGAAAATGGTTTAGTTGCCCATAGCAACCAATCAGATGCCATCTTTTATTTTTTAGAGCTCCTTTGAAAAATGAAAGGTGGGGTCTGATTGGTTGCTATGGGCAACTAAGGCAGTTTTCCGTTATGCCAGTTTTGATAACTCCCCCTCCCCCCCCAGATTATTATTCCTTGCCAATGTGAATAATATGACCCTCTAAGGCCTCTTGCACACGACTGTATGTATTTTGCGGTCCGTAAAAAATACGGATGACGTCCGTGTGCATTCCGGAACGGAACAGCTGGCCCCTAATAGAACAGTACTATCCTTGTCCGTTATGCAGACAATAATAGGACATGGTCTATTTTTTTTTGCGGAACAGAAATACAGAGACGGAATGCACATGGAGCACCTTCCGTTTTTTTTTTTTGCGGACCCAATGAAATGGACACAGGTAGAAAATACGTTCGTGTGCAAGAGGCCTCTTTCACACGAGCATGTCCGGATGCGTTGCGGATGCGTTCAGTGAAAACTGTGCGATTTTACAAGCAAAGCCATTCAGTTTTGCCTGTGATTGCGTTCAGTAGTTCATTTTTTTCCGCGTGAGTGCAATGCATTTTGATGGGTTTTTCACGCGCGTTAAAAAACAGAAGGTTTATAAACAACAGGGACGGATCTGTTCTGCAGCCCATAGACTTCTATTATGACGGAATGAATAACGGAATGCCTCTAAAGGCATTCCGTTATGCATTCCATCATAGAATTGCGCTATGGTCCATGGTAACGGAATCCATAACGCAATTCGCCTTTTACCACCAAACGAAGCGTGAACGAATTTCAAAATATGAAATTCGCTCATCTCTAGTCCGCATCATTTGCAGCATCATTGAAGTGAATGGGTCTGCATCCGATCCACAAAAAATGTGGATCAGATGCAGACAAAAAATACGTCTGTGTGCATGAGCCTTATTAAAAATATCGGGGCACATTTAGTAATGGACTTGCCAGTATTTTAGGTGTAAAATAGTCGCAAGTCCCCTTTTTGAAGTGTCCGTGCTTCAATATTTAGTCACATAGCCAGTTTTATGTCGTGTCCGCCAGTTGGGCATGACAGGGGCGGGGGCCGTGCTGGGGCTGGGACTCCAGCCCTGCCAAATTTACTAACATTTACACCTGGAAACAGGCATAAATGTTCGCAGAAAAACTATGCTAGCCAAGGGCTCATGTAGTTTTTACGCCAGGCGCAAGGACTGCCACAGATGCACCTAATTTATGCGGAAAAACTACTACACTCAGCGGGCCACATTTATCATTTGAATGTGGCATTAAAAAGTCGCAAACTGCACAACTGCAATTTTTCTCATCGTCACTTGCACTAAAATTTTTGCGCAAGTGCTGTTTCTCCCCTGGCATCGTCACTTTCCTGAAGATGTGGCATGGCGAGGGCAGGGAGTGGAGGGGAAGGGGGAGTTGGAGGTCAGCAGACCCGAAATATTTATTATCTTCTACGCCTTTTCTGGCATTGCAACGCCATTGAAATATTTTAGATGAAGTTTCGCGATGTAGCCATTTGAAAGTGGCACGGGTTGATGCAGGGGGCCCAAAGTCTCCTAATTATGCTCAAAAAATCGTCACAAGATGTGTCACCTGTTACTGACCAATAGCTGCAGAACAACCAGTAGTCTGGAAACGTAACCAATAGACATTGAGCAAAAGAAAAGCATCATGTGACCTGTCATGTGACCTGCAAAGCTTACAAATGTGGACCCAGGGCAATTAGTACCATCAGCCTGTTCAGTCCTCATTTTGCCTTCATTGTGGCCTCAGGTGGGGCAGGTTCTGCTCGGTTTGCTGGAGAAGACTCCTGGTGACTAAAGGCCTATGGAAAAACAGGTCTGGAAGCTTTATTGATAGAAATGCAACACAATTGTGTTGTTTGATGGAGGTTAAGGCTGTGTTCACATGAGCAAAATCAGCCACTGATTAAACATGATAATCTGTATCCAAACCCCATTAAAGGGGTTATCCAAGTTATATTTATTGATGACCTATCCTCAGGATAGGTCATCAATATCAGATCGGCGGGGGTCCGACACCCGGCACCCCCGCCGATCAGCTGTTTGAAGAGAGGCGGCGCCGTGCCAGCGCTGCCTCCTCGTCATTGTTTACATGCTGGCCGTTGCATCTGCAGCGGTGAGCATGTGTAATTACACCCAAGCCGCTCCATTCATTTCAATGGGACGGCTCTGTGTATACTACAGAGCCGTCCCATTGAAATGAATGGAGCGGCTTGGGTGTAATTACACATGCTCACCGCTGCAGATGCAACGGCCAGCATGTAAACAATGACGAGGAGGCAGCGCTGGCACGGCGCTCGCCTTCTCTTCAAACAGCTGATCGGCGGGGGTGCTGGGTGTCGGACCCCCGCCGATCTGATATTGATGACCTATCCTGAGGATAGGTCATCAATAAATATAAGTTGGATAACCCCTTTAACAAAAGAAACTTGTCGTGTGCACACCTTGTTCTTGACCATGTAGGTTTTTTGTTTTTTTTAGTAGCTGACTTGAAAAATACTTGGTGGGGCGGTCATTTACTAATGTTTTTATGCCAGTTTCTGGCATAAAAAAAAGTTGTAGGACCCCTTTTTGTAACTTTTTAAAAAGCCCATGCGACAACATTTTATTGTACAGGCGTTTTTACTCAATCCTTGCCACTTGGGAGTGACTGGGACCAGGACGGAACGTCAGCCTGGCAAGTTTTACTAAATTTACACCCCAAAATGGGTATAAATGTTGGCTAAACAACAACTCCACTCGGGTAGTGGAGTAGTTTTTAACTCCAGGCGCATAGACTGCTATAGATTCTCCTAATTTATGACCAAGTGCATATCTTTTTCTAAATTATGTGCATCCTCCTGAAGCATGGGGGGAATCGTAGACCTCCTTGAAGTGATGTTGTACTTCTTTGATGGTGGATGTCCATAGAACTCAATGGGGAAGCAGAAAAACCTCACTCAAAAACTCTTCTAAAATGCTTCTAAAACACCCCTGAAAATGCCACCAACCTAAAACTGTTCTCACTTTCTGATCTGCTACAGATTTGTTTTCAGCTGAGGGTTTGGTCATATAAGGCCTTATTCACACGTCCGCATATATGTCCGCATGTATTCCGCAATTCTGCGGAATACATGCGGACCCATTGACAGTGTATGGGGCACGGAACGATGCGGAGAGCAGACACTGTGCTCTCCGCATCAGTTTTTGCGGAGCGCGCCACCGATCTTACAGCCGCAGCTCCGCAAAAAAGTAGAGCATGTCCTATTCTTGCCTGCAATTGCGGACAAGAATAGACATTTCTATGGGGCTGCCGGCCGGGTGTGTTTATGGATCCGCAATTTGCGGATCCATAAACACTACGGACGTGTGAAGAAGGCCTAAAACTAGCCTAAAATCCTTTTACTTGACTGATGTTATGGGGAGTGAACGTTCCCAAAAACTTCCTGATCGCCAGTGTAGACGAGGGCAGCATTTACATGCAGTGATCACCATTGCTGTATAGGGACATCCACAATAGAGAATCATTCTTCCTGCGCAGCAGATCCTTGGTTTACAGTGCGATCTGTGGCACAGGAACGATGACTTTTGGTGTCGGCAAGCGTTTGCTCCTACATTGAGCGGTGGCCGTCCTCTTTTAGGGTATGGACACACTTTCAGGTTTTCTGATGCAGTTTTGGGAGCCGAATCAGGAGTCTGACCGTGTGGCCGTACACTTAGGCCAATTATTGGGGACGAATGTTTCTACAAACTCTCATTCCTGAAAATTTATGGCCTGATTTATTTAGGGGGCTTTCACACGCAGCAGATTTTGTCCGGCGTCCAAAGTTCTGGTTGGAGTAATCGAAGAATCCCATTATGGATTCCGCTACCACAGACCATAATGGAATTTGGAATCCATAAGGGGATTGTTTGATGAACCCGAACGTTGGACAACCCTAAGGACCTGGGGTGACATCACCGTCATGTGATCAGTGCAGGGGGCGTGGCTCAGCACTGGATTATATAAGAGGTGGTAAAGGGCCTGGTATAATGATCATGTGACATGAGGGGCGGAGCTCCTGTGCCCTGTGTGGAGGAGAAGGAAGTAGAGCAGTGAGCAGTGAAGGCCGGTTGCGCGAACTTGAATTCTAAATTCCGTTATTGTCCGTGGTAGCAAATCCATAACTGGATTCTAAGATAACCCAAACTTTGGACGCCGACCTTAAAATACAAGTTCGCTCAACCCTAGTGCTGACATCTCTAAAGAATAAAGGGAGTGATAAAAAATGTGTATTGGTAATTTCTGTGTATTTCATATATTCCTGTTGCCTCTTCGTAGAACAATAAGGGCTCATTCACATGAACGTATGTGTTCCATTCCGTGCATTGGGGCCGCAATTTGCGGTCCCCAATGCATGGAGAATGTTTGTGAGGCCTCCGGGACGGATCCAGACCCATTCAATTTGAATGGGTCCGCATCTCTCCGTTCCGCAAAAAGATAGGACATGTTCTATCTTTTTGCAGTAATGAACGGAACCCCGAAGAAGCACTCCGTAGTGCTTTAGTAGGGTTCCGTTCCGCACCACTCCACATCTCCTGACTTGCGAACCCATTGAAGGGAATAGGTCCGCATCCATGATGCGGAATGCACACGGAACGGTGTCCGTTTATTGCGGATCTGCATATGCGGTTCGCAATACGGAAACTGAACCATACGTTCGTGTGAATGAGCCCTAAGGCTGTGTTTCCACATAGTGATAGCTGCATGCATCTGAAACCTGCTAATACGTAGTGGCCGTAAGGGCTCATGCACACAGCCATAGTTTTTGTCCGCATCTGATCTGCATTTTTTGCGGATTAGATACGGACCCATTAGTTTTAATGGGACGCAAAAGATACGCACAGCACACCAGTATGACCATTCTGCTGCCCCGCGAAAAAATAGAACATGTCCTATTCTTGGCTGTTTTGCGGACAAGGATACGACATTTCTGCAGGGCTAAAAAAATTAAAATGGCGGCATGCACATGTCCAATATCTGTATTTTGCAGATCCACGATTTAAGGACGTCCCTAGCGTCATCGCTGGTGACTATAGGGAGGCTCGTCCCTGTCATTTCCTGGCCCCCTGTCACCGGATGTTTTGATCCGCGTGACGGGATGATGCAGTGGTGACAATGCAGAGATCAGTAGCGATGCGGTTGTCGGGGAGCGGGGTAAGTATAACCCATATGAGGAGCCCAGGCATTGGGGGGCATGTTTTATAGTTTGGATAACCCCTTTAAAGGTTATCCAGGAAAAGATATTTGACTTGGCTCTCATGCCCACAAACGTAAGGGGCCCATGCTCCAGACCGCTATTTGCACTGGCACCGGCCGTGTGCACTCCGTGCTGCGGACACATTGACTTGAATGAGTCCCGCAAGATACAACCGAAGATAGGACATGTCCTATCTTTTGCTGTGCGGAGGCATGGACCTGAAAGCCCACGGAAGCGCTTCCGAGTGTTTCTGTGGACTTCCGATCTGTACTTCCACTCCACAAACGATAGGACATGTCCTATCTTTGGCCTTATCTTGCTGATCGTGGACCCATTCGAGTCAGTGCAATACAGTCACGGAGCCTTTATGTTCATGGGCATGAACCCTTATCCTCAGAATAGGTCATCAGTATCAGATCTGTGGGGGTGCGACACCTGAGATCCCTGCCGACAAGCTGTTAGAGGCCTTGAGCTCTGCAGCTTTTTCCTAGGTCATATGCCATCACTGTACATTGGTCATGTGGCCTAGTTACAGCCCCATTCGGGTCGATGGGGCTTTTCTGCAATACCAAGCACTGCCACTATAAGATGTATGGCGCTGTCCTTAGAAAGCTGCCATCTCGCGCAGCCGAAAGAACTGATAGTCGACGGTGCCAGAACTTGGCCCCCCACTGATGTGATAATGATGACCTAACTCCTTTAAAGGGGATTTCCAGGACATTATGGTGCTGACCTGTAAGAGTACCAGAGGTTGGGCTTGGCATAAGGACCAGCCATCAGTATTTACAGGGCTTGTGCCACAGGATAGGGGATGTGTCTGATCAGTGGTGGTTCAGACGCTGGAACGCCCATCTGTATGGGAGATTGCTGTACTAGCTCCAGGAATCCCATAGCGATAAATGGAGCGGATGTGTGCTTACTTGGCCTGTTGCTCCATTTGTCTTATGGGGTTCCGTGTGGGGGTCCCAGTGGTAGGACCCCCACCAATCTAATAGTTCCTTCATAACTTGTGAACAGGGGATAACTTGCTGTATCTGGAATAACCTCCTTTAACCTTCTTAAAGGGGTTGTCCCACGATGCCTTTTCATACTTACCTGCTCCCGGCGCGCCGTTCACTTCCTGGATTCTGGCTGGGGGCGGGCTCCATCTTGATTGACGTCTTCACCCGGCCGGGCCGCGCGCTGGACTGAACGTGCACGTCGCCGCGCATGCGCCCTGGTGACTTCTTCCTGGCAAGTATACTATACTGGCCAGGAAGAAGTCACCATAGCGCATGCGCGGCGTCGGCGTGCGCTTTCAGGCCTGCTCGCGGCCCGCCCGGGAGAAAAGAAGTGGCCGCGCTTGCACAGACGACCGCGAATTGGGAGGAGAGCGGTGGCCATAACCAGGCCACCGGACAGAAGACAACAGTCGGGTAAGTATATCTTAAATTCTTCTAAGGGGTGGGAATTAGTTAAACATATTTAGAAAAATGATCACTGTTAAATCATTAACAGATTTAACAGGGATCAATAAGATGGGAATACCCCTTTAAAGACCGCGCTCGTTTTTGTATTTTCTTCTTGAAGGCCAAGTCGGATTTCTGTGTAACAGTTGCAGCATGTCGTGTTGTGCTAACATAGGCTATGATTACAAAAAGTCACGTGACGAGAAGTCATGCAACACACGTCACTGTTTAGCTGTACCCCTTTTTTTGTCACGCACCTTAAGTCATGGTGTAGCCCTACCCTTAGGGCCAGTTCATACAACAGATTTCGAAAAACACGCCATAAAACATCAGCGTGGAATCCACGTGTTCTTTTTCAACGCAGAAAATGCATGCTTTAGGGCTTTTACACTAGGGTTTTTGTTTTCCGGCATAGTTCTGTCGTCGGGGCTCTATGCCGGAAAACTACATGCATGCTGCGGATTTGTCTCCGTCCAAAAATCTGAAAGACCTGCCGTAACGCCGGATCCGGAATTAATGCCCATTGAAGTGCATTAGTTCGGATCCGACATTAAGCTAAATGTCGTTTCGGCGCATCGCCGGATCCAATGTTTAGCTCTGCGCATGCACAGCAGCAGTTCCGATCGGGGCCCCAGTGTAAACTGGGGCTCCGATCGGTTACCATGGCAGCCAGGACGCTACTGAAGTCCTGGCTGCCATGGTACTCCACAGCAGTGTACTTACCTGTGCTGCGGGGACCTGTGATGTCATGAAGGAGCGCCCAGCGGCTACAGCGCAGGTAAGTACACTGCTGCGGAGTACTTACCATGGCAGCCAGGACTTCAGTAGCGTCCTGGCTGCCATGGTTGCCTGAAGGCATTTTGAAGACTGATCAGGATCCTGATCAGTCTTCTAATGCTTTCAGGCGACCTGCGTTCTGACGGATCCGGCAGGACAGAAGTGCCTGCCGGATCCTCAGAACGCAAGTGTGAAAGCACCCTTATTGACCCATTTTTTTTATTTATTTTTTATGCATTTTTATATCCCAAGACCTACAAATTTGTTTTTCTTTTGATACAGCTGTGAGGGCTTTTTACTTAATTTTTTACCAGACATAGTGTAGTTTTAATTGGTATAATTTTGGGGTACGTAAGACCTTTTGAACGCTTTTTTTTTCGTGACAGAGGAGCTAAATCAGCAGTTCTGGGACTGTTTGTGTGATAATTTATCCCACACAGTGGACATATATATGTGATCACTGTATAGTTCAGGTTTTTACGGATGTGGCAATACCAAATATGTGGAGGGAATTTTCTTTTATTCCAATTTAAGGGCTCATTCATTTGACCGTAAGCCGCCTGTGTCTGTATTGTGGACTCTAAACAGTGGTTCCGCGATTTACGGGCACTGGCTGTGTGAATGCCGTATCATGGATGCGGCCCCCTAACTTGAATGGGTTTGCAATCTGCAAGATACAGAGTGGAGGCATGGATCAGAAGCGCCTCTGCACCACAAAAGAAAGGACACTATCTCGAGGATGCTCAACCTGTGGCCCTCCAGCTGTTGTAAAACTACAATTCCCATCATGCCCTGCTGTGAGCTGTCTGGTCATCCTGGGAGTTGTAGTTTTGCAACAGCTTGAGGGCTGCAGGTTGGGCATCCCTGTCCTATCTTTTGCCGTACGTTGCAGATCGCGGACCAATTTAAGTCAATGGGCCCACACCGCAATAGGGGATTCACATGGCAATTGCCCATGCATTGCGGACCGCAGCATGGGCACAAACGGCATGAACGAGGCCTTAAACTTTGGTAAAGTTTTGTTTTTACATGAATATATTTTTTTCAAATAACATTATTTTTACCAAAGGGGCTCTTATGTTAACACACTGCAGCGTTTTGGCTTGGTGGTTTCTGCTGTGGTATATGTGCCAGGTTTTACCCATGAGATGCTAAACTGAGAGTATATGAAGAATAAATGGAGTCAATATAGTAATGCGCCTCTGACAGTGAAAAATAAGCGCAGTGAGGGGATTGAAGACCGCAGAATTCATGAATAATTGTGACCAGGAGATGAGCCCGTGCGCGCCCCCGCCTCCCTGCGCGCCCCCGCCCCGAGGCCGCCCTGTGACGCGCCTTCCTCAGGCTGTGACGGTTGGGAAAGGCGGGCGATTTGAACGTCCGTGAGGGAAAAGCCGGCTTGGGGCACGCGGAGAACAGTTCCCATAGCGAGCAGGACTGGCGTTGCCATAGGAAAACTGGCACGTCCTTGTGACTGTAGTAATAAAGGAGTGAGGAGGGGGCTGTCAGTGTGTGAGCCGAGCTGTCAGTGACAGCCTGCAGCTTGTCTTCTTGTTTGGTTTATGCGGTTTATTTTTATGTAGTTTCTTCTTATGGAGGAGAGCTATGGGCATGGCTGCTGGAGCTTCCTGCACGGACTGAAGGTGAAGTATGAAGGGTGCTACTACCCCGGTATCTAGAGGATGGGGGTTGTAGTGTCACAGCAGCTGGGGGTGAATATACCCCTATATAGTCTTACTATAGGAGCCCATCACACATGTAGATGACAGCCATATAGGTGTACAATTGGCGGCGCTCTTCAAATGGCATTGGGGTTGTGTCCTTGCTGTGCCCATACATCCCATCGACATCCATTAGGATTGTCTACGGCTGAAATCCAGATGTGAGGCGCGAGGGTGCGACCACACGGCGCGGTTAAGGATCCTGCGTGCCGCAGCGGACTAACCGCAACCCATTCATGACCCTGCGATTTTAAGTTATTTATTTTCTGCTTTAGCTTCTTATTTTTCCATTCACATAGCTGTATGAGGTGTATATATATATATTTTTTTTTTACTGAATAAGTTGCACGTTTTAAGGGTCAGTTATCTGGGTCCGCATCCGTTCCGTAATTTCAGGACCCATTCCCTTTCCATGGAGCTGGAACGGATGTGGATCCGCATTTCCAGGATCCGTATTTTTGGGATCTGCAATTCCGTTCCTGAAAAAAAATAGAACGCGTCCTATTCTTGTCCGCAATTGCGGACCAGAAAAGGCATTTTCTGTTATAATGACGGCAATGTGCGAATCGCACATTCCCGGTGTCCTGCGGACGTGTGAATGGACCCTAACAGCACCGTTCAGTATTGCATACGATGTAGGGAGAGGCTGGGAAATTAGAATTGGGGGGGGGGGGGGGCCCTGCAATTCCCCCATAGGAATATGAATTTTATTTTTGATAATGTGGTAAGACTGACCTGTTACCTCATTCTCGAGCGATGCCACATTTTCTACAGATTTTCTTGTGTTTTAATACATAAATAAAAACGTAGTCATTATTTTTTTTTTTTCGGGACGATCTGTAGATTTTGACACCATTTTGGGTAAAATCAGCAATTTTCTATTTCAGTTATGGTGTTCACCCAACAGGCGTTTTGGAGGTGGCGATGCCTGTGGTTTTTACTGTTGTTGTGTGTGTTTTTATATTGCTGACCTGTCCTCAGACTATGTAGTCGTAGTTCTTTGGCTTTACGTTTTTCGGTGGACCCATGATAAATAAAGATCTTCTGCCGTCAACTTTGATTTGAATACGATCTTCAGGATCGGTCGTCAATATCTGATCAGTGCGATCCGGCACCCCCGCCGATCAGCTGTTTGAGGAGGTGCTCCGTCCGACCGCTACCACCTCATTACGCTACGCATCGTCTCGAGAGGAAGTGTAATTTAAATGTAGCAAGTACTTATTGCACTACGCCACCGCTACAGGGCGATGAGGGGCGGTATAATGAAGACGAAGCTCAGAATTGGGTGCTGCCACCTCTTCAAACAGCTGATCGGCGGGAGTGTCAGACACCCGCCGATCTGAGGATAGGTCATCAGTATAAAACCCCTGCACAACCCCTTTAATTCCCCTAAGGGGCTGTATCACTTTAACAAGTGGCATTTATCATGTAGAGAAAGTTAATACAAGGCACTTACTAATGTATTGTGATTGTCCATATTGCCTCCTTTGCTGGTTGGATTCATTTTTCCATCACATTATACAATGCTCGTATCCAGGGGTTATGACCACCCTGCAATCCAGCAGCGATGCCCGTGCTTGTACACTATAGGAAAATGTGCTGGCGCCTCTGATGGCGGGGACCGTGGGCATGCATAGGTTGGTGCTTTTTCCTATAGCGTGTACCACGGCCACCACTGCTGGATTTCAGGGTGGTCGTAACCATGGATACGAGCAGTGTATAATGTGATGGAAAAATGAATCCAACCGGCAAAGGAGGCAATATGGAGAATCACAATACATTAGTAAGAGCCTTGTATTAACTTTCTCTACATGATAAATGCCATTTGCTGAGGTGAGACAACCCCTTTAACTTGCGATCATCTGATCGCTCCTTCCATGGACTGCAATGATTTACTATAGGAGCCTATGGGAGTTTCATTATGTTCCTATGAAGGCTGGAGGCTACCACAGCCAGCTGTTCAGCCGCCAGGACCACAGTGCTCCACGGAAAGACCGCTCAGATGAAGTGGTCACAATTGATTGTGGCATCTGGACGGTTAAATGTCTGTGATGGTTATCAACAGTGAAAGACGTTTCCTCTGGTGTCTCGTGTGTAAAACAGTGGGCGCCATCTTTAAGGTCCAGGCTTTTGCTGCACATGTACGGCCAAAGTCTGGAAGAGGTTAACTAATGAATACCGCACTAAGCTGGTCAGCGTCGTTAATGGTCGCCTACAGTACCTCGTGGCTATTAACAATATAGACTGAATAAAGCAGTGCAATCTTCATTAGTTTAATTAGAGCTTTGCACGGCTGTGTGGTACTCGACCGACAGTGTGACCGTGCCATGTGGTCGTGCCCAAAGAGCCCTATGCAGAATTCATATAAACCAGATGCCCCCCCCCACACAGCCGTGCAAAGATTGCTCCTAAGCGGAGCAGGAGAACGGAAAGCCTGAACGGTGATGTGAACAAATCCTTATTAAAGTGGTATTCCGGTTATAACAAGCTTTCCCCTATCGCAGGATATGGGATAACTATGGGGGTCTTACGGTGGCTGTGCTTGCTCAAGGAAGTGGTGGCCAGGAGCCGGCATAGCCGCACATGTGCAGTAGCTCCCGACCACCTTGTATATGCGGTATTACTGTGAGTTGTTGGATAAAACCTTTCAGCCCCCACCATGGCAGGGCAGACGTATTACAGGTCCAAGTCTCGCTCCGTTTCCCTGGTCCTGTAAGGCTACATGCACACGACAGTTGTCTTTTGCTGTCTGCAAACTGCGGATTCGTTTTTGTTTTTTTTCACATCCGTTCCGTGTGTCCGCAAATTTTGTAGGTTGTGTTTCTGTGTCTTTCGTGTTTTTTTTTTTTTTTTTTTTTTTTTTGCGGATCCGCAAAAAAAACCCCGGAAGGCTTGAAACAGTCTCTTAAAGTACCTGTACAAGTGCCCTGGTTTCCAAGCAACCATCCGCAAAAAAAACGGATGCGGATGACAAACGGATGGCTTCCGTTGGTCATCCGCATTTTTTGCGGACCCATTGACTTCTATCGGTCCGCAAACCGTTTTTTGCGGACAAGAATAGGACATGCCATATTTTTTTTGCGGACAGGCAAACAATCGGATCCGCAAAAAAAGCAGAACAGAGGCCGCAAAAAACCACTGCCTTGTGCATGTAGGCTAACACATACACATATTGCTGGAAGCAGCTGTCATTACTGATGGATGAAGTTTAGGGAAGCTGTTCAGGGCTATCGCACAAACCCTGACACTTGCAGCATACGTACATGGCGATCCAAGCTGGCAAGAGAAAAGGGGGTCCATGAGTATTCTCATCTTGTGCAAAGGGGGAGGTTGGAAAAACAAAAGATTGTAGCAACTATAATTACCATTGGTTTTCATCTAGCTTTTGGTGTGTGTGTGTGTTTTTTTTTTTTCTCTATAGTAGTCTGCCAAAACATTGCCCCGAATTTACTAATGTGTCTGCGCCCAAAAGCTGACTAAAAAGTGGTGGTTTGGCTCCTCTAGGGTTTCTACATGCTTGACGTCTGACATGCTTGAAGGGGGCAGGGTTTAGCAGAAAGGTGGTGGGGCTTCACAGGAAAGGGGGCCAGAAACGCAATTTTTGCCATAATTTTGGTGCATGAATCTGTTTCGCACCACATTCGCATTCTGCATCTTGCGGAATGGAACAGCCGGCCCATAGTAGAACTTGCCCTGTTGTCCGCACTACGGATAGGACTGAATCATTTTTCTGCGGAACAGCCATGGGGACATACGGAGTAACTTCCATGTGTGGTTTTTTTTTTGTTTTTTTGAGGCTCCATTAAAGTGAATGGTTCCGCATACAAGGTGCAAAAAAAAAACAGAAATACAGTTGTGTGTATGAGCCCTAAGTCAACCAATAGGTGGTATACAGTCAGATCAGGGTCCGTCCCTGCACCACTTCTATCATCCAGCCCGAGCCCCCGAGATAAATCTGCTGCAAGAATAGACACCTGACTTATAGGCTTGTATTACGCTATGCGATCTTCTAAGCGACTGTCCTGAGGGAGGTGTTTCTTCCCAGCGATCTCGTCTTCAATATAAGGGTTCATGCACACGCTTTTTTTTTTTTTTTCAAGTCAGTGTAGCCCTAGCATTACACTGCCAGATCATGGCTAACGAGATTTCATGTGAACACTTGGCTAGCTAAGATCGGGCAGACTATCTGCCAGTGTGATGTAAGCTTTAGGTTCTGCCATCTTTAGGATTAGTAAATCTGGCACATTGTGTGACTCTAGTAGCTCAAATACACACGTGTACAAGGCATGAATTTTAAAGTATTTCATACTAACAAAAAATATTCCCAATAAAAATGTGGAAGCTCCCTTTACCTTATCTATCAGGTGCACAGACTCTCGGGTGCTCCTAATTCATGGGTGTTAGAAGACCCAGAAATTTTTCCAGGTAATTGGTTTTGGGGATGATTAAGAGTATTGGATGTCTACTGCATGACATCCAATAACAGACCTGTTACATGAGCACTTAGCAGCTAAAGTCATCTGTGTTGGTCCCATCTTTGTATGTGTCCACATTGCTGAGAAAAATGGTGGATTAATATATGCAAATGAGCCTTTAGGAGCAACGGGGGCGTTACCATTACACCTAGAGACTCTGCTCTCTCTGCACTTTGACGGGCCAGGCAGCGTAAATGTAATCACGTCTAGTCCTATAAGTGCAGAGAGAGAGAGTAACGGCAACGCCCCTGTTGCTCCTAGAGGCTCATTTGCATATATATTAAATATGTGGGCACATGAACATGGGACCAACACAGATGCCAAGAGGTCAGCCAGTTTCATAGGTACAAATCTGCTGAGACGCGCCATCATACATTGTAATCCCGGCTGACCGGAGGATATGGATTCTGCAGGAGGGAGCTGCGATAGGTGGGGGATCAGTGGTTGGAAGTGACTGATGGCGAGATACTGGATTCAGCCACATCCGCTATTCATGTCAAGTTATTGAATGAACAATTTGGTAAGACTAGAAAAGGGCCCCCCGATGCACCCCTAGACTAGAAACTCCAACTCCATTTTTTCATTTTTTTTTTTTTTTTTTTTGACCCAGACCCACTTGGTTCTTGTAGATCCAGTGGATCTGGTGTCTGTATAATACAGTACAGTACACTATATAGTGCACTGTGCTGTATTTTGTACTTTACAAAGTCTGAATAGATCTTTCAGCACCATGGAGAGCAGGATGCTTCTGAAAGCGTCCTGTCTCCATGGCAACCATCACCCGCTGAGATCAGCGGGTGGTGGATGGAGAGGGAGGGGAGCTCCCTCCCTCTGTGATCCCATCCTGTCGGGGGGCTGCAAAGGCACAGCAGCCCCCCGATGGGAGAGGGAGGGAGCTCCCTCCCTGTTAACCCTTCTATACCGCGGTCCGTACGGTATAGAAGGGGTTAAACGGCTGGCATCTGATCAAGCACAGATGCCAGCCATTTCTATCAGTGTCAGCAATGTGCTGACACTCTGATAGCTCTACTAGACACCAGGGAATATTACAGAGGAGGCGGGCGGGGGATCGCAACCGCCTCCCCCACCGCCGCCTGCAACCACCCCTGTGACCGCGGGGATCAGAGTTAATGCCCCCAAAGTTATACATTTTAACCCCCCCCTGCAGCCCCCAATCATATTATGGCAGGGGGGGGTTAAAATGTATAACTTTGGGGGCATTAACTCTTTGATCCCCACGGTCACAGACCGCGGGGATCAGAGATGGCGAAAAGAGCTGCAAACCGCAGGTCTGAATTGACCTGCGGTTTGCAGCGATCGCCCACACGGGGGGGGGGTCACAGGACCCCCCTGGGAATTGTAACAAGGTACCTGCTGAATGATTTTAGCAGGTACCTTGTTCCGATCACTGCCGGCAGCAGTGATCGGAACTACTCATGACGTACCGGTACGTCATGTGTCCTAAAGGGGTTAAACTTCAAACATGACTATGGGATTCTACTAGGGAAATGTATAAAATACATTCACATATTAAATACCGAGGAGTCGGAGCATTTATCTACCGACTCCACAGCCCTGCTGAAATGTACCGTCGGGTTTCTCAGGCATAATTATTAAACCCTCAATTGCATGTTCTCTTTTGTGATCCCTTATACCATGTAACACTGTCATTATATTTTACAGGCTTGCAGAAGAAAGCAATTGGCAATGGCGTACAAAAGATCGGTTTTAGACAGTCCCGCTGTAAATCAAAGCAGTTCTATAGCGGGTGCAAAGAAGCATGTTGGCTACAGAAACTGCCTCATATATTTATCTCAAGACAGTGGCTATAATGACTCTCTAAAGGCATTTAGTCCAGACTCTGGTGAAAGCAGCAGTGATTCTTTAGACGGTGGAACCCCATCTCGAGACTATGAGAATTCTGAAAATATAGATCCTACCACTTTGGAATGCTCCCCCATCCGCAAAAACTTCTTGGAGCCTGGAGCTCACTCCAAGAGTGGTAGTTACACTACAGACATATGTGAAACTCCACGAGTTGCTAAAAAAGACTTCTCATTGCGACGTCGACTCCTTCTTTCTAAGGCTACCTCTGGCGGCAATTTGGATTTTGACGCTTTAGATGGTTCAGAGGAAATGTTGGGATGGAAGGCAACTGTTCAGAGACTTCCTAGTTTCGAGGCAGACCCTTCTCAAAATTTTGACTCTCCCAGAGATGCCTACAAACCAATCGCAACAAGCACTTTAAAAATTGAGAGCGATTCCAGCATGTCGTGCAAAAAGTATAGGGTTTCTTTTGCTCAGCAGAGGAGTTCCACCATAGATGAAACTAAAGAGGACGCTGTTCCCTTTCCAGAGGTGGAAAACCTATCCCCGGTTCAGCACTCAACAGAATCAAATGATGACAGCATTCTAAGTGTTAGTGAAGCAAACCTCACAGAATTACATGCCACACCCACACGCGACTTAATCTCCAATACTAACGAGGCGTTTCAGACCCCCATTAGTAACCTTGCTGCAAGTTTTCGATTTGATTTGTGTACCCCAACCTGCACACCAGTAACAGACCTTGAGAACTCCATAACAGAGGACAGCGCTTTCCATTCCCTCAGCCTGGATAAGTCCCAAGACTCTATAACCGACCACGATGGCTCCTTTCAGGAACTTATCCAGAAGCAAAAAGAAACCCCCAAATCCTCTCATAGTAAAAATCGTCTGCGAAAACTGGATCGTTGTAGGAGATTATCAACCTTGCGTGAAAGGGGCTCCCAGTCAGAAGTTGAGGAGGAGTGTAAGGAAACTCCTATCTTGAGTTCATCCTACAAATCAAAAATGACAAGGAACTCTGTAACGGAAGAAAGCGAGTTCAGTTTTGACGACAGCGCAAATAATTCTCTCTTAAGGGTCGCAGATTTAACAGACACACCTGCCCTGCGGGTAGTTCGTGCAATGGTAGAAAGAAGCACCCAGAAAAGGTTACAACGGCCCACAATGCAGGATCTTATGAGCAGTCTGGATTGTTCTGATGTGTCTGAAGATGAACTGTCCAGACTCATTGGCAGAAAAATGGGCCTAGAACAACTAGATATTTTAGCTGAATTAAGATACAGAAATTTGAAGCATATAATCACATCTATATTTAAAGTCTTGAATGTGGAAAGTCTTTGCAGGTAAATGTGGAATGAGAGGCCAATGACTTTATTTCCAAATTTTGGATGATTGGGGCTATGCTTACAGGTGCTCCACTTCAGACACAATTTGCTTAAAAATTTCAGTGCAACTGCTTTTGGACACCTTAATCGACCAATGTGTCTAGACGAGGGAGTGCGGTTTAGAGCAACGATGCCCAACCTGTGGCCCTCCAGCTGTTTCAAAACCAACCTTCATCATGCTTGGACAGCCTAAAGCAGGCATGTCCAAACTCTGGCCCTCCAGGTGTTGCAGAACTACAACTCCCATCATGCTCTTCTGTAGGTTGTCCAGGAATGATGGGAGTTGTAGTTTTGCAATATCTGGAGGGCCGGAGTTTGGACATGCCTGGCCTAAAGCTATCGGCATGCTGGGAGTTGTAGTTTTGGAACAGCTGGAGGGCCGCAGGTTGGGCATCTCTGGTTTAGAGGAAAGGGAATGCGATGTTTGCCAAAATAAATGCACTAAAAGTTTGTGCAAATATTTTGGCGTAAGCTAAGCCATTGACTAGGTGGTGTAAAGTTAAGGTGGATTTACACAGCCCGATATTTGAGCTGATTATCAGGAATGAACGTTCCTTCCTACGAACGCTCGTTCCCAATAATCTGCCCTTCTGAAGTCGCCGCAGATGTGCGGACGCCTCAATCATAGTTCCTGGGCAGCAGATCATGTGGTCTAAATGGCACACTGCTGCCCGGGGGGAATGATTTTGTATGGGGTCAAGCGATTGCTCGTCGTCATACTGTGGAGGTGCATGTTACTGCAGAACTTGACCTCCACTTCATGGGCAGCCGACTGTTGCAAGAGAGCAATTCCTTCCCGATAATCAGCTGCACCTCTGTATGTGTAAATGTGTCTTTAGACACAACTGTCTAAATATACGTCTGGTTTATCATACATCTGCCAATATGATTAGGTGGGCACGTTTTGAGTAAATGGTCTACGTTTACGCTAAATGGTAAACAGCATTAGAAAATGTAATTAAATGCATCCAATTTATAAGAAAATGGGCAACTAAGGGTCCATTCACACGTTCGTGTGTGTTTTGCGGATCCACACATTGCCGGCACTATATAGAAAATGCCATTTCTTGTCCGCAATTGCGGACAAGAATAGGACATGTTCGCTTTTTTTTTTCTCGGGAGCGCGATTGCAGAACAGAATTGCGGACGTATGAATGGACCCTAAGGCCCCTTGCACACGACAGTATTTTGCGGACCGTATACTGGCAGTTTTTTCAGTTCAGTATACTGACAGTATACTGAACTATTCACTTCAATGGGTCTGCAAAAAATACTGAAGTGTCTCCGTATGCCTTCCGTTTTTCTGTTTTTTACTGTTCCGTTTAAATATAGACCATGTCCTATTCTTGTCCGCAAATCACGTTCAGTGGCTCCATTCAAGTCAATGGGTCCGCAAAAAAAACGGAAAGCATACGGAAAGGCATCCGTACGTATTCTGTATCTGTTCAGCAAAAACGGAACGATCTATTGAAAATTTTAAGACCAGCCCAATTTTTATTATGGAATTATTGTATACTGTATATGCCAAACGGAAAAACGGAACCGAAACAAAAAACGGAACCACGGATCCGTTATAAACGGACCGCAAAACACTGAAAAAAAAAAATGCGTTCGTGTGCAAGAGGCCTAAGGGTGAGTTCACACTTCAGTTATTTCCATCAGTTATTGTGAGCCAAAACCAGTAATAAAGCCAACTCAGATCAGGTATAAGGGAATGATCTGCACCTGGTTTTGGCTCTCAATAAGGCTACATGCACACGACCGTGTGTGTTTTGCAGATCCGCAAACCGCGGATCCGCAAAACACGGAAGCCGCTCCGTGTGCCTTCCGCAATTTGTAGAACGGAATGGGCGGATCATTATAGAGATGCCTATTGTCCGCAAAACGGACAAGAATAGGAAATGCTCTATATTTTTATTTTTTTTGCGGGGCCACGGAACAGAGCAATGGATGCGGACAGCACCCGGAGTGCTGTCTGCATCTTTTGCGGCCCCATTGAAGTGAATGGGTCCGCACCCGAGCCGCAAAATATGCGTCTCGGACGCGGACATACGGTCGTGTGAATGTAGCCCAACTTATAGAAATACCTGAACTCTCCCTAACCGGCACGAATTGTAATTCTGCGGAATACATGCGGACCCATTGACTGTGAATAGTCAGAGTTGAACAGGTCGGCACTGCTGTGAAGTGATAGCGGTGCACATGTCAGTGGGTCAGCTTCCCGTGCAATGAATCCAAAATGAAGACCGGCACTCACTGTAATTAGATTGCAGTTATTCTTCTTTTATTGGTCACATATATATTCAAAAGTGACGCGTTTCGGCACCAGTGTGTGCCTTCATCAGACTTGATGAAGGCACACACTGGTGCCGAAATGCGTCACTTTTGAATATATATGTGACCAATAAAAGAAGAATAACTGCAATCTAATTACAGCGAGTGCCTGTCTTCATTTTGGATTCATTGACTGTGAATAGGTCATGGAACGATGCGGAGAGCACACACTGTGCTCAGTATCAGGTTTTTGCGGAGCGCGCTGCCGATCTTACAGCCGCAGCCCCGCAAAAAAGTAGAGCATGTCCTATTCTTGCCCGCAATTGCGGACAAGAATAGACATTTATATGGGGCTGCTGGCCGGGTGTGTTTATAGATCCGCAATTTGCACGGATGTGTGAATAAGGCCTAAGGCTACAAGCACACGACAGTTGTTTTTTGCTGTCCGCAAATTGCAGATCAGTCTTCCTTTTATTCCACATCCATTCCGTGTGTCCGCAAATTTTGTAGGTTGTGTTTCCGTGTGTCTTCCGTTTTTTTTTTTTTTTTTTTTTGTTTCCGCAAAAAACAGCAGATCCGCAAAAAAAAAAAACGGAAGGCTTGAACCAGTTTCTTAAAGTGCCTGTACAAGTGCCCTGGTTTCCAAGCAACGATCCGCAAAAAAAAAAAACAGATGTGGATGACAAACGGATGGCTTTCGTTGGTCATCCACATCTTTTGCGAACCCATTGAGTTCTATGGGTCCGCAAACCGTTTTTTGCAGACAAGAATAGGACATGCCATGTTTTTTTTTTTTTTTTTGCGGACGTGAGATCCAAGAAATGAATGGGAAACCATCGGATCCGCAAAAAACAACTGCCATGTGCATGTAGGCTAAAAGTGCTTTTCCTGGACAGGGAATACAGACACATAGTGCACACAGGTATGTCTGGGATGTGTCTGCATCTTCTGTGGGGCAGCGCTCTTAGTTATATTGGTGAAAATTAGGTGACAGACTCCATTTAAGCATTTAACGTTAAATGGGGGGGGAAGGAGGTAAAAAGGAAATGCTCACTTGAAAAAGGTAGGAGTGGTAACCCCCTTAAGTCCCAGGTTTGGTTTTGCATTTTGTTTTTTTTAACTCCTCATGTTCCAATAGCCATACTTTTTTTTTTTTTTTTTTTTGGGATTGAGTGCCATGCTGAGCACAGCCGCTATGCTATATACAGCACTGTACTTGGAAGGTTGGCTGTGCTCAGAGGTCTGAGCGCGGCAGCAGCTCCCTGAAACAGCTGATCGGTGGGGACCTGCACCCCTGCTGATCTGATAATGACCCCGAAGTCTAGGTTATCATTTACTGGATTCCCTCTTTATACAATCACAGTGGGTCTCGACCAGCTAGGTACTGTTGTAAGAATTACACCATACAGAGTTGAAACATTTTAATTCTAGTTTTAACATGAGCAGGCACAAGTTGAATAATATAGGACAGGTTTAAAAAATTTTGACCCTAGATTATTTTTACAAAGAACCTTTTCTACAATCCAAATGCAAAAGAGAGCCTGGCTTAGACAGTGGATCTGACAACTTGGCCCAACCAGGTCTGTAGGATGGCCCAGGGGACAGCAATGTTGGCTTTGGGTGACTGTCCAGAAAGAGCCCAGTGACAATATCCTATTCCAGAAGTACTGGGCAGGCCCACAAACAATGGAACATGTCTGCTACGCATCTGGGCACATCTGTAACCCCAGGGTTGGTTTTCAATTTGGAAATTGAAATGTAGCCTCTGTAACTTTTAAAAATCTGTCTGAATTGGAGAGATTTCAAAAATGAGCATTAAAGGGGTTATCCGACCGTTTGTAACATCTTTTCGATCGGCATCTGATCAATAGAGGAACGACATCAGAAACCCTGCTGATCAGCTGTTTGTGAGCCCTGTGAACACTGTGGCCATCCTGCTGCTTACCCCAGGCCAGTGGCCTAGGAGCATAACCGGCCGCTTCCAAGTGAATAGGACTGAGCCACGCCTAGGCCAAGTGACAGGTGGTCACGATGTCAGAGGGCTATGATAAGCAGTGAGAAGGCCACTGCACTCATAGGAGCACCAGGGCTTTCTCAAATAGTTGATTGGTGGGGGTCCCGGGTCAGATGCTGATAACTTATCCAGAGGATAGTCAGTCAACCCCTTTAAGAATCAAATCAGAAGCAACTGCAGGGTAATGAGAGGCACAGTCTCAATCCCCAATTTAGTCTCACTTTTTGATTTGGAGAATTTGGTACACAGCCGAGATTTGTTTGTAGGGTTCAGTCAGGCTGACAAGCTGTAATTTAGGGTACCAGTAAAAATGACAGCTTAAGGCCCCTTTCACATCAGCGTTTTTCCTTTCCGTCCTAGAGATCCGTCCTCGGGGCTCTAGGACGGAAATATACTGATCAGGATTTCCCTAATGCATTCTGAATGGAGAGAAATCCGTTCAGGATGCATCAGAATGTCTTCAGTTCAGTATGTGAACGTTTTTTGGACGTTGACAAAACCGTAGCATGCTGCGGATTTGTCTCCGTCCAAAAATCCGGAAGACATGCCATAACGCCGGATCCGGAATTAATGCCTATTGAAAAGCATTAATCCGGATCTGGCATTAAGCTAAACGTCGTTTCGGCGCATCGCTGGACCCGACGTTTAGCTTTTGTGAATGGTTACCATGGCAGCCAGGACGCTAAAGTCCCGGCTGCCATGGTAAAGTGTAGTGGGGAGGCAGGGGAGAAGCATACTTGCCGTCCGTGCGGCTCCCGAGTCCCGGGACGCTCCACAATGACGTCAGAGCGCCCCATGGGCATGGATCACATGATCTGCTTTTAAAAGGGGTTGCCTCATTGCAGCAAATGGCACTTATGTAGAGAAAGTTAACACAAGGCCCTTACTAATGTACTGTGATTCTCCATATTGCTTTCCTTGCTGGCTTGATTCCTTTTCTAGCACATTATTTACTGCTTGTTTTCCAGGGGTTACGACCATCCTGCAATCCAACAGTGGTGGTCGTGCTCGCACTCTATAGGAAAAAGTACCAACCTCTCTGATGGCGCACCTAGACCAGCACTTTTCCCTATGGTGTGCAAGCACGACTACCGCTGCTGGATTGCAGGATGGTCGTAACAACTGGAAACAGTGTATGATGTCTACATGATAAATGCTATTTGCTGGAGTGAGGCCGCCCCTTTTAATGTTATGTCTGAAGTTTGCAGTAACTGAAATACGTAGGCAAACTCCCTTTCGGCTAAAAATACTCTGCAAAAAGGAGCATTTACACTATGCTGAAAAAAATATATTGCAGCCTCTGATCCAATGATATTTCTCAGTAGTTTACAGGCAAAAGTTGAGTGTATTTATTATTTTTGTCATTTATTTTCAACAGAAATGTACATTAATGTATATTTTAATCTTATTGTTTCTTATTCTTAGCATTTGGAAAGTCAGTAAGGAATGGCGTGAAATGGTGGTTCAAGATAAAGATGCTAATCGAAGAAGAAAATTGTTCCTGAAAAAGTTAAGAGTTGAAACAGAGGTAAGAGGCAGCAATTGATGCTCTGTTGGATGAGAGCATGCATTTTTATGGGGAAGCTGGGGGAGATATGTACATTTGGGTTTAAGATCTGTTTCCATCACCTTTGTCTATCCTCTTCAAACATCCATTTGAGATAGAGAGAAAATTATATATATATATATATATATATATATATATATATATATATATATTTATTTATTTATTTTTTTTTTTTTTAATTCAAATGTATCCGTTAACTGATCCATAGGTTTTCATTAGGATCCTTTATGGTTGAGGGCTGATTCACACAACTGTGCTCTGAGGGTTTTGCAGGAACCTCCTTTGCTTCTGGACACGGGAAGGAGCAGGGGTTTGGGGGACCCCCTGGTCTCCCAGGTGGGAGTGCAGGCAGTTTTAAGGACTGCCTGAAACTCCTGCTAGAAAAAACAAAAAACCAGCAGACCTGCAACACAGGGAGGTCTTCCTTCTACAGACACTAAGCTAAAACTGATTAAGCTTAGTCCCTAAAGAAAGGGTATAGCTGAAGGGGAGGCGCTCACTTTTTGTGCTTGGTGTCTCCTCCTAGCAGTAACAGCTATACCCCATGGTCAAGCCTGTGTCCCCCAATGAGACGAATGAGAAATGCAATTATCCTTCAGTGCCTTATGTTGCTACATTCACTAAGTATGGTGGAAATATGCTATAAATGCAACTAAAACAATACCAACCAGTAATCTCTAATAATTCTTCCCATTTATTTTATTGTTTTTAGCATGGGTGGATATTCTCCTCTGAAGATGCTGCAACCAGATTAAATCTCCTTAACAGATCTGCGCTGAAATCTGTTCAAGCACAAGCCAAATCTGTATTTCACACCCCAACTTCTTCATGTGGGTTTTTGACACCAAAAAGCACTGCACCCATTCATCAGTCTGCAAGCAAACAACAAGAATATGTTAAGGTTAGTCTGTTTTTCAGTTGCCTGGAATTTTTTTTTTTCTTTTGGTTAAGTTCTCACACAGCAAAAAAAGGGGGACAAGACAAAGTTCACACACAACTCCGATCTGTCAGACTGCAAACTCCTGAAACAGTCTCCTACAAGTGTAGCTGAGATGACTAGCTTCTATGCCAGATACAGTATGTTCACTCTGACTGCACTATGAAGGAGTTGTTGGAATCAAATCAAACTTTAACCCTTTAAAGTGGTTGACTCACCTCTCCATCTTCAGAGCGGCAGGCCCAGACTTCTAGGGGGAGGCGGGATAGCACAGGCCAGTGGCGCTGGAATGCTGTGATTTCCCCCACTGGCCTGTGCATCCACACTTATAGCAGCCTTGGTTGACTCAACAAAATGACGGTGGCTTGGGTGCAGCTCTTTGGCAGATCCACGGGACATACAAGGTGGTCAGCGAAACGCTCTTCAGATACAGGCAATACGAGGTAACCAGGCACAGGAGATAATGCGCATGCACTGTAGTCTGTGTACTTGCTCCCGCTATCCTGGCCACTAGAAAAGCCAGCTTTGATTCCTTTCACAGCGCAAGCGTGGCCACTGCTGTTGAATTGCAATGGTGGCTGTATCCCCTAGAGATGAGCAGTTTATAAAAACCTAGAAAATTTAGAACAGGAGGCATTATGGTGACAGAGTACATTGAGAAGTTACTTGTATTAGGTTATTACACAACAAAAGTATCATTTTATGAGACAAGACAACCCCTTTTAGGCCTCTTTCACACGGGCGTCATGTTTGACGCCCGGATAAGAGGCAGGTGCGTTGCGGGAATATGCACGTTTTTCCTGCACGGGTGAAAACGTTTGTAACGCGTTTTGCACGCGCGTGAGAAAAATCGCCATGTTTGGTACCCAGACCCGAAGCCGGACTTCATCACTGAAGTCCGGTTTCGGGTCTTCTGGAGAATTGATTATTTTCCCTTATAACATGGTTATAAGGGGAAATAATAGCATTCTTAATAAAGAATGCATTGTAAAATGAAGTGGAAGGGGTTAAAAAATAAGTGTTAACTTACCTTAGCCACTTGATCGTGTAGTTGCGATCTCTCCTCTCTTTCCCTGCATCAGCTAAGATCTAAAGGACCTGTGATGACGTCACATCACATGGTCCATCTTACTTACATTCTTGAAGCATTGTAACTGAAGCATGCAATAATGTTTAAACAGTAAGTACATAAAAAAATTGGGCTGAGCATAACATTTTCAATAGATGGCTCCGCAAAAACGTGATTTGCGGGCAATAATAGGACATGTTCTATCTTAGAACGAAACTGAATGCATAGGGAGTACCTTCCGTTGTTTTTGCAGACCCATTGAAGTGAATGGTTCCACATACGAACTGCAAACGGAACGCAAAAATACGGTCGTGTAGGAGGAGGCCTAACTTAAAGGATTGTCTCATCTTGCCAGGAAATGGCAGAGTGCTCCGGCGTTCCCATTTCCGTGCATGAGGGCTATTGAAACAGCGAGCGCCAGAACACTGACTGGTGATGGGGACTGTCTCATCTGACCTTAGTAACGGTGAGATGAGACAACCTGTTTCAATTTCTTAATGCCAAATTTACTCTTAAAAAAAAAAAGTTGCTGGACAACCCCTTTAAGTTACACTGCACTAGTATAAGTGTGAAACGTGGTCTGTCCGGAGGCGCTAGCAGAAATTTTCGGATATTAAGAAGTGTACATTTAATGTGCCATTTATTTTTCATAAACGCTTTAGAATTAAATATTGTCTCTGCAGATTGCCAAAACCTTATTCACAGATGAAGCTTTAAAACCGTGCCCACAGTGCCAGTATCCTGCAAAGTACCAGCCACTGAAGAAGCGAGGCAAGTGCACTAAAAAAGACTGTGGCTTTGACTTCTGCGTCCTTTGCTTATGTGCTTTTCATGGCTCCAAGGAATGTAGCGGTGGCTCAGGAAAGCGTGTGCGCAAAAAAGATGTCGTCCCTGGAAGTGCCCAGAGCAAGCACAACTTGAAAAGGCTCTGATGTATATATTTTTTTCATACACTCTTTATTAGTTTCTTGTCTGGGCAGTTTTAAGCCTTCTTTTTTTTTTTTTTCTAACAATGTTTGCTTATTTTGCATGTCTACATAGCGGATATATGGAAAGAGTTGTGGCTCTGGAGGCTGCCACATTACAGGGCAAAATGGATCGCAATGCCAGAAGTGTGTTGCAGTTGTAGCACTTATTGCCTCTGTTTTACATCTAGTGTTAGACGGGCTTGTAATGTTCAGATTACTTCGTGTTTTATATTGTATATATTTATCTACAGAGGTTTTTGTAACTTATTTTTTAAATTTGTCTTTCTTACAGTTTTTAAATAAAATTTTAAGACCTTAAACTTTTTTTAATGTGACATGCATTTGGAATGTTTACAATATTAAATTCTTTAGGTGTCTTTGTTGCTGCTTTTTCACACACTGGTGGCATATTGTATGATACAGGAGCCTTCAGTTACTCCCTCCTATCTTTACAGAATTCCAATTTGGTACTTAAATACTACCATTTCCCCCAAACTACTAACTAAACAGGTAGCCTTATGTGTGCGGAGCTTAGCACTTGGATTCATTCAAGGACACGAGACAGAACGTATTAAAGGGAGTTTAAGGCTACGTTCACACGACGACAAAAAGTCGCGCGACAAAAAGTCGCGTGACAATTTGGGAACCACTACACTGCAACATTTGTAGCGCGACATTGATGTCACATTAATGTCGTGCGACAATTTTTATAATGGGAGTCTATGGAGGTGTTGCACGTGCAACATGCGACATGTTGCGACTGCGACACAACAGTCGCAAAAAATCCATCCCGGATGGATTTTTTCCAACTCTCGTGTCGCAGTCGCAGCATGTCGCACTGCGACACCATAGACTCCCATTATAAAAATTGTCGCTACGACAATTGTTGTCGTGTGAACATAGCCTAATATGACAGTCACAATGTGTGTGTGTGAGATGTCTGTGGTGCTGTGTGTGTATGTGTAAAAATATATATATATATATATATATATATATATATATATATATATATATATATATATATATATATATATATATATATATATATATATATAATTATATATTTTTTTTTTACAGGGTGTTCATAATAGAAACCACCCATAAATTGCCCCATTTTAGATAGGGCACCCTCAAGTTATCAAAAACTAAATTTAAAAATGTTGTTAACCCTTTAGGTGTTCCACAGGAATAAAGGCAAAATGGAGGTTATTTGCATATTTTCCATGTTGATCCAATTTTTACTGGGTTAACATTAAAACAAACCTTAACCCTTTCATGAACAGGCCCAAAAAAAAAGCTTGACTGTCCAGGCAACTTTGTGTGTGTGTATGTGTATATATATAATATACACATAACACAAAGTTGCCTGGACAGTCAAGTTTTTTTTTTTTTTTTTTTTTTTTTATTTGACTATCAAAATAAAACTTTCTTGACACTTGGGACTTTTTTTTTTGTTTTAATTTGGAGGAAAACTGCTAATTAAAGTCTCTTTATTTATTAAATATTAAAACTGACACGAATTATTGCAATAGGTTCCCTATTTTGTGACTGTCTTTTTCATATATAACATGTACAGGTTTGAGAGGACGGGGTGACTGTTTCTGTTAGCGATTATTTTAATATTTTTTTTTCTCGCAGGAGCCCCAATTACAGGGGAAAACAGCCCCCTGTGGGGGCATGACACAGGCAGAGCTGATCCGGGTCTCGTGACCGCCGGGACTAACAGGAAGCAGCTCTATTACTTCCTGTGCCCTCCACCGTGCGCTCGTACAGCACTCTCCTGCGGAAACAGAAGAATGCAGAAGCTGTAATAAACCGCTCCTGTCTTCTCCTCAGGGTCCCTGCAGTGTCTGTCAGCCGGGACCCGACCTGCTCCTAATCAGCGCTGCCTGCACCTGTATATACGTGCCATCTGCACGGGGCATGTACAGATAGGATGTATATACACAATAGGCAGTCGGGAAGGGGGTCAATCTTTATTACTCTGATTCTGCAGAATCATCCCGTGTGGCTCTAGTGAGCTAAAGCTACAGTCAATTTTTCATGGCCATTTTTCAACCGTTTGTGCATTTAAGTTTATTTTTTATTTTTTTTGGGGGGGGGGGGGCTGTTAAAAATGGGCATGAAAAACTGAATATTTTTTTTAAGTAAATCCCAACCACTGCAGTGCCGTCAGTATACATAATGGCCCCACATGTGTTTTTTTTTTTTTTTTAACGGCTAACAGGCCATAATGCACTAGTCTACCAGTTTTCTTTTTGAAACCCCCCTCCTGATCACATCACGAAAGTGATTTAAAAAAAGTTCATTTTGGAGCCCCCCCCCTCTTCTATGTGCCCTAAGGCAGCCACTTGGTCTGCCTTATTATAGCACCGGCCCTGACTGCAATGGTTCTGAAAACTGCCATTACATGTCATGTGCCTGTAGCCGTACTTATAGAATGGTTTTGCATTGTGTTTGCAGAGGCCTTGAGCTGCCACAACCTAAGAATCACCCCTCACAGAACCCTATATTAGAATCTTCACTCCTCAAGGAATTTATTTTCTAATAAAATGTTGCTTTAGTGCAGTGCTTCTCAATTATTTTCTGTCATGCCCCCCCTAGGAAGAAAACATTTCGCGCCCCCCCCCCCCCCGCGCGACTGTAAATAGTATCATTTGTCTATAAAATTGTTATAAGTACACCAATCTCCCCACAGGCGAGGGCCATTAACCCCCCCCCCCCCATATCATGTGCAGGCTCCATTAACCCCCCCTCCCCAAATCATGTGTAGGCTCCATTAACCCCCCTCCCCAAATCATGTGTAGGCTCCATTAACCCCCCTCCCCAAATCATGTGCAGGCTCCATTAACCCCCTCCCCAATCATGTGCAGGCTACATTAACCCCCTCCCCAATCATGTGCAGGCTACATTAACCCCCTCCCCCAATCATGTGCAGGCTACGTTAACCCCCTCCCCAAATCATGTGCAGGCTCCATTAACCCCCTCCCCAAATCATGTGCAGGCTCCATTAACCCCTCCCCCAATCATGTGCAGGCTCCATTAACCCCCCCTCCCCAAATCATGTGCAGGCTCCATTAACCCCCCCTCCCCAAATCATGTGCAGGCTCCATTAACCCCCCACGGCGATACAGATCACTATGGAGATGAACGCTTCCACGGTGGAAGCGTTCATCTCCTGTGACCTGGAGCCCCCTTTACGGAGCCTCGCGCCCCCCCCCCTATTTGAGAAACACTGCTTTAGTGTCACATGTCTCATTTTCATAAGGGGTTATGGAAGCACCCTGCAACTTCTCAATATGGGAATTGACGATATGTAGGGCTCAAACAGAAAGGAGAATCGTTTGTCTTTTGGAGGGAAAATTTTTGCTCTGAAGGAATTTACTCTAGGCACACGGACTGCCGGAGGTGCACCCAATTTATGATGAGGCATGATGTGCCTCTTCATAAGGCCCCTTGCACACGAACGTATGCCCTCTGAGACATACGGTCCATATGTCCTGGAGCGGCATACAGCGTGCGCACAGCATCATGGGTTACTATGATGCTGTGCGCATTGGGCTACCCGCAGGACTATTGTCCTGCACTTATATGATCATACAAGTGCAGTACAATAGTCCCGCAGGTAGCCCGATGCGCACAGCATCATAGTAACCTATAATGCTGTGCACACGCTGTATGCCGCTCCGGGACATATGGACCGTATGTCTCAGAGGGCATACGTTCGTGTGCAAGGGGCCTAAATTAGGTAAATCCTCTGACAGCATGGGGGTAAGAAAAACTGCATAAAAACCTGGTCTTTGTGAATGACCCCCTATACCTATGGATTATACTCGAGTGAAAAGGCTTTTTCAGTTGCAATGTCTAGAAATAAGGCTGGGCTCACAGTACCATCAGAGGCTTTGTTCAGAGCGATCATCTGCAATTGTGTCAGTTGTGCCTGCAGCTCTGACGCTGACCCCCTATGGACCCCATTATAAAGTAAGTAGGGTTTGTTATCTGCTGTTGCTTTCCGTTGTGCAATGGATCTGGCGCTGCCATCATGGTTTCCATTATAATCATGAGACTCGTATAACTGAGCACTAATCAATCTTTAAAGAAAATGGAAACTGCTCTTGTAGGTTCATTGTCCTTACCGAGTCCTGATCTGGTTATAAGGTTTCCAGAATACATTGACTCAAATGACACTGCATACGACGCCTGTCATTTACAATGTCGCAAGGTAATAAATTGCTATACTACTGTATAATCTTGTGTAGATTGGTTGTCATAAAAAAAACTATTACACTGTAAAAATACACTTCACAGGCTTTAATGTCTTGGTAAGGACGTGCATAAAGAAAGTTGAAACCAAGTCCATTTTTGAAACGCATAAGGCCTCACGCACACACCTATATCTATTTTGCAGTCTGTTAGTCACTTATCCGCAGAATGTGGATGCTGTCCATGTTGCATCCGCATTTTTGAGGACTCTGACTTTACGGGGTCCTAGTTCTGCATTTTGCAGCCAAGTATAGGACGTGTTCTATCTTTTTGCAGAATGGACATCAGATGCAAAAAGCACACACGTCATCTGTACGGATCCACTGAAGTCAACAGGTTCGAGCAAAGTGCGTAGACAGCTGGCGCATGCACGCTTGATTCGGTGAGGGTTCTGCCAGGACCGTGTGGACACAGGGCGCATGCGTGAGATTACGGTGCACTAGAGAAAAAATAAAACACGAGGAGAGGAGTGAATAATTAGCAGAGGGGCGGTGCTTGGCCCTGAGATCATGGGCGCAGCTGGGCTCCAATGGCCAGTGGAAAAGCCCCTTGGACTCCTAAAAGAGTAATTAGCATATGAATAAAAGTGATTTTTTTTTTTTGCCAAAATGAGCAGACATAAGGGGGTAAGACTAGTATATTTTACACTCAATCGAGCTGACTGATGTAATTCTGTAAAAAAGCTCTGTAGCTAAAATCCGGATGACAGAATCCCTTTAAAGGGGTTGTGCAAGAATGGGGGTTGATGATGATCCAATGATGCAATGGGAGACGGTCACTGCTGCAGCCACTGATTGGCTGCAGGTGCGTCAAACTGGATGTTTCCAACAAGGGAGTGCAGCAGAGCATCGCAGGCCGGGAGGAGCGCGGAGCCACCGTCGGGAAGCAGGTAAATAGGCTTTCCTTTACAAAGGAAGGTCATCAATATTACTAGTTGCTCGGCCCCTTTAAAGAAGCTGGTTTATTACAAAAAATTCACATTAAGGCTTTGTTCACATGTCAGTTATTTGATCAGTCATTTCCATCAGTTATTGTGAGCCAAAACCAGGTGCGGGTCAAAAACACAGAACAGGAGGAAATCTTTTCATTATACCTTATCTCTGTGGAGCCTCCACTCCTGGTTTTGGCTCACAAAAACTGATAGAAATACAGTTGTGTTCAAAATTATTCAACCCCCAATGCTGTAAAGGGTTTTAGGGAATTTAGCGTATATTTCTAATTGTGTTCAGAATGAAATCTTACAAGGACTTTTTAAAGAACCAAATGCAACTAAAATGACATCAATTGTTTTTGTAATACAGTATAAGGGTCCATTCACACGTCCGTGTGTGTTTTGCGGATCCACGGATCCGCAAAACACAGACATCGGCGATGTGCGTTCCGCAATTTGCGGACCGCACATCGCCGGCACTCTCATAGAAAATGCCTTTTCTTGTCCGCAATTGCGGACAAGAATAGGACATGTTCTATTTTTTTCGGGAACGCAATTGCGGACCCGGAAGTGCGGATCCGCAATTGCGGACCCGGCCGGGACATCGTCTGTCCCCATTGAAATTAATGGGTCCGCAATTCCGTTCCGCAAATGCGGAACAGAATTGCGGACGTGTGAATGGACCCTTAAATGTTTGTTTTGCGATTTCTTCATTGACACAATTATTCAACCCCTTAAAGACGACCACTCTTAAGAACAGAGGTTCATTCAGGTGTTTTCGATCAGGTATTGAAAACCCCTGTGGATGTCAAGGAGCAGCAATCAAGCATAATAAGCACCAATTAGGCAGATTTAAAATGACTGTGATACTCAGCTCCTTCTAGACATTTACTGGTGTGTTTACAGACATGGTGAAGTCAAGAGAATGGTCCAGGAAGACAAGAGAAGAGGTGATTTCTCTTCACAGGAAGGGCAATGGCTATAAGAAGATTGCAAAGATGTTAAACAAACCAAGAGACACCATAGGAAGCATCATTCGCAAATTCAAGGCAAAGGGCACTGTTGAAACGCTACCTGGTCGTGGCAGAAAGAAGATGCTGACTTCGACTGCTGTGCGCTACCTGAAGCGCAAAGTGGAGAAAAGTCCCTGTGTGACTGCTGAGGAACTGAAAAAAGATTTGTCAGATGCGGGTACTAAAGTTTCAGCTCAGACAATAAGGCGCACACTGCGTAATGAAGGCCCTCTTGCCAGAACTCCCAGGCGCACCCCCTTGCTGTCTCCAAAGAATAAGAAGAGTCGACTGCAGTATGCCAAAAGTCATGTGGACAAACCACAAAAGTTTTGGGATAGTGTTCTGTGGACTGATGAAACAAAATTAGAACTGTTTGGGCCCATGGATCAACGCTATGTTTGGAGGAGGAAGAACAAGGCCTATGAAGAAAAGAACACCTTGCCTACTGTGAAGCATGGCGGGGCCCGTAGATCGCTGCAAGACACTTGTGTCAAGCTATGCTTCACGTTTAAAAGCTGTTATAACTGGAAAAGGATGTTGTGCTAAGTACTAAGATTGAATGTCACTTGGGGGTTGAATAAATCTGATAATGATGTGAGCACAGAAAAGACATTTGTGGTTATTTCATTATAAATGTTATGTTATATTTGTCTGACTTACAAGTGCCTCTTTGATTTAATTGTAAACAAGATGTAAACAATCAATGTCAAACTGGCCAAAACACTCAATTTCAGTGGGGGTTGAATAATTTTGAACACAACTGTAACTGACGTGTGAACTGGGCCTAACTGAGCAATGAACAGTAGTCTTTTCATCACTTGAGCCTGCAGACTCACCAGTTCTTCCTCTTCCACCAACAAAGATGGTTGCTTCTCTGACTACCCATGCATTGGTACAGCAATAGACTTCCAGCTTTTTCCAAAACTGCTTTACAATCGGAGGGCAGCACAAACTGTTTTGAACTACTTATGCATACTGTGCATCGAATAGTCTGAGAAGCAGCACGGTCATCTTGGTGGGGAATTGGCAGATCTGCAGGCTCCAATGTTGAAAAGGGGGGCACCAGGTAAGTTTAACTGGATGTAACCCAATTCATGTGAAATTTTAATCTTGAGCTGGTCTGGCAAAGCTAAACGTTAGCGCACCACGCCGTACATATATGGCATGATTTCAAACTGTCACTGTTAACAGTGACAAGTGACAGTCTAGTAATGGCTGCTGTCATTAACAGCCGACCATCACTAACTGCCGGGTAATCAATCACAGCTTTCCTGTACTGGCGATCGCTGTTATTGGTCACTGAAATAGGAAATAACCAATGTAACAGAAAAAAGGCCGGTTTTCTTCTTTGCCCGCGCTGTAACTGCCTCATTTCTGTGTGAGGTTATCAGGTGAAAATAAAAATCTGTCCCTCAAATGAACCCCTAGTTACTCCCGACCTCCCCCACTGTCAGACGACCCCCCTGTGTAAAAGTGTGATTTGTGCCATACCCAGCAGTTGGCACTTACTATGGTTCTCACAGATGTTTTGTGGGCAGAGCTACATTTGTAGCCAGATTTATCACTGTAACTTTTTGCAAAAAGTCCCAAGTCTACTCCAGTCCCCTAGTGGGGTACAATCTGACAGAACTGTTGTAATAACTATGATTATACTTCAGACAAAGAATTTTCTATGTAATTCATGTGACACATTTAACAAATTGGCGTGCAACGTTTTGTTACGGGTCCATTCACACGCAGCAAAATGGGTCCGCATCCGTTCTGCAATTTTGCACTACGTGCTATCCGCATTTCCCCCATCCGAAAAAAAAAGAACATGTCCTATTCTTGTCCGCAATAGCATTTTCTATTATGGTGCAGGCCATGTGCACATCCATGTTTTGCGGATCCGCAAAACACTTACGGACCTGTGAATGGAGCCTAATTTGTTGCAAAAAAAAGAAATGGCTTCAAACCAAGCAGACCCCCCAAAAGAAAAAAGAAAAAACTGAAAAAGTCTCATCTTGATACATTACAGTCAGTCTAAGGGCTCTTTTCCATCCAGATGTGATGCGTGTTGTGAACACAGACTAAATCCGGGCCCATTCGTTTCAATGGGTCTGTGCACATTTTTCATGCATTATCCTTGCATTCAGGAAAAATCACACCATGTTCTATATTGTGCGTTTTTCAACAGACCTGGCCCCATAGAAGTGAAGGGGCACGTGTGAAAAATGGAAGTCGTCCAGATGCAATGCGTTTTTCACTGATGATTGCACAGAGATGTAGATTGTTATTCTTCAGTTTGTGTTCACGTGTGTGAAAAACGCATTATATCCGGATACAATCTGGACGAAAAAAACAGAAACACTGAGCAATCACAGAGGAAACTCATTGAACTTGCAAAACCATCAGTTTCATCCTGAACAGATCCTCCTGACACAATCAGTATCGCTTGTGTTAAAGAGCCCCAAGGGTGCGTGTACACAGTGCGGAAAAGAGTATGAGAATAGACAAATGTCATTTGCGCTGTGCGAAAATTAACGTGCTGAGCGGGTTTTAAAATCTGAAGCATGTCGATTGTTGTTGCGTTTTTCTTGTGTGGATTTCACCCTTTTCAATGTAAGTGTGAGATCTACGAAAAATCTGCATCAAATCCACACCAAAAACGCATGGCATCAGCCAGGGATTTCGTTTTTTCGGCAAGCGCGAAGGACTGCCATAGATGCACCTACTTTATGATGAGGCGCACGGCAGCTCAAGGGGGAAACTAAGAAATCCATTGTGTGAACATACCCTATAGGTACCCCAGATTTATCATCCAGGATCAGCCACTGTGATACTTGTTAGTCTGCCCCATTATGAGGCTTCACCATAGTCAGGATATAATATTTCTACCCAATGTTATGTAGGACAATAGTAAACTGTTAGGCCAAGTTCACACTTCAGTTATTTGGTCAGTTATTTCCATCAGTTATTGTGAGCCAAAACCACGTGCAGATCTTTCCATTATACCTTATCACTGAGTATGCTTTACTACTGGTTTTGGCTCATAATAAGGGCTCATTCACACGAGCATGGTTTGGTTCCGCATCCGAGCCACATTTTTTGCGGCCCCATTAGGCCCCATGTCCTATTTTTGTCCGTTTGCGGACAAGGATAGGCATTGTTACAATGGATCTGCAAAAAAAATAGATGCAACACGGGCCGCAAAATACATACGGTTGTGTGAATGTAGCCAGGGCTCATGCACACGAACGTAGGTATTTTTCGGTCTGCAAAAAACGGATCCGCAAAAAATACAGATGACGTCTGTGTGCATTTCGTATTTTGCAGTACGGAACAGCTGGGCCCTAATAGAACAGTCCTATCCTTGTCTGTTATGCGGACAATAATAGGACATGTTCTATTTTTTTGCGAAACGGAAATACAGACATATGGAAACGGAATGCACATGGAGTAACTTCCGCTTTTTTGCGGATCCATTAAAATCAATGGTTCTGTATATGGTCCGCAAAAAAAATGGAACGGATACGTAAAGAAAATACGTTCGTGTGCATGAGGCCTAAGGGTCCACTCACACATCTGCAGTGTTTTTCGGATCCCCAGTAGAAATGCCTATTCTTGTCTGCAGCTAAGGACAAGAATAGGACATGTTCTATTTTTTTGCAGTCCCCATTGAAAATAAATGGGTTTTCACCCGTCCTGCATAATTGCGGAACGGATCCGTACCCAAAGTGCGGACGTCTGAATGGAGCCTAAGGCTACATGCACCTGAGCGTATTTTGTTTCAGTGTCCGTTCCGTTTTTTTTGCAGATAGGATGCGGACCCATTTATTTCAATGGGTCCGCAAAAACTGCTGACAGCACACCGTGTACTTTCCGCATCCGTATGTTTGTTCTAAAGCCCCACAAAAAAATAGAACATGTCCTATTCTTGTCCATTTTGCAGATGTCACCCGTTTTTTTTTTTTTGCGGATCCGCAATTTGCCGACCGCAAAACACATACGTTCGTGTGCATGTAGCCTAAGGCTGAGTTCACACTTCAGTTATTTGATCAGTTATTTCCATCAGTTAGGCTACATTCACCCGAACCGCAAAAAAAACGGATGACGTCCGTATGGCATCTATTTTTTTTTGCGGATCCTTTGTAACAATTCCTATACTTGTCCGCAAAACGGACAAGAATAGGACATGTTCTATTGATTTTGCGGGGCTACAGAACGGACATATGGATGCGGATAGCACATGGTGTGCTGTCCGCATTTTTTGCAGACCCGTTGAAATGAATGGGCCCGCATCCTATCCGCAAAAAAAAATACGGAACAGACACGGAAACAAAATACGTTCGTATGAATGTAGCCTTTTTGTTTTGTGGATTATAAATCCAGTGCGGTAATACAATGAAATCAATCAATGCCAGTCCACCGATTGCAGCAGCGGAGACGCGCGGCAGTGGTACAGGGTGCTGGCATGCTGCCTTCTCTTGACCCTGATAAGAACCTTAATTCCAGACCCAGGAAACCTTGTCCACTAAGGCAAGGACAAAGCCTTTAACCTGCCCGGGCTAAGCCGTGTTTTCAGCCAGGCGATGGGATGAGAGGAGGTCTTACCATTCATTACAATTGTGAACTCCATAGCAACCTTTAGTCACACACACACCCAGGACGAAAGCAAGCAGCACTCCAGTAACTGCACTCCCTGCAGATGAATGGTTGTGTTCCCTGCTGCACCCTCCGGTCAGGACCCTGGCTATGCAGACTGACCCGTCAATCAACTCTCCTGAGGACTGAGCTCTGCCACCCACCATGGGGCACAAGAGGCTGGCAACGGGTAGGGAAGCATGCACTGTACTCATTAGCTAGTATCATGGGCTGGTTCTCAGGACTGAGTGACAGTGATTTCCTCTGTAACCTCCTGTCTTCTTCTTGGACTGGATTAGACAGTACAGCGAAATTTGCAAGGGTGCGGTAATATAATTATTAGGGGATACATATCGTGCCATTCCTTCCCATACATTTATAGTTGAGTGAAAATAATCGTGCAGATGTAATTACTAAACATGTCTGTTTTAGTAACAGTTCTGGAGCATTTATTCCTATGATTCTATGTTGTGCCGTCCCCCAATTATTCCTGCTAGAAGTTTATGAATAAATGTATAACTGGGCTTGGGGGGGGGGGGGGGGAGTCCCTGCCGTCTGATACTGTCCAATCGGTGCTGCCTGTGTCAGACTGTGCAGAGACACCCAGATGGATGCTGATACATAAAATAATAGCAGGAATAATAGAGGAAAAGCACTACATAGAGATGTATATGAAAATATGTTCCAGAATTGTTATTGCATGTCAGGAGAGGTGACAGGTCCTCTGTAAACCTAAAATCCTAAAGATCTTGCTTTTTGTCCAAAGCACCGTCCAAGCTTCCCTGCTTTTTTTCTGACCAGATCCAATGTTTTTTTTGCCACAAAGAAGCTTTTTGGGTAAGGGATCAAGTGGCTTTCTTTGTGTTCTGGATCTACAAGCTCTGGACCTGTAATTTCACACCAGCATGAGAATCATAGATATCTTTGCCTGGTTGCCCATGTTTGAGTTAAAGGGGTTGTCTTATTCCAGTAAGTGGCATTTATCCTGTAGAGAAAGTTAATACAAGGCACTTACTAATGTATTGTGATTGTCCATGTTGCCTCCTTTGCTGGCTGGATTCATTTTTCCATTACTTTATACACTGCTCATATCCAGGGGTTATGACCACCCTTCAGTCCATCAATGGTGGTCGTGCCTGCACACTATAGAAAAAAGTGCCGGCCTCACTGGTGAGAGCGCACATAGGCTAGTGCTTTTTCCTATAATGTGCAAGCACGACCACTGCTGCTGGATTGCAGGGTGGTCGTAACTAGAGATGAGCGAATTTCTTAAAAGTTCGATTCACGAGCGGGTGCAATGACAGGGAGCTGCGATAGCGCCACACCCCTCAGATGCCGCGTTCATACATGATCGCGGCATCTGAGTGTAAAATTAACAATAAAAAATATCCATCACATTATACACTGCTCGTTTCTATGGTTACGACTAGAGATGAGCGAATCGAATCCCACGAAGTGGAATTCGATCCAAATTTCAGGATAAATTCGATTCGCCTAGAAGCCGAATTTCCTCCTGCTTCGTGTCAGCGAATCGATTTAACCTGAAATGGTATAAAAAACTAAAAAATTCTAACTTACCTCCTCCATTTTGTCGCGACTGGCCGGACGCCGCCGTCTTGCTTGAAGATCTCGGCCGAAATCCTGTGCGATGAGAGATTATGTTATCACGCTGGCTGGCATGGTGACGTATGATGTCATCACACCGGCCGGCGCGGTGATGTAATCTCTCGCCGCACAGGATTTCGGCCTATATTTTCAAGCAGTGTATAATGTGATGGAAAATGAATCCAGCCGGCAAAGGAGGCAATATGGACAATCACAATACATTAGTAAGAGTCTTGTATTAACTTTCTCTACATGATAAATGTTACTTGCAGAAGTGAGACAACCCCTTTAATGGAAAGAGGTTGCTTCGTGATCATTGTAAATGGTACTGAGAAGAGTAGACGGCTGCGCTGATCAGTAGTGTAAAAATGTCTACCTTACAGCCTAGGTAGTCAACCTGTGCCATGCATCTTGTCTCATGGGATACTAGGGACGCTGCTAACCTCAGGTGCACACACTCAAGAGCATAGGTTTTGTCCACCACCTGCCAAAAAATGATTGAAGATAACTATAACTATAAACCAACTTTTTGACAACATGATGGCCTGGATACAGCGGCTCGGTAGCACACTGTCCCTGGATATACATTTATTATGTAAATCATTGCTTTGTACCTGGAAGCAAATCCTACATGCAGCAGCACCCAGTTATGTGCCAGCGTTGTATATGTGCATTACTGTACATAGAAGTGTAAGATTCTTTGGGGGTCATTTACAAAGACCAGCGTTTTACACTGGTCTTTGATTCCCCTCTGTGCTGCCGAAGGATGCGCCTAACTTATGATGAGGCATTACTGCAGCAGTTTTTCACCAACATTTACGCCTGCTACCAAAGCATAAGTAAATTTGTCAGGCTGTTGTCACGACTCTGACCCTGCCCCCATCGTGGCCCTGCTGCTCCCAGGTAGAAAGGACAGCTTAAAAACACCCGTGCAACAAAATATTACACGGGCATTTAAAAAATCGCAAAAAGGGTTCTTGTGACTTTCTACGGCAAAAACCAGAGTAAAAATGTTAGTAAATGACCCCCTTTGTGCACAATTTGATTAAAAAATTGTGTGGGTCCATCTGCCTATTGACAATACAAGTTCGTCTCTAACTGGACAGATGGGTAGAGGTGCATGGCCCAAATGGGCATACTGTTTTGTGTGCTCAGATATAGGCAATTCAGAATACTGCATAGGTTCAACCTTTGCGTCATCTTCGCACATAAACCAGTGTGCGGCATAAATTTTGCTTCCAGTAGATAATACATTCATCTTGATTCCCACCAACATTTGTCCCACAGAGCCTTTATCCAGCATAATGATCTACAAAAGATTCATGATGAACCCATCCCCATGATCCCTAGGACAATACGTACAGCATGGCATAGTTACTTTTCAAAGGGGTTATCCTTTACAAGTAATGACCTATCCTCAGGATAGGTCTTTACTACCTGATCAGTGGGGGTCTGACACCCCGAACACCCACCAATCTACTGTTCCTCGGTAGCTCCAGCGCCGGAATTACGCAGCTTCTGCCGTGGACAGAGCTGGTAACTGCAGCGCGTCTCCCATTAATTTGTAAAGGTTTGAAATACCCCTTTAAGAGTGGAATCTCACACACACCGCACCTGGTGTTACATATACTGTATTAGGGTACTTTCACACTTGCGTTAGAGGATTGCGGCAGGCAGTTCCGTTGCTGGAACTGACTGCCGGATTCGGAAATCCATATGCAAACAGATAGCATTTGTTTCCAGTTCCGGATGCGGATCCGTCTAACAAATGCATTGCAATACCGGATCAGTCTCTCCGGTGTCTACCGGAAAACCGGTATTTATTTTTTTCACTCATTTAAAGGTCTGCGCATGCGCAGACCGGGAAACCCGATCCGTTTTTATGGAACACTTGGTACCGGATCTGGCATTAATATATTTCAATAGAAATTACAGTAATGCCGGATGCGGCATTCCGGCAAGTGTTCTGGAATTTTGGCCGGAGAAAATACCGCAGCATGCTGCGGTATTTTCTCTGGCCAAATACCGTAAGAGGGACTGAACTGAAGACATCCTGATGCATACTGAACAAATTGCTTTCCGTTCAAAATGCATTAGGATAAAACTGAAGCGTTTTTTTCCGGTGTTGAGCCCCGACGACGGAACTCAATGCCGGAAAACTTTAACGCTAGTGTGAAAGTAGCCTTAGAAGATTATTACATATCCGTGCATGTTATCCTCTATACTTAAAAAAAACTAAACACACAGAAAAGAAAAAAAAATACCATGAATTACTAAATACTGGAGAGAGTCGCACATGGTTAAAACAGGTGATGAAACACTTCTGTAGAGTCACACGTGGTTTTAGTGGCAGGTTTTGATGCAGTTTCTGAGACAGACACGGGTGAAAAAAAATAAAGAATACATTTTCCCCTTTTTTTTTGTATCTTTCTGTACTGCTGTTTTTGTCACAAAAAAAGACCTCAAAAACTGCCATGACAACTGAATGTGTGATTCCAACTTAAAAAAGGTTTTCCGGTTTGCATCAATGTCCTTTAAAATAATCATTTATGAAGGAAGGTGTCATGTACTGTGTTTCTTTTACCTTTATTGCTCCTATCCCCCGTTCTGGGCTGTGGTCATATGACCGTGTCCATGCAGCTCTTTCTTATTTCCTCTGATGTTATGTCTATGGGCGGGGCAGTGATAGGGGAGTGTCTATGTAACTAGCGGGGTGGGAGGAGCTATAAACTAGCTTGGCGTTGTTAAATACACCCATTCTCCGTGCTGGAGCTGTGACAGAGAAAGGAGAAGTGCATCATGGGTTTGAAAGGAAGTTTTACATATAGGGTGTAAAAAAAAAAACACCTACAAGGTGAAATCGGGTTAGGAGAGTCCAAATTGAAAAAGAAAAAGAAAAAGCATGGGGAAGATGTACATGAGATAAGCAACTATATGAGCATATCTGTTACAGGGGTTGTTTCGCTTCAGCAAATGGAATTTATTATGTAGACAAAGTTAATACGAGGCTCTTACTAATGTATTGTGATTGTCCATATTGCTTCCTTTGTTGGCTTGACTCATTTTTCCATCACATCATACACTGCTCGTATCCATGGTTATGACCACCCTGCAATCCCGCAGTGGTGGACGTGCTTACACACTATAGAGAAAAGTGCTGGACTATGCACACCCCCATTGTACCAGCCACCAGAGAGGACGGTGCTTTTTCCTATACTGTTCAAGCACGACCACCGATGCTGGACTGCAGGGTGGTCATAACCATGGAAACAAGCAGCGTATAATGTGATGGAAAAATAAATCTAGCCAGCAAAGGAGGCAATATGGACAATCACAATACATTAGTAAGAGCCTTGTATTAACTTTCTCTACATGATAAATGCCATTTGATGGAGTGAGACATCCCCGTTAAATACTATAGTAACCCTGCAAAACCTCTTTAATCAGGAGGTGTGTTCATATAACAGCCAGGGAAGAATTGCAGGAATGCTTTTTTGTTTAAATTTTTTTTTTTTTTACAACCCCAATTCCAAAAAGAAAAGTTGGGACACTGTGTAAAATGTAAATAAATGTAGATGAAAACCGAATGTAATGATTTACAAATCCTGTATTTTATTTACAATAGAACTTTAGATCATAGCATCTCAGAAGCGGAAATGGGCAGAGGTTTGTTAATCAGTGAAAAACTGTCTAAAAATTGTGGAACAATTTCAGAAAAATGTTCCTCAACGTAAAATTGCAGAAACTTTGAATATCCCACCACCTACAGTACATAATACCATCAAAAGATTCAGAGAATCTGAAGAAATCCATGTGCGCAAGGGACAAGGCCGACGATCCCAACTTTTTTGGAATTGGGGTTAGAAAACTAAACTAAATGAATAAATACTACAAACCTAATCAAATGTATCTTTTTCAATTCCCAGGAGCACCCATGATAACAGAAGATGTTTTTGTAAGTATCATCAAAACTGGAGATCACTGGTTTTCGCATGTAGCATCAACCAGACTTAAATGCTATCCTTCTATCTGGTTCTGGTTTAGTAAGTTAAAATACCAAGCTGTGCCTGATTCATCACTCAACCTATGGACCCCATTGACCACAGTGGGGTCCATCATGTTGATGCTACATGCAGCCCAATTTTTCAAATAGGATGCAATCTGCAATGGAGATGTTGAGCTTTTGACGCAGATGTGAATTTAACATCACTTGTAAAAACCTTGCAAGACTCTTCCCCACTTTAGGGATCCAGTCCTTACAGAACTATATGGTTATTAGGAGCTTTAAAGGGGTCATCCCACAAAAATATTCTACATTTTTCAAACCAACACCTGGATCCTAATTGCTGGAGTTATTTGATAAAATGTATCTGTATAGTGGTACTTGGTGTTTGCTCTGTTCTATATTTCTCTGTCCACCTCACTGAGGTGGTCTTCCATGCTCAGTTCCATCCTTGAACTGCCACCAGTCCTATTTACTTTAAAAAGCTGTGACAGTGAGAGAGCTGCTGCAGAAAGGATACGCCCCCTGTGCTGTGATCGGAAGAGAGCTGTAGCAGAATGGACATGCCCTCCCCTCCTGAGAAAGGGGAGGGCATTTTGACCTGTGATGGGGATAGAGCTGCAGCATAAAGGACGCGCCCTTGAATTGCCAACTTGAAATAAGGCCTCTTTCACACGGGCGTCATGTTTGACGTCCGGATAAGAGGCGGGTGCATTGCGGGAATATGCGCGTTTTTCCCGCGTGGGTGCAAACGTTTGTAACGCGTTTTGCACGCGCGTGAGAAAAAAAACGCCATGTTTGGTACCCAGACCCGAAGCCGGACTTCATCACTGAAGTCCGGTTTCGGGTCTTCTGGAGAATTTATTATTTTCCCTTATAACATGGTTATAAGGAGAAATAATAGAGATCGGGTCCCGTTGCTAAGCAACCATGCAGGAAAATCGCAACGCATCCGCACTTGCTTGCGGATGCTTGCGATTTTCCCGCAGCCCTATTCACTTCTATGGGGCCTGCATTGCGTGAAAAACGCACAATATGGAGCATGCTGCGATTTTCACGCAACGAAGAAGTGATGCGTGAAAATCACCGCTCATGTGCACAGCCCCATAGAAATGAATGGGTCCGGATTCAGTGCGGGTGCAATGCGTCCTCCTCACGCATTGCACCCGCGCGGAAAACTCGCCCGTGTGAAAGGGGCCTAAATCTAACAGAGCAATTGGAGCAATAAATGGGGAGATCTCTGGATCCATGTGAGGTATAGGGCTGGTTCTAGCTTTGATAGAGTACTTTCACACTTGCGTTGGTGCGGATCCATCTGTTTATTTGCACAGACGGATCTGCTCCTATAATGCAAATGTTTGTATCCGTTCAGAACGGATCCGTTTGCATTAGGTTTAAAGAAAAATGACAAAGTCCAAAACGGATCCGTTTTGAATTACATTGCAAGTCAATGGGGAACGGATCCGTTTTGAATTACATTGAGGGTCAATGGGGAACGGATCCGTTTTCAAATGCACCATATTGTGTCATTGAAAACGGAGCCGTCCCCATTGAATTACATTGTAATTCGAAATGGATCCGTTAGGCTCCGCCTCTTCAGACGGACACCAAAATGCTGCATGCTGCGTTTTGGTGTCCGCCTCCAAAACAGAATAGAAGCGGAACGGAGCCGAACTGATGCATTCTGAACGGATCCTTATCCATTCAGAATGCATTGGGGCTTAACTGATCCGTTTTGGATCGTTTGTGAGAGCCCTGAAACGGATCTCACAAACGGAATCCAAAACGCTAGTGTGAAAGCACCCTTAGAAAGGTCTTGCCATGTACTATATGATGTCTAGTTATAATCTTCTATCCTCTGGATAGGTCATCATTATCTGATCAGTAGGGGTCTGACATCCGGGACCCCCACCAATCATCTGTTTGACAAGGCACCGGTGTTCGCAGTAGTGCCGCTGCCTTCTTTCAGCTCACCAAGCACAGCGCCATACCTTGCATACTGTACATTGTATAGCGACTGTGCTTGGTATCGCAGCCCAGCCCCATTCACTTTAATGGGGCTGAGCTGCGCCTAGGCAATGTGACCGATGAATGTGATGTCACATGGTTTAGGGAAAGCTGCAAGAAGGCCATGGTGCTACTGCAAGCTCTGGTGTCTTCATAAACAGCTAATCAGCGGGGGTCCCGGGTGTCGGACCCACACAGATCACATACTAATAGCCTATAGGTTATCAGTTAAAAATATTGGAAATACCCATGCTGTGTAGTAGAATTGTATATTCCATTTTCAGGACTCACACAAAAAATAATGTTCCTTTTCAGCAAGTAATCTACTTGATTGGCATTCTGAACTTTAGGGGCTTTGTTGTAGTCAATGAGTTCCAATCATTTTGTTTTACTCTTTGTTGTTATTTATATTTTATAAACCCAATATCTGTTTTTGTTGAAATCCTGAACATCCCCCCCCCCCAAAAAAAAAAAAAAACACAGCTAGGTTACTGATATTAGACTATACTGCCCTATAAACTCTACGGTAGTTATGGTATGTTTTGGCCGCGCTGCTTAAAGATGCGCTTTATTTATCACCAGGCTCGTCATAAATTAGGCACATACTCTGGCAGCCTGTGCAGCCCCTAGGGCAGGCATCAGCAACCTTCGGCTCCCAGCTGTTGTGAAACTACAATTCCCATTCATTTCTATGTAAGTTCTTAGAGGAGCAGAGAAACTATGCATGCTGGGAGTTGTAGTTTCACAACAGCTGGGAGCCAAAGGTTGCCTACCCCTGCCCTAGGGGGAGTAGATTTCAATAATTTACACCAGGAAACTGGCATGAATGTTAGTAAATTTGCAGGGACTGATACCACTGCCACTCCCCACTGGGGAGGATGGCATAAAAACACAGCATGTGCCTAAATTTAGGCGTATGGGCATTCAAAAAGTTGCAAAACTGGGCAGTGGGACTTTCTTATGCCAGCTTTATTTATTATTTCTTTTATGCACTTATATAGCCCTACTATATTCCGCAGCGTTTGACAGACATGATCATTACTTGCTGTCCCCAATGGGGATCACAATCTAAGTTCCCTATCACTATGTCTTTGGAGTGTGGGAGGAAACCGGAGTAACCGGAAGAAACTGACACAAACACAGGGAGAACATACAAACTACATGCAGATGATGTCCTTGGTTGGATTCAAACCTCAGCGCTTCAAGGCACCAGTGCTAACTACTGAGCCACCATGCTGCCCGTTTCTGTTACTGTTGCTGAATACTTATGGATCCTATAATTACCTTACTTATCTCATGATTGCTGATTCGCAGAAGCCTGCCATAGTATTCGAGACAAATCTTCACTGTATAATGACTGCTCTATTTTCCGTTGACCTAAGTATAATCCCTGGAGTCTCCTGTAATTAGCGCAATTAACATATTAAGTTCTGATCTAGTTAGCACAGAGTCACCTACAGGGTTAGGCCTCATGCACACGACCGTATGTAATTTGCAAAAAATGCGGATGACGTCCGTGTGCATTCCGTATTTTGCGGAACGGAACAGCTGGCCCCTAATAGAACAGTACTATCCTTCTCCGTAATGCGGACAATAATAGGACATGTTCTATTTTTTTGCGGAACAAAAATACGGACATACGGAAACGGAATGCACACGGAGTAACTTCCTTTTTTTGCGGACCCATTGAAATGAATGGTTCCGTATACGGTCCGCAAAGAAAATGGAAGGGACGCGGAAAGAAAATACGTTTGTGTGCATGAGCCCTTAACATGTGCTCCTCGATCTCCCTAGATACAGCATCTGAGAGCCTAGCATTCGTGCAGAACAACAAAATAGGGCTGGGCACACACATATCAGTTGTGTCCAGCCCTTTGTGTTTTTGCAGGGTCGGACACAACTGATATATGTGTATGTGTACTTTAGTGCACCGATCCAGCATCCATAGACTGATAGAGCCAGACAGAAAAGCCCAGCATGCAGAACTTTTCTGGTGCTACTTGACATCCAGCATCACAACTGCATCACTGGATGATTATGAAGGATCCCATAGAATACTAGGGGATCAGTTCTAGCATCAGTTTCCCTCTGGTTCTTCTGCACCACGTTGGAGGGAAACTGGGAGGAATCGCCAGGTTGATGTGAAGAGTCCCTAACAAACCCAATGTTGAGGGGAAATGCTCTATAAAACTGCTTAAAGGGGTTTACAGAATTTTTAAAATTTCCCCCCAGCCATACTGTTTAGGCTCTGTAGCTCCCGCACTTCTTGTCTTTACATGTAAACTTCCTGCACAGATGGGATCATGTTCACCAATGACTGGCCTCATCGGGGATGATATGTCTCCACTCCCCAAGCAGCACATCACTGCTGTATCACTTGCCGTTTGGAGACATGTCACCACTGAGGCCATTCATTGGCTGCAGCACCGCACATGACTCTGTCAGTGCAGGAACTTTACATGTGAGGACCAGAAGTCCGGTCAAGACAGACAGGACAGGTAAATATAGCTCTCTTCTCAAAAAAGTCATGGACAACTCCAATAAAGGTGTGCATACACTCTAGATGTGTCTGACGGATGCTCATTCAGCCTACAGCTATTCCTCCTAACGCACCTATATAAATTTACTAGCAGAAGTCCGTCTTTTGAGGGTGGCCTGAATGGCCACCCTACCTGCCCCCTTACTGTGACCTCCACAGCACTCCGCTCCCTTAACAGTGTCATCCACAGCGCCCTGCCCCTTTAAAGCTGACCTACAGCAGTGAATAAAAATGGCTGGGTTGTTATGGAAACCTGGAGTAAAACTGTGTTTATGTGGAGACTAAGGGCTTCTATTGGCTGATAAGGGTCATGTGACCAGGCTTCTATTGGCTAATGCATTTTTTGGGAATATCTCAGGAACGGTATTTTCTAGAGAGCTGAGACCCGGTCTAAAACCTTCCCGGACACCTGTGGTACCTGTGTGCCAAATTTTGTGATTGTAAATGCGACGGTGCAGATTCCTTTTGTGGACATACATACATGCACACACACACACGCACAAAGCTTTATATATAAGATGTTCAGCCAAGTGTCTATGTATTTTTAATAGGGAAATGGAAATAAGCTGCCTGATCCTTGTCAGGACTCCCGCATATAAGATAGTCAACCGGTTGGCAGATTCATCCGACCTTCATCTACTGTGTTTGGGTATCTTTAGGTTTTACACTGTAGGGAGCATGTATTGGGCAGGGGTGGACTGGCCATAGACCAGACAGGGAAAGTTCCCAGTGGGCTAATGCCCAGGGGGATGCCCAAGCCCTCCTCACACCCCCTGGTCAGGTACATAACAATCTGGTGCTTTAAGCATTAATTAATGCAGGAGTATCAGGTAAGTTTTGCACCTGGCCAATGGCCGCAGGTACCCTCCTGAACTCAACTGTATCACCATCCTGAGGACAGTGATACAGTTGAATACTGGTGCGGGCTGCCCTATGGTATTGCAGGCCCCACCTACTTCTGTTATCTCTGCCTACTTGTGTTGCCCTTCCTTCTGTCGATTTGGACCTACCTACAATATGGGGCCACTTTATTTTATTATTTCCAGGGCCAGTCTGCCCATGGCATTGAGCCACTTACTGCACTAATGAAATCTAATAAGAGTGAAACTGGGTGAAATCTGTTTCAGAAAACATTTCTTGTTCTCCACGAGACTTAATTGTTTTATTATCTAATTTTTAATGGATTGTCTAATTTACAAAAACACTTTTAGGGCACTATGAGTTTATAGACGGGGTGCTCTTGTTTAGGGCCCCTAGCGGCTTGCCATTGCAGCTGCAAATAGCATCTCTCTCTGAAGAACCTAGTAAATCCCTGCATTACCCAGCTGGTCAATTGATTTCAATGTACATCATATGTTGTTTCATATCCCCTGTGGTGATGCTGAACACTTGTTCTAAGATGCTTAGTAGACGACAGGTGATCATAGAGCGTGCAAGCAGCATAATGCCCTGTGGTCGCCTTTCTTTTGTGGTACTGATCAAACCTAAAGGGACTGTGCAAAGCTGACAACCCTGTTATGATTAATTTGAAAGAGGAATGCCGCGTAATATTGTTATATTAATCGCTGATCTTCATTCATCCCAGACATGATGGATTGGGTAGAAGCTCATGAGGGACATGTGCATGGTGACAACCCACCGATTGCAGCAATGGAGTATTATTATTTCCACGCTCTTATTGGTAGTCGTGACTGTTAGTGTTTGCTTTGTGCTATAATCAGCTCAGACAACTACTGTGGTTCCTCTTTCATCACATGTTGTGTTTTGCTCTATTTGCTTAGGAGGACTTCCTAGTAACAGACGACCTGCTTGTGGACTACTTCAATTAATTCTTAAGTCTACCAGTAAGTATGCATTCACGAATGACCCATTATTGCTCAACCCCCCCCCCCCCCCCCCCATATCTATTCATTTCTTAATACAATAATTTACTCATATAACACGATTATTAGCAGGAATTGTTTAAAGACCTGTCAGCAGACACAATTCACTTGTAGACGACTTGTCAGCTCTCCTGACATGTCTGTTTTAGTGAATGCTTCCAATGGTTTACCTCCTGGACATGCATAACTAAATTGCCAGTTGGTTGTTGTTACCAATCCCTTGATTAACAGGGTGTTGGTTAACAGAAGCCTGACTTACCCGGACTTAATGCAGTCATATATTTCAAGGTGGAAAAACAGGAACAGCTCAATGCAGCGTTCTCTGAAAAAGCCCCATAAATATTTCATTTGGAATACAAGTATTTTAATACAGATACAGTTGTGTTCAAAATTATTCAACCCCCACTGAAATTGAGTGTTTTGGCCAGTTTGACATTGATTTTGATCATTTCAGTCATCTTGTTTACAATGAAATCAAAGAGGCCCTTGTAAGTCAGACAAATATAACATAACATTTCTAATGAAATAACCACAAATGTCTTTTCTGTGCTCACATCATTATCAGTTTTATTCAACCCCCAAGTGACATTCAATCTTAGTCCTTAGTACAACATCCTTTTCCAGTTATAACAGCTTTTAAACGTGAAGCATAGCTTGACACAAGTGTCTTGCAGCGATCTACGGGTATCTTCGCCCATTCTTCATGGGCAAAAGCCTCCAGTTCAGTCACATTCTTAGGCTTGCGCGCTGCAACTGCTTTCTTTAAGTCCCACCAGAGGTTCTCAATCGGATTTAAGTCTGGTGACTGCGATGGCCACCTCAAAATGTTCCAGCCTTCAATCTGCAACCATGCTCTAGTGGACTTGGAGGTATGCTTGGGATCATTGTCCTGTTGAAAGGTCCAACATCTCCCAAGCCTCAGGTTTGTGACGGACTGCATCACATTTTCATCCAATATCTCCTGGTACTGAAGAGAATTCATGGTACCTTGCACACGCTGAAGCTTCCCTGTACCTGTAGAAGCAAAACAGCCCCAAAGCATGATTCACCCCCCGCTATGCTTCACAGTAGGCAAGGTGTTCTTTTCTTCATAGGCCTTGTTCTTCCTCCTCCAAACATAGCGTTGATCCATGGGCCCAAACAGTTCTAATTTTGTTTCATCAGTCCACAGAACACTATCCCAAAACTTTTGTGGTTTGTCCACATGACTTTTGGCATACTGCAGTCGACTCTTCTTATTCTTTGGAGACAGCAAGGGGGTGCACCTGGGAGTTCTGGCATGGTGGCCTTCATTACGCAGTGTGCGCCTTATTGTCTGAGCTGAAACTTCAGTACCCGCATCTGACAAATCTTTTTTCAGTTCCTCAGCAGTCACACAGGGACTTTTCTCCACTTTGCGCTTCAGGTAGCGCACAGCAGTCAAAGTCCGCATCTTCTCTCTGCCACGACCAGGTAGCGTTTCAACAGTGCCCTTTGCCTTGAATTTGTGAATGATGCTTCCTATGGTGTCTCTTGGTATGTTTAACATCTTTGCAATCTTCTTATAGCCATTGCCCTTCCTGTGAAGAGAAATCACCTCTTCTCTTGTCTTCATGGACCATTCTCTTGACTTCACCATGTTTGTAAACACACCAGTAAATGTCTAGAAGGAGCTGAGTATCACAGTCATTTTACATCTGCCTAAGGCCTTATTCACACGTCCGTTGTGTTTATGGATCCGCAAATTGCGGATCCATAAACACACCCGGCCGGCACCCCCATAGAAATGTCTATTCTTGTCCGCAATTGCGGGCAAGAATAGGACATGCTCTACTTTTTTGCGGAGCTGCGGCCGTAAGATCGAACAGTGTGTGCTCTCCGCATCGTTCCGTGCCCCATTCATAGTCAATGGGTCCACATGTATTTCACAGAATTGCGGAATACATGCGGACGACATTGCGGACGTGTGAATAGGGCCTAATTGGTGCTTATTATGCTTGATTGCTGCTCCTTGACATCCACAGGTATTTTCAATACCTGATCGAAAACACTTGAATGAACCTCTGTTCTTAAGAGTGGTCGTCTTTAAGGGGATGAATAATAGTGTCAATGAAGAAATCACAAAAAAAACATTTAATACTGTATTACAAAAACAATTGATGTCATTTTAGTTGCATTTGGTTCTAGAAAAAGTCCTTGTAAGATTTCATTCTGAACACAATTACAAATGTACACTAAATTCCATAAAACCCTTTACAGCATTGGGGGTTGAATAATTTTGAACACAACTGTATATCTTCAGGTGTCAGGTCCTCTTTGATGAAAATACAAACCTAGATATTATTTTCTCCACAAATGCTGTAGATGCTGCTTAACATTTATATTCTCTATTTTAAATATTCAATTACTTTAACCCCTTGGATTTTTTTGATTTTTGCGTTTTTGTTTTTCTTCCCTAATTTTCTATAGCCATAACCTTTTTATTTTTCCGTTTACATAGCCATATGAAGGCTTGATTTTTGCACGATAAGTTGTACTTTCGCATGCCACCATTTAATATGGGAAACAGTGTAGTGGGAAGTAGGAAAAAAATTCCAAATGGTTGAAATTGGAAAAAGTACTCAATTAAGCCACAGTTTTATGGCTTTTGTCCCTAGGGCGTTCTCTATGTGTAAAAACTGTGCCCTTCATTCTCTAGCTCAGTACGATCACAACGATGGCACATAGTATAAGTTTTTTTTGCGTGTTTTAATACTAAAAAAATAATAAGAAAATTTGACAAAAATGTATGTGTACTGAGCTGTCTGGGGTCTCATTTTTGCGGGACCATCTGTAGTTTTTTTTTTTTTAGTTTTTTTGGTAAGAAAAGTGTTGAAAAAATGTTGAATCGGCCATTTCACTCCTTTTTTTCCATTACACCATTCACCGTATAGGATAAGTATTTTTATATTCTAATAGTACATGCATTTTCAGATGCAACGATGCCCATGATGTTTATATTGTTTATATTCTGTTTATTTTTTATTGTTTATATATTGTTTATTTTTTTATTCTAGGGAAAGGGGAGATTTAATTTTTTATTTTTATATTTTTTTTTAACATTTTTCAGACATTTTTGAAGCTTTTTTTTAGCCCCTCTATGTGACTACAAAATACAGTACGGATTGATGACAACTTTTACTGTATTCCCATTTAATAACAGTATATTTTTATTTTGCAGATATCCTATGTTTGCCTGCTACCCAATGGCCAACATAAGAAATGCAATTCTAATATGCTGGGTCTCTTTAGAGAGATTCAGCGTATTAGAATGAATGACTGACGTGATCACACTTAGCCACGGCATCTAAAGGCTTAACTGCGATCGGCGTTATTGCAGGTCACGGTCATTACCTGCGAGCCTACTGGCTATGGCACCCCCTAAAAGTGGGGGAGTGCATACGAAAGTGGTAGGTCGGTTCAAAAAAATATGTCATCAATGAATGCTGGAGGGAAACCCAACTCAAACTTTTTGACAATGCCTTATATGACTTTCGGCTTCCACCATCCAGAAATAAGCCAGATAAATTGGATGGTTGCCCTAAATGTGGATATATACCATGGATTTTGGACTTGTCAATCAGTACAGAATTTCTGAAGGACGGAAGGCAAGATTGTGAGGTGGGCAGGTCCCTCTAGTAGGCCATAAAGTTGATATACAGTTCTTCACTCAAACAGCGGTAGGACAAGTAGTACAAAGGTTACATCTACCCTGGTGGTGCAAAAATTCTCCATAAAATTTTTGTATGTAATTGAAAATCCCAGATCTACACTGGGTGACCTGAAGGTCTGAAGACTCTCATTCATCCAAGTTATGGTATATCAGTAGTAATAAGCCAGGACAACTGTGCTTGTTGTATTTTCCCTTGAAGCGGTATCACTAGTAATCTGACTGGCAATTAGAATGACTTGTACAAGGAATCTCCGGCATTACATATTCGTGACTCATGCTTCAGTCAGCATAATGTATTTATTATAATCAACAAATTCCCTTCAAAGGGAAGTTATCATCAGTAAATGAAATTCTGTTTATCTCAAGTTTTTATGTTAAACACAACATTTCTTTAGAATTTTTGGTGATTTTCTTTTATTTTCCATGTTACTATATCTTAAAATCATGCAGTTGTTACACTGTTCACTAGGCCTAAAATATGTCAAGACTTCCTGTTCCTTGAGAGCAGCCACATGGTCCATAGACACAATGGACTGGATATGACTCATTGACTTCTACGGGAGAGTTTTCTAGACATGTTCTATTACCTGCGGAGAGGTCAGGAGGGAGCAGATAAGCTGTGATATCTCTTTTTGTGAATAGGGGGTCCTGTCAGGAGCATAGCTAAGGGCTCATGGGCCCTGGTGCAAGAGTTCAGGTTGGGCCCCCTTCCCTCAGTGCTTTGTGTGTCTTCTTATGCGGCACAAGGGTCTTTGGGCCCCCTTAGGCTCCTGGGCCCGGTAGCGGCTGCTACCTCTGCACCCCCTATAGCTACGCCCATGCTGGCCGCCCCTCTTATGGGACCCATACCGGCCCCCCCTCTTATGTGACCCATACCGGCCACCCCTCTTATGGGACCCATACCGGCCGCCCCTCTTATGGGACCCATACCGGCTGCCCCTCTTATGGGACCCATACTGGCCGCCCCTCTTATGGGACCCATACCGGCCGCCCCTCTTATGGGAACCATACCGGCTGCCCCTCTTATGGGACCCATACCGGCTGCCCCACTTATGGGACCCATACCGGCTGCCCCTCTTATGGGACCCATACCGGCTGCCCCTCTTATGGGACCAATACCGGCCGCCCCTCTTATGGGACCCATACCGGCCGTCCCTCTTATGGGACCCATACCGGCCGCCAGGAGCGTAGCTAAGGGCTCATGGGCCCTGGTGCAAGAGTTCAGGTTGGGCCCTCTTCCCTCAGTGCTTTGTGTGTCTTCTTATGCGGCACAAGGGTCTTTGGGCCCCCTTAGGCTCCTGGGCCCAGGAGCGGCTGCTACCTCTGCACCCCCTATAGCTACGCCCATGGATCCTGTGTTATCTATGCAAAGCTGATATTAGGCATTGTAATCCTGCTTGTGATGATGTACAATGGCTAGGGGCATGAGGCCTTAGATGCAGAGATGTTGGGTTTAAAGGGTTTTCCAAGAGTTTTTTTTACTGATGACCTATCCTCTGAATAGTGGAAATAGTAGATGTAGAGCAGCACCCACGGACCTTCAAACAACCATACCGGAATGCATCAGCCAAACCACGTCCGCAGACCCTTAGCAGCCCACCGAATAGTACAAACAGACAGATGACGGCAGCATCTCCAGTGACTTCTTTATTGGACGGACTTCACAGGAAGTATGCCATAAGAACAGACAGCAATGTTTCGGCTAATACATAGGCTTTGTCAAGGCCATGTATTAGCCGAAACGTTGCTGTCTGTTTTTATAGCATACTTTCTGTGCAGTCCATCCAATAAAGAAGTCACTGGAGATGCTGCCATCGTCTGTCTGTTTGTACTATCCTCTGAATAGGTCATCAGTATTGGTGGGGGACCCCGACTGATCAGCTGTTTGAGAAGGCATCGGCGCTCGCAGTAGCGCCATGGTCTTCTCTCTGCTCACCAAGCACAGGGCTGTACATTGGCTGACGGCTGTCCTTGGTATCGCAACTCAGCCCCATTCACTTCTATGGGGCTGAGCTGCGCCTAGGCCACGTGACCGATGAACATGACATCACATGGCCCTGGAAAAGCTGAGAGAAAGCCCCGGTGCTACTGAGATCACTGCTGCTTTCTAGAACAGCTGTCTGGCGGGGGTCCTGGGTGTTGGACCTTCTCCAATCTCATACTGATGAGCTTTCCAGAGGATACGTCATCAGTGAAAAACTCTCAGAAAACCCTTTTTAAGACAATTCTCTTGATCTATAATTGAGGACCTAGCACATCTAGAAAATAGTTAATGGAGGTGAAAGCATTTTTAAAATACACTTTATTTAAAACATGTATAATTATTAACATAACCAGTAAGATGACTTGTACAATGAAGTCCCTACCATCATGCCACTACAGAATGGTCTCTGCATCTTCTCCACTGCTAAATGTGCTGAAGTCTTGCAAGGTTGCCATGACTGTTTCCTAGGAACCCACAATCGCATAGGACTTCTGAGACGCCTCTAAGAGGCAGTGTCAATGCTATTTGTTTTAATAAAGTGAATTAAAATTGCTTTTCCTCGAATAGGGGGAATAGCCAGGTAAGGGAGATATTCGGTTATAAAGGAAACATAATTTTTTTTAAAGTAAAAATATATTAGAAGATTGTTTTATTGCTAGTAATATCATACATTTCTCCCCTTTAAGGGCCTACGTGGTTTGAGTGACTCGATAGTTATGTATGGATGCTTGTTAGCCTGAATCTAAAACACCACCCACTGATTAGGCTATGTTCACACATGATGGCTTTGCTGTTGCTAGTATAGCTTCTGTATAACGGTACTTTCACACTAGCGTTATTCTTTTCCGGGATTGAGTTCCGTCCTAGGAGATCAATACCGGAAAAAACTGATCAGTTTAATCTTAATGCATTCTGAATGGAGAGCATTCCGTTCAGGATGCATCAGTTCAGTCCCTCTTACGTTTTTTGGCCGGGGAAAATACCGCAGCATGCTGTAGTATTTTCTTCGTCCAAAAATCGGAACACTTGCCGGAATGCCAGATCCGGCATATAATTTACATTGAAATGTATTAGTGCCAGATCCACCATTAAAATTACCGCATTGACAAACCCGGTCTTCCGGTCTGCGCATGCGCAGACCTTTAAAAATGTGAAAAAGATAAATACCGGATCCGTTTTTTCCAGAGGACAACCAGAGAGACGGATCCGGTATTGCAATGCATTTGTGAGACGGATCTGCATCCTGATCCGTCTACAAATGGTATCCGTTTGCATACAGATTGCTGGATCCGGCAGGCAGTTCCGGCGACGCAAGTGTGAAAGTACCCTTAAAAGTGTGCACAGTGCAAGTGAATGTGCTTGTTAAAAATCTAGCCTTTACAGCGTTTTTTTGTGTCGAAAAATACTGTATAAAGAAAGGACTTCTGCTTCAGGCTTTCTTTTTTTTTAAAATAAAATCCTGTATATTATATAGACATTGGGCTATTAGACTGAGAGATTTTCAGGACAATTATTGGGAACAAGCGTTCATAGGATCACTTGTTCCTGATAATTGATCCATATAATAATAATTATATAATCAAGCAGCCGATAAATGTTTGTCAGCTGGTTTGCGTCTTTCATCAGGATAAATTATGCATGATTATCGGCAACGCGTAATCAGGGATGTGCTGCTGATAATAAACAGAACTGAATGAAGGAGGAATGAAGGAGGTAGCGATCATTCCTCCCCCTTTCACTTTACCTGTGTAATAAGCCCCTTCAAACGAGCTCTAATCAATGCGTTTATCGTCAGTCTGTGTTCATCCTGCCTGATTATTAGGGATTCTAAAGCGGGCCCTAAAGCGGAGCCAAATGATAAAGTGGATGATGAAGTTTGCGCAGGCTAGACGCTTTTCACCATTGTATTAATATTAACTGGGCACCCTCTAATATTGAGAACAATATCGATTGCATAGTGAAATTAATATTTATTAAAATAACTTAGGTTAAAAAACTTCAATTTATAAAATTAACTCCTGGTCATCAATCATAAGAATAGACATAAAAACACCCAATATCCACTGATAACAGGGGTATCCTTCACCAAAAACGACCTCCTCCAATTGATTAGTTAATATTGCTGTTGTGCATGTCAGTATATGTGGTATGTGCACCAATAATTCACAAATCTGTATCCAATATACTGACCTTGTTATAATACAGTCTTTCTTAACTGTGGGGACACTTTCAAAGTTTTCCCAATTTTTCGGACTGACTGACCTTCATTTCTTAAAGTAAAGATGGCCACTCGTTTTTCTTTACCTAGCTGCTTTTTTCTTGCCATAATACAAATTCTAACAGTCTATTCAGTAGGACTATCAGCTGTGTATCCACCAGATGGTCCCAACCCCATTTATAAGGCAAGAAATCCCACTTATTAAACCTGACAGGGCACACCTGTGAAGTGAAGACCATTTCAGGTGACTACCTCCTGAAGCTCATCAAGAGAATGCCAATTGTGTGCAAAGCAGTAATCAAAGCAAAAGGTGGCTACTTTGAAGAACCTAGAATATGACATATTTTCAGTTGTTTCACACTTTTTTGTTATGTATATAATTCCACATGTGTTAATTCATAGTTTTGATGCCTTCAGTGTGAATCTACAATTTTTATAGTCATGAAAATAAAGAAAACTCTTTGAATGAGAAGGTGTGTCCAAACTTTTGGTCTGTACTGTATGTACTTCAGTTTGATAGATTGGTGAATATATTTACCTTAGAGCACCTCATTTTGGTCATTGGCTGATCCTGTGCGACACATTACTATAGCTTTTCACCATTGGTTGGTTTAATTTGTAGTAGAAGTTTGTGCCTGAACTTTGGCGCAATTGGGGCGCACACTGGTGCATCTTAAGGGGTTGTTTAGCCTGTTTATATTGATAGCCTAGCCCCAGGAAAAGTCATCAATATCTGATCTGCGGGGGTCCGGTCTCTATGCGAGCACTGCTTCCTCTTCATTACACTGTATGTCATCACCCGTGTAGCGGTGGAATACTGTAATTACAAGTACTCACTCCCGAGACTTCCAAGATGACAGGCAGTTAAAAGAGGAAGTAGCGCTTACATGGAGCACCGCCTCCTCTTTAAACAGCTGATCGGCGGGGGTATCGGGTGTAGGACCCCCGCAAATCCGATATTGACGAGTTATCCTAAGGCTAGGTCATCACTATAAACAGGATTCACAACGCCTTTAAACCTTGTCCTTTTTCTGCTAGGTCACGCCATCTTTCCGCAAAGCTATGTCCCCATAAACAAGAGGCAGTAAATCGAGCCAAAAGTCTGGCACATTTTAAGCCAAATTCTAGGCTCCATCACAATAATATATGAACCACTGCTAGTGAAACCACTGTTGGTTGACCAAGTATTTATTAAGGGATTCTAATCTTGTATATTACATTGCTTTCTTGGCAGGCGTTCACTGAAGCAATCAAGTTCAACAAAATATATGGCGTTTTCGAAGTGATTAGCAATGTCCCCGATCATCTGGAACAGCAAATTAAAAAGGTGTTACGTGATTACCGATCACCAGACCCGCTCACTGCTCTGAGCTTGAAGAAATCCTCTGTTATCGATGTAAAAATTGACAATAAATATAGTGTTATGGTAAGTGAAGCGCCCTGTGTTACTTTTATACTTACACCGTGTTTCATTATTTATAAAAGAAGCAAAACTGAAGCATTCATTACAGTGTGTAGATAGGGTTCAAGTAAATGCATTAAAGGGAATCTGTCACCTGGCTATCCACAATTTTTTTCCTTTAGCCTAGGGCAATAAAGTACCTTATATCCATATGTGTTCTTCTTTTTGCCCTGTCTCTTGTATTTTCTGTTAAAAACCGCTTTATCCATTATGTAAATTATCCTGCAAGGAGCCCAGAGGGGCGTTTTTTCTCTTCCAAGGAGCCCAGGAACGCCCCCCTGATGTGCCCAGCCCGCCTAAATTTGAATCTGAAAAACACCTCTAGCAGCTGAAATCGCCCCCCAGAGGCAATGCTCTCTGCTCGGAGTGCATCCCTGATCCCCGGCAACAGCGCTCCGAAAACGTCACTGTGACACTATTGAGGCTGTTGCCCTCAGTTGCCTTCGGATCACGCAGGTGCAGGCAATCGCCGGCACTGCGCATGTGCATAAGTTCCGGCGGCCGGCGAGAAGATCGAGGATGTATTCCGGGCAGAGAGCGGAGGTAGCCGGGATGGCGGAGCCGTTAGCCTTGTCTCTGGGAGGCGATTTCAGCTGCTGGAGGCGTTCTTCAGATTCAAATTTAGGCGGTCTGGGCACATCAGGGGGGCGTTCCTGGGCTTCTTAGAAGAGAAAAAACGCCCCTCTGGGCTCCTTACAGCCTAATTTACATAATGGAAGAAAGCGTTTTTTACCAGAAAATACAAGACACGGCAAAAAGAAGAACACATATGGATATAAGGTACTTTATTGCACTAGGCTAAAGGAAAAAAAAAATTGTGGATAGCCAGGTGACAGATTCCCTTTAAGGTGGATTTAGATGCCCAGATAATTGGGAAGATTATCGGGAAGGAACATGCGAACGCTTGTTCCTGACAATCTGCCCGTGTAAGGGTGCCGCCAATCACCTGAAAAACAAGCGGAAAACTTGCTCATCGGTTGATCCTTTCGTTTGTGCAAGCACATGTCTAAACAGCGATCTGCTGCCCAAAAACAATGAAGCTGTATGAAGACGAGCGATCTCAATAGCCATCCCTCATACTGTGGAGGTGATCGCTGCATACAAATGCAGCTTTTCACCTCTACTTAACAAGCAGCCGACTGTTAAGCATGCATGGGATAGGTATAAGGCCATCCTTCATATAAGATAGGGCCTGGGGCTATCCATAGTATTCAGCATATTGGGCAGACTGGATGGGCCAAATGGTTCTTATCTGCCGACACATTCTATGTTTCTATGTTTCTGTCGGCCCATATGTGTACTCAAAGTGGGCACATTTTGCCCTGGTTTATCATGCCTTCACTTCAGAATTCTGGCTTCAAAATGTCTCAAAAAGTTTGCAACTTTTTGCATTATTAGACCACTCACTCCAATTTTGAAATATGGGTGGGAAACTGGGCATGGTTAGCTATTTTAATTTGTTTACTCCAGATTTATCACTGAGACTTTTTAAAAAAGTCGCAAAAGGGGTTGGAGTCTAACTGTAGTAGGAGGGTGGAGTAGGAAAAACGAAGGAGCTTTTCTAGACAAAAGTGTTAGGCCTCTTTCACACCAGTGTGACGGATTAGGTCCGGATGCGTTCATGGTGCGCTCAGGGAAACTCGCACTATTTCGCAAGCAAGTTCAGTCAGTTTTGTCTGCGATTGCGTTCAGTTCAGTGTTTTTCTGCGTGGGTGAAATGCGTTTTGATGTGTTTTTCATGCACGTGATAAAAAACTGAAGGTTTGCAAACAACATCTCCTAGCAACCATCAGTTCAAGACGCATTGTATTCGCACTTGCTTGCGGATGCAATGCGTTTTTCACGCAACCCTATTCACTTCTATGGGGCCAGGGCTTCCTGAAAAATGCAGAATATAGAACATGCTGTGATTTTCACATGATGCGTGAAAAACAACGCTCATGTACACAGACCCATTGAAATGAATGGGTCAGGATTCAGTGCGGGGGCTATGCATTCACGTCACGCATTGCACCCGCACAGAAAACTCAGTTGTGTGAAAGGGGCCTTAAGGATAAAACAGATTTATCAAAGAACATTTGACATTTGGTAAATGTGGCATAAAGTACAGCAAGGCAGACTCAAGTAAAACTGAGTTCAAATATTACCCTTGTGATAAATTTATGATAAAGTTTTCAGAATTAGTCCCTGAGAGTATCTAATGAGAAGCAGTTAGAAGTAAGGCGGAGAAGTAGTGTCCATGATCATGACTCTAAGGCCTCATGTGCACAACTGTGTTATGAATCTTTAGTATATTACCTGCAGAAATCCGTGTGACCAGACTTTACCTATACATACCAAGCCCAGATTTACTAATCCTATAAATGGTGTAAGTTTAGCCAGACTGTCTAGACCTGCAGCGGATGATAAATGTGGTTGAGGGATAGGCAGTTTTCTCTAACTCCATACCAACTATTGCACCTTACTTTGAGAAAGATTTTCAAGCCAGAATTGTATTACCGCCTTTCCTTAGAAACTCTGCCCCTTCTTACCCCTTTTGACATGTTCCGGTACTTGACCTATAAGGATCTGTTCACACTTGCATTAGTTCCCATCATTAGGGTTCAGCAAATTAGATTTGGATTGCTGTATCCGAACCCGATCCTTTTAAAAACTGCCTTAATAATATCGGCTCCGTCTTACTGTAAAATGTATGTCCTCAGCGGATGTCTTTTGGAACTTTCTGCAAATATAGCAAGACTTACTTCGTCTCGCTTCTATCACAAGTCAGTTTGTTTATTGGCATAAATGACTGTATCAAAATACGAAGCTGAACTCGGCTTCGTTAATGAGGCACAAATGAGAAATATGTGCTCCTGCCCGTACTCCCTGAGCTGCTGCGGCCCTATTCATAAAATGAGTACTCCTTACAACGCTCAGCGTACGACAGCTCAGCGGGGTAGGGAGAACTGAGTTTTAGCGCACCAGTGAATGGTGCTCTTAAAATTAATAAATAAAGTATATTAGAAAAAGATTTTTAGGAGGTTAGGGACAACATATTAAAAGTTAGTGTAAAAGTTGAGTTACTCTTTAAAGGGGTTCTTTTAAACTGCTGACCTATCCTCTGGATAGATCATCAGCATCTGATCGGCGGGGGTCAAACACCCGGGACCCCTGCCGATCAGCTGTTTGAGAAGGCAGCGGCACTTGCAGTAGCGCCGCGGCCTTCTCGCTGTTTACCGCAGGCCCAGTGACGTCACGACTAGTATCCATTCAAGTGAACAATAGGTCTGTATTGCTATAATATAATTGCTATAAATGTATTATTTATAATGTTTTTTTTTTTCAAGTGTTTGAATCGGGAGCAAGGTGTTGAATGGATAAAAAAGGAAAGACTTCCAGCATTTCTGAAGAGTGACTGTTATTTTGAATACAGGTACAGTGAAATAAAAAAAAATCCTGACTATAATAAAATATAATTTCATCCCCAGCAAAAGATAAACACTGTTATGTCAACTAAAGGCCTCTTTACACGGGACAACGATTGCAGTATTTATCAGGAAGAATCATTCTCAATAATTGCCTCGTGTAAGGCTCATGCACACAAACATATTTTTTAGTGTCTGTTCCGGTTTTTTTTTTTTTGTGGCCTGTATGCGATACTATTCACTTCAATAGGCCCTCAAAAAAATGGAAATGACTCCATGTGCATTCCATAGAACATGTCCTATTATTGCCCGTATTATGGACACGGATAGAACTGTTCTATTATGGGCCGCTCCGTGTTGCGTACATGAGCCCTAAAGGTGCACTGATCACCTAACGAATGAGAAAAAGCTGGTTCCTGCAGTGAAAGCATTGACAATGAAAACCTCAAAATACTTGTTTCTGGGCAGCAGATCGTTCTTGGTAAACTGTGATCTTGTGTCCAGAAACAAGGAATGTGTATGGTGACAAGTGATCGCCGCAGCAATTGCAACACCCCAGAGTGGTGTTACCACTCCTGCACCCTGCTACTGTCTTTATTGGGCTAACACAATGTCATCTTATGTATATCTGTCCAGGTCCTCTACAATGTGCATCTATATTATTGTTTGCAACTGTTATGTTCATGTAATGCGCCTAGTTCACCAGCAGGTGGCATCAAACACGACAGAGCTGTACTTAGGTAGAATGGAACTTTCCATCCCATTCTAACCATACTCTGTAGAGAGGTGGGCGAGTCCCAATTCCTGCAGGAAGGGTGGGTCCCAGTTTCTAGTTAGTCTAGCTTACCCCCCGCTAGGGGACAGATGCAGGGCATGTCTCTGCTGGATGTGTCCAAGCCAGCCAGAGCACCCTAAGCTCTGCTGGCTATGGACGCCAAAGCTTAAAGCCTCAGAAGCCAGGAGCATAGTTCCCTGGCATAACTTAAGAGTCAGCTTGCAGAGAAGACGTGCAGCAGACAGAAGAATCTGAGTTATACAGTCAGCCTGTCAGTACAGTAGAGCCAGAGAAACAGATGTAGCAGTGTCGAGTTTGCCTGCGAGTTTTAATGCTAAAGCCTGCTGGGATCAAGACAAAGCTTGAAGACTGTTTCTGATGAACGTTTACTCAAGTAAAGCTGCTGTTCAACTACATACAAGGTCTGGACTCAATCTTTCTTTCAAATCCTTCAATTATTCACCCTATTTATTGCTTCGGAGCCAAAGCCTGGGTTCCAGCAGTATCCAGGTAGGAGCACAGTGACACACATAAAGAGACATTTTAGGCCGCAGCAGACCACTCGGCATTCCTATAGCTGGGTCACATTACATAGAGGGCCCAAGCGGGAGGAACCCATTGCACAATCACTCCTTCCCATACAGCAGAGAGGATTGCTGCATGTGAATGCAGTTCTCACCTCCTCTACTAAGCAGGCAAATATCAGGAATGAAAGGTTTATTCCTTTTTCAATCAGCCCATGTAAAGGAATGTATCATAAGAAAATTAAGTATTGTTTGAATCATGTTTTTAGGCTTACCCTTTTTTTTCGAATTGCGATTTTTGTTTTAATTTTCTATCTCTATCTATATTTAAACAAATATTCCCTAAACCATGTAGTTGCCACTAGGCCTAAAATACGTCAGTACTTCCTGTTCTGGACAGGTAACTTTTCAGTAGTTATCTTATTGTCATCACAGGCAGGACTAGACATGACAGATATCAGTGATATATAGATAACACAGGATCCACCATTCACAGTAGGTGATTTCACAGCTTTCCTACTCCCTCCTCACCTCAGCAGAGGTCACAGAGCATGCCTAGAAAATCCCCCATAGAAGTCAATGCAGTTAATTGTGTCTATGGCCCATGTGTATGCTCTCAAAGAGCGATGCGCCTAATTTATTAGGAGGCATTCTGGTGCCATGTGTGCCAAAAATTTAAATTTTAAATCAGCTAAAGGCTGGCATAAACATGAGCTATAAGTTATGCCAGCTTCTGGCACAAGTTAGGAAAAGTAATAAGAACCTCAAGAAGTCGCAAATTATGGTGCAAATATGGTGTGGGCCATACTTTGCGACTTTTTAACGCCACAATAGTGGTGTAAATAGATTGTTAACGGGGTTTTCCTTTCCTCTGGATAGGTCCTCAATATCTGATCGGTGGAGGTCTGACACCCGGGAACCCCGCCGATCTGCACCCTCCTATGAGCACCGCGGCCTTCTCTAAGCTTGGCCAGTGATAACGCATTAATCGATCACGTGGCCTAGGAGCAGCTCAGTCCCATTCATGAATCGGGCTGAGAGCGATACCAAGCACAACCGCTATACAATGTACGTGCTGTACTTGGTGAGCTGCAAGGATCATCCGTGTGCATTCCGCATCTGTATGTCTGTTCCACGGGAAAAAGTGGTGAAAAGAAAAACTGACTGTGTTGCCCATGCCAACCAATTATATTCCACCTTTCATTTTGCAGAACTCCTTTAAAAAATGAAAGGTGGAATCTCATTGGTTGTTATTGGCAACTAAACCAGTTCTCCTTTAGGGTGCCCTCACACGTGGTGGACATTTCCGCAAAGAAATCCACAAGTGCAGATTTTTACAAAGTTGTGGATTTTACAACACCTAACACAACACACAGCATACAATTGATCTAAGAAAATGTTTTATTCATCACATGTTTAGAAAAATACAAACGTTAAAAAGTAGTAGCGGCAGGAAAGAAAAAGAACCACAAATAGTATGTCATATGTCAAAAAAATAGACCCCCTAAACAGGTGGCGCTAATGTTAGATCGCCATTACCCACAATAGAAAATACAGCTAGTATCACAGATCACAAAAGGCGACCTTTATATATATATAGACTCCAGGTGGAGAAACAGGTAAAGGGCCAACTACCATATAAAGTGTATAAATCTAAAGTGCCTAGTGCCATACATCCTATACAAAAACCATCAAGGAGTACTTAGCGGAATAGCTAATACCAACCAGTGTGGTTTCAGACCCCGACACGCGTTTCGCGTTTCGCTTCCTCAGGGCATGGAAAGTTGCAGATTTTTCAGCGCAGGTTTTTCTGCAGCATTTTCCACGGCAGAATCAATTTTCAGCCCCATAGGATAACATGGGGAAAGTCTTAATGTTGTGGATTTTCTGGTGGAATTTTCCGCCATGTGTGAGGGTACCCTTACACCAGTTTTGATAAATCTCCCCCTAAATGGTGCATATTAGACCACGCCCATTTCAAGTGACACCACACCCGCTTTCCATTAAGCCACTTCCTCATCAGGCTAAGCATAATTTCTCTAAACCTAGATGCGCAAAACTGCTCCACTAATTTTGCGCAATTTATGACAGAATCCAAGAACAGTCACAGAACGTAAATGTGGACCATTGCTTTTCATACGTTTCTTCCCATTCTTGGGGATTGTATCCTTCATGTGAATTGTCCTCCCCCTCTTGTGTTTTTGATTGCTTTTATTCATTGACATTATTGTAAAGAATGATATTTTTGTAAGGCATTGGCCATGTCCGTATTTTAGTCCGCAAACAACAGGTCCGCAAAATACAGATACCTGCCGTGTTTTCTCACTCCCATCAATGGAAGTGACCATTCTCATCCACAATACAGACAACAATAGGACATGTTCTATCGCTCGGATCCTGAATGGGTCAGTGTAATAGTCCCAAAAAATGCGGATAGCACGTAGATAAAATTTTAGTGATAATGTGGTAGATGGTACCGAGGTGTAGGAATGCCAGAGTGGTGTAGGGTAGCCTATAATGTCCCTTTATGTTGGTGCACGTGTCACGGTGCTCCTACCTGGATATGCTGGAACCCAGGTGTTGTCATCCGAAGCAGAGCAAATAGGGTGAATAATTGAGGGATTTGAAGAAATAAATTGAGCCCACACCTTGTGATAAAGTTCAATAACAGCTTTACTTGAATAAACGTTTCTCCAACAGTTTCAGGCTTTGTCTTGGTTCCCAGCAGACGTTAACATTAACTCTACTAAACCGATCAAGACCACAGATATCTTATTAAATAGAAAAATATCTTTATTAGAAAAATACTTTGCAAAAACACAATTTACTATACAGGAGTAAAGTGCAGGAGAGTAAGTAGATGTAGCAAGTGACACACCTGATACAAAGAAAATTTTGGCTGGGGATCGAAGCACTGCAAATCACATTAAATCAATTATACTAGGTAATATACAATAGATGTATATAGTTGTACAAAACTAAATCTATGGGTATATATTGTATATATAAGGATCTAAGCTGTCTCAAGTATCCAACAATAAGAATTGGTCATGGCAGCGGTCATATTAAATACCTAATCCAACAATGTGGAATGATAAACCATATCATGTGATGACCGCAGCCAGGCCCAAGCAATATTGTCAAAATGATAAAAAGTGATAAAGAAAAAAGTTCATAAATAGTTAAATCAGACAATAATGAATCTGGGGATTACCAGTTAAAGTCAGATCCTATACACAAATACACAGACAATTTCAGAGCATACCCATAGTAGCGCAGTGCGAACAGACCCCAGTCAAACAGCCACCTCGACACGTGTTTCACCACCAGGCTTCGTCAGGAGCATTAACTCTGGCAGGCAAACAAACTCGACTCTGCTACATCTGATGCTCTCTGGCTCTGCTGTGCTGACAAGATTACTGTATAACTTTGCTCCTTTCTTTATGCTGCAACTTCTCTCTGTAGTCTGTCTCTAGATTAATACCAGGGAACCATACCTCCTGGCTTCAGGCTTTGGCCTCTGTGTCCAGCAGAGCTGAAGGTGCTCTAGCTGGCTTGGCCAAGGCATGTCCAGCAGGGAGGTCCATCTGGTGCACCCCCTATCTTGGCAGGGGGTAAACTGAACTGACTCTAACTAACTAGTCCCCTCCCCTCCTTAGAGGGAGAGTTAAAATGGAAAGAAGGGTTCCATTCTCTCTAACTGTAAGTCTGCCATGTTTGCTGCCACCTTCTGGTGAACCAGGTACATTAGATGAACGATAACAGTTGCATAGGAATAGCAATACACATTGTAGTGGACTGAAATAAATGCATAGGACGACACTGTGTTAGCCCATAGAAGACAGTATTGGGGTGCAGAGTGGGAATGGCACTCGGAGTCATTACATATTCATGTGGTGCCCTTTGTGCCTCTTTTGTAGGTTTTGCTATATGATTTAGGCAGTACTATGACTGGTGTTTTATAGAATCCCAATGTTTTGGGTTACTGTGCCAGCTGCGGTGATGTTCTGAGCCCGCATTCTGGATGTAAATGTAATTTTCTTTGAGCTTTCAGTAGACTATGTTTTACACTCCTCTATGGAAGAAAATATGGACACGTCCTTTAAATACTGTGTCAGAAAGCTGCACAACAAGCGCTTCCCCACCACGGTGCATCTGCGTTTTTTTATTGCCGTATCTAGAAGCTGTTAAACTTTCTAACATTCTCCATGGTTAGATACCAAATGTATCCGGGGTTACCAAAAACGTCCTATTGTCTGACAGCTGTGAAATCTAAGTGCAGAAGAGAGAGTAATAAAATAGGCACAGAGACAGGTTTAAAAGCATCATGGATAATGGAAAGCTACGTCCATTGTGTTAGATGGAAACTTATTTTAAAAAAATCTGTAGTTTTAAACTTTACTGAAAGCTATTGCCACTGAAATTCTAGTGATCTTCTACAATAACATATTTCACAATTAGAAGAGGCTGTAATAATTGCTCGGTGGTTACAAATGTTGCCTAATAACACTATGGGGCACATTTATTAAGTCCGGTGTTTTAGACCCAGGTCTTAATAAAGCCCTGCACTGGCGATAGATCCGCCGCAGTTACCGCTGCTTTTAATGCGCATGCGCAGGCCTGTACATCCCGATCCCGGTGCATGCGCATTTAACGCTCTGGTGCCTCTGCCCATAATAGGTAATGCTGTGCGCAGGCGTGGAGATTCTGTTGAACGGCGCAGGCGCTGGATTTCTCACTGAAGGGAGGAGGTAATCAGAAGAACCTAGGGCGGGCCAGAGGGGTGAAAGAGGAGGTGTTTGGTTTGAAAAGCGCCGAGGGGCATGGGCGCCGCCTCTGGGCACCTTCAGAAGCTAATTATCATATAGAATAAAAGCGTTTTTATGAGAAAATAGGCGATGGACAGCAATATAAAAAGGTAACATTATAATATGGGGAATGTAATAGAGATCCTGATGTTGGTGTTCTATAATGGTGATTTTAGGTGAAAGACTCCCTTTAACATTGAAATAGCAACACCAAGAAGGCAGCGTCATGGAATCACAGGGTCAATAGACAGGATAAAAATATGCAAATGAAAAAAAATTGAAAGCAAATCTTCATTTATTCAGTGTTGCTCCTAGAAGCTCATCTTTATATACTAAAACGTCATATTTCTCAGCAATGCGGGCACATATGAACATGGGACCAACACAGATGCCTTCAGCTGCCAAGTGCACATGTAACAGGTCAGCCAGTATCATAGGGACAGATCTGCTGACAGATGTCATTTAAGATAGTCTTCCCTGTATAAGAGATCGCTTTCAATCACTAACAGGACTGCCACTGCACAGTGAGATTTGAATGAATATAATACAAGTTTTACGGAATCTTTTCCAATTCTATATCAATCTGCTCAGCTCCTCCTGCTCTATGACATACTGCTTGTAGATCAGTTTAGGGCTGTATTACACCAACAGATTATTTGACTGATTTTCTGACCAATCAGTGATCAGATGGCCGCTGATACACACAAACTATTGGTCTGATTGGACAGAAATTGGTCAGATAATCTGTTGGTTTAATACAGCCCTTAGTTGTTCCATACGACTGGTTCCCTTTAATTTAGGCTTCATAAAAGTGCGTGTGTATTGTGTGTGTGTGTGTATTTATGTGTGTGTCTGAGATAGGGAAGTTAGGGTTCATGCACATGATCGCATGTAATTTGCCATCTGCAAAAAACAGATCCGCAAAAAAAAATAAGGATGATGTCCGTGTGCATTGCGTATTTTGTGGAAGGGAACAGCTGGCCCTAATAGAATAGTCCTATCCTTGTCCGTAATGCAGACAATAATAGGACATATTTTATTTTTTTGCGGAACAGGTATACAGACATAAGGAAATGGAATGCACACAGAGTAGCTTCCGTTTTTTTGCTGACCAATTGAAATGAATGGTTCCGCATACAGTCTGCAAAAAAAAAAAAAAAATGGAACAGACACGGAAAGAAAATACATTCGTGTGCATGAGTCCTTAGGGTCCATTCACACGTCCGCAAAATGGGTCCACATCCGTTCCGCAATTTTCCGTTTCCGGAAAAAAATAGAACATGTCCCAAGAATAGGCATTTTCTATTATAGTGCAGGCCATGTGCACATGGCCGGTGTCCGTGTTTTGCCAATCCGCAATTTTTGGATCCGCAAAACACCTACGGACGTGTGAATGGAGCCTTAGATTAATAGTCCAATGAGATACAGGAAGTGATGTGAGTGATAACATTCTCTGTATAGCGCTGCGGAATATTTTGGCAGCCTATAAAATGTACCATATAAAATGTACCATAAAAGTCATTTTAAAAATTCACACAATGCATGTTACAAATTTATGATCTTTTTCTATCAAACTCCTAAATTCTAGAGTGAATTTTGAACTGAAACTTTGTGAATGCAGAGATCAGTCCCGTGCCTCTGTCTTTTGACAGTATGTAGCTCTTGAGAAGATCATTTTGTGCGCACCTATAATAAAGATGCTCGCATGAACACCCTTCTGTAATTACAGACTGGCTAAGTTGCTGTCTCAGGTGAAAGTGAATAACACCGGAGTGAGTTTAGAGATTGATCCACATTATCAGCCCTGGATGCTCAAAAAAGTAGTAGCTGCTTCTCCATCCCCCGAGACTGAGAATGAAGACATTATGAGGAGGTTCTTTGTTACACTTGGTCAGGTAAAAACCTTTAAATTATTGTATGCAGAAGAATAAGACTTCAGTGTATTATCTGCAGCGTCTCACCCTTAAACCCTAACCAGATATTTTACGGACACCCCTGAAAGACAAATTCATGGTTTTGGTCTATTTGGTCTCTGATGTTCTCTCACTTTACCGCCCTCTAGTATGCTCTCACAGAAGACTTGTCCTCCCGTCGGGTTTTCCCCAGAATTTTTTATCTCCTCCACTTATTTTTTCTTTGCTAACTTTCTCTCCACTCATCCATTACTTAGTTTTGAATTTCAAAATGGTGGATAGCCAACCCTGATTTTCTCAATACGTGAAGGTCCTAGATGTGGAATCATCACCTATGAGTTATTAAAGGGATTGTCTGGGGTTTTTTTTTCTACTAAAGTGCGGGGAGCCTGGTAAAAATAATTTAAAACACTTCCCGCGCTTGTTCCGACCCAGCACTGTCACAGACCTCTTCCTTGGGATGTAGCCAGTGACGTACTATTCGGCTGCAGCAGTGATGTTCCATAATCTGCTGCAGCCAATCACTGGCCTCACAGGTCTCGTACCATATTCCACTGAGGCCAGTGATGTATAAAGAACGCCACCTCTGCAGCCAGAAAATACATCATAGGATGCGGCCCCGGGAAGCTGACAGAAAGGAGCTGCTGGAATGGAGTAGGTGCGGAAAGGAAAGGTAAGGTTTTTTTTAAATTATTATTTTACGAGGGTCAGGTCAATTTGGTAGAATAAAACACCTTGTACAACCCTTTTATGCCATATCTTGTGGTTTACGCCATAAATGTCTGTAATTATTACAGTATTTAAGAAGGTTGACACACTCCATTAATAATTAAGAATTTGTCTGCTTCACATAATCCCTTTTTTTTTTTTTCATTTCAATAATTTTTTTTATTTGCATTTAAGGCCCTCACCTCTTCCACCCCACCCCCCTTCCTTGTTGAACCTGCTTCTGAATAGGTGTTTGAATCCTGGGAATTAACTTGGATTTTCCTTAAATGTATCAGCCAAAGGGGCTTTTATTAAATGCAACTGTGCATACCTTTCCTCCCTCACTCTGTGTCTAGAATGCCAGCCTGGGCTGGTTGGCATTCTGAGATGGCTGCAATGTAACAAGGTGCCCAGGTGGAGGCCGCGACTGCTGACACTTTGTTAGTTTCTCTGCTTGAAAATGTAGTTATTTTTCCTTTTTAGAACCAGTGTCGTCAATCAAAAATTTCTAGAGATTGATATTAACCTGAAGGATACTTACTGTGGCTTTTCTGAGCAAATTTCTGCTGCAGAAGTCGCTGTCTGCATCATAAGTGAATGGGTTCACTAACACTCTGCTGGGCAGATTCTGCAAGTGAAATTCCAGACCAAAAACTGAATGTGTGAACTTATAAAGCACAAACATTTAGAATGAAAGACGAGGGAGGCAAAAGATGCAGGAATAATCTAAAAAAAAAAAAGCTGGTGCAGGGATCAGTGAAAAACCCTGGATAGGAGATAAATATATAGGAAATAGTGTGTGATGCTATTATGTTTAGGGGGCACAGTGTGTGATGGGATTATATTGAGGAATCGCAGTGTGTGGTAGAAGATGTCATGGTGGTCTGGGATGGATAGAGAAGATACAGAAAGAGATCATCTAAAATCAGTAAATGAACATAAATGTATATTCTGCTTCTGTGTCTGATCAGTACCATAATTCTTTGTGTATATATAATCATTTGTCACAGGAGAACTTTATATTTACTGAATTCCAAGTGGTTGTTTGTGTAACATACAGATATGCCAGATCCTTTGCAACAAGGGACATTTTTTGTAGCCATTTAATAGATAAGGGTTCCCTATTAACTCAGGATTCCCTAATAGGGTATTTTAGAAGAAGTTTTCTGAAACAGATATCCCCTTCTATAATTCATATGCCAGAACACCCACAAACCACAATAGTATATGATTTATTTACATATATATATAGCAATAGTCAAGTAATGATTTATAATTATATTATTACAATTTGTATGGCAAGTTTTTTTTTTGTTATATAAAGGGCAAGGGTATCATGAGAAACTTCACTATTTCTACTGAATATTTTTAACTTGATATCCGTGCATCTATATAAAGCTTATGTTTTAGGGCATCTATGCTGTCTATTTGGCTTTTAGTTGTATTGATTATTCCCTTGTTTTCTGATTTCCACATGCCTTTTGTGGA